>CM028381.1:115086492-115336492 GCA_013146195.2 Codonopsis lanceolata | reverse complement strand
TCAACACATTGTAGTGCTCTGTCTCATTCCCGGTGTCATTATGATAACTACAGAACTTAGAGTTGTCTCAGGTATGAGCATACGCAAGATCGAGCGGAGGTGCATCAGGCAAGGTCTCATCAATCTGGAGCATTATTTATTCCCGGGAAACATTCAGTGGAGTGAACTGTGCCTCTCTGAATCTTTGCCCGAGAGTTGATGTCTTGTTTCTGTCTCTGCATGGACAGTTTTTCTCCGAGCCCTGGACAACTGGCGTGGCCGAGCTATCTTGAGTTATGTCTTTCCCCCTTGGTTTGTAATCATCCTTGAGGGATTCGGTGGTGCGGTATAGTTGGGCCTTGGCGAACATCTCTGTCCGGGTAGAGGTTGGGCTCATAAAGAGCGTAGTTTTTAGTTCCTTGAGCCTCATGTTGTTCAGGAAACATAATGTAATCTCCGGGTCGCTCACATTGGTCACGTGCTCAAGCTCTTTTATGAACCTGTCCAGATAGCTTGTGGACGTCTCGTGCTGCCACTGTTTGATCTTAGCAAGGTCAAACCTGTCTTTTGGAGTTGGACTTGTCGTACCGAATTCGGCCAAGAAATCTTTCTTGAGCGTTGTTGACCGATCCTTGGGGAATTTTCCCCAACCATACTTGTGCCTTCACTTGTAAGGCACCTTCAAAGGCTATCATTTTGAGAGCTTCGCTGTCCATGACCAAGCGAACTTGTGTTTTAAAATATTTGCTCGTGTCTTCCCAAAATATTTTTCAAATTGGGGGAAGATTACCCCGAGTGCTGGTGGAGCGTTCTCAATTTCCTCGATGAAAGGGATGCCTTCCACTGGCTTCACTATCCCATCAGTAGGTTTTATGACCGCCAACTCGGTCATCTGTCTGGCCATGTCCTTTTTCATGGCCTCCATTTGCTCGACCAACTTCTTTTCTACGCCCACTGGTAGTCTGATAGGCATAGTGCGACCGGATGCCCTTGATCGGGCAGCTTATGACATTTTGGACTTAGGGGGGCATTGTGTCTGCTTTGTTCGGGAGGCCGAGAATGAGTATCTGGAGGGCTAGTACAGTTTCTATCTGTTGCTCCGTCATTTGCTTGCGATCATTGTGGTCAGACACTACCTGAATGACAGATCGTAATCATCTGTTTTGGTACCTGTTGTGGGGACTGGCTGCTACCAACAGGGTTTGTATTGCTCATAGTGGGAACTATGAGATCAACAATTGGCACCGGGGCTTGGCCCAAGGCGAGCAATTGCTGATTTAACTCGAACATTTTGCTATAGTATTGCGCCTGAACTTGGAAGGGGGCGATATGTTGTTCTATGGGTAACACGGGCACGACCGCGTGGCTACCCTGGGCAGCTTCCCTCTGTTGGTTAACTCGGTTTCTCAGGTCACGGGAACGAGCTTGCTGCTCGTTGATCACTTCCTGAGCATCCAAGTTAATAGCTTACATTTGGCTGGTATCTTGGGATGGTTGCCAGTCCTCGATGTAGATAACTTTATCTCTGTATTTTTCATGGAAAACACCCTCCTTCTGGTGCCTCGTCTGCACTCCAACGGGCATCGATAGGGGCATCTTTGGTGGCAGATCACCAGGTGCAACGAGTAATGGTTGGTTTCTGACTTGTTGACTTGCAGCTGGGTGGTTGCTAGTGCCTGCCTAATGCTTGCTATTCTTACCACCCATTATTACGGAGTTATTTATCGAAAAACAACCGAAAAAACTTGACGGAAGGCTTTAGAGTTTCAATTTCCTGGCAACGAAACCAAATTGATGATGCAAAAATCATTGTTGGGTCGTTCAATTGATGTGTAGGATATCTGAGCTTGATTGAATTAATTGGATCTCTCTACAACCTCTTAAGAACACGAAAATATACCTTAGTAGAAGTGCAAGGCTTGACCTCGCGAATCCACTCCGTCGTGAGAGTAAGAACTCATGTATGTCAAAAAAAATAATTTGACAGAGGTTTTAGGCTGTAAAAAGTGTTTACCTTGTTTAAGATTTATCAATGGGTATTTATAGGCCCATAAGGACTTAGAATCCGTCTATGATTTACTTCTATAGTTACCTAGTAGATTTAGGAGGAAACTCATAAATTATAGGCATGATAGGCGACTAGTCGCGCACTTGTCGGAGCAGATATGATATGGTAACTCATCTAAAAATAGTATAATTAAGCATCCAAAAGCACTCTCTCTCTCTCTCTCTCTCTCTCTCTCTCTCTCTCTCTCTCTCTCTTGCATACCAACCCTATACATGTTAATTAAAATAAAGTTAACTATGAAAATCTCAGTAAACAAAAACCATAAAATAAATTGAATGAGACAGAGTGAACTAACAAAATACTATTTCGAAATTGAAATCACAAATATTTCAGACCAATAAAGGAAACTTAGCAAAAAAAATTAAAAAAAGAAAGAAATTCAAATTCAAATATTTAAAATTACAAAACTTACAAACAAAACTTTAAAAAATATATATCTAAATTGGACAAAAATTAAATTGAGATTCAGTTGGTTACGATAAAAATCAATTAAGAAATTATAAACTAAATATTTATAAACAATAAATCTAGGCGGGACAAAAAAAACAAGCTGGAAAAAAATTAAATTGATTCTTTTTTAAAAAAAAAAATATAGGTCGGACATAAAAAAATCCAGATGTAACCGCACATTCGTGAAGAAGAAACTGGATAAACAATAAATCTAATATCTTAGTAAAACAATAAGTGTAAAAACGTAAAAAAAAAATAACTGTTAAACTGCAAAATAATAACTATAAAACCGTAAAACAATAACTGTAAAACTCAAATAAATCACAATTGTAAGATATCGTTAAATAAATAAATCCTAACATCTGAATAGCCATAATCAATTGCACATATGTGAACCTAACTGTCTTGTAATATATATTATATTATTTTTCCATGAACTATGTAGAGGATGGTGCAAATTAAAAAATGGGACTACTTAATACAACACACGATTTTTGCTTAATACAACACACAATTTAGGTCAAGTTACAAGTTTGCTTACGGTTTTCTAAAAACCAATTTTTTTTTGAAAGTCATATGACCGGCCAAGAAAGATGATCTAGAACAATACAAGTCTACCCAGAAAGTCAGCCATACCGCCTTCATGCTCGAAGCAAAATTCTAGCTTTAACCTCTTTTTTAAAAATAAAAAATCATATGAGCGGCCTAGAAAGATGATAAAAAAACACTAAAAGTATATTGCAAAGCTGACTCTCCTTTATTCATAATCAGTCAAGAAAGATGATTAAAAACACTAAAAGTCTACCCACAAAGTCAACTCTCCCTCGTTCATAATTAAACCAATTTTTTTTTTTTTTTGAAAATCATATGGTGTTGTAATTTTCAAAAACTGAGAGATTGCATTGAGATTTTTGAATTTTGTCACATTTAAGCTGGATAGATCTGTCTTTAAGGGGACCGACTCTTTAAAATGACTTAATGAGTGTGTTTGCATTTGTATCCTCAAATAAATACATGCCTAGGCATCTAATGACATCCGTGCATAGACTACTTGCACCAACCACATACAAGTCGGAGTACTTGCACCAACCACACACAAGTCGGAGTATATAGACTACTAAAAAAAATAAAAAATACTCATTCCGTTCTTAAATTATTGTCCTCTTTTTCTTTTTCGTCTGTCTTAAAATAATTGTCCATTTTGAAACTTACCTTTTTAGAACATCATTTTTACCACTTTATCCTTACTTTTTCACTCTACTTTAATTATGAGCCACATACACATGGGCATTAAAGGAAACTACACATTAAACCAATATAAATAATAAAATCAATTGTTTTTTCTTAAACTGTGTGCCGAATCAATTAGGACGATTATTTAGGAACGAAGGGAGTACAAAGCATATGAATGGGTAAAGTCAACCCATTTAGTTTATTACAAGTACTTGTACTCCATGCAATTACACTTGTGCAACTTTTCCTTAAACTATTTATTGATGACAAGCAGAGTGTGTGTTCGTATGCGTGAGAGAGAAAAAGATGGAACTCCAACTAAACCACCTTCACACGTTCCATCTCAAACATCCAAAACAGCCCAACTCACCCTTCTCTTCGAGGTCGGCCTGAGTTTCGAGAGGCCCATGACAAAAAAAAAGGGAGGATCCTTTATAAAAATGAAATCATTTAAAGCATTGGGAAAAAGAAAAGTAGAAAGTTTATAGCAAGAATTGAACTCAAAATCTCTCACAATCTACAAAGTATGTTAACCATCAAGTCATCTATTCTACACTAAATTGATCAACACGTTATAACTTATATACAATTCACAAACTAAAAAAATAATATACTAAAATAAAAGACAACCAGGATTTGAACATAGGACTTCTACCTTAAATCATAGGCATCTTACCACCAAGTGAAGTCAATTAATTGTAAACATTTTTGTATTTATAATATATATCTTAAATATAGGTAGTCTTAAACGTTTGGGGTCACAAAATTAGGGGTCCATGGCGGTAGCCCCTCCGGCCACCCTCAGGGCCGGCCCTGCTTCTCTTCCCCTCCCGCAAGATTCGCCGCCGTCAAAGTCTACGCAGTTTTCGGCGGAGCAACCACGCAGCAGCTAATACAGTCGGGCACCGTTAAGGCTATTCTCCCCAAAGATGCAGCCTTGGCAATCGAGAATGAAGGCTACATTTTGCTGGACATTAGGCCAGAATGGGAGAGAGAGAAGGCGCGTGTGAAAGGGTCACTGCACGTGCCACTCTTTCTTCGGGACATGGATAATGGGTAGGGGTGGCAATCCTGACCCAAAACTTGAAAACCCACCCGACCCGACTTGAGTTTTACCCAACCCAACCCAACCCAATAATATATGTGGGTAAATACGGGTACACTGACGGCTTAATCAGGGATTTTTTTGTCGTAACCCGAGAAGCCCGATTCCCTCCGTTGCCAGTTTCCAACCCCTCTCGTCGTTATCGATCCCTCTCTCTCCCCGTCTCCTTCTCTGCCTCCCTCTCCTGTGTTCGTCTTCTCTCTTCTTTCTCCCCAACCGCCGGAACCCAGCCATCTTCAGTTGGCTTCTGCGTCATCGCCGGCAAACAGCACCAGCAAGCTCGCTCACCATAGCCGCTGGTTCTCATCTCATCGTCCCTACCTCCGAGCTCTATCTCCCAGCGACGCCATCTACAGATCCGCCCAGCTCCAGCTGTTGGCGTTAGCTCCGGCAAGAGTAGTGCTGCGAATGGTCAGATTCTGCAAATTCGAATCTAAAAGCTTGAATTTGCCAACGCCATCCCATCTCAAGTAAGTATGTTCCAAATTTGGGTTGAATTATTCGTTGCAATTTGCGAAAATTGTGCTGGAAATCTGTTGCATGTATTTTGCTTGAGATATGAATGTGATGATGAGTTTGTATTGTTGGGTAACCGATGGGAGTATTGTGCAGAAACTTGTTTATAGTATTATTTTAATTGTTGTCCTGTTGATTTCGTGAGATTTGGATTGTGGGTCTGTTCTAGCAATTTAATCCTAGCAAATTTGATTATTGAATGTGAAATTGTTTAATTCGGTTAGGAGAGTAGGTTCTTGCTACTCTTTTGGACTTTTGCAGTTGGTTAATCTATTTTGATGAATCTGGAATGGTTTTGACTATTGATAAAACTGTGGGATAAACTGTGGGAAGGGAGTCTTGAATTTGTTATGTGCTGCGAGTTGGGTTATTATGCCCGTCTCTTTGTGATCACTGCTCACAGTAACTTGTTTATTTATTCCTTACCCCCTCGTTTTATATTGCACTCGTACAACTTTTTGAAGAACAAGGAAGATTCATTTCAACATTTTTCTTTCCACTTAATGTTTTTCAAACACAAGGAATGAAGACTATGTTTTTTTTTTGAAGATTCATACTTCAAAGCTAGATGTCTGCATCTGATTGAAGTAATGGCCAAAAGGGCTGCCATCAGGTTGCAAAGCCAGCATTACAGGGGCTCTGGATCCTTCCTCGGGTTCTAATATTCCCATATTACACGTTAGGTCAGTGTTGATATAACCAGGATGGACACTATTTTGTCTAAAATGACTAAAGCCTACTTAGTCAGCTTGGTTCTGCACAGTTTTGTACAAGGACAAAGACCAGATCGAGCCCTTTTTTTTTCACACCTAACAGGATATAACTATTTTTTGGAGCAGAGAGCTTAAACTTATAATGTTGGAGAGTATTTTACATCTGAACTTGTGATATATAGGCGCGAATAATTAGTTGGGGAACTTGCTGCATTTCTCTAGAACTTCTATGACCAAGGCTAAGGAGCATACTTAAACTGTTAAACATCAAGAAAGTCGGCTAATCTTGTTAAGTTTTCAAACTGTACAGCCAAACTACTAGGAAATTCAACAGCTCTTATACAACAATCTCCTTTAACTGACTGAAAGAGTAGCATATGTTTAATTCTTGAACGGTAATGTATTGTTGTTAGAAGCATCCCCTAGAGGATGCATTCTTGTTTGATCCATCTTGTTTTAGCATGCATTTGTGGCTGTGTGCATGAAACTTGCAGTTTATGAGAAGCTGTATAATAATTTGTGGCTGGACACCTGTGCAGGAATCTAGCAGGAGCACATTAAATGCCAATACTGATGAAGGATTGCCTCAAGAAGCTTCAGGCAGATTGACAGCTACCGAAGAAGGTATTGCGTGCATCAATGTAGCTAGTGACTGTTTGTCTGGTAGTCCCCTCGTTTCTAAATTTGATAAGAATTTTCAGATCTTGGAAGCATTAGTGCTGGAATTAGTAAACCTCTACCGGACGACATTCCTGAGCCTACGACTGCTGTTCCAAGAGAAAGCTTCACTGTATCTGGACAGGTCAGAGAGAAGCATACTAGCACGGACTTGTTGCATGGTGTAAATCATTGCTTCATTTTAGTTTTAACAATAAACTAGAAAAAAATAATGTCGTATTCGTTTGCAGGTTTCAAGAGCAACTATTCAGGTGCAAAAGAAACCAAGTCGTGCTTTTGGGGCATTGTTAGGGACTTCAGCCGCAAAGAGGAAATTTGATCCCGATAAAAAGGTGAATTATGTGAATCTGTTAAAACTGAAACTCATTAGAAGAAATTAGTGCTTATTCAGTGCGCAAGAGTTGGCTTTCCGTTCATGCATTTGAGCTATCATGGAACAAATTATTACACTGAAATGACATGGAATGGAATGCTCACTCTTAAAATCAAAAGAGCACCCAAGGTCATTTGTATGGTTATTATGTGACTCTCTCTTGTTGTACATTGGTTAAACATCTCTCTCTCTTTATCTCTCTGCAAAACACACAGACACGCACCCAAGGAAACAGCATAATTTGGTATGCATGCGTGTTTACTACTACGTTCATATTCTGTCTTTGATCAGCTTGTTGGCCTCTGATCTGTACTTGGTAAAAGATTGGGAGATCTGAATTAGTAGGAATTTTTCATATCTCAGGACTCATTAAAATTTATGATTGTTAAACTGTGGCTAGGGATTATGTAGATGTTGACATGATACTGTTTGTCAAGTAACATTTGTACTTATTTATAGGCAATGGAGGAGACCAAGTTGGAGCAGATCAAATTATCTGTGAACCTTCCTTTCCATTCGTATACAGGCAGTAGTGAGCATTCGGATTCCAAAGTGAAAGAAGTTGCCAAACCTCAGGAAACTTTGCATCATGGGGAGCCCAGTTCCTTGCCAGCTACTGGTTCCATGTCACCAGAGATTATATTACTGGAAGACGACTCAGATGTTGAGGAACCAATAAAGGCTGAATCCAGATCTGCAGAGAAAGATATTATATTGTTGGATGATGATTCAGATGATGAGGCGGAGCCAGTAAATGCTAACTTGAGTCCTGCAGATGATGAGGCGGAGCCAGTAAATGCTACCTTGAGTCCTGCAAATGTCATTGAATTTTTACAGAATCACGGCACGAGCACCATATCAAACTGGGAATTCAGTGGAAGCAGAAGCAGAAGCAGCGCCATCCAAGGCAGCCGAAGGCAAATCATGGCTCGGATTAGCCTCGCAATGTCCACTGCCATTCGAGGCTTAGCTATAGGCATTTTCTATGGTTCTATGAATTAGTGGTACGAGTAGAAACTGAGCCTAAAATTGTTTTCTTGGGGGCAATTTCTTTTTTGGTGTTTGACTTTATCAAGAGCCAGCTTTTAGATCTAACTTGTCTTCTTCACATCTTCTTCTTACTGTATTCATAATATAGTCTTCTGTAAGTAAAGTTATGGTTTAAGTGATCTTCTCCATTGCGTATGACATTGAAGATGAGTTTATATAGCCAGCTTTAAGCGATCTTGAATCAATGATTTTTTGTTCAGATATTCATTTGCGAAATTTCCTTCAATGTACCTGGAGTAATTGATTTTTTCTTTTTGTCCTTGGAGGTGGTGGGGGGGGGAGAGGAGGGGGAGGGGAATGGGAATGGGGATAAGGTTGTTGAAAGAATTGTGTAATTGTATTTGGCCTTTTTTTTTTTGCTATTTAAATGTAGTTTTTTATGGGAATTTGTGGGTCAAAACGGGTTGACCCGTTACCCGTTTCGACCCACCCATTTTAACCTATTTTATATTTGGGTCATAACGGGTTATGACCCGTTTCGATCCATTACTCGTTTTGATCCGACCCATACCCGACCCGACCCACATAATCGCCACCCATAATAATGGGCCCCTAACACTTCTTAAGAAATGGGTTCATTTTGGGTACATTGGGTTGTGGACTGGTCAATATTTTACCATGATTAATTCTGAGTTTCTTGATCAACTGGAGGAGGTTGTTCCCGACAAGAGTGCTAAGGTCATTGTTGCTTGTGGAGAAGGATTAAGGTAAGAAAAAAACTCATTTTTATTTAGTTAAATTTCTAATGGATGAAGTTATGTTAGTTAGTTAGTTACATTAATGATTTATCAAAACATAGTAAACTATTTTTAAAAATGAATTGTTAGGTGGCTTGTCTTGAACTTGTTGCAGCATATACTAATTAGCAATACTTTATTACTCCCTTCGTTCCGGGCAAAAACTACTCATATGAAAAGTCAAGAATCCACTACTTTGATTCCCAAGTTAATGAGGCTAAAAGAATCCACTACTCCGGCACCTGGGGATTGCATGTGCCTTGCTCGTGCGCGGTTTTCGGCGAGACACATCATGCTAAAAGAATCGACTACTTTGATTCCCGCTTCAAAAATAAATAATTTTGCATCTAAAAGCCATGTGTGAGAAGCAAAGACATATATACTTTAGGATTTTTGGAAATCAAAGTCTAAAGTTCCCGTCCTTGACTTGCCAATAAAAAAGTAGCTCGTATTTTTTTGAGAAATGCGACAGGAGAAAAAAAAAACGAAAGAAAGTACTTAAGGTCCCTTAGAAATGAGATTCTGCCTGTGAAATCTTTTGTGGAGGAATCAAACTCTATCAATTGTTTTATAAAAGCTGACTTTGCTGCTATGCTTTGCTTCCCCAGTTTTTTGGTCGCAACTATTGAAACATGCCCTTCTATCACATAAGGGATCTTTTCCCGCTTAATGGATCCCGATTACATTGGTCAACTACAAGAAGATTAATGAAGCAGTAATCTAAGAGGAGCATCGGTTTTTTCCTTCCATGAGAAAATGGTCAAAATGGGCCTTCCGATCGAGCAAGAGCCGAGCTTTTTCAACCTGCAAATACATTTTATATTTAACTCGATTAATGAACAATTGTTCAAATCAATTCTACTTTCCGAGCAAATAAAAATAAAAACAAAACTACACCAATTAAACAACCAGCCAAATAATATCAAGTAAGAATATGTAACTCCTGCACCAGCAACTTTTTTCAAAAGAACTAAATCCCTAAATGCAATTAGGGAACAAAATAAAAGAAAAAAGCCAGTAATCTTTACATAAAAAATATATTTCAATCTAAAAATTTCAAAATTGATTATTAAACAAAACAATGCTTAAGAAATCACATTAAAAAAAGTTAATATCATCAGCAGATCAGCAGCAATATATACAAATATAAAAATATAAGATATAAACTTACCAAGTTTCTTAATCCGAAATTTAAACTGCAAAACCAGCATCTTCGACCCATAGGCAGCAGACATATCGGTGGGATATGAACATAGATCACGAATCGTAGCACCTGATGAAGATCAATATTAAGTGAATTACCAAAAGACAAAGAAATACAAATATAAAAATATAATTGAAAAAAAGAACAACCACATACCTTTAACATCAATGTTAATGAGATTTCATCCAACTTTAAAACCAATCAAAAGCAAACGAAATGGAAAAGAATACCATCATCTCAGTCAGGGGTCAGGTTTAAGTACAGTTGTACAGTTCACTCAAATTCCAACAAAATAATTTGTAAACAAAACCAAGGGAAATTAAAAGGCAACCCAAATGATACGGTATGCTACATTTGTACCATAAGATTAACTGTTGCTGGCTTCAGCACTAAATGGACCTCCCTATCTTTTACTTGGGTTTTCTAATGACAAAAGTCTCATTCACTAGGCAGGAGAGAATATGTAACTTCTGCACTACTATATGACATCATTTACACAGTTAAATTTAGGAAAAGAAAATGATAACTAAAAAGATCCATTGATAGTCGTTTATAGGGGTGACAGTTTCAGCTCCTGAGTACGCTTTACTAGGACAACTTACAAAAAAGGCGGATGTATATAGTTTTGGAGTACTTACGCTGGAAACTATTAGTGGTAGAAGCAGTAAGGAAATGAGACATGTAATGGGAGCCCCATGGCCTGTACCCAACTTTTGCCCATTTATTTGGGGGGTATTTTCATAGTATTTGAGAATCTCAAAGGCAAAATAGTGAAAGTAATTATGCGGGGCGGTTTAGACCATTCCCATTCCGACTAGAACCTATTGGGTTGTGGAAAACGCGCCCAATTTCGAGCCATTAGGGCGGGTCCAAATCGAGTTTTGGTCAGGTTGGGGTAATTTGCCAATTGCCATTCCTATTTCCTAGGCTTGAAAAACCTAGTGACTGGATAACTTCCAAACTCTTTGGCAATAATGTGACCGCGCCGGACCGAGCTTTTCAAGTTCGGGCCAAACACATCCCACGGTCCTCTCAGTCCGGGCCTTTTGTTTTGAGACCCAAGCCCTTAGAAAGTCAAGTGGGGTGGGCCGGGCTCAATTTTAACGGCTCTAATGATTGGTATAGAAATCTTTCAAACATTCAGTGAAACGTTGGTTTTTTACTATCCATAATCTTTTTTCAAGAAGTGTTCATTACTCTGCTATTGCAATTAGTGATCAACAAGCAATGCATTCACATTATTAATTATCATATATCAGCAAATAGAATTCATGTAAAAGAAAATATCATGTTGACAGTGTAAAAAACAAATCCTACAAGTTTTTTTTAAAAAGTGTAAATTTGTAAAATATAATTGTAAAAAAAAAAAAAGCAGCCAAATACCTTTATAATCAGTGTATACAACACCACCACCAACAGCTGGAGAAACAAATTCAATCTTCACAGGTACACCCAACCAAAAACATAAATCCTCTTCAACTTGTTTAAACGTCACATCCAACTGCGCCAAATACCTATTTAAGTACAAAATAAAAACAAACAATATATAACCTCGTCCACAACAGAGGTAATAAAACTATATTTGAACAACTAAGAAAATCACCAACCGGAATCCACCAAGTTTGAAATCATAGTTGGATGGACGTTTAGGATGAAATAGTGAGGGATTCAAATTAGAATCAGTAGAAACAAAGAGCACATTTACTCTCCCAGTATCATTAGCTTCAAATTTGGCAGCAGGCCAAAGTGGTGAAACATCAAAGTTTGGCCGCTCAGATATATCCTACAAAAGAATAGGGCATATTGTTATGATGTATGTGTGACATCTTGGTGAGTTAGTTATCTCCGTAACTTTTCTATCAAATCTCTTAAATTCCTTTTGTAACTTGAAGAATGCTCAATCTCTTCAAATTCATTCATCTATTCACAAATTTAAAAAAAAAAAAAAACCAAAACAGAGTAAAAAATCTAAAACATACCTTCTTCAAAGGAAACCTGTTTAGAACAAAAACGAAACAGTAAAACAGACTAAAAAATATTGGATAAGAAAATTAAACAAAAAAATACTTCCAAAGTTCATACTAACATCACAAAATCTTTATCTGAGGAACGAATGTGCTTCTTCCTGCAAGTCAACGATTACAAAATAAGAAAACCAAATTTAAAAATTCATACAAGTTAGAAATGAGTAAATGAGTAATGATCAAGTCACATTACTCCAATTTGGTTCGGTTTTTCTTCTTCCGGCAATTAACAACAAATTGAGGTGAACACTTTGCTACCAATTCATAAGGAGACGAACTTGCAACCTAGAACAATTTTATGATAGTTAAGGATAAAAGTTGTAGATCAACACTGACTTGAATCTCTATAATAGCAAATAAATAAAAAGATACATTAAAAATTCAAAACCAAGCCAGAAAACAAATCAGCCATCTAAAAATTTCGTCAAAATCATTCATGAAGAGAAGAGCATTAAATATCAGCCAATACATCTATCAAAACATAATTACAATGCAAATCCTAAAATCAAAGCTAAAAAACAAATTGGCATGTTGATAGATAAATAAAAAATACAGCATTATAAATATACCGCCAATGTAGAAGGCAGATTCCAATTCAACTTGAGCGAATTCATCGAAATGCAGTAAACTCGAATTGCAGAGTAAACTCGAATTGCAGAGTAAACTCGAAGTGAAGTAAACTTGTTTTTTTCCCATAATATATATATATATATGTAGTAGAGCGAGAGCCTCCCATCCCGCGTGACAAAGGCACCAATTTACATATTAATCCATCCATTTTTAAATTTTAAAAACACCCCCACCAATTTATAAACACCCCACCAAATTTGGGTATAATATCGACAAAGAAAAAGGAAAAAAGAGAGTTTGATATAAAAAAAAACTAACACATTATGTATCTTCAAACTACAAATCACACCTTTGGGAAGAGGAAGATTATTGAACGACAGCAGAATGAGACGGAATTGGGATGTGATGATTAACAGTATATATAGATAATTGTTTTTGGATGGTAATTGGGGAGTTATTTACCCTAGAATTTAGATATACTACATTCCAACAAGGCCATTTGACATTTATTACTTTGGGCTTTCTACAAAAATTAAGGGAGAAATTGCTAGCCCACTTTCAAAATTTTCAACTGCTCCAGTTCCGTGTTATTTTTTTCAATCAGAAAATTTTGGTTGATCCCTTTTCAAAGTTTATAAGCCTAAAAGTCTACCGTTCTTTTTTCGAACGTAAAAGACCGATTTTTAAAATATTGTTCTAAAAATTTCATCGTCTCTTTTAACAGCTCCGGAAACACTTTGAATTCGAAAATCACGATTGTGCGCAACGAAGACGATTTACGATGGATGAGATGGAAGAAAAAAGTGAAAGATATGGTCTGGTTCATTACGTTTTTTGTATCGTGATACAAAAATAAATTAGATAATATTTTATGTATCGTGGTTCAAAAATGGATTCATCGCGTTACATAAAACTTGATACCGCTATGCAACTTGGATTATGTATATGTATCGCGGTTCAAAAATTAATTAATCGTAGTACATAAAAGTTGGTACCGTGTTGTAATTAGACTAGACAATTAAACTATTGAACCGCGATGCAAAAATTAATGCGATAAAATTGATGAATCGTGGTGCAATTAGACTAGGCAAATTAAACTATTGAACCGCGGTGCAAAAATTAATGCAATAAAATTGATGAATCGCAGTTCAATAGTCAATGCACCGCGATTCATTTCTGTAGCGCGTTTCATGCTTATTAAGGGTATCGCTGTCTTTTCTCGTCCAAAAGTGTCATTTTTCAGTTGAAAAAAAAAAGGTACTAAAGCGAATTAAAACTTTGGAAAGTGGACCGGCCCGCAATTTTTCCACAATTAACGGAAAATTGCTGGTCGATCCACTTTCAAAGTTTTTAATCACTCCAGTTCCGTGTTTTTTTTTTCAATCAAAAAATGACACATTTGGGAGCAAAAAGACTACGATATCTTTAATGAGTCTGCACGCTACAAAAATGCATCGTTGTGCATCAATTTTTGCACCGCGACACATAAATTTTAATTACCTAATCCAAATTGCATCGCTCTGCACCAACTTTTATGTACAGCGATAAATTAATTTTTGCACTGCGATACATAAAATATTATCTAATCCATTTTTTATTCGGTTTGGTTCCATGATTTTGTAGTTCCGATACACCCCTAGTATACCGTGAGGCTGATTTAAACTCTACATGCGGTTTTAGGTATTTTTTGTACGTTGCCAATCTTAAGTAAAGGTGCAAAAGCACACTCACCCGGACCGAAACCCGGTGTCAGTGGCAGACACAAGGCATAGGGTATGGGGGCAATTGCCCCCACTTGGGGTTTCTTTTGTGAAGGTTTTTTTTTTTTTTTGAAATCTAATAATAATATGTTTTATTGTACATTTTGCCCCCACTTGAATCAAATTTCTACAATTTGCCCCTACCTAAATAAAAAACAAAGTATAATTGTGATTTAAATTTTAAAAAAAATTAATAACCCTCATTTTAAAATAGCCCTAATTTGAAATAATCATAATTTTGAAATAGCCCTAATTGAGTATTTAATTTATGTAATTGTTGTGAATTGTGATTTATGAATTTGTGATAGATGATATATTGATATTATGATAATATTGTTTTATTTTCTAAATTTGTGTGTTCAATATCTTGGTAGGAAATATATATTTATTTAATCTGAAATTAAAGCATTTTAATTTGGGGGTTGAAGTAGTTGATTTATGAGATTTTTTTTTATTTGTGTAGATTTTCAAATTGTGGTTGATTTGAAGGAATTTGGTTTTAGTGATTATGGAGAAAATTTTTAAACAGAAACCAAATTTGTGATCAATTTATAAATGATTGTCTTGTATGTTTTATGGAAAAATATTTACTTAAGAACGTTACTAATGATGATGTAATTAAACGTTTTCAAATTATGAAAATGTGTAGGGGACAATTATGATTTATAACTTTATTAAATTTGTGCACCCGATTGGGAAAATTTGGCCATCGTGTGAAAGTGATTATCGATAGAATGACGATTAGCATACGAGTCGATCATGATATGTTTTGGGAATCGTGAATGTCAATCTACTTGAACCGATTACGTCTCATACTAGAGCTCAATATCAAAAATCGTGAACCAAACCAAATCAGACGGTTAAACCGAAACCAAACAAAACCAAACAAATTGGTTTGGTTCCATGATTTTGTGGTTCTGGTACATCCTTAGTATACCGCGAGGCGGTATTTTTTGTACGTAGCCAATCTCAAGTAAAGGTGCAAAGCACACTCACCCGACTCGAACCCGGTGTAGAGAGTGATTGTCGATAGATGACAATTAACATACGAAGTCGGCCACAATATGTTTTGGGAATCATGAATGTCAATCTACTCGAACCGGTTACATCTTATACTAGAGTGCAACCCTCGATTCACTCATATCTTCATTTTTAAACTCAAGTATTTTCATTAAATTCCCTTGAGAGTTAAGACACACCATAAACGAAATCACCAAGAAATGGAATAACCATTTGCCATTCTATTCCGACACAGTTCTCAAACGTGAACCAAAAATGTTTCGTTGTAATATCATCCATTTGTCATTAGAGATTCAAACTAGTTTTACTTTCAAATTTCAACACTGCAAACCAAAGATGACCGCTATAGATTGAAATGTACAAGGATGAAGATAAGTGGGCCGTACCCTCCATGGACAATATCTATGTCGTCTTTGGTAGAATTGGGCCACATATCCAGTTCATGGTGATCATGTGCAAGCACTTCTTTGTACTCGTAGTTGGCTACAAGGTTTTGTTGAAGGTAATAGTTTTCTATTTTATTTATGTTACTATTTGATTAAAATAATTGATTTTATTAACTTCTTACCAATAATTAATTTATGTTATTTTATTATTGTAGATGAAGAGGATAATGATATTGATGAAGATACTTTCTCGAAAGAAGGCTCGATTTCAGAATGTGGTTGAAGACTGAAGAGTGAAGACTGAACATGGTTTTTATTGAGTTGTTTCATGTTTGTATTAGTACTTTTTAATTAGTACACTAGTACTTGAAGACTTGAAGTTGTTAATTGTTTTGTGTTAAATTTTGTGACTTAAGTAGTTAAGTAACTTAAGTTGTATGACTTTATTTTATTTTGGATCGTATATTCGTACTATTGTTTATCGTCTAATAGGGCGTACCCTATTAAGCCGAGACCTACAGGGTTAGGGTCAGGGTCACGATTTGAGCGGCCCGTTTAACCCGCGGACCTATAGGGATGACCCTGTAGGGTTAGGGCCGACCTAATTTAACATCTCTAACAAGGAGGGTGGAACATGTTCGATAGGGGGAAGAGAAAAATGGGTGCCAGGGACATATTGATAGGATGCCAAAGTGTAGCCGTCGTTTGGGGCGCAAGGCTGCATGCGTGCATCTTTCCCAAGGCGGTATTAAATGTGACGCCTCGGCTCCAGCGCCGCGTGTCCAGGAAGCCACATCTACAGGTAAGCTCTTCCCTTTTTGCCCCTCATCTGTCCATATAAAAGCAAAAACCCTCTTCTTTAAACTATTTTCACAAACCATTCAAACTTACGAGCCCTTTCACACCTCCATTGCTTCCGAATTGTCGGCGCTCTTTGAAGAATCAAGGAAACAAATCAACCAACCAGATTTCGTCGACTTCAAAGATCCAATAACAGGTAATTTTTATCCATCTCCATTTCATCTTTATCCCCCTTCTGCTAGAACCCTAGGTTAGAGGTTTTGGCGCTGCACGCTGGAAATTTCAGTGTTCACTGAAACCTCTTGATTTTCCTCTTTCATTCTCGATTTCTGTTGGGAGTTGCCTTCCAAAAAGTCCCTCTTATCTTTTATGGGTTCATCTTGGTTGCCCCCTGACCTTTGTACACACGCAAGCACACTTATAGGTAGGGGTCGAGGAAATTGAGAGCTGGTGCCATGTTCACTAGATCGAGATGTAAAACCCTAACCAAGGGTTCTATATGTTCATTCACACCTACTTTTACGAGTATGAATTAATGTCTGTTCCTCGATCCCTGTAGGATGTCTTCTTAAGAGGAGAGTGGCTCATAAATTGAAGGACGCAGCTATGATCACGGAGCTTTCAGCGAGAGCGAGAGAGATTTGAAATTGAATCCCATAGCTCAGAAAGGACTGTACAGAACGAGCCTTTGGCCTCTGATCAAAATACCAACATTGAGGGCGAGCAGGTGTGAACCACCCTGACCATGTTGAGGACAAACAAGAGGAGGATCACGCTGCCAGTGCTGGGGATGAACAAGTGTTTGGCGAGGAGGATAGACGCTCTGGGTCTGAATCCCCTAGCACGAGCGCTCCTCGAGAGAAGAGAAAATGGGTTGCTCATCGTAAAGGCAAAAAACCCACAATCGATGAGCCTGCCTTCATGAAATGGGATGACCTGACATATGAAGAAGAGGTATCTGCATGGCTCTATTCCCTGGGCTCTAACCCAAAAAACTACCGAGTGCGAGCCTTCAACTTGGACATTGAGAAGAAATGGCATAACTACCAAGGAGACCAAATGATCTTTTATTTCGACTTTTTCTTGGTCGGTTTGAGGTTTCCCTTGGACCTTTTTATCGTGGAGTTCCTACATCTTTTCAATACCCTCCCCTGCGACCTGACCCTTACCACAGTGAGGTTCATGGTCATATACATCGTAGCATGTAGGCTACTCGGGTTTGAGCCCGACATGACCTTGTTCCGAAAACTCTTCTTATTCTCCCTTGATTAGAAAAACGGACGTATCACTGGCCGCTCCAACCCGAACTACTAATGGTCCCAAAAAGTTGATGCTTGGGATGGAAAAACCCTGCTCGTTGAATCTCGAGTAGGATGGCCTTTTGTTCCGTATCTGCATAACATGACCATTCCCAAATATGACAGGAACGCCTTCCGAGGTGGGGAACCACGAAGAGCCACTGCCTTTAGAAATTTGTTTGATGTAAGAGAGGGTAGAGGTGGACAAGACTGGGTAGCTCATACATCTGACCCCTCCCTTCTTCATATGGCCGGCGTACTGAGTTGGCCTGTGAAGGGGGTAGAGCTAGGGTCACTATTGACGCCGAAGAGCCCCACCCGTACTGTGGAAACTGTCACGGGGGAAGATTCCCCCAATGAGTGTCCAAACCGTGAGTGAGCTGGAACAAACTGTACTTTTGCCTTCTCGTTAAGCGGTCTGCCTACCTTACCTTTTTCCCTTGTGCATTGTTTCTGTTTAAACTTTATCTAATTGACTTTCTGTTGACATTGCAGATATGAGGTAGCTTAAAGATGCCACCCGATTTCTTTAGGCCGCGAAGAAAGGATCCATGAGGAGGAATACTCAACTAGCCACTGAGGAGCCTGCTCGCCTCCCCACCGTTCCTGCTGCAACTCCAGGGCGAGGAGCGAGTCGTGGGCGTACTGAACTGAGTTGGGCTGCCACTCCTACCCCGACTATTGTTCCTACCACAACTGTTCCCGCCATGATTACTACAGCCACTGTTGCCCAAGTCAATCCCGTGCCCATCACCAAAGCACCCTCGAACAAGAGGCCTGCCACCGACCCCCCTACTGATAGGAGAACCAGGTCGCAGACAGAGAGGAGCGACCAGGGGTAGCCTCTGGGTCCCGAGTGCCTTCATGGAAGAATAAGGACTTTCAAATTCTTGAGACTCGGGAGAGGGCTGTTAGGCTGATCGCTGAGGTGGCCGACGTTCTTGACTTGCACAACCTCAATCTGCACAAGCGCAGTGCTCACCCCGCCACTGTTGGGCTTGGGATAATGAAAAGGCTCCGCCACAATAGCATGCAGAAAAAGAGTGTCAAGCATTCGAGCTCGGTCCTTGCCAGGGAGATCGGAATGTGCATGGCCGAGGTAACTACTTTCCCCTTTCTTGAAAGTGAAATGAATCTTGCATATCCTGTTTTTGACTTATATCTTTCATCTTCAGATGGCCACCAAAACTGAATTAATATAGGGTCTTGAAGAGCCAGCCACGAACAGTACTATAGTATGTCCGAGATAGCTAGAGGAAGAAATATAAATTGACCCTGAAGAATAAAGACCAGAAAATCACCATCAATCACAAAGAAAAGTCACATACGACAAAGGGACCACTTCCAATTGCTATGATTGGTGAAAGTTATGCTCAGGGAGAGCATCGGTTACTAGTGGATGACGTTTGCCCTTTGTCGATGATGGAGTCGAGAGGACAAGTCGAGCAGGCGAAAAACATGATCGTGGACTAAGCCGCTCACATGAAGAATCATGTTGAGCCTGTGGAGAGCTCTGCTTGGGGCAAGCAGCATCCCACACAGATGGAGACTTGTCCTTTGCCGACGATGGAAGCGGGGGGACATGGTCAAGCAAACAAAATGCATGGTCGTGAACCAGATTGATAAAGTGAAGACTTAGGCCGAGAAAGATGAAAAGGTGGAATGTGACACTTTTCAAGTACGCGATGAGCCTGAATTCACTGTGCAAGACGAGCTTGATGAGATTGTGATCAACCCTACTTATCCTGAGCAGAAAATAAAGATAGGAAGGGCTCTTTCTGTTGAGGCTCAGGCTGAATTGATCAAGCAGCTCCAGAACAGCCTGGATGTGTTTGCATGGTAGCCAGAAGACATGCGAGGCGTCAGCGAGGAGGTGTCAGTACATTGCCTAAGTGTGGATCCAGCCTACCGGCTACACAACAGCGGCCAAGACAGTTCTCCTCAGAAAAAGACAAAGCCATCAAGGAGGAAGTAGATAAACTACTTCGGGTAGATATTATTGAGGAAATCTATTACCCGACCTGGCTTACCAATGTGGCCATGGTAAAGAAAGCTAATGGCAAGTGGAGGATGTGTGTGGACTTCACTGATTTGAACAAGGCTTGCCCAAAGGATTATTATCCCTTCGCCGCATTGATAAACTGGTGGATGCAATAGCGAGGTTTGAGTTCCTAAGCTTCATCGATGCATACTCTGGTTACCATTAGGTGAAGATGAGTGGAGAAGACAAGGCATTGACCACGTTCCGAGAAGCGGGCGGTCTTTATTGCTACAAGATGATGCCATTTGGGTTGAAGAATGTAGGAGCCACCTATAGTGAATGGTCAACAAGGTTTTCAGCTCGCAGATCGGCAGAACATTGAGGCTTACATTGACGACAAGATCGTGAAATCAAAAATACATGACCATACTGTCGATTTGGAAGAGACTTTCGGCAACCTCAGGAAGCACAACATGAAACTCAACCCGATAAAATGTGTGTTTAGCGTGAAAGTAGATAAGTTCTTGGGGTTCATGGTGAATGAGAGAGGGATTGAGGCAAATCCTAAAAAAATTACAGCATTGATCAAGATGAAGCCTCTGAGATGCATAAAGGACATCCAACGCCTTAATGGTCGGGTCATCGCCCTTGGCCGCTTCATCTCCAGGTCGGCAGAAAGGTGTCCGCCTTCTTCAAAGTCATCCGGGGAAACAAAGGGTTTGAATGGGCATCTGAATACGAGGAAGATTTTGAGCAGCTAAAGAAGTACTTAGGACAGCCTCCTTTGCTAAGCAGCCCGGTCATGGGCGAGAGTCTATATGTTTACTAAGCGGCCACAGATCAAGTTGTGGCCGCTGTCCTAGTTAGGCAGGAGGGTAATGTCCAAAAACCTGTTTATTATGTCTCTAAGGCTCTCACGGCTATCGAGAGTCATTATTTTAATGCATAAAAGTTGGTTTATTCGCTTGTTGTTCCTACTCGAAAATTACGAGCTTATTTTTCTGTATATGTGATCATTGTATACACGGACACTCCTCTCAGAAAAATCCTGCACAAACCCGACTCTTCTTGTCGGCTTCTCACATGGTCGATCAAGCTGATAGAATTTTAGATCGACTACCATCCTCACCAAGCTATAAAGACACTGGCCCTAACAGATTTTGTGGCATAGACAAGTTTCAACACTACAAGCGAGGAGATCGGATAATGTTCCTCAGGCCGAGCCTCCACTGCCCCCTACCTCAACCTCGTCCAAACTATTATTGGGAGCTCCATGTTTATGGAGCGACCAAAAAATTGGGGAGTGGTGCAGGCCTGTTGTTGGTGCCACCCAAACAGGACACGAAGTTCGAGAAGGCTTTATGTTGTTTCCGACGTCTAACAACCAGGCAGAGTATGAAGCTCTGATCGCAGGATTGGAGCTCGCTCAAGATATTGGTATTCGAGAGATCATGGTCTACAGTGATTCACAACTGGTCGTAAATCAAGTAAAGGGAGACTATGTCGTACACCACCCAGTTCTTGTGCGATACTGCGGGCTGGTGAAAGAGATTCTGAAAGATTTTAATTACTGAGAGTTAGTCAGAATTGGTCGCGAAGACAATATGTGCGCTGATTATCTTTCCAAGATTGGAGAGGATGAAATTCAACTATTACACTCGTGTGTCATGAACGAGTATTTGGAAGTCCCCGCGATAGAAAAAGAAGTCATCATGGACATTGAGCCTGCAGCAAATTGTTGGATTAATGATTTGAAGGATTACATCAAGCAGGAAACATGCTCGAAGATAAATCAGAAGCAAGGGTCATGCAGAAGCGAGCATGCAGATATGCAGTCTTGGATAGGGTCTTATACAAATGGTCATATACAAGTCCCTTACTCAGATGCGTGCGACCAGAGATGACCAAAAGAATACTTGGGGAGATACACGAAGAAAGTGTGGCGGGCATCACATAGCAGCTTAGCAACTTGTAACTCTACTCACATGTATTCGTGGCATTAGTCGAACTCATGTCAACTGTACTATTTTGAGATATTTCATATAATAACTTTTGTTTATATAATACTCTTTCCGTTTCAAGAAAATGGTTCACTATACTATTTTGAGATATTTCATATAAAAAGTTTACTTTAAAAAATTATGCTTCCAATATTGTAAACATGTTGGACGTGCTTGCTCTACTACCGCCGGCAACAACGGGTTGTGGCTTCTAGTTGATCATCCAAGCGCTATTACTATTTCAAGAACACTCGTTATATTGGTTGCCCCAAAGGGTTGGTAACGTGACTTTCAACTCTAAACCCTGCCATCATGTATTCGATTTATCCCGCCAAGTTTTTCATCCACTCGACTATGTTATGGAGCCTCCTTGTCTTCCTTGTACCTATGGATTGGAAAAGCAAGCTTGCTAATTGCTATCTCGTCATTCTAACCAATGGATAAGGACATGTTCAGGTTAATGGTTTATAAGGGGCCAATAGCGAAGTCTAGCTAGGAGACTTTGATGTATTTACTCTGCCTCAACCACCAGATACAAACGGGACATTACAAAAATTGTGATTATCGAGATATCATATACTCGAATGAGGATAAATGCTTTTATGCCATCCAAGGTTCCCTACTGGATTGAAGTTTGGGACGATCATGACATGAATTGTCCAAAACTAAATTTGATTCAACATATGCATTCAAACTAGAATGACTCAGAAAAGATATTTAGTTGAATATTTATTTGGTTTGCCTAGAAATATTTGCGTATTATTGTGAGACTCCAGAAGAAGAAAGAGAGCGAGAGACAATGGTCATATTGCTATTTGCTGGTGTGTACAACCTGGAAATTGGCGGCGTTGAGAAACTACTTTTGGAATTTTTCCAACTGCAGCACCGATCAAATCTTTGAAGCACTTAACTAAGATATTATTTTAATAAAGAACTATAAACTTTTTAAGAAAATGATATTTTTAATAACACATTAGTAATAAAATGGCACTTATGCATTTATTTTTTTAAGCGAACTCTTTAAGTGAAACATTTCAAAACGAAACAATTGAGTATTAGACTGCTATTTAAGTGATTTGGGCTTTCTTCACATTTCTTGAGCATGGATGGTAGTTTCCCGATCATTTGCAGTAATCAAGCCGAGTATTGTATGGTTTGTGGATTGATTCGGATGCTTCAACCAAGTGTAACTCTGCAAATTGGTTTTTTGCGACAATGCTTTCACTTTTTTAAGTTGTCCATGACTTGCAAACATTTGATTCTATAAAACCTTTTAATGTTTTTTTTTTCTCTCCTAGTAACTGTTTCTTGTAGGTCTAATAACACCATATCGATAGCAAGTGAAGGAGACAATAGTATCTTTTAACTATTTCTTCTCACTCATATATCTACATGCAACTTATAAATAGGTTGCGATTGTGTAGGGTTGGATTAAGTATGAGTCGGGTTGGAACGGGTCATGCCCGTTACGATCCAACTATTAAACGGGTCAAATCGGACCGCCCATTCTTAACCCCTCCCCATGCATTATATAACAAACAATATGGGTCAAAATGGGTTGTATCAAAACAGATGATGGGTCGACCCATTTCACCCCCCAAAATCAAACCATGTGGCGCCGGGTGATTTTCAAATCAGATTGGGTGGATTAACAGATTTTGGGTTAAAATTATCAACCCTACTTATGGGTGATTGCAAAAATAGTCAGGTTTATAATATAGACCAAGAGTTTCAAAGTGTGGCTTCCGACCTAAAAACTCGAATCCTAACTATATGGACTGGTTTCTCAGAAACAAACCAAATTTTCTCCAGTTAAAGGTTATATAATGGTATGTGTGATTTCTGTAACAATTTCGGTTTTAGCCTCTTGGGCTTCCCAAGTCCAAAGAAATTTTTTAAAAAATCAATTTCACACTTACAAAACATAACTCAATTCTTTTCTTATTGCCATGAAGTTAGTTAGCAAAGGGTCAGCTGCTGCCAATGGGCCCATTTTTCCTTGGTTGCCTCTATGCGTGGCTAAATTATTTTGTCAAGTCCTGCCTCGTTTCCGCAGGAAGGTATAGTCTCCGAGCTTACCTACCCATATAGTTCCTCCATTTAGAAAGTCCATGTTTGGAAAAACAAATAATTCTAAATAAATACCCAAATTTTTGAAGGATTAAAGTATTTATTTCTAAGTTTAGGGCGATGTATTGAGCTGTAAATTCGGAAACTCAATAAACATACAAGTGAAACACCACCAAAATATAAGATAGGATTCCCGGTCAATGAAGAGCAAGTTTGCTTACAGTAGTAAATAATCTAGTGAGGCTGCTTAGATAAGGTATACCAAAATCGAATGAGTAAAAATTACCTAGTCAAACACATGTTAACTCCACCCATCAGCTGGCACTAGATGATTCTTTAGGTTTTTCAGTTGCCACCTCTTTATCTGAATTGCCAGTATCTCCAGTTTGCGATGGGGTTGCTTGTCCCTGACTTGCACTTTGAGAATCCATTGCAATTCCCAGAACCGTCAATACAGACCTGCAAACATTAAATCCATCCCCTTCACAAATCATAAATTAGGGAAAACTCTGTTTGATAAATTGCAGGCGTTGGTTAGTGAACCTTGGAAGTGATGATCGTATGTTTGGCTGGTTAGCATGTGCAATCAAGGGAGCCTTAAGTGCCGCAATTCTATTCAAAGCATTTTCAAGCTGCGCTGGAGGTAGCTAAAGGCCAAAAAGATAGTTAATAAAAGACTCCCGAAGGGGTGGGTCTGAAGCCCATGCATTTATTGTACAATCTTAAGAACCAGATGTAGAATCATTCAACATGCAGCACAAGACAACTTTCTGTTCTTTGAGGAATGACAAGTATGGATTAGAGAGAAAAAGGCAAAGGTCAGCACAGAACGCAAAGAGTCCATATTTGGAACATTTTAAGGATTAAAATAGTTTTCCACAAATAACCCTAATGTTTAGGCTAAAAATAATTTCTATAACAAGGGAACACTTGGAAATTCGTAAAATTTATTAACTTGAATTTTCAAAATCTATTTTTTGAAAGTAATGCCCTAACAGAGAAAGCAGAACTCTTTGAGTGGGTGGGGGGGCGAGAGTAAATGAGAGATATTTGAAGAGAAATAAACAGTTCCTAGTAAAACCACGAAACTCAAACAACTCAATTGGCTGAATCTAACATAGACAGTGTATAAAACTACTGCCTACTAGCCAAATGTAGTTAACAGAACACACCTGAAGCAGAACACTGAAAGACTGAGGTTTTGTTAATTGAGCACATTTCAAGAATCCTACCCACAGCTTCGGGTACTTCCATATCTGCATAATAAATCCATTATCTACCAAATCTTGTATAGAAAGTATCATGAAAACTGTATCCTGTGAGCCTATATGTCACCTGCTTGCTTACAAGACGAGATAAAATCTCCATAATAAACTCCACCTGCATAAAAGTGATTGAATCAACCCATCAATAGGAAAAACTAAAATATATATTGACAAAGAAAATGGGGCTGCCTTGTGAAGCATTCATCATACAGAACCTCAACAAAATGTCAGTTGAGATTTCTAGGGCCAATTACTTGTCCAAGGATAATTTTAGATAGTCAGCTGGGTAGAGGGAAGGGAGGACTAGTAGGTACCATGACTCCCCTAAATCTCCATAGTACACCTTGGCTGCTATGAAAAGGGGCCAATTTTGATTCTAACTATGAAAATGGCAAGCAATTAAGATGGAGCCTAAAATATGCAGCATTTTAACTGTACCTCCGACAAATCTAACTTATGTTATGAGATTTTATCGCATTTATTCTTCTGGCCACCAAAAGAAATTTTCTTTCTGGGGGCTCAATGAGTGGGTTAAATGAAAAGAAAATGTTGGTACTTTTCAGAACGAATGCAGGTCAGTGGAAGAATGGTACAGTGCATGCATGACCTCCAGGGTTGCAACATATCGTAGGTAGTGATCAGCTGTCTGACATCTTACCAGGGATGGGAAAGCTCCAATAGCCTGTAATACTGTACGCATGAACAGCAAGGGAAGAGGAATCTGCTCAACCTGCATTGTTGGTCGTATTTGTGATTACGAGTTTTTAACCAGTACAAATAGGAGTTATAGGTTGAAGGTTATACATACCAGTTGATTCAAGACCTTTGCAAGAACTTGTTGGGTGAATGTTTGCCGTTGCTCAAAGCAAGTATTGCATGCATCCGTAACCTGTTACAGTTGGATATATCTAGTTGTACAGCCGTACAGGTTTGTGATGAATGGAAAGAGGGGAAAACCTACAAATTAAGAATATATGTACCTTCTTCAAGGGAATTCCATCTCTGTCAGGATCAATCCCATGGATAGCAATTAATACTTCAGCTGGAGTGAGCACTGGACCACTTTGAGACGATCCCTGGAAAATAATGTTTTAAATTGGTAGTCAAAATAGGGATTTGGCCTTTGAAATAAAAGACCATGGAGTGAAGTTCAGATGGAAGTCTAAGAAATCAATTGCGCAAAATTCCATTTCATGACTTTTCTTACACGAGAATGAGCATCCAATGTGGGTAAAATTTTCAAAAGACAAGGAAATTTTAAACGAAATTGGTTATGAAAAACAAAACTCAGTCAAGAATGAGGAGTTCAATATAGATGCCAGTATAGGCTAGACTACTTTTAATAGTAATAGACGTTCCTTATCACCGTTGATTGATAAGAAGCTCAGATTAAACAAAATATAAAGTAATATAAAAATGGACCTCAACACAAAAGCTAACATAGTTCATAGATATGATATTCCCAGATTAACGTCAAATCCAGGAGCCTCAGACAATTAGCACATATCATATTATAACCCACACCCCTATATTAGAGCTGTCAAGGTGGGTCGGCCGGGAGCGGGGCGAGCCAACCCACGAATGTAGCGGACCCGAATATTGCCAACCCAACCCATCATGGGTTGTGGGTCAGGCAGGTCAGCCCACCAACTTTTTCTTTCAATTAATCATAATAATAATAAATAAATAAATAACACAAAAATCTCACAATTCATTAAAAAATGATATTTTCTACAATTATATTCTAAATGGTGTTTTTTTACAACTTTTTCTAATATTAATAGTATAAAATGAGAAAGAAAATAGAAATAAAAACCATTTAATCATTACTCTTTTTGTATGCTCTTATAAATACTTCGGTTAATCTACCTTGTAAAACGGATCTATCCAGGTTAAATGGGGCAAAATTCAGAAATTTCAATGCAACCCCTTAGTTTTTGAAAATTACAGCGCCACCCCTCATGTTTATATATGCAGAGTGTCACTTTTTATTATTAACAGTGTCACTTTATAGCATAAAACGTGTCACTTTATAGCATAAAACGTGTCACTTTTGGCCTTAGAAGTATCACTTTGCATTTTTAATGAAAATTATAATTTTTTCCTAAAAAAGTGTTACTTTTTGGGCTTAAATGTGTCACTTTTAGTCTTAAATGTGTTACTTTCACTTTAAAAAGTCTTTTTTTTATAAATAAAAATCATTACGTTTGACATTAAAGTGTTACTTTATAACATTAAAAGTGTCACTTTTTAGAATTAAATGTGTTACTTTTGACCGTACAAATGTCATTTTGCCTTATAAATAAAAATCGTCGTTATTGACCTTAAAAGTGTCACTTTTTAGCATTGAAAATGTCACGTTTTAGTATTAAATGTGTCACTTTTGACGGTCAACGTTAGTTTTAAAGTGACACTTTTTAGTATTAAAAGTGACACTTTTTAGTATTAAATGTGACACTTTTTAGTATTAAGAGTGTCACTTTTTAGTATTAAGAGTGTCACTTTTTAGTATTAAATGTGTCACTTTTTAGTATTAAGAGTGTCACTTTTTAGCATTAAGAGTGTCACTTTTTAGCATTAAGAGTGTCACTTTTTAACATTAAGAGTGTCACTTTTTAACATTAAGAGTGTCACTTTTTAGTATTAAATAAATAAATGTGTCACTTTTTAGTATTAAATGTGTCACTTTCTAGTATTAATTCTGTCACTTTTTAGTATTAAGAGTGTCACTTTTTAGTATTAAATGTGTCACTTTTTAGTATTAACAGTGTTACTTTTTAGCATTAAGAGTGTTACTTTGTATTTTAATGAGAATTATAATAAATTTCCCTTTATAGTGTCATTTTTAACATTAAAATGTGTCACTTTTGTGTTTTCAATGTGTCACGTTTGGCTTTAAATGTGTCATTTAGCATTTCGTCAAAGTCCGTTAGGATCCGTCAAGTATCCCAAGGCAATTGATGCTAACGGATGGCTAACGGAGCTGACAAATGATTAAACCGTAAGGCGTGAAAAACATAAGAATTTCAGCGAGAAACATTGAAAGTGCAGGGGCACTGAAGCAAATAGAGGAACTTTCTCATTAATGAGCATTAAAACTAAATAATGTGGATGGGGGGTTTCGAACCACCAACCACCTTGCGCTAAACCTTAAAGGTTCAACTTTCACCAACTCGGCTACCCAGTTGTTGTCACTTTCATTAACATGTTTAGTTATTAACCCGCGAATTCCTAAATGAGGCTCCGTCTATGGATTTAGGATCTGTAAGACCGTTCTACACAAGTCTTTGCCTTTTGAGATTTGTTGTTGCTATAAGTGCCACTTTTTAATGAATTCAAAATCATTTACTAATATTTCAGATATAAAAAATAATATCATATTTTGAGTGAAAAGGATTTTTACTTTTAGTTTCAAAGTTGTGGCTTGTGTTATTTGTAGCTAGTTTATGGCAGGACAACCCGCCGCGCCTCAACCCGCAACCCGCCGCGGGCTCAACCTGCTTGACCCACCTTCTAGTGGGTTCATATTATCTCAACCCAACCTACCTCTTTTAGGTGGCGGGCGAGCTAGCCCAATCCGTTTTGACATCTCTATCCTATATAACCAATTAGATAATGCCAATGATGCAGGTAATGGTATCAAAGATAACAATGGCAGAGCAATACTGTTAAAATACGAGCCAATGCTAATTGGAACTTAGCCAGCTGAAGTTTGACAAATTGTGGAAAAATCTGCATAACCTGGAGAAACAAAAATAAAACAATATAAGGTAAACAAATCAAACAAGGACGTGACAACTGGAATGATACTTCAATACATGATTACATTTAAAACAAAGTCACAACATGTCTACCCAGGAACGTAACTGCGGGTGAAATTCAAAACACTGAAACTAGAATACTAAATAATTAAACTGGATAAACATTGAATTAAGTATAATTGCAAATGAGTTTCAGTTTCACGTATACCCTATACAGACCTTCTTTCCTGTCAAGTTCAGAACCCCAATATCTGTGACTGTAAGTACCTCCCACATTGGTTTGTTGGCCTACTACTTAAAAGTCACTATGAACAAGACGTTAAATTAAAATTCTTAGCAGCTCTTTATTAATTTATATAAGATATATTTGATATATTTCAAGTTAATACCACTGAACTAAGAAGATCAATCACTACTCATCACATGCCTTTATATATTAATTTAGCGTCACCTACATGACTTGATACTAGGTGAGTGCCTCATGCAGCCACAAAATATGTATTAATGGTGTTTGTATCAAGTCCTTGCAAAGGGGTAGAATAGTAGGCCAGTGGGTAGTTTGGCGTTACACACGAAACCACAGTGGGAAATGGAAAGGGAGCGAAAGAACGTACTAACTAGACCAAGGAGAGGATAGAGACCGAAGAAGACCTTTGTGAAATAGTAATCCGCAAGTTAGAGCTCCTGTTCATAACCCACAAATGCAACAATGAAGGTTGATATAGGCAATTAGTGAGACACTCATTTGTCAAGCCATGTGTGGTCTGTACAATAACATTGGTGGCATCTCATTCGTTTGCCTGTATGACTGACTCTCCATGACATTGACGCATGTCCCAAGGAGGGGACCATCCATGATTCTCCAATAGAATCCTAGCTAGGCCACATGTGTCTACATGATTGGACCACGTGGCTGGGTTCCATTCCCCAACCTCCAACCATAACTCCCTCGTAACCCTAGGGAGTAAGCCAACTCTTATGAAGAGCACTTTGTCTAATTTGCCTACATAATTTCATGTGTGTCTTTGCTCTTCTAGCTTCTGTAGCTAGGAGGCATGAAAAATTGGAAAGAGATTTTTGTGGGATGGGCTGATAAAAGAGCGGAAGTATTTCTAATCTAAAGGGGGGTGGGTTAGGAACTAAAAAGCTAAGGAATTTTAACATTGCCCTTTTGAGGAAGTGGCTATGGAGGTTTATGGTAGACAACCACGCAGTGGAGAAAAGTGGTGGGCAAGTATATGGAAGGAGGTCATTTGTGGTTCCCTAATGAGATCCGTTCGTCCTATGGGATTGGAGTGTGGAAAGGGATTAGGAAAGGGTGAGAGTCTATCGAGCATTTCATTTCTTCTGAAGTTGGAAACGGAGACTACGTCAGATTTTGGAAAGACAAGTGGTGTGGAGATACAAAGCTTTGGAGAGCTTTTTCATATTTGTTTGACATTGTCGTCAATAAACATGAATTTATTAGATGTGTCATTCATATAGCATACAACTCCGTCACCTGGAAGACATCTTTTAGAAGATTCCTTCAGGATTAGGAATTGGATGCTTTGGGCCAAGTTCTAGAACTTTTGTATTGGGCAGAAGGTGATAGTTGTGCACTTGGTTTGGTCACAAGGAAGGCAGGGAGATAGTGGTGGCTGAATTGCGGGGGTCATCTAACTGTCTTTGCACATACGTGTGCATGTTCCTAATACATTTTTTGTTCTCGGGCCACCTTGGACTCTTGGAGATAGGCGTAGAAGGGAGTTTTTCCAACTGCGGTGAAGTTGGCAAAGGGAAGGGTTGGTCGAGTGTTGCTGCCGTTCCGCAGGAAGGTTTAGTGTCTGCACTTACCTACCCATACCGTTCCTCGACTTGCTTGTGTATGAACATTTCACTGACATTGCCACCTGGGGAGAGTTAAGTGCAGTGCTGGGAAGCAAGGTCAAAGTCCCGCCGTCTTGGAGTTGTAGGGGTGTGTGGCTTGACTTCGAGTAAGAATCTTGCAAGGATCATCGACCGCGAGAATAGTTTTTGTTTTAGGCCCTATGCACACATGCCGAGGGAGATTATGTGTTTCGATTGGTGTGAGGATGAAAAAGCGTTGTTGTTTAAGTATGAAAATGTCTACGACGGTAAGCAGAACTAGTCCTTGATTATTGCTATCACACTTCCTTGCCACTTGCCTGCGTTCACGGAGATAGAATTAACCAGCAAAGTGTATATCCCACACAAATGCAGAAGGGAATGGGGTACAATGAGTAATGCACCATAGGTGTCATTGGTTCTTCAAACTTTAACAGTGCGCAAATGCGATTCTGCATTCTGCTAACTTTCGGAGATGTACTGAAAGGGGTGATGGACACAATAGTCCAACCCACACGCAGAGGGGCATCTGCACCCGGCAAGCCAAAGATGCGGGAATTCATGGATTAGAAAGTGAGGACTATTTTGATATTGTTGTCACGAAGGATGAGTAGTGTTAGCGAATAAGGGATATTATAAAGGGTGTTATGTGTAACTTATTGTAAATATATAAATACCCTAGCTTAACCTTTTTAGGGTTAAGGCTTCCAAATCATATTATTCTTCTTCTTCTCTTCTCTTAATTTACATGGTATCAGAGCTCTGATTTGGCAAGGTCTTGGGTTCGAATCATCCCGCTTGCATTTGTTACCCGGAATATTATGAGTGCATGTTGTCACTCTGTTTGGTTTGTGATGCCCCTGGTGAGGCATGTTTGTGTATCTCTCCACGTGTGGACGGGTCACACGTGAGGGGGAGTGTTAAGCTTGATATACATTGTTGAGCCCCTATCTAACAGCTTAAGCTTTTGGATGAGTTGGTAACTTAACATGGTATCAGAGCAGGTTTCTACATAACAAACTTGGTTTGATACACCTCACTTCTATTTTTTTTTTTATTTCTCTACATGCAACGTTAAGGACGTTGCGTTCCTTACGGCGTCGCCAGGCTGTGCGATGCTCTGAGTTGCCGGAGTGTGCAACCTTGATTGATAGGCCAACCCAGGTTGTGGTTTGCCAATTGTGTCTGTGCCCGAAGTTTTTTTTTTTTTTGTTGTGCGCGTAAGGGTTCGCAGATTCAGAGGCATCGTCAGTTTCCAGCACGATTGAGTGGGCAAAGTCTTTTGGCCATCACCTGGTTTGCTGTGCAACCCACGCACCACACAGACTAGTTCGCCGTCTCTAGCGACGGAGACAGATTCCTTTCGCCGAAACCTTCACCGGTGCCGGAGTTCGCCACGCTTCTGCGGAGTGGGATTTTCTTCTCGTCCAGTTCGCCCCGTAGTCCACCAAGTGGTTAGTTTTCTTGGTTGGCGATGTTGCAACTCTGCCGCTTGTTTGGTTTCTTGGTTTGTTGGGACTCTTCTGTTCAGCGAGTTATGTCGACTTCTGAGACTGTTTCAGCAGTGATCACCACTCCTAATAAGCTTACAGATAAAAAGCTTGATGGTACAAACTATATGATGTGGCGTAAGGTGGTTAGTAAGAGTTTGATTGGCATGGAAAAGGGTGATCATCTCACGGATATTAAAACTGGTGACAGTTCGAAGGTTTGGATTAGGGATGATGCATTACTCTTTGGCCAGATGATGAATTCCATGATCGATCTTGCAGAGTTAGTTTCCCATACCGAAACAGTCAAAGATCTTTGGGAGTATTTGGAGGTGTTGTATTCGGGCCGTGATAATCTGAATCGTTTGTATGACTTGTCCACTGATGTGTTTCGACAGAATCAAAGAGATCGCACCGTGACTCAGTACTTTGCAGATTTTAAGAAACTGTCTCAGGAATGGTGCACTTTGCTTCCAATTACGGCTGATATTAAGGAGATGCAGGCACAACGTGAACAGCTCCTTGTCATGGGTTTTTAGGCGGCTTTGCGACTGAGTTTGCTACTGCTCGATCGCAGATTTTGTCTGGTACTGATATTTGCTCTTTGTCTGAGGCTTTCTCGCGGGTTTTACGCACATCTCCTACGCCTTCTCCAGTTGGGGGGGATGCGGGTGAGTCTTACGCTCTTCGCCGCACGAGGCATTTCATGGGCATCGAGGTTCGATCATGGTGATCGTGGTGGTGGCGGGCCGAGGGTGGTAGAGGAGGTCGGGGTGGTCGTGGTGGTGATGATGCACATGGACGTGGTGGGAATCAGGATGTCAAGGTATGTTACCATTGTGGGGACACGGGGCATCTGCAACGCAATTGTTGGAAGTTACATGGGAAACCGACTAGTAACCGCTTTGCTAATGTTGCTACTCATCCCGACCACGTTAGTCGGTCCTCTCCTTTGGTGACCGAGTAAGATGGTTATGATGTCGGATGAAGAGTATGCTAGGTATACCGGTTCGGTCTCTCAACCGTCTTCATCTTCCTCTTACGAACCACTCTTGTCCATTCAGGTAAACCCATGCGTGTCTTTCCTCCTCGAGTCGCAAATGGGTCATTGATTACGGTGCTACCGATCATATGACCGGTGATGCATTTTATCTTCCTTTACCTCTTCTATATTGCTAGTGTCACGTTAGCCAATGGGTCATTGCATGTGTTCGGGGAGCGGAATCGCTCGTATCACTCCATCTCTATCATTGTCTTACGTCACTATACCTTCCTGGTTTTCCGTTTAATTTACTATCCATCACTAAATTAACTCGTGATTACAACTGTAGTGTCTCATTCCTTTCTGATGCTTGTGTCTTTCGATCTTACGACGAAGAGGATTATTGGTAGAGGCTACGAATCGGGAGGGCTTTACTTTTGGATGATGTTGTCTCTCCCGTTGCATGTTCCAAAGGCCACTTCCCTTACACCGCATCGATTCATTGTCGTTTGGGTCATCCTTGTCTCGAATTTGAAGATATTGTGTCCTAGTTTAGAGTCTTTGTCTACATTAAATTGTGAAGCGTGTCGCAAGATAAGCTAAACACCATCGTGTTTCATACTTTCCTAGAGTCAATAAAAGGGCTTGTGTCCCGTTTGAGTTGGTTCATTCGATGTTTGGGGTCCATCTCCCAGGTAGTGTCGAAACTTGGTTATCATTATTTTGTTACATTTGTCGATGATTTTTCCGTGTAACTTGGATTTACTTAATGAGAAATCGTTCCGAGTTATTCTCCATTTTTTGTGGTTTTTGTGCTGAAATTACTACTCAGTTTGGTGTGCCTATTAAAATTCTTCGTAGTGACAATGCAAAAGAATATTTCTCCACCCCTTTCTCTACTTTTATGCATGACCATGGCATGACTCATGAATCCTCTTGCACTGATACACCTCAACAAAACGGGGTGGCGGAGAGAAAGAATCGCCATCTAATGGAAAGTGCTAGGGCTCTTAGCTTTCAAATGCATGTGCCTAAGCAATTTTGGTCTGATGCAGTTTTGACTGCCTGTCATCTTATTAATAGGATGCCATCCTCGGTTCTTGGGGGGGGAGATTCCATATCGTGTCTTATATCTTCCCGTTCGTTGTTTTCCGTGTCACCGCAAACCTTTGGTTGTGTTTGCTTTGTTCGCGATCATCGACCTCATATAACCAAGTTGGATCCTAAGTCCCTCAAATGTATCTTCCTTGGCTACTCTCGGTCTCAAAAAGGGTATCGTTGTTTTTCTCCCGAGTTGAATCGTTATCTCGTTTCTCTTGATGTCACATTTTTTGAATCGGAATCATTCTATCCTCTATCGTCTGTTGACCCATCTTCTTCAGACTCAAATGATGATTTCCTTGTCTATCACGTTGTACAGTCTGAAACAGCCCCTGTCCCACCTCCTGTACCTCTCTCTCGTCCCCCCATTCAGCAAGTTTACTCTCGCCGTCCACGAGAGGACCTCCTTCTGCACCTCCTGATGTGGTCCCTACCGAGCCGCCCTCTCTTCTGCAGATCCTCGCACTCGGTGCCACCATTATCGATCTAGATGTTCCGATTGCACTTCGAAAAGGTAAGCGTAGTTGTGCACAATATTCCATTCTTTGACTATGTTAGTTACTCGGTTTGTCTTCTTCTACTTCTTCCTTAATTAATTCTCTTGAGTCTTACCACATTCCTAAGTGTGCAGGCGGTGGCTCACCCTGGTTGGAGAACCGCTATGGAAGAGGAGATGAAGGCTCTTGAGGAGAATCAGACTTAGGATTTGATACCTTTGCCGAATAATAAGAAGGCAATTGGTTGTAAGTGGGTTTTCACGGTGAAAGTGAATCACGTGGTTCCACTTGCTCGGTTGAAGGCACGTCAGTTGCGAAGGGTTATGCCCAAACTTATGGTGTGGATTATTCGAAACTTTCTCTCGATTGCGAAGTTGGCTTGTTCGGTTGCTTGTTTCTCTTCTTTGCATCATACCACCGGCCGCTTCACCAACTAGATGTCAAAAATGCTTTTCTTCATGGTGACCTGCACGAAGAGGTTTATCTTGAACAACCTCCTGGTTTTGTTGTTCAGGGGGAGTCAGGGATGGTGTGCAAGTTAAAAAGTCGTTGTATGGTGCAAACAGGTCTCCTCGAGCTTGGTTTGGTCAATTTAGTGAAGTTGTGTTAGAGTTTGGCCTTATGCGGTGCAGCGGTGATCATTCGATCTTTTATCGTCGGTCACGAGCGGGGTGTATTCTCTTGGTTGTGTATGTTGATGATATTGTTATTACTTGGTGGAGATAGTGTGGGAATTTATGCTCTCAAGTCTTTCCTTCAAGAAATATTTCAAACAAAGATCTCGGGAACCTCAAGTATTTTTGGGAATTGAAGTTGCCGTTCGAAACAAGGCATCTTTCTTTCTCAGCGGAAGTATGTCTTGGACTTACTTACTAACATTTGGGATGTTAGGGGCAAAACCAGTGAGACTCCTATGGATGCTAATGTGAAGCTTAGAGATGATGATGGTGAAGAATTGAATCATCAGGAGAGGTATCGTGCGCTTGTAGGGAAGTTGAACTATTTAGGCGTGACTAGACCGACATTGCATTTGCGATAAGTAAAGTCGGTCGGTTTATGTCGTCTCCACGATCTGCTTGGGAGGCTGTTGTGCGAATCCTCAGATATCTCGAAAGGAGCTCCGGGCCGTGGGTTACTTTATCGCGATCGTGGGCACATAAGAGTTGAGGGTTTTTGTGATCTTGATTGGGGGATGTCTATTAGTAAGAAGTCAACCAAAGGATATTGTATATTTGTTGGAGGCAACTTAGTGTCTTGGAAAAGCAAGAGGCAGCAGGTTGTGTCGAGATCCAGTGCTGAGGCGGAATATAGAGCCATGGCTCAATCGACTTGTGAGTTGGATGTGGATTCGCCAAATACTTGAGGAGATGGGGTTTGGTAGTTCAACACCTATGCAGCTATGGTGTGACAATCAAGCAGCCATCCATATTGCATCGAATCATGTGTTTCATGAACGCACAAAACATATTGAGGTTGACTGTCATTTCATTCGTGAGAAGCTACAACAAAAGATTATTGTCACAAGCTATGTCAAGTCCGGTGATCGGCTTGGCGATGTTCGACAAAGTCGGTGGTTGGAAATAGGTTGCATTATATAAGTAACAAGGCTGGGCATGCATGATATTTATGCTCCAGCTTGAGGGGGAGTGTTGGCGAATAAGGGATATTATAAAGGGTGTTATGTGTAACTTATTGTAAATATATAAATACCCTAGCTTAACCTTTTTAGGGTTAAGGCTTCCAAATCATATTATTCTTCTTCTTCTCTTCTCCTCTTAATTTACAAGTAGCATCTGAATAAAAGCGTTGGCGGAAACCACGGTAAGGAAACTATGCCGTGGCACAAGTTGGTTCAACAAATTGCTGATTGCAGGGGAGAGAACGACAGGTATTGTAGTGGGGACCAGTGCGCCTAAGCATGTGAGGGCGACGGGTGATACCACGGTACGGCTGTTATAATGTTCCCCTTTATTTATTTCGCTGCTCGTACAACTAATTGTGCGATCGGTGAGGCGTAAAAAAGCAAAGTCCAAGGCCTGCACATGTTTGAATGATCTGCACTTGCCATTTGAGTGCGGATCGCTTTCTGCACCAAGTATAAAGCGTGGTAAGGCCTCAACACTAGCCCCACGTGCACATGCGCAAGAAAGCTCCCGCACTCGTGCACATGCATATACTTGGTAACACACATGATACTATGTGTCTCGCCTTATGATCACAGGCCAGGCCCGCGCATGCACCGATTTTCCGCATAGTGCCTTGGAGGATTCGAGCTAGGCAACACGGCCTTGTGTGGGATAAGGGTCGCACCAATAGTTTCCACACCACTATTGATGCGACCCTTATCTCACATGTCAGGTCATGAGGGAGTTCTGGTTCGGAGGTTGAGGACCGGAACTCAACCACATGGTCCAACATGTAGACACACGTGGCCCAGCTAGGAGCCTAGGACCTTATAGGAGGGCCGCAAATGGTCTCTCCTAGGGGACACAAGGCAATGCCACGAAGCGTCGTACAGGCAAATGAATAAGATGTTGCCAACACAATGTATAGGCTGCACAGGGCCCGACATGTGAGGCTCTCATGTGCTGCCAATATAAACCTTTATTGTTGCATTTGTGGGACATGAACATGAGCACCAACTTGCGGATTACTATTGCGCAAAGTGGTCTCAGTCCTCTCCTTGGTCTAGTTAGTCCATTCTTTCCCTCCCTTTCCATTTCCCTCTGTGGTACCACATGTAATGCCAAACTACCCACCGCCCTTACTATTTTTCTAATCTACCATTCCGCAAGGACTTGGTACAAACGTATGGAATCAACATGACCGATGTTCTATAATATATTGTTGTAAGAAAGTAGGCATTCTCTAAACTACAAGAGTATTAATGTCTCAAAATAGAGATATCGGTTATTTAGAGTTCTGGTTTTATAGAACTGCTAATAACTAGGATGTCGAATGTTTTTTGGTTTTGTTTCGTTTTGTTTTTGTTTTTGTTTTTTTTATATAATTTTTAGTAACTTCTAACTTCAAAGGAAACAAAATATACCATCTTAAGCTAATAAGTCGGTGGTCGCGCATATCCTGCCTTCCAAATAACAAGTCCAATAGAAAGTGACGAAAAAGGCGGCCACATGTCTTCTGAAAAAGAAGCCTTAAATATTACTCCCCTTTGTTCCAAGCAAAGAGTCCATTACTACATTTTTTGATGTTTCACTTAAAGAGTCTATTTTATAAAATTAAGCCATAAAATTCTTTGAATTTCCAAATATACCCTCCTCTTCAAAAAAAAACAAGAAACTAATGTTATGAGTACCAATTTGAGATGTAATTCTACCCTCTTTCTCTCTAGTTATCGAAAGGCTCTACCCTCTCTCTTTCTCTCTCCAGTTGAGGACTGTGTATGGTTGTGCTGGCACCCACAAAACCAATCCCCTCTCCATCTCTTCCTCCCACAAGATAATAGTCCCTTTTAGTCTTAAGCTTATTGATGATGATAGTTTTAGAAAGAGAAAGTGACTAACAGACCGAGAGAGAGAGAGAGACCAGACGAGACACAATTACTGGTGGCGTAGTCGAGAGGAGAAATTAAGGGGATTATTGTTGCTGATTCAACTATGGTCATATATATACTGAGTGGAGTTTACTTGTTATAAATTTTGGGTTATCGTACTAATCAAAAAAAAATTGGGTTATCTTGTTGTGTAATTGGAGTTGGATTTTGGGTTTGGTCGGAAAGACTCTAACTCCGGCTCTGATGAGAGATATGTGTTGATATTTCTCAGAAATTTCGTCTTCGGAGGTTTCGAGTAAGTTAAACACCAAAGGCGAGATGTTTTCTTCTTGGTTTTAGTGAGCGGGATGGAGGAGGAGGTGATTCTCAATCAGTTCCGGTTGGTCCCGGAGGAGGAAACCGTATTCCCGGTGATTTTGGTGTTGTTCTCCAACGAGGTTGCATGTGTGTGTTTTGGTGATCTGGTTCTGAATTTGAGTGTTTGGCTGTTTTGGTGTTTTCTAGTTAATGTTGGAAGAGTTTATTAGTTTAAACTTGCAAAGGGAATTTTTGGGATATCATTTTTTTCTTAAGAAGGTTGACTTTCAAACATGGACTCTTTGCTGAGAACGGAGGGAGTAAATCAGAAGATGAGGTTAAATTCCCATGATAAAAAATGAAAATTTAAAACATCTATACGACACATAGTTCCTATTTCTTTCTATTATGGGGTTGCTCGAAAAAAATCTTGTCCTGAATTCCTGACACTTGTCGGAAGGAAAAAAGTTGCAATAGTTGTAGTTCCCAACTTCAATATCTCGGAGACAACCCCGCACTATATCATGATCAAACTTTGTGATGTCATGTTAAATAAAACTATTCGCTCGAAAACAGAGATATTAGAATTATTTGAAAGTAGTAGAATTAACATACTGCACAGAGTGAAGGAAGGAACTACTTTCTGCAAGAGATATCAATATTTGACTTATGATAAGACGTACTTGCTAACATTACAGCAGAGATAAAAACATGCATATGAGCGGATAAAAACATACTTCATTAAGACATAAGACAATAAAGGTCACAATATCAACTATCATATTCATATGCTACCAGAAATAGAGCAAAAAAGGAGAACTGGAAAACCTCATCCTTGTGTAGGAATGGCAATACTGGAATTAGTATATCTGCATCCTGTAGTGGGGCACATCAAGAGAACATTAGCCAAAAGGGTAAGTTGTATCAATAATAAAAGAAAATGAAAATCATGACATACCATCACTTTTGTGTCATATAGCTTTTTAATGGTAAATATCAGTTCTGGAGATGGAACAGTCCCATCGGTTAGTGTTTGCAAAACCTGTTGTGAAGAACAAAAAACAGGGAAAAATTATTCTCCCTCAGCTTGCAGATACCAAGAAAAAATATAAAAGCGTGAAAGACCTGTGTAAGAAGGTTCTCGCTCCCAGCTGGTGGATCTGAAATTATTTCAAGAAGCTGAGACGATGAGCCGATGGTGCGAACTAATTTTGGGATTTCAGTATGAACTGCCTGCACCCAATAACACTAACAATTACCAAACTAATAGGGGGATATTGTTATCCTATAAGAGAACAGATAGGATATGAAGTGGTCGAACCTGCTTTGCTGCTTTGGACATGTTTTTGTAGATGACAAATACTTGGCGAAAAAGCAAGTGCTTCTGTCAATCAGTATATACAATTAAATCATTTAATGATAGTTAAGAAAATTGTTAACATTTTCAGTACCGCATACTGCTAATTAACCACTAACAAAAGTAAAAGATAAAATAGTGATACGAGGATACCTTCGTGCAAAGGGCAAAATAAAGTGACATGCAACGCTTGGCATCAATAACCGAAGTGGCTGATACGTTTTCTGAAGCAGACGATGGACCAGATTCAGAGGATGTATCCTTGGTTATTCCACTAACAGACGATGGACATTCATTTGAGGGATTTTCCAACTCAGGATCCTAAAAAAATAAGTTGCAAGGAAAAGATCAACTTTTAATGATGTCTAAATGAGACTATTAACAAGAACTAAGAAATTAGAAAGAACCAGTATAGACACAATGATCACAAAATTAACAAAAATACCACTAAAATACAAATGGACGACAGATTGGCAGCAATCAAGAATGTTCAGTTTTGTTATTAAACATAGATACCTTCTCTGGTTCAATATTGGATCCATCAGCACCAGGCTTCGCCGTGTTATGATTAACATTCATAGCAGACAATAGCGTTTCCTTGGCAAAATCTTCAATTTGTGGAGAGATTGACAATATAGGATAAAGCTTGTTTGCTACCTGCAAACGGCAATATTCTTAAACCTTGTAATAGTAAGACCAGAGGCCTATTCAATTACAAGCGAGTTGTTCAAGTAATACCAGACGAATTGCCTTCATACGCACTTCCTCCAAGTGATGAACTGCACTCTTTGCAGAGGACAAGAACAAGATAGAAGTCAGTATTTTAAAATCAAAGTGAATTAACAAGTAATCTATAAACAGTACAAAAATATTAGAGTTTTAACGAAACATGGGTTTCGAGGCAAGAATAAAAATGTTTTCAAAAGATAACTTAAAAGAAATTTACAGTAAGAACCAACTTAGCATTATAAAAGCCAACTTGATATTAGCAGATAAATGTGTGACGAAGTGCAATAAAGCACTTTGTAATGATGAGAGCTTATATCTGAACCCATCCCTGATCAATTATGTATGCCAAGAGCCGAAGCTCAGTATACCTCTTACTGCCACATATGATTCTCATTACTCTAGTGCAGTACATGCATTATGCATCCTTCTAATGCCGACACCAGGTTCTACATGCATTTTGCCTCCTATAGCATACTTAAGTTTCTACATTGCAGTAAATGACTAAATGTTTTAGCCAATTTTTCTCTTTTTAATAATTAACTTCTAATGATTTATTTTCACTTATATATCTAAAACATAACCTTAGAAGAGCAGGATATAGACTAATCTTCAAGTTTCTATCGCTGGAGTCAAAATACCATGACATTTCCAGTAAAAAAACTAAAAACAGAAGACAGTTGGGAAGTTTTAGAGGAAGGAGAGAGGGAAATGTAGGCCTAGACATGGCATGAGGATTTCACTTTTAGTTTCCAAATAACTCCATTAGGTTGATTGAGGAAATCGGTTTGGAAATGTGCTGCTTTTGGCAAACAAATATTTCAGTAATTGCATCAGAAGTTTATATACGAAAAAATAAAAATAAAAATAAAAAATGAACGTATTACTATTTTATTAGAAGTTCCATTTCAAATAGAATCTTAACACTGCACCCTGCCCATGGAAAAGAAAGAAAAGATTGTACTTCCTTGGTTCCTTTCCCTCAAGCATCACAAAATGTCCCTACAGCTTGCAACATAATAGCTATATCCTTTCCTATTGAGTTCAGCTATCCCAAAATGCAGGGTTCATCTTTCTTGTTTGCGGCTTCTTTGCTCGACACCAAGTGGCCCACATTATTTTAAATGCATGATTTAATCCACCTGTCCATTGGGCAAATACCATCTCTTATTGAGTTCAGCCATCCCAAATTGCAGGGTTCATCTTTCCTGTTAGCGGCTTCTTTGCTCGACACCAAGTCGCCCACATTATTTTAAATGCAAGATTTAATCCACGTGTCAATTGGGCAAATTACCCTACTAACTTAGATGGATTCTTAGGGCATCTCCAATGGTGGTTATTCACCATGTTATTAACATGGTGATATGTTCCTACCAATAGTAGGTCTTCTTGTAAAAATGTTTTTCCAAAATGTTACAAATGTGTAACATGTTCTTCCCATTTTCTTTTTTTTTTTTTGTTTGTTTTGTTTGCATTTTTTTTGGGTTTGAAAAGCATAAAAGTTCAGTGGAGATTATAATAATGGGTGTAGTGTTATTTGAATGGGAAGGTGTGTTATTAAAGTGAGTGATATGGCAGTGGGGCCCACAAAAAACATGTGTTAGGAACAAAACCTTAAAGTTGCTCTTATAACCATAAGAAAGGATACCTGTAGAACAATTTTTAGGCAGACATCTCGAATAGGTGGTCTCAGCAAAATTAGGCTCCATACTGTGCTGAGCCCTTGATGTACTCTCTCTCCAGAGTGTAACTCGTCTTTATCACTGTTTCCAGGAGAACACAAGCATTCTAACAACTTCAAAACTGACTTTGGCAGGTAAGGAACTTCACTGAGCAATTTACTCAAAGATTTGTCGGTAGCTGGAAAAGAATCTCTAAGTGTTTCTGCCTGCAAAAGAGAGTGCGTTAACCATTTGCCAGAAGTAGGCTAACTACAAGGGCACTCAGAAACTTTATACAAACCACTGTCAAAAGAAACATTTCATAGACAGTTGTAGCGTTTGTCGATGAAAAGAAGTCACGGTCTGCTTCTGCCTCACCAAATAACCTATAGAGGACACGCAAGGTCAATTCATGCCCCTGAAGACGGCAAGTTATAGTTGTCAGCTTCAATGGAATTAAAATGATAAGTATGAGTACAAAGAAAGGTCATTGCATCAGAAACTGAGCAGGAACTAGAAGGCAACCACATTCCAGTAGAAACAACTCAAGAACAGGTGATTCTTTTTTTTTTGATAAGTAAGGTAAAGTATTATAAACAAGCGCCAAATGAGGTGATGCGTCCTTGTACAAAGGTGATTCTTATCCTGGCATTCAAGAAAGTCCAGTATCACCCAGAAGCATGTTGGACCCCCCTCTTTCCCTAGAGAAAAAACTAAAGAAAGAAAGAAAAGAAGAACTATATAATGGTTATGGCATACAATAGTGAAGGTGATTATGAGACAAGTGCATCCGGCATGGTTACAAATTACTAGAAGCAAAATGCACCAAGTTGTATCCATAAAAAAAAAGCAACAAGTTGACAATCCAACTTCCCATAGATTAGGCCTTGTGCACAATGTAACTAGATTAATCATTATATCAGATGTTTTATGCTTTTTAAAAGTAAGTGGGATTTTCATTGTACTTTGGAAACCTTAGCCAACTCTTTACTAACTCTTGCCAAGCATTAGGCATATGCAATCAGATTTAGCATTTTACTATATGTAATATGATCCATTTTAATACAGGTGAACAAGTTAGAAAACTGTGCGAGCATGTGTGTAATTGGCCGGCCTCCTGGCATTTTCCCTTGAAAGACTAGCCACCCTCCACTCCCAAAAATAATAACCAAAATAAATAGAAGACTTAAAATCTTTTTCTCTCCTATTCTTTTCTGCACTCACAGGGCAGGTCTGTACTTGTCCCACATTAGTTAGTCATGCAATTTTTCTTACACCGAAAGCTAGCATACACCTTTGTGTGCCCAGAATAGAGTTGCAACAGTAAAACAAGAATGACTCAGAAACATACTAGCTGAACTGTACCATCTGTACACAAAAATCTAAAAAAGTAAAATGAAAATAAACTAAGAAATTTAGTTACCTGGTGATTAACATAATCGGACAATATATGCTTTTGGAGAAGTTTCCAAGGGTCTAACTCCAAAGGAAACTGCAATATGCATCAAGAGGTAAAGAGTAAGTCCACCGGTGTAGTTCGGTATTACACTATATTGTGAAACTGGAATAATTCAGTGATGCTAAATTATGGGTTATAAAAATAAAGTTTAACCCTTCAATGCACCCTGCTCATACTTCAAAGAGTTTCAACGCTTGAATTAAAACTTTGTCCATATCTCTATCTCATGATAAATTTCCACTTTCTTTTTTATTTTCTCCCATTTGAAATGTCCAAGAGTAAATGAAAACTTAACATCCATCCCCCAAAAGGATATAAATGCATCATCAGAATAAGACATGCAGCAGGAAACAACTATCTTTAAGCCTTGGTTAAATTTTAAATGAAAACTTATTTAAAACACTGGTTTGAACATTAAATGGAAACTTATTTAGGACACCAACAAGAAACTGCAAATAAAAACATGGCCAATATTATATGACTAGAATCATACCTCAACTCCTAAATAGGCAAGTAAAGAAAAACGGAGTTGTGAACCTCCGGCAATTGCTATTTGCTTATAAGCCTCAATGATTCGCATAAAAGCCAAATTTTGTAACTGATCCTTCTGTCCATCAGCAAGACTAATGACAGGTGCTGACATTTTCGGAAGGACCACTTGAGAAGATAACCAAGTAGAAGTATCAGTTGAGGAGTTAATGCTGGTTGCCTCTGTTAATGTAGTTTTTGGGCTAAGCTCCTCAGACCTGTCAGTGGACATTGACGGAAGTACGTCCAATGATGACCTACCCAAACTCGTAACTTGCTCTTGACTGGTTTCTTCTAGTTCAGCAGAAAGCAATGATGAGGCAACCTGTGTTTCTTGCCACCCATCACTTTGAATAGCTGACTCTAGACCAGGTATTTCATTCTCAAGGGCCCCAATATCAGAAACTTCAGATGGAATTGTTAAATCCACATCCATTACAGATGGAACATCCTCAGAGGAGGAAACAGGTAGTTCTACAAGCAAAAGAGCATCATCCATAGCCGTATTAGGGGCAGAATGTGCTACATCACTTTCTGTCAGAGTAGCTGCAGGGTTATTGTCCTTCTCGGGCTTCTGCATCTTTAACAAGATTTGCACATTTAGTAATAGAAGTAACCCGATTGAAGCTCTCGCAAAAAGGGGGAGAGAGAGAGAGCATTTGAAATTCAATCATTCATCAACCAATTAACCACTAAAGAGTATCAAGATGAACCTTACAGATAATCTCACCTCGTGATCCTCCGATGCCTCATCAAACAAAGAGTCTGTCTTTTGGATATGGCTAGAGCATGAAAATATGTCCGTCAAAAATGAAGACATATTCTTAAAATGGGTATCACTCCCAACTATATCAGGATGGATGCCCATATTCTGAAGCGGCTCTTCTTCTGCTTCAGCTTTGGGGAAGACTGGAGGAAGGTGTCGCATATTAGCCATTACAACTTCAGCTAGCAAGTCAGCAGAGATACTAGAAATAAGAATCTCCAATGATCCCACAGCTTTTTCACCCTGAGCAACCAATGCACCAAACATAGCAACCAGTTGTTGGACAGGTCCATTGTCTACATTTTCCCTTGATGTGGTTAGTCCACTTGAAGATCCACCATGATCCCTACTTGAGGCTTGTGTTAATCCATCCATGGCATTAGGTGTTTTTCTGGCACGCTTTCCAGGAGTATCATCATCTTTAATCATATCATTAACATCCTGTGTCTCTGATCTTTTCCTCACAGAGCTGACAGGAACAGCATCGCGTGCTTCAAGTGAGGGCTTTTCCTCCTGTAAGATTCAGCAATAAGTAACATGCTAGAAGAAAACTTGAAATAAAAGTATAGTTTATGCTTCTATTTTCCAATGTCAAAAGGCTAGATATGTAATGGATCTCATACAAATAAGAAAAGGGGGGTAATTGACAAGTACCTGAGCAACAGATGAGTCATTCTTCCCCTCAGTATTTACATTAACTGGGGAATCTTGCTGAAGGGCATCTTCAGTCAACCCTCCAACTTTCATCTCTCTCAGTGCTACAGCTAAACGATCCCGCCACTGCAGAAAAAGAAAAAGACAAACAAACAACTGAAACACTCACAGTAAGCATGCCATATTCTACATATTTCATGACCAGCTAAAAAACAGTTTAAGATGTATCATGTCAGGGAAGTTAATAAAATGTATATGAGCAACTATAAAAACATATAAGTGGATGATAGACTTCTGATCCTTGTAGTCATGTTACAAAGAATGATCCATAAAACAGAAGTTTTTAGACAATAATCTCCTACAAAGCAAATAAGAAAATGAAAGAAAGCCATACAATGCACCATATAACTTGAGCAGACATTACAACCCCAGCCACAAAATACAGTGTGGAGTGGAAACACAAAGTACACCTAAATCCTAGAAAATATTGCATCATATTAATACAAATATTCAACCAAAAATATGAATACAAACATAAGATCAAAAAATTGTTTGTTTTGAAATTGAAATATAAATATGCTATGCACATGTATGGTACTCCAGAAAGTCAGAATTCTACAGCAACTTAATACATTGTACTGTAAAAAGAATTTTCAAGTATATAATTTTCAAGTATATAACCAACAATGTTCTTAATTTTAAAAATTACAAGAATTGAAATCCAGAAATGGAGATTGAAGATAGATACTAGAAAAGCAGTTTTCAGAATATGATATAAAAAACAACTATAAATAAACCCCACAATTAAGAAAGGTTCAGTCAATATGGAAGGACATATTAAGCAAACAACTATACAGAAAAAGTCAACTGCCAAAGAACAAACATACAAATGGAGAAGAGAAATAATTACCGGTGCAGCACCTGGGTGTGTACATTTCAAGCAGGAAATGAATGCTTTCCTTAAAGCATGATGCACCCCAGAAACTTGTAAACCTCTGCTAGCAGAGCTCAGGGGATCCAAGCCAAGTAAAACTGGAAGAATACGACCATAAAATGCCGGCCTTTTCTTTGCAATTGCTGAAAGACTGGAAAAACACATGGACTAAGGCATGAAGCAAATGAGGAAATAGTGCAAACTAAGAGTGATAAGGACTGGCATTAGCAACAGAAAGCTCTTATGGATGCAAGGGAATAGCCTATTAGGTACGAACAACAAATACCAAATACATTTATCTTCCCTAATCACGGCATCTGATTACCCGCTAATCAAAACAGTTAAGGTTACCCATTTTCAACACATCAGACCTACCAATTCTTGGCCCCAAACTTGTAGTTTAACCAAAATAAATGAAAAACAGACCAATAACAACAATAAAGACCTTGGTTGACTCATTCAAGAAATTGGAGACGATGTGTGCAAAGTCAAGTCAGCAGAAGTTTACTTAAAACAAAGCAAAACTATTTGTCCTACAAAACATCCCCACTGGGGTTTTCGAAACAGTACAATTGAAAACAGATCTAGAACTCTTTTCAAAAGGGCCTCTGGACTCAAAATGAACCAATCGCCTCATGCTTAGCTAGCTTAACCAACATTTTTATGCCTAGCGCAGCTATAAAATGCTCGGGACCTATCAAGGAGCAAAGGATCTTTTGGGACCACGGTACAAGGCCCAAGGCAAGCCGTTGCTAAGGTAAGGAAGATGCATATTGAAGAGAAAACCTAAATAGAAATTGACTTTGTCATGCGAAAATGTCCAATCTATGTTGGAACTTCAACAAATGAATGAATAGATATAGAACTAATCATCCAACATATCGCATCATCCTCTCCACGGTAGTTATAAGGTTGGGGCAATTGAAATTGTTTTGTGCTATTATGATGACTATTGTCTAATCTCAAGCTCTGTTCCCTAAAATGGGTCCTATTTCCAATTTTAGTTTGTCCTAAAGAAAAAGTCATATTTCTAAATTATATAAATTCTCATGGTTTTCCAGATTTTTTTCTTTGTTTCCAAAGACAAGTGCTCTTACATGACATACCAAAAAGGATGTACTTTTAGTGCAAAAATATATGAAAGTCAATATGCATTATTTTTAAAAAAATGGCTTTAATAGTAGGATCTTTTTTTGAGATGAAGGGAGTTATAGTCTCATAGTCATCCGACACAAATTCACCACCTGCATCTCACTCATCATCCATCTTCCTAACTTAACACTCATATAAGCTGCCTCATGCTTTTCTCTTCCTTTGTTGACGTTGATATACCCTTGAAATAGTTCAAGTATACTGTATAATTGACATATTGAAACAAAGATAACTTCATTTACAGAATGTTAAGATAATTAAGCCAAAAATAGGTGATACCCTAGGAGCATGCCTAATGGAAAGGACACAAGAAAAAAAATGGAAAGGGAAAGTCCTGGACACATGACACACCCTGCCTCAATTTGGGTCTTGGCGCTAATAAGAATTTACTAATGGAGCGAGATAACAAGCACACATGAAAAGTAGATATTGAACGAGTGTTTTTCTCCCTCTATTTCCTCTTCTACTTTATTTGTTCTTTACAAATTCTTAAGAGAGATGAATGTGGCAGGATATCTTTGTCCTCCTACAGACATTGACAATAAAAGAATATTCTTGACAAGTTGCATAAATTAGCATGACCTTGGTGTCACGTCCTTAAAAATCAACTAGCAAATGTTTCTGGCACAAGTCCACCAACAAATCAAACCTAGAAAGAAAGGCGCTCAATACAAAAACCTTAAATAACTTTCTGAGTCTTGGTTGCTTGGATGTGGATTCTTTGTTCAGATTAGCTAAGGAGACACAAGTGAGCCCAAAGCAAATGAACTGCCCCAAGCCCTTCTCCCAACACAATCACTATTACATCATTCTTCAGTTTAAGGATTCTGGCAGTAAGAACGACTGTGTCACACTTCTGCTTGAAATGGGTATCCTTTCTAGCTTCTCTGTATGCTGAGGAGGATCTGTTCCTCTTTCAGATCTCAGAAATCAAGGACTGGTTTTGCATTTACGTATTTTCTATGTTCTCATATGTGTGTGTATGAGAGAGAGAGAGAGAGAGAGAGAGTATAAACCTCAAACAGAAAGTACAGAAGAGCTCATACCACAAAAATTTTAAGGGGTATGAAGAAGATGATGATGAGGTTATTAGTCCAACTTATGGCATAGATGACATCAACCAACATGTTGGTGCTGACACAAGATCGCAGTAATACATTCATATGAAAAATACGTGCATCGAGAAAAGTATACTGTATACCTACTAATCAGTACAATGATCACCAAGTTACTTTGTGATTTGACAGTTGGGAACCTCAGCTGATCAAGCAACAAACCCAAATTTTGACTAGCTTCAATTGATAAATCTCCAACATTGAGTATAGGATGACCTCCGCGAAGCCATGAAACATTGAATTCATCAAACTTCCCTGAAACCAATTGATCACACAGAAAGCATTAAAGAGCGTAGAACATTGTACAAGGATGAAGCACTTCAGGTTCTTTAGGCCTATACATCTAAGAAAAAAGTTGAATCACCTTCAGAAACATGATCAGCAGGTGGTTCAGAAGGGCCACTAGGATCGGGTGTAAAAAGAAGAGTTAATACTTCGACAAACTTCAGTGCAAGCAACCTTCTTCCATCATTTGCCGGCTTGCAAACATTTAGTCACCAAGAATAAGACTTCATACATTATGTTAAATGAGTTACTCATGATTTATGTAACTGCTTACCTGAAATGCTATAGAGTATATTTCATCCTTAAGCTTCAACACCCATAACCATGCCGACTCAAGAGAACCATCCAACTCACTTGAGTGCAGACCCTGAAATTTGCAGTTACTTGTGAGTGTGTCATGAAGATGCATTATTGAAGAGTTACTTCCATCTCATGGTAAGGTGAGAAGAAAACAATTAAATCTCCATGCAATTACCGACTATCCACCCCCAACAATGCTGCTATTGCATATCCAGTAACATTTTTGAGATGTAAAATATAAGATTAGACTTTGGGGTTACAAATACCATGAGAAATATTCTATTACATTTCTAATACAACAGAGACAAAGAACAAGTTCATTCAAAGTCTTGAATATCATTTGAGTAATTACTGAAGGCGATGTGAGATCTTGACCACAACCAAATCATTGGGCATGAATTATTAAAACTCAAATTAACTCAACCGTTGTCTTTTGGAATCGACTAAATGAATCCTTCCTCCATTTATTTCATGTCTGTAGCAGGATTTAACTATTGAAACCAATGTTTTGGTCCACATCCCAAATCATCTTAAAGTGATTTTCAACCTTGTGAGTTTCTTCATATCAAAATTATCTTGTCCAGTTTTTTTAAAGCATATAGGGATTTGCAAGTTTATGAAACATATCAACAATGTGTGATAATTTTGAGATGCCATAATTTTATCTATTTATCTTCTATAAAAGGAATCCCCCAATATGGAACAAAAACAAATACTCCATCCATTCCACCTAAAGAGTCCATGTTTGAAACGTCCATCCCAAAATAGTATGGTGGACTCTTTGCCCGAAACGGAGGGAGTATTTCACTCATGTATGCACATGAATATTTAGTGTAAATGTGGTACTGAAACTTTGAGGCATGATATCCCAATCATGTAATTGCATTGCATATGAACGTACCTGGATTGCAACTTTTACAAGTGTACAGCGGAATAAAACAATCCCACATGTGATGGCCTGTCGAGCAACTGCTGGTGTACCATCTTTTAGTAGAGTTATCAACACAGGTATAACTTCAGGTAATAGATCTGCATACTTCAACCCAACATCACCAGCAATCCTACATCCAAGAACAAACCGATCAAATAAGCCACTTTGACTTCTCATTTTTCATTTTTTTCGTCAGTGTAGAGGAGAACTACTGAGTGTGATGAAAGGATTTTATTAGTTTAGGCAGATGATTAATGCAAATAATGTTAAGCCCACGTCGTATCTCATCTCCATTATTTGTCAAAAAGTTCTTTGCATAGTCTTTTGTGACCTGAAAAGTATCCACATAATTGATATACTACTAATGAGGCTCTTTGGCTTTATTATATAGCTAAACAAAAAGATTGTTCCTCTAAGGAAAATCATAGACTACGTCTTCATTTTAGGACGTCCCAAAAATGTTCTAAATTTTTAAGGTTCATTATCAATGAGCATCCATCCAAATATGCCATATAACCAAAAATATATATATTCAAAATTTCTCGCCCACCAAATATTTAATATAGTTGGGTGGTGGGTAGGGTGGGGGGAAGAAAAGGAACTAAGAACTAAAGATCATTTGCTGAAACAACTCTTCTTAAACAGTGTCACTCAAAGTTGTTAATCATTTTATGTTCCACCGATTATCTTTTCAAAACACTGTAGACCTTTGAATTGATAAAATTCAAAGAGAAATAAATATTTCAGCAAATACTGAAAAAAAAATGTCACCGAGCAACAATAGTTCTAGCTTTGAACAGCAATGAAGTCGGTATGCTATTGATGATAGAAGAGAAACTTTATCTTCCAGATTCATAAATATCTCCAAGAATGTCATGCCAACAATTAATAGAAGAAGAAAGAAATGGTATGTGCAACATCTATGCCTAGCAGTAAGCTAGTTTTTAGAAACCAACTGGAAGAGCCACTAAATGAAGTTAAAGAAACCAAAATGTGAAGTTAAAGAAAAAAAAATGAAGTTAAAGAAACCAAAATTACTTCAATTTTCACAATCTACAAGTCCTTCTCAAACTCCAGAAAGGTAATGAAAATATTGAGACCAATGTGAAATAACCTGTACTACTTGAGTGTTTGTGATTTTGTCAATGAGCCCTAAGACTGAGAGAATAAAATGATTAAAATTTGCTTCCATCTCAAACATTTCATCCACTCCTCACATCCTTTACCAACACTTACTTTGAATTTTAAACAGAGGATAAGAGAACATCTCAAACTTAGCAGCCAAACAATTAATGTAGAACAAGCACTAAGCCAACAATTGCATAAACACAAGAATGACAAATTAATGCAACTAATACTTCGTGAATACAGCTATATAGATGCATGTCTTGTGTGTATGCAGTGAAACAAGCAACTGCACAAGTCGGAGAACACTTGAAGCACTTACGTGGACACTGGCAAACTTCATTGAGTGATTACTCAATTTCTACCGCGCTTGTGTCAGTACATATACCCGTCATAATGTAACAACTTAAGCAATAACACTAGCTCATTAAGAATCAAATGAATTTCATAAACAACGATGATGGAAGAGAAACTTAATTGCAATAATTCTATTTCAAATTTCAAGTACACACGTGTGTTTGTATATATTCATAAAACACATACACATGTAAAGATTGCAACAAGAGCATTAGCAAATAAATGAAAAAATGCATCGTCTTTACACAGGAAAATTGAAAACAACATATGTTAATGCATACTCAATTTACATAAAATTACATAAGCAAAAGCTAGTCCCAGAGACACGGACCACAACAGAATTCCGCCAAAGCAACTTCAAAAATTATATTTTGCTTCAACAAGAAACCATTATCGTTTGGCAACTCTCATTTGAACTCAATAACCTTAGTTCATCTACTTTTCAGCTACATTATCCTTTTCTGCCATTCGATTCCATATAAAAGCAAGGTCATCACACATACCGCTTTCCTTCATATGATCATATCTTTCTTTGTGCACTAAGCGGTCTATGTTGCACATGTTCAAACAATCTTAAGTGATTCATATTGGGCAGGTAATGATCCAAGTAATATCACTGGCACATAAATGATATAATGAACTGATCGATTTTATTTCAAGCAATTTATATACCTTTATATAAACAAATGCTAGTCCCAAACCACAAGTGTTTTGAGCCAAAGCAACTTCGACAATAAAAAATTGTTTAGGCAAAAAACTACTATCATTCATCAGTAATGTCGGCATATATTCATCGAGCACATGTAATGACCCCACGCAATAGCATCGACGCATAAAGATGGAATGAATCGAACAATTTTATTGCGAACTCAAATTATATACAAGTACAGAAACAAATGCTATTTCCCGAACCCTAACTGAATTATGCCAAAATAAAAGGTTAATGAAGCGCACTCTGCGATGAACTTGCGAACAGGACTGCAACGGTCGGAATGGAGCTCGAGAAGTGGAGGGAGGAGCTCGGAGGTGGATAAAGAGTCGGCGTGAGAGAAATCATCCTTGAGCTGGCGCAAGTTGTTGAGCTTCGACGGTATGTCCATGGCAAATTTGGTCGAGGTTATGTTGCCAACCACCTTGTCCCTCGAAATTGTTGTCATCATTGCCACCATTGTAATGGCGAAAACCTAAACCTAATTCCTGGAGTTCATTCAGTTTTCGAAGTAATGTTTGAAATATTTCTGAGAACGGGACGAAGAGAGAAACTTGCCCTGGCAGAGAATTAGTGGAATTTGGAGGGTGGGAGAATGTGTCATCAGAGAGAGGGAGGGAGAGTGACAAAATGAGGGGAGAAAACATCCTCGTACAAGAACATCTCCAATGATGCACTCAATAGTCAATATCACTTTCCAGCTACCTCGATTTTTTTTTCCCTTTACATTTTTCCAACGTTCTAAAAAACAATTACTATTATCTATCTATCTATTTATATTATAATTTTGGATTACACTTTTAATCGACTTTATAAAATAAGATCAATTCATTTATCGATATCCTACAATTTAAAAAAAACCTCTCTCAACTCCCCACTTCTCCCATCTCCAACTTCCCCTCTTTTCTTTTTAATTTTTCTTTTCTTTTATTTGTTTAATAATAAACAAACTCTTTATGACCCTGATTTGACTATTTAAAACATTTTTCATTAAACACATAGTCACTTTTTTATAGTGTCTATCCTCCACAATAAATCTATAATATAAAACAGGTTACGGGGTTAAAAAAAAGTTAAAAAATTAATATCATTGGTGCATGTGTTAAAAAAAAGTTTATATTTTAACGAAAGATTATTAATTGTATAAGGTCAAAGCTGGTTGTCTTCCTCAAATTTGTAATTTTATTTCTATTAATAAAATTTAAGATCTCTCGATAATCAATTAAAACATTATGATCATTAAACGGTGGAGAAAAAAAATTAAAACTTTTATTTGTAATTTTATAAACAGAAGCGATACCTTGTTAAATTTTTCATCTTTTTTATTTCTATCTCTCCAACACAATTATAATGAAATATTTATATTTTATATCAATATATTCTATGAAAAAAATATTATATTTTTAATTATTTTGATTACTTTCTTCTAAAAATATATATCATTTTAAGGTCTAATAATGTTTATAATATATTATTATTATTATTATTTTATACTCTCATATATTATGAACACGAGATAACTGATTTCTTTTGATTGAAAAGAATTCAAAATTAATACAAAAATTTCATATAAAAAATAAGTATCTTTCAGTTTGATCAATAGATCAAGTTTACGATAATAACATAAAAAATAATGTATGTATACCAATTAAATTTTTCATGTTGGGAAAAATTTAAGAAGATAAAGGGAATATAATTAAATTAAACCACACATTACACATATATTTATAATACAGTCAACTATTATTACAATAACTCAACAGTTTTGTGTCAGGTCAAAGAGGACAATTATTTGAAAATAGAGGAACTATATGTTTTAATATTTTTTAATTACTTTTATCTCAAAATATATGTCAATGTAAATGGAAATTTGAGTTTAAAATACAGTTTCATTATTAAACAAAACTCCTACGGAAGAAAATAATATTTTTTTGAGCACAAAATAAAATTTATTAAATTAATAATAACTAAACAAATGGCGGAGAAGGAGAGAGAAAATGGGGAATAAAGAAATTTGGAGATAGAATATGGGGAGAAAGCAAAAGGAGTGAAAAAGTGGAGCACTATTCTACTAAATGTCCCTTCAAATTTAGAAGGAGACTTAACAAATTTTAGGGATAAAAGGTGGAAAAAAGTATTCATTATGGGCTTAGAGCGTCCACAATGGGATCAAGTATAAACTCTTTAAAACATATTTTATAGATTTTTAGTTCACATTAACCACACAGTGATGAGTCAAACAAACTCTCTATCTCTATAACCAATTAAATCACTCTTCTACTTTGAAGAGTTACTTACCTTGAACAGTAACTCTCCATCCCGTTTATCTCTCATCCTTTGATTCCTTTCCATGGTGCATCGATTCTTTTCTCTCCCCAGCTACCGTTATTCTTCTCCATTCTCCCTCTTTTCACAGAGGGCAACATGTTTGGTTTGAGATTTTAGGTTTTTGAAGAGTTATATGGAAAGTGATTATTAGAGTGAATTATTTTATAGAGTATTGAAAAAATGTAGTTGGAACAGAAAACGAGATGTTTTTAGAGTGATATTAGGAGTTGTTGTGGATACTCTTAAGTATGGGTGAAAAAGTCTTAAAAGGCTTTTAGAGTTTGTAAAAAAGGGTTCATTGTAGATGCCCTAAGGACTGAGATTCAAGACTTTATGGGCTCACGGCACCCAAGTTGAGTATGGGTTGTTGAGTGTTTGACTAATGAGTAAAATTTTAATGGAAAAACCATGGTTCAGTCATTTGAAAAAAAAATCAACCACTATATTTTTATATTTTTCATAATTGAAAGAAAGTATTTTATATATCACAATACACAAAATCATGTATCGAAATGCATCAATTGTACATCGTGATGCATGAAAGCATCTTAATTTGTGAATCGCGATGGATGAATTTGTGCATCATGATACATGACGTATCTTTTTCCGGCTACGAAAAAATATTATGGTGTAAAGCGATCTAGTGGGGTGTGCTAATAAGGAAGATGAAGGCGCATAAAAGGGAGACTTACTTGGAGGATGAAGTCTCGTAGAAGGGAGCTTGCATGGAGGATGAAGGTGTAGCGAAGGAAAACGCCTCAGAATTTTAATTATTGGAAAGTCTCCCTTCTATGAGACTTCATCCTCCACGTAAATCTCCCTTTTATGCGCCTTCATATTCCTTGTTAGCATTCCCCATTCCTTTTTAAACAACTCGCTGAGTGATTTGAAAAAAAAAATGTGAGGGATATAAAGTGTTTTCAACTACAAAGAAGTCATTATTGTCTTTAGGGATAATTGAGGCCATAGTTGAACAAATATCGTTTGACTAGTTTAGACTTTAGAGTTAGATAAATGTAAGGGTGAGACTAATTGCACACCAAATTATACTCTCTACACTTAAATTATATCTACACCTCATCCATTTAGCCAATTTTATCACCTTGCTTTTTATGGAAAAACACCAAAAAATCCTATTAAAAAATTATCATGTTCAAAAAGTCCCAAAAATAATTATTCTATCTAAAAAGTCTCAAAGTTAGACTTTCAATACAAAACAGTCCAAAAGTTAACGTTTTTACTAACATCATTAAGATAAAAGTTTTTATTTTAGATGAAATATTATTTTCTTTCCAACGATGGTAATGGTAATACAATTGTATTATATATAATTATAATAATAATATAGTGTAATTATTATTATTATTTTGAACTCCCAACTAAATTATTGTCCTTGTTGATTTTTTTAGTCAAATTAGATGTTTTTCAAATTGAAAACTTAACATGTATTTCCTAAATTCATAAAACACGTAATTTGTAGGACAATAATTTATGAAGTAAATGAGTTATTTTATTACAATATTATTATTATGAAAAAATATATCAAAATTCCCTTTTAAAAATCATGTCAAATAGAACAAAAAAAAACATTATTCTTTTCATATATTTTCATTGTAAAAATTCAAAAAACTTTTTAAATTTTTATACCTTTATGAAATTGCAGTAGTAATAGTAGTAGTAGTAGTAGTAGTAGTAGTAGTAGTAGTAGTAGTAGTGATTGTCATAACAATAAAATAATAATATTAATAATTATAATTATAATAATAATAATAAGTGTATTAAAAGTATTGATACTATTGCTATTGTTGTTGTTATTGGAGTTATATTTAATATTATTATTATAAACAATACAATTTTATCATCATTACTTTTATTAAAAATAAATATAAGATTCCTAGCTTTTATCCAAACGACGTTAGCAGAAACGTTAACTTTTGAACTGTTTGATATTAAAAGTCTAACTTTGAGTCTTTTTAGATAGAAAAATTATTTTTGAGATTTTTTGCATATGAGAATTTTTTAGCAGGACTTTTTGATATTTTCCCCTACTTTTTACACCCCACCCTAGCTTCCTATTATACCATTTAAAACTTCTCACCTTACTCATCTTATTATACATCTCAATTCTATCTACACCCCACCCATTTAATTCACCAACCAAACCTCCATCCACCCAATTAACACCTAATCACCCTCACCAACCTAGCGAACACGTACTACAGAACAAAGGAAAATCGCACAAAGAGGAAGAAGAACCAATGCACATAAGGAGGAAGACAACCAACGCACAAGAGGAAAAATATAAGGAATTACACAACTAAGCTTACACACATTTCTCATCGAATGCTCACCCCTAAACCCGTAACAAATACTGGATGTGTGTTAAGATACTGTTTAGGATGGTAGTTACTCAAAATTTGGTTAGAAAATGTTGATAATTTGAAAATGGGTTGTGCGGCATTGGTTTGGTGCACAGAAGGAGGTGTGTACGGCCATAGCTTGGTGCACAGAAGGAGATGTGTGCGACAGATATGTGGTGCACAACAAGAGGACAATGTGGCAGCCATGTGATGCACAATAGGAGGGTTGTGTGGCAGACATGTGGTGCACAGCAGGAAGAATGTGCAACACACCAGGGCCGCACAAAACGGACAAACAACAATCCAAAATTTTTGAAAAAAATTGGTAATAAAAAATGAAATTTTAATCAAGGAAAGTGGAAATAATACTTATATTATTTGTCTACATAACTTCTTTAGGCTCCATGTATGATATTTTTCAACAATGTGGGTTTGAGTTTGAGAGAATTTTTTTGTAGTAAATTTGGTAGATGAGAAGAAGTAAAGAAATCATTGAAGTGCATTATTTAGTAGAAGAATGTCTTTTGTCATTTTACACAATGACATTTTTTTTAAAATTTTTTAACTTGGGGTGTAGAGAGTATATCTTGGTGACTTCGTGTGTGGTTAACCTGACCCTAAATAAAACCTCCACTTACATGCTTTTGGTGAATTGCAGGTCGTTATCAGTTGTTCAAGTTTTATTGACAATATGGCTTCAAGATTTAGATATTTGTTTAATATTTTTAACTTTCACACTTATTGATTCTACCGTCTTCACTCTCTTATCAATTATTACAAAAAGAATCAACCACACATTGTAATATCTCTTTTTGGGTCAATTATTTGCTTCCCCTGACGATTTTTTTAGTATAACTTCTTATTCGTTCGTTCGATTGAATGATTCAAAATGATGTGTGTGTGTGTATATATGTATATATATATATATATATATATAAAGTATCATTCATGCATAACATCTCTTATAGTAGCTAGTAATGAATGATAATGCATATTACCATAACTAGATTTTGTGTACGTGCCTATGACATGGTGTCAGTATGGACGTGATCAATGTATGAAGAGAGCATGATGCGAAGAAATTAATAAAGGATGATATCTTAAAAATTAAAGAAATTGTATAACTCATCTAAAAATAGTATAATTAAGCATCCAAAAACACTCTTTCACTCTCTCTCTCTCTCACACACACACCAACCCTATACATGTTAATTAAAATAAAGTTAAATATAAAAATCTCAGCAAACAAAAGCCATCCAAAAACACTAAATTGAATCTCTCTCTCACACACACCAACCCTATACATGTTAATTAAAATAAAGTTAAATATAAAAATCTCAAAAAATAAAATAAATTGAATGAGACAGAGTATTTCGAAATAACAAAATACTATTTCGAAATCACAAAGAAATCACAAAGAAGGAAAACTTAGCAAAAAATGAAAAAAGAAAGAAATTAAATTACAAATATTTAAAATTACAAAACTTACAAACAAACCTTTTTAAAAAATCAAATCTAAATTGGACAAAAATTAAATTGAGATTCAGTTAATTACAATAACAATCAAAATTACAAAACTTACAAACAAACCTTTTAAAAAATCAAATCTAAATTGGACAAAATTAAAACTAAATATTTGTAGATTCAATTACAATAACAATCTAATTAAAAAAAACAAGTAAAAAAATAAACTAAATATTTGATTCTTTAAAAATATATATAGATCGGACAAAAAAAACAAGTTGGAAAAAAATTAAAAGAAATTGGATAAACTTTAAAAAATATATATAGTATCGGAAACAATTAAAAAAATACGTAAAAGTAAAAAGATTCATGGAGAAGAAATTGATAAACAATAAATATAATATCTTCGTAAAACAATAACTGTAAAAGCGTAAAAAGATAATTGTTAAACTGCAAAATAATAATTTTAAAACCGTAAAACAATAACTGTAAAACCGTAAAAAGATAATTGTAAAACCGTAATATAGGAGGTGAATAAATCAGATGGAATAAAAGGTTGTTCGCACGCTTGAAAACCCAAATAAATCACAACTGTAAGATATCGTTAAATAAATAAATCCTGACCTATGAATAGCCCTAGTCAATTGTACATATGCGAACCTAACTGTTTTATAATATAGATTATGTTATTTTTCCATGAACTATGTAAAGGATGGTGCAAATTAAAAAATGGGACTACTTAATACAACACACGTTTTTTACTTAATACAACACACAATTTAGGTCAAGTTACAAGGTTGCCCACGGTTTTCTACAAACCAATTTTTTTTCGAAAGACATATGGCCGACCAAAAAAGATGATCTAGAATGATACAAGTCTACCCAGAAAGTCGGCCATGTTGCCTTCCTGCTCGGACCGGGATTCTAGCTTTAACCTATTTTTAAAAAAAATTCATATGGACAACCTAGAAAATGATCAAAAACACTAAAAGTATATTGCAAAGCTGGCTCTCCCTCATTCATAATTAGCCCAGAAAGATGATTAAAAACACTAAAAGTCTACCCACAAAGTCAACTCTCCCTCGTTCATAATCAAGCCAAAATTTTTTTGAAAATCATATGGTCGACCCAGAAAGATGATCAAGAACAATAAAAGTCTACCCAAAAGCCAACTATGCCGCCTTTATGCTCGGCTCAGAATTCCAACTTTAACCTTTAAAAAAAACATTTGACCGGCTCAGAAAGATGATCAAGAACACTAAAAATCTACCCATAAGCCGGCTCTCCCTCATTCATAATCAACCCAAATTTTCGGTTTCAACTTTTTTTAAAAAAATAAAAATCCTACAGCTTATTTTTTTTCAAAAAAATATATATACACAATGCATTTGTGTGCGTATCATTGTTGTTAGAATTTGTATCCGTGTGCGTATCATTGTTGTTTGATTTTTTTAATGATGAAGGTTATGGATAAGGGCAAAATTGGGAAAAAAATTAAACCCAAGTGTTGCGTTTAACATTTCTCACGTATTGTATTAAGCACCCCATTTTAAAATACTCCAATATATAATCATCGATAGGTGTGAACCTAACACGCACACACACACATATATATGTATATATACAACAAATATGCATGTCAATTGGGTGAATTGAGTTGGGTTTGGCCGTTTGGGTCAGGTGGGGGGAGTCGAATCCCGTTAGAAACTCGAATATCAAACTGATCTAAATGGGTTAGAATGGGTTGACCCGTCTTCTTCCGATTTTCCCCCAAGAATCGATACATTTATATAATAAAAATTAATGGGTCAAAACGAGTAACGGGTCCGACATATTAATGTTTTTAAGTTGAAACAAATTACACATTTTGATCCAAAAAAAAAAAAAGTTAACGAGTCAGGTCGAGTAATTTTCATGTATGATCGATTGGGTTAACGAGTTTGAGTTGTAATTGTCAGACCTAATAACAAACTCAATTTTGGATCACCTAAAAAATAATTCAAGGCATTTTAAAGCATTTCACTTGGATAGCCGAGTTAGAAATTATGCCCAAAAGATCATTAGGGCAACAAGTAAAATGACATCAAAGAGCGATAAGAAGGAAGAGATTACAATGTGTCGTTGATCGTTCATATAAAAAAATATCATTTGATTCGAGGATCTCCATACATTCCAATTCATGATTTTTAAAACATGACATTTGAGTATTTAAAATTGGCAAAGACTTGTGTAGGACGGTCTTACGGATCCAAAATCCGTAAGAAGGAGCCTCATTTAGGAATTCGCGGGTCATAATAAATAAATAACATGTTACTAAGAATTGTAAAAGAAACTCAGCCAAAATGGTTAAGAGGTTGTAATGATGGTTAAGAGGTTTAACACGGGAGGTAATGGGTTCAACTCCCACAAGTCATGGAATTGACCTGTTTTGCACAGTAATGTGAAGTTCTTCATTTTGTTCAGGTGCCCCTGCACTTTACAAGGTTTGTTGCCGAAATTCGTATATTTCCCACGCCTTACAGTTTAATCCTTTGTCAGCTCTGTTAGCATCAATTGCCTTGAAATACTTGACGGACCATAACGGACTTTAACGAAATGCTAAATGACACATTTAAAGCCAAACATGACACATTGAAAAAACAAAAGTGACACATTTTAAGGTTAAAAGTGACATTACAAAGAGAAATTTATTATAATTCTCATTAAAATACAAAGTAACACTTTTAATACTAAAAAGTGGTACTCTTACTACTAAAAAGTGACACATTTAAGCCCAAAAAAGTAACATTTTTGTAGGGAAAAAATTATATTTTTTATTAAAAATGCAAAGTGACACTTCTAAGGCCAAAATTGACACATTTTATACTAAAAAGTGACACATTATTAATAGTAAAAAGTGACACTCTGCATATATAAACATAAGAGGTGGCGCTGTAATTTTTTAAAACTAAGAGGTTGCATTGAGATTTCTAAATTTTATTCTATTTAACCTGAATAGATCTGTTTTATGGATAAGGATCCGTTAAACCATCTTACAGATAAGAATATGACTAATATACGTTTGCATTTGTATAATTGTATCATCAAATAAATACTTGCCTAGGCATCTAAGAGCATCCCCAATGTTTAATACTAGTATTCTTGTCTGTGCCGATGACACGTCGTCAGTTTGAGAATTTATCAATAAATGAAGCAGATAATGTGGAAATGAATTAATATTTACTAAAAATTTGTCTAAGTTAATTATGATAACAGTTAAAAAGAAAAAAAAAACAAATGTTTCAAATTACAAAATTACAATTTTTTTAAAAAAATTATTTGTATACGAAATTGCGGGCCGAAAAAAAATTATATTGATTAAGTTAATTACAATAACAATTAAAAATAAAAAAATTAAAATATAAATATATTTACTTACAGTTTGTCTAAGTTAATTATGATAACAGTTAAAAAGAAACAAAAACAAATATTTCAAATTACAAAACTTACGATTTTTTTTAAAAAATTATTTGTATACGAAATTGCGGGCCATGAAAAAATTAAATTGATTAAGTTAATTACGATAACAATTAAAAAGAAAAAAAATTAAAATATAAATATGTTCACTTATAATTTGTCTAAGTTAATTATGATAACAGTTAAAATATAAATATTTAAAACTTAGACATAAATTAATTGGGATTCAGTTTCAAAAAATAAATTGATTAAGTTAATTACGATAACAGTTAAAAAGAAAAAAAACAAATATTTCAAATTACAAAACTTAATTAAGTTAATTACGATAATAATTAAAAATAAAAAATAAAAAAAATTCAAAACTTACTAATGAACTAAAATTAAATTGATTCAGTTATGCACGTTAACTGACAAGAAACTGTAAAACAATAACTGTAAAATGAATTGGATTACAGTTACAATTACAATTGGATTAACTATCGTTCACACATGCGATATAAGGAAGAAATTACGGCCGTAAGATTAAAATAAAACAATAAATCTCAACCGTTACTTATCCCAAGTCAATTGCACACGTATAAACTGAGTTGTATTGTATTATAGATTCTTACACAATTTCTTAACTGAGTCCCACTGCCACCTAAACACTTTTCTCTTCTTACCCACTTAAGAATATATATCTTCCCATTGTATATTATTCTTAACATATTCTTAACTGAGTCTCACTACCACATCATTAACTTTACACTTCATTCGTATTTTTATACTTATCAACAAATAAATTTATTTCACGTTATTTAATATATTTCATATTTAAATATTTTGTATAATTAAATAATTAATTTATAAATTAAGACATGAATTAATTTAAAAATAATAATTACATTATTATTTTTAAATTTTTAAATGTATAATGTAATTAATAAATTATATATAAAACACATATTAATAAAATAATAATTACATTATACATAACTCTCCACAGTCGCCCCCCCCCCCTTAAAAACAATAAAAGTGACTCTTCATGTCAGCCCCCTTCCCCCCAAACCAGCCGCCCCCTCCCCCTCACATTCAAAAAAAGTCGGCTCCCTTACCAATGTGAACAGTAAACTTCTTATTTGGGAAGTTTTTTTTTTCTCTCCTACATGGAATCTACATGGATGTATAAGAATAATTTTACCATTGTTGAAAAATTGATTCTTAATAAGAAGTGTGTATCTATATTACAATACATCTTGGATTGCACATGTGCAATTGACAAATGCTAATGAGGGGTCGAGATCAATTCATTTACCGAGATCCTACGGTCTCAATTTCGTCTAGATTTCACATGTGCGAAGGGCGGTTGAACGGCGGTTGAGCAACCCTTACACACCCCTTCTCACATGTTCTCTCCACCTCCTCTATTTGAATCGGTATAATTCCAACTGGTATTGTTGTCCTATTTAAGAATAAAAATAATTATTTACAAAGTTAAGAAAAATACTAAAATTGAAAATTTGAAAATAGTCAATTTAAATCAATATAAGTGATAATAATAATTTAAATTGAGTGTATAAAACATTCTTCCGATTTTTAATGTTGTTAAGAAGGGTGGATTCATCTTTTTTTGTTTAACCATTTTTTAAAAATGTCTAAAACACAATTTATTGAGTTTTTCTTTAGGTGGTTTGGGTTTTAAAATGAGTATTATCTTTTTTGGAAATTTTTTGGTTTAACTAAGAATATGTATAACCATTAAGACCACTCTAAAAGATAAATTGTTTTTATGTTATTAAGATCACTCTAAAAGATAAACTGTTTTTATTTTATTTTTTAAAAATAAGAATAAGTAATAATATGTATAATTACTAATTTGGAATTCTTCCGATTTTTTACGTTCTTAATAATATGTATAAAATATAAAATACACTTTTCATTAAATAAAACACGTTACGCAGTTTTAAAAAAAAGTTAAAAAAATTAATACCCTTGGTGTACGTGTTAAAAAAAAGTTTATATTTTAACGAAAGATTATTAATTGTATAAGGGCAAAGCTGGTTGTCTTCCTCAAAATCTAACAAGGTATCGCCTCTGTTTCCTTAAAAAAAATTACACATAAATAAAATTTAACAAGATACCACATCTGTTTTTTAAAATAAAATTACAAATAAATGTTTTAATTTTTTTCTCCACTGCTGACATTCTCCCCTACTTGCGCCGTGCCATAGGCACGGGCACAAAGACTAGTTTTTAACAATGGTGATGCTCTAATGACATCCGTATTGAAGAACACCACATACAAGAATATTGTACTTGCACCAACCACACACAAGTCGGAGTACATAAACTACTCAAAATAAAAATAAAAAGAGTGACCCTAAACGCAACATCAAAAACCCTAAACGTAACACTATTTAATATATAAAATGATCTAAATACCCTTATGAACAATTATTAGGAAATGCTACAATTTACTCCCTTTCATTTACTCCTTCAACCAACCACCACCCTCCCAATCCAATACTACTCCCAACTGATTTGACTCTCAATCTATTTCCCTCACAATCCTTTTCATCTTAAAAAAAAAAAAAACTCTCCAAACCCTTCGCCCAACTCATAATGGGTTATGATTGTAATCCTAATGAATATGAAAATGCTAACAGGGATAATTATTTTCAGGTAAATGTTGATTTTTGAATGTTTTTTCACTGAAATTTTACAAAAAAAAAAACGTAACTGGGCAAAACATCCGCTAGGGCACAACGGATGTTTAGCCAAAGTGCCGCGAGTGAACAGCGGATGTTTTATTAAACATCCGCAACAGAGTAGCAGACGTTTAGGGGTAAATTCGTTTTTTAAAAGCGGATATTATTTAATAGGTTCATGTTTTTATAGCGAATGTATTTAATGTAATACCCCATCCCACATCGGGTAGGTGTGAGAATTGTGTTCGATTTATAAGGTGGCCACACACTACTTCTGGGCACCAACATCATCTATGGACTTTTGAGTCGGCTTATGGTGAGCTTGATGACCCAAGGTATTGCGTGCTCATGGGCCAGTGTGTGGGCTATGCGTAGTGGACCGGACTTTCGGACTCGTGTCGTTACAAATGGTATCAGAGCGGGTCCTGGTCGAAATGTGGGAACAAAGTGCTGTGCGGGACAAAGTGCTACATCGCAGAAGGTGGGAGTCACCTCTTGATCCCCGTACGAGCCACTTTTGAATCCTGCATCGCTCGGGTTATGATTCGGCTTTGACGAGGACGTCAATGATTTAAGTGGGGGAGATTATAATACCCCATCCCACATCGGATAGGTGTGAGAATTGTATTTAATTTATAAGGTGGCCACACACTGCCTCTGGCACCAACATCATCCATGGACTTTTAGGTCGGCTTGTGGTGCGCTTGATGACCCAAGATGCTGGGTGCTCAGTGGGCCAATGTGTGGGCTACATGTAGTGGACCGAGCTCTTGGGCTCGGGTCATTACATTTAATTAGGATTGTTTGTCAATAGCAACTATATATAAGAAAAACCGCTACGTGTAGCGGTTCTTTGGTTGAATTTGCTGGAAATTTGTTTTTGTATATTATTAATTTTTAATTATTAATATGGTTTTATTGTTATTTGTTGATAAGATTACTAGTTTGAAAACGAGAATAATTTATTTCCGGATACATCTCATATTTTTGTGACGGATGAAAAATTAATTGATCGAGAAGCTGGAGAAAAATGGGTTAGAGATACCGGACGTGCCGAGGATATGTACTTTTACGTGCCCAGAAGTAAAACTAAATTTGATAACACTCGTAAAGTTTGGTTGAATTGTGAGAATGGTGGAAAACCTCGATACGATGGTAAAAAGGATTTGAAAGATGTAAAGAAAATGGTTCGAAAAAACTTTTGTGTAAATTTGAAGTGTATTTGCAGGAAGTAAAAGATGATGGTTGGAGAGTTAAAGTTAGCAAGTTTAACAATGTTGTTCGGCGGTCCACGAAGCTATGACAACTCAATAATGACCTCTCCTGTTGAACATAATGAAATAATCCCTCATCAATATTAAAACAATACTACGTAGTCAATTTAATAAATTTGAATCAATACTATCATCGTCAATATAATAAATTACCTCGTCATTCCATATTGCAGATGCAATATGACCACGAAATCCAGCAAGTAACTCTGTGTTCTCGGGTCCACCTCCATATGGCTCCATCAACATCCAACCATACCCATCCATTTAATCGTCTGAATCACCATCGTCATCATCACCACCATCACCACGACCTCCTACTCTGCCTCTACCTCTACTATGTGCTCGGCCCGCTCTCTGTCGTCAACCAAAACCTAAATCCTCCTCATCATCTACTAACCGTTGTCTATCTCGTAGTGCAGTAAATACATCATCATTCATCGGACCCTTCCCATGCCCGTGTAACATGCTCGAACTACCATTCGTGCCACCCGCGCCACCCATGCCATTCATGCCACCCATACCACCCATGCCACCCATGCCACTCATACCACTCATGCCACCCATGCCACCCATACCACTCATGCCACCCATATCACCCATGTCACCCATCATATTTAATGAGGCTTCTATTTCCTCATCCTCTCTCGTAATATGTGAATGTCCTCTCCCCCTTAATGGAACATTATAAGGAGGCTCAAATGAAATATCGGTGGGGTCTGGACTCCTCATATCATCTCCGTGAACGGGGGTCCGCGCATAAGCACCCCCATCCCCCTCATTAGTGGCTGTATGTGCCTGATTAGCACCTTTCATGCGTTCTGAAGCAGTCACAACTCTATTACGTACTCTACCCAGATTCTCTGCTTGTACTGGACGTTTCCCTCGTCGACGTTCGGGTTCCATCTATTACAAAAAAATAAATGTAAGTTAAATTATGAAGTGATAAGTTATCTATAAAACATTATATATATATATATATATATATATATATATATATACACACACACACACACACGCATATATTACATCTATTACATAAGTTTTTTTTTATAAAAAAAATACATGTTAAAAAAAAACACAAATCATCCCCCACTTTTGGTTCTATTTAAAAAAAAAATTTAAAAATTCTATAAATATATACACACACATATATTACATAAGTTTTTTTTTACATAAGTTATTTATAAGTTATTAATATGGTTTTTTTTACTAACTTAAGTTTTATTTTTACATGGGTTATATATTACACAAATGACATAATTTTTTTCAAAAAAACATTTTTTAAATTTTTTTTCAAAACAACCGCTACAAACTCGCGGTTCTACCAAAAAACAACCGCTTAATACCTGCGGTTTTAATAATAAACCACCGCAACAGACCAGCGAACATTTTATAAAACAACCGCATTACACATGCGGTAGTTATATAAAACATCTACTACAAATTCATGGATGTTTTATATAACTACCGCATGTGTATCGCGATTGTTTTATAAAACGTCCGTTGTGCCCTAGCCGTACTTTTGCGAAAAATTGAAAAAAAAATGGGAAGTTTAAATTCAACAATAAGTGTTAAAGCTTAGATTCGACAACAAATTTAAACAATTCAACAACGAATTCAAACAGAGTAAGTGGTAAATGAGTAAATTTAAATTCAAAACAGAACATATATACCTGTAAATTTGTTGAAAGAAGAGAAGAGAGTTACATCTTCAATGCTGAGAGAAGAAAGTTGGTTTGGGGGCAGCTTGGCAGCTTCAATTCGACTTGGATGAAAAGTGAGAAGAGAGGGCAGTACTCTTCTTCACTGGAAAATGGTCTTCACGAAATGGGGAATGAGAGAGGGAGTTGGGCAATGAGAGAGGGGCAGTTCACGGGTTGGGGGAAGAGAGGGGGTGTTGGTTGGTTTAGGGAATTAATGGAGGGGTGTGTAATGTGTAAATGTAGCTAGGGGTAGTTAGGTATTTTTATCATTTAAATGATGTTAGGTTTTATGTTTAGAGTTTTAGGTATTACGTTTAGGTGTTTTGAAATAAAAAATACAAAGCTCACGTACAGGTAAAGTCAACCCATTTAGTTTATTACAACTACTTGTACTCCATGCAATTACACTTGTGCAACTTTTCCTTAAGCTATTTATTGATGACAAGCAGATCAGGTGGAGTGTGTGTTCGTATGCGTGAGAGAGAAAAAGATGGAACTCCAACTAAACCACCTTCACACGTTCCATCTCAAACATCCAAAACAACCCAACTCACCCTTCTCTTCCCCTCCCGCAAGATTCGCCGCCGTCAAAGTCCACGCAGTTTTCGGCGGAGCAACCACGCAGCAGCTAATACAGTCGGGCACCGTTAAGGCTATTCTCCCCAAAGATGCAGCCTTGGCAATCGAGAATGAAGGCTACATTTTGCTGGATATTAGGCCAGAATGGGAGAGAGAGAAGGCGCGTGTGAAAGGGTCACTGCACGTGCCACTCTTTCTTCGGGACATGGATAATGGGCCCCTAACACTTCTTAAGAAATGGGTTCATTTTGGGTACATTGGGTTGTGGACTGGTCAATATTTTACCATGATTAATTCTGAGTTTCTTGATCAACTGGAGGAGGTTGTTCCCGACAAGAGTGCTAAGGTCATTGTTGCTTGTGGAGAAGGATTAAGGTAAGAAAAAAACTCATTTTTATTTAGTTAAATTTCTAATGGATGAAGTTATGTTAGTTAGTTAGTTACATTAATGATTTATCAAAACATAGTAAACTATTTTTAAAAATGAATTGTTAGGTGGCTTGTCTTGAACTTGTTGCAGCATATACTAATTAGCAATACTTTATTACTCCCTTCGTTCCGGTCAAAAAATCTTCATATGAAAAGTCAAACTTAAAAAAAAATGATATTTTTAAGTTTTAATAATCCATTAGTAATAAAATGACGTTTTTATGTCTTAATTTTTGAAAGGGGATTCGTTAAGTGAAATATCCCAAAATGAAATAGTGGATTCTTTACTCGGAACGAGGAACGGAGAGCGGAGTAGTTTATTTCACATGTACATGAAGATGCTGGGGTTGTAAATTGTAATGCAGGGTACCATAGTTGAAATGCAAAGTGTTAAAAATAGCTAATTGCATTCTCCAAATCTCAAAGTGCGCACACTTTCTTACAACTCATGCTTAAAAATATTTATGTCCATTTTGTGTGTTTTTGAGTAGCTAGGCTGTAGTCGAGCCGAGCTGAGCCGAGCCTGCCATGCTCAGGTTTGGCTTGTTTAATAATTTTTTGAGCTTAGAGTCGAGTTTAAAAGACATGTATGGAATTGAAGATCAACTATAAAACTATGAGTAAGTCTCCTATAAGACGGTCTTACGGATCTTAATTCGTAAAACGGAGTGTCACTCTCTCACATCTCAACCCACCAACACACGGTGGGTTGGGTAAAGATGATCCGTCTTACAAAAAATAACCGTAAGACTGTCTTAACTAAGTTTTTGCCTAACTCTATTTTGATAGTTGGCCAACTCCTTGCAAGCTTCTTTGCAAGCCAAAAACTAAAGCCCTCGTCTTTGAGCCTAATTGGTGACTTTGGGTTACTTTTTTCTTTTTTTTGAACATGGACCAAAACTAGATAATGGGAAGATAATCATTACTGTGTCTTTATTATAGAGAAAGAAAGAATGAGATTATAATAGCACGAGTAAACAATATTTTTCATTTTTCTTCAGTTTCATCTTTCTCAAACGCATTTTAGAGTCAAATTTTGTTGCATTAAAGTAACGGCAACTAACAGAGGAGAGGACAAATTTCTAAACAAATCTCAACTCTCAGATGATGAAATCTCAAGAACTTAGTAGTTGATCAATCACATATATATAACTGTAAGATAGTTAAAGTTTGGTAAAAAATTTGGCAATTCTGCAAGTACATGGAGTTCCTGCTCAATAAGCTAACTTCATTGTAAATTGTAATAGCCTGATACATATGACTTAGAAACTGTGGTTTTGTGGCAAGTGTAGGTCGTTGATGGCCATTTCTAAGCTACATAAAGGAGGGTATAAGAATTTGGGATGGTTGATCGGAGGATTCAATCGTGCTGTAGATGGAGATTTCCCTGAAGTTGAAGGGCCTGAAAAGTTGCAGTATGCCACCATAGGGGGTGCCTCGTACTACTTCCTTAAGTTGCTCATTTTATTACAAGCTGTGGGGAAGAATAGAACTGAACAAAGGTGATTCTATGTTTTGTTGATCAATGGCTTTAATTAGATTGATAAGTTGTACCCATTTAAGTTTGAATATCAGTAACGTGTTGTAAGAGAATTTTTAAAGTTGAAAATTCATCTTTCTCTTCATGATACACCAAGTATAAAAATATGTCTGTAGTTTTGGCTTCTGCCATAGACATATAGTTGTTGAAAGCTTAAATGGAGAAGAAGCAACCTAAAACTAAGCTGCATTTCAGAGGGATGATGGATAAAAAACAGAAGATGATCGTGCTGTAGAAGTAGTACGTCGTAGTAGACAAATATTTTGAGGTTTTTCCATTGTGTATATAATAGTACCGACACAGAGATTCAAGTGAATATGCAAATACACATTCAGTGATATTAGAAGCACACAGAACAGCTCAATATACAAGGAAAAAGGTACATGAATATCTTGATCAGTCTGGGTAACTCTTTTGTTCGATTGAAGATGATTTGCTAGAAAGATCGATATTATACAAATTCAAATCTCATCAGGAGCTTCACGGATTTGTATTTATTGCCCTTCTGGTCATGAAGGGGTACAGATCGAATTCCTGTTCTCAGATCTGAAACGGGTAGGCAAGTCTGTCCTCCAAAATCATCCTTCTCTGACATGTCATACTCGTGAACTTCAATTCGAAGCAATGACAGCTCTGGAACAGTTAAGGGGAACTCAAACTCCTCTTCCCATGTCGGTATCCAGTTGTCTAGTATTGTCTTTGTTTTCTTCATCCCTGAATCTGCTGCAACTCCTGCGATTCCAACCTGCATATTCATTTCCCAGTCACACACTCTGATTGTTCAGAAAGTTGACTCTCAAATGATATGACAGTTAATATTACTTGCATTTGTCAGTTGGCGAGCTAGTGTGAGAAATTTATGGCTTATCTACCTTAACATAGAAGTCCGGTGGGGAATAAATATCAAAGTGTGTCCGATGGAAATCCAAATGCCACCCATCTCCCATGTACACTTTCACCTACAAAACAAATTGCATCATAAGTTAGAGGCTCTTTGATGACACACAAACTGAGAAAGCCTGGGGATTGACCCTGGAAGAGATAAAAAGAGACAGAAACAAAGATGATGTTATCTTTAAATTATCTCACACCTTCAGTGTCTTTTTCACCGGTAAACTCTTCTTAGGATCAAAGACCTCGTTATGAGGACCAACTTTCAGTAAGAAATCTGGTTTTTTGACATAACCACACCCGCCGTTAGCTCTGAACATTCCGTGCATCAACCAAAGTGGCCTGCCATAACCCTGTCATGGCATGATAAAGGCATATTTAAGCCACCTACTGATAGAAAAATGTACAAATGTCTATTAACACATGATGTGATTTGGAATCAAGAATGAATAGAAAAGATAAAAAGCATAATCTTTCTATAACTCACATAGGGTTTAAATCCCTAGGACTAGAGAACAAAATGCTACCTGCATATTAAAAGCGACCATTTGAGCCCCATGCATCCATCCTATCAAGGGATTGTAGTTTGATGAATCGACCCGTGTACCTTTTGGGAATACCCTCAGCAAGTTACTCTGGGTAAACCTTTAAGAAACCATTGATACGAAAAAGAGGGGAAAAAACTTTAAAGAAATGATATCAAATTTTATATCAGAATGCAAGAAACATGTGAAATTCTTGTCAACATTACTTAAACATGTGCTAGAATCACCTGACGACGTCTGTTCCGTGATTTATAATAGCCCTCTCAAGCCTTTGTTCCCTCAAACTGATGCGTCTAACAGCAGAAGGATCCATATGTAGCCAGTCTTTTATGTCTCCTTTCAGCTTTTTGGCATGAATTGCTATCAAATGCTTATACTCAGGAGCTGCATTCTTGGGAAGTCCGTCTTTAAGATCTTCCTCATCCAGAAACTCTCCATCCTCAACTTCATTCTGTTTTAGTACATTTTGAATATGCTTAGTCAAAAACAGGAATTCACTTCTTCTAAAGAAATAGGTGATACAACCAGTTCTATTTTCATCCCAATTTCTTTGGGGATGTTCTGTAATTAGGCCACTGAATTCACCGCTCAGTTCAACTTTCTGTTTATAGGAATGGAGTACAATCAGTGGAGAATCCTATTATTGCCTCAATTCTGGAAGGAAATTCTTCACAGACAGATTACTGAATGCAACCAAGCAGTTTACATACTTTCTACCATTTTCTTTTTTGTTTTTTTTCTGAAAGTGTAGAATTACTCATTTAGGAAACATGAGATATTTTTCTTAGAATGCTTGAGCTTCAAACAAAGGCAAGTATTAACTGTACCTCATCAAAGGTTTCAAGTTTTTCTCTAGGAATGGAAACTTCCTTTCCCCAAGCTGCTTCTTCGGATGATTCTTTTACCTTCATCGAGTCATGATCATTCTTTTTTATGCTCTTACTTTCAAGATACTCCTTTGGTGGTTTTGTCGAGATGATTATCTTTCTCTTCAACGATTCTGGGGAAGGGAACTCCGTCAAGCATTCAGTCCCGGTGCAAAACAGTACATCTCCAAGTGTTTGAGTGACCATCTGGTAAACCAAAATGAAGTTGACTGGAGTTAGAGAAAGATAGAGAGGGCGATCCCTAAAGATATAGCTTGAAAATGAACTCACTTTTGCAGCTTTAGCTTGAAGATCTGGGGTAAGATGGTCTTCTAGAGTGATTATTACAGGATAGTCGGATGCAACAAAGGCATGCTCTTTAATAGATTTCAAACACTTTATGAGGCCAACTGGAGCTGTGAATGTCCTTGCATATGTGAATCGAAGAAGTCTCACGTTAAAGTAAACCAATGAACAGACAGCAATACATCTTTAAAAAAATCAGTAAGATTTTACTTAAAAGTTGTGGGTTTGGAATGGAGGAATTTGTATACCGTAGGGTGTATGTGGAACCACCCTATCGGTTCTAAAATTTTCAAACCAAACCAAACCGAACTGAATAAAACCTAGAACCGAACCGAACCGAACCACTCGGTTTGGTTTTGTGATTTATATAAATTATTTTTAATCTACTTAACCAACATTAACAATAACAATAAAAATAATATTTTAATTTAGAATAAACAAAAATAACTTATTAAAATTAAATTATCATAAATAAAAATGCAAATTCCAAAATAAATACAAACAGTCCTCCATCTAAATCTGGCTTGGTTTAGTAACTAATATATATAAATCAAGAGCTTAGATTGTGTAAATCAGATGATCCAATGACTCGAAATAATTAACAAATATTATATTATATATTTTTTATATAATAAATAAATAAAAATATATATGTTGGTTTGATTTGGTTCAATATCAAAAACCGTGAACCAAACCGAATCGGACGGTTAAACCGAAACCGAACCGTCTTTGACCAAAACCAAACCAATTGGTTTAGTTCCATGATTTTGTGGTTCTGGTACACCCCTAGTATACCGTGAGGCTGATTCAAACTCTATATGCGGTGTTAGGTATTTTTTGTATGTAGCCAATCTTAAGTAAAGGTGCAAAAGCACGCTCACCCAGACCTGAACCTGGTGTAGAAAGCGATTATCGATAGAATGACGATTAACATACGAGTCGGCCATGATATGTTTTGGGAATCGTGAATGTCAATATACTTGAACCGGTTACATCTTATACTAGAGCTCGATATCAAAATCCGTGAACTAAACCAAATCAGACGGTTAAACCAAAACTGAATCGTCTTTGACCAAAACCGAACCAAACCAAACCAAACCAATTGGTTTGGTTCCATGATTTTGTGGTTCCGGTACACCCCTAGTATACCGTGAGGAGGTATTTTTTGTACGTAGTCAATCTCAAGTAAATAGGAGTCGGCCACAATATGTTTTGGGAATCGTGAATGTCAATATACTCGAACCGGTTACATCTTATACTAGAGCGCAATCCTAATTCACTCATATCTTCATTTTTGAAACTCGTCATTTTCATTAAATTCCCTTAAGAGTTAAGACACACCATAAACGAAATCACCAAGAAATGGAATAGCCATTTGCCATTCTATTCCGACATAGTTCTCAAGCGTGAACCAAAAATGTTTCGTTGTAATATCATCCATTTGTCATTAAAGATTCAAACTAGTTTCACTTTCAAGTTTCAACACCGCAAACCAAAGGTGATCGGTTGACCGCTATAGATTGAAATGTACAAGGATGAAGATAAGTGGGCCGTACCCTCCATGGACAATATCTATGTCGTCTTTGGTAGAATTGGGCCACATATCCAGTTCAATTACGCGGACACCTCTTTGCAAGGCCTCAATGATTGGAGCATCACTACAGTCACTGCTGATCTGATTTCCAGTTAGATATGAATTATGGCCCGTATATATGAAATAATGGGCCAAAGGGGCTGTCATATCATGTTGCACCTGAATGAAACACAAAAAAAATGTGCTTGACAAATTATAAGGTGGTCACCTACTTTATAACAAATCACACAATCTCTCGTACAAGTTAGGAACTCCAATCTTGCATTTTAAATTTTAATTCATGTGTCATATTGGTTTGTTTGCAGGTTAAGTTACTAAGTGCATATATTAACTAGTACTCAAATATTTATTATTCTTTATTTTTATGTAATACTCCTTCCGTTCCGGGTAAAAAGTCTACTATTCAATTTTGAGACGTTTCACTTAAAGAATCTACTTTCAAATTAAAGCATGAAAATGTCATTTTATTACTAATGAGCTACTAAAAATGTCATTTTTTTGGAAAAAATATTGACTTTCAAATAGGGACTCTTTGTCCGGAGCAGAGGGAGTAATAATTATATCCTTATGATGATATTATAACAATAAATTTACTTATAATTTTGAAAGGATCATACAAATCAAAGCTCACGATTTGACATAGACCGACTTAACCCAACACCTAGGGGAACTACCGAACTACTTGGATTTATTTTACAAATGATACGTATTAGCCCTAACCCATATGCCTCTTCTCACGTATGCATGTGTGGAAGAGTGTATTGTCCCTAAATAAATTGCACACCTCTTCACGTATGCAGTGTGATTTACATTGTTCACACTCCCCATATAAAAAATCTATATAAAAATATATTTAAAGTTGGTGAGGAAGCTTGAGGGTGTGACACCTTACATCATTTTGTTAAAGTTGCATTCTCAAACTTCCTAACAAAGGAGACTTTTCAAATTCAACCTTAAATGATTTGTTTATCATTATCTAATAACTATACTTAATTACAACAACTATAACATGAGATATTAACCTCTTTTATATAAAACTCATAATCCTTCCTATAAGACTCCTACTATTACCAATTGTAGAAGTGTTTTAGCTATTGGCTCAAGAACTCAAAAAGTTTCATATATATTATGTGTTTAAGTTGACAAAAATCATACATTTCTCAACATCGTCCCTTCCATGTCTCGCCCCCGACCTTTCTTTTTCATTCTCACATGCGGTAACTTCATCATCCCCTTTACTTTTTTTTTTCATTCATCAAATGGAGAGAGATTTAAAACTAGATTCCAAAAGATCACTGATCGATGACATCAGTTGAATCCGATATATTGAAACAATAAACTAAAGATATTGAAGTGAATTTCTTTTAGATCAACGCCTCAAGCATCTTATGTTGGGACCTCATTAGAGATTCATCTTTCGTACTTTCAAAAGTTTATGAAGCTGTTATCATGACACGCAAAAGTGATACTGTTACGGTAAGACCCCTATTAAGCTATTTGGGTGATGGAATTTTGATTTTGGTTTTGATGTATGGCTATTACAAACTTGTTTAAGTTTTGTTTCGTTTTCAACTTTTTGGATATTGACCCTCACGATTTGTTTTACTTTTTAATTATAAATTTTGTTCATCCGATGATTTTGATATTAATTTTATTTGATATTTAATTTTGGATTTAAATAAGATTTCAGTTTTAAAGTTTATTTTTAATTGATTCCTATATTTCTTTTAGGTTTCAGTTTTGGTTCATGGTTCTTGGTTAATATCTTTGTTTCAATTGTGATTTTGATTTTTAATTTGCTTCTATTTAGATAAAATTATATTGATTTTGACTGATTTTAATTTTTGGTTTTGGCACTGATTTTAGTTTTATTTTAGATTTGTGTATTGGATTTGATCTTTGATTGTTGCCTTCGTTTTTTTAACGGTTATTTTATTTTTATTAATTATTTTTTAGTTATAATTTTATTTGTGTTATTTTCTTTCTTCGATTCTGTATTGATTTCAAATCTAATATTTGCTACTCGATATAAATTGATTTTTTATTTTGCTCTTGATTTGACATTTGATATATTACATTTTATTCATCTGATGATTTTTATATTATTTTTATTTGTTATTTTATTTTGGATTTAAGTATGATTTCGGTTTTAATTTTTTGTAATTGATTCATAGATTTCTTTTAGGTTTCGGTTTCGGTTTTGGTTTATGGTTCTTGATTAGTAGCTTTGTTTCAATTGAGCTTTTGATTTCTTAATTTGCTTCTACTTAGATAAAATTATATTGATTTTGACGGATTTTAACATTTGATTTTGACACCGATTTTAGTTTTAGTTTTAGTTTAGATTTTTGTGCAAGTTTTTATATTGGTTTTGATATTAATTGTTGTTTTTGTTTTTTTCAAAACGGTTATTTTATTTTCATTAATGCTTTTTTAGTTATAATTTTATTTGTGTTATCTTCTTTCTTCAATACCGTATTGATTTCAAATCTAATATTTGCTACTCGATACAAATTGGTTTCTTATTTTTCTCTTTATTTTGGCATTTGATCGTTTTAATTTTTTTTATTTCAATTTAACTTTTGGTATATAATTTATTGGGTTTGATTTATTGTGTAGTAACCTTAAAATACTTTTAATAAATTAAAATCTCTACATATTTGTTTAAATACTATTTCTTACAAGCATTACTACCAAATGTATGTATTTTATAAAAAAAATATTAACACATAAAATAACAAGTATATTTGATTTACCTTCTTTTTTAATTTTGAACTAATACAAAGAAAAAAACTGAAGTCAAACACAATGTCATTTTACAAAGAAAAGGTATACAGATTGATTGATCATGCCAATATCGATACAATAGTTGACGTGCAACAACTTGCAAAAAATAATAATGAATCGTACGAAAATAGAAATGCAAAGGGTCTTTAGATTGAGAAGGAGAGGAGGAAGAAGAACAATAATTTGGTTCTCATTATGTTATTAATATGACATTAAAATAACAATAATTCATGTAACCGTAAGAATTATTAATCATATACTTTTTATTTGAGCAACAACAACAACAACAACAACAACAACAACAACAACAACAACAACAACAACAACAACAACAACAACAACAACAACAACAACAACAACAACAACAACAACAACAACAACAACAACAACAACAACAACAACAACAACAACAACAACAACAACAATAATAATAAGATATATAATATATATAATATATATATAATATATATAATATATATAATATATATATATTATATATATAATATATATATAATATATATAATATATATAATATATATATATTATATATATATTATATATATTATATATATAATAATAATAATAATAATATATAGAATAATAATAATAATAATATATATATAATAATAATATATATAATAATAATGTATATAATAATATATATAATAATAATAATAATAATATATATATAATAATAATAATATATATAATAATAATAATAATAATAACAATAATAACAATAATAACAATAATAACAATAATAACAATAATAACAATAATAACAATAATAACAATAATAAGAATAATAATAATAATAATAATATATATATATATAATAATATATATAATAATAATATATATAATAATAATATATATATAATAATATATATAATAATAATAATAACAATAATATATATAATAATAATAATAACAATAATATATATATAATAATAATATATAATAATAATAATATATATAATAATAATAATAATAATATAATAATAATAATAATAATAATAATAATAATAATAATAATAATAATATATATAATAATAATATCATCTTATAAATTAAGAATGTCTCATTTACTAAATTTAGTGAGAAAAGAAAAACTACCCGTGCTTGCACACTAGTATTACAAAAGATACATATTGACTTTATAAATAAAGTGCACATGTTCGCTTACACATGCAAGGAGAAGTGTTGAATCATAAAACATATTTCACGTATAAAAAATATAACAAAGAATACATATTGACCTTTTAATGGGTCGGCCCTGGGCAAGGGCAGGCTCGGCATCAGCCCAGGGCTCAAACTAATTAGAGCCTAAAATTTTGTGGGTATTAGTAATAATATTATATTGTGTTACTGTTTTTTTTATGCAGCTAGCTGAAAATGCCCAAAATCCAAATAAAACAGCTCAATTCGGCAATTCTCAAACTTAAGACACGATCCCGACTCACTTCATATATTCCAATTCGGCAATTCTCAAACAGCCCAATTAATAAGAGTTATAGCCTTAATATTTCTTGAGTATGTTATAACTTGGATCACTTATGTATAAATATTAGAGGAAAATATTAATGCATTAAAATCGATGAATCGCGGTTCAAAAATAGACTAACAATTACATTATTGAATCGTGGTGCAAAAATTAATGCATTAAAATTGATGAATCGCGGTACAAAAATAGACTAGTAGTTACACTATTAAATTACGGTGCAAAATTAATTCAATAAAAATTAATGAATCGCAGTTCAAAAATAGACTAGCAGTTGCACACTATTGAACCGCAGTGCAAAAAATAATGAGATAAAATTGATGAATCACGATGCAAAAATAATGACCTCCATAACGCGTCTACGGTTCATTAAGGGTATCGTAGTCATTTTACAACTAAAAGTGACTTTTTTTCGTTGAAAATTTAAAAAAAAATGTGTATTTTAGAGATAAAAAAATTTCAAAAAATAGAACGACCCGTAATTTTTTTAAAATATTAATTTTGGTTATTAAATAAGAATCCTTTCTTGAGATTCACCTTGAGTCAATTAAATCCTAGGATGACCTTTTATAAAGTCCAGCGTGCACGTAAAGGGAGGCCGTGAGTGTTAAAGCATAAATCATGGATTCATGATATACTTTGTTCAATCTCCACATTTAAAAATATTACAGAAGGTACATATTGTCATTAGTTATACTTCAAGAACTAACAAAATAATAAATTGTACCTTTTGAATCGAATATTTAATCCTTTTTATTTTGTTAGTCAGAGTAATATTACAATCTTTGCAAACTATGCAAAAGTATTGTATTAAAAAAACAGTAAATCCTCATGATAAAAAATTGGTCTGAGATTAACAATAAAAAAGTGTGCTTCTTCAATTGTGAAAACGGTAAAATATTTGATTTGAAACAAGACAATAATTTGGGTACAGATGTGTTAAATATTATACTAATATTTATAAGAAGATCAATTGATTTTTCTTAATTTGTGTACCCAAACAAACAAGACAATTATTTAGGAAATCACTTTAGAAAAAAAAATGAAGTGTTGATGGAAGAAATTAGAGATGGTAATTTTTGTCCGCGCTTATTTGCCCGTCGAGACCGTCCAATAAATAATGAGTATGGACACACACAAAATTTTAAAGTGAGCACAAATGGGCATGCATATTTGAGATCATTAATTATGATGTGTTAAATAGGCGCCCACTTGGGCACCTATACTAAAACTCATTCTCTTACTCTTCTATTTTTGTTTTAATAATTAGATACATAATTATAAAATAGCTTAACATTAATAATGACACACACACACACACATATATATATAGTCCAACATTACTTCCAAATTGCTCTATTTTTATGACTATGTAAATATCTGCCCATGTTACACTATAAATAAATTCATAGTGGTTTTGTAAGCAATGCAACATGCGACATTCTTATTAGCTCGAACATTCTCTTCCCATATAGATTTGTACATGTACCTTAGTTAGCTTGTTCAATTTTTGATCAGGTTTACACTCGTGTGTGTCTATTGGGCTTCAGCAAAATTAAAAATCTAACCACAAAATAAAAGACTGAATTAAGTGTTACAACAACAAAAATACATAATTGACACGAGATGAGCAAAAATATATATTTATTTTTCCTTTTTTTTGTGAAATTAATGTTTTTGTATTTTATTTTATTTGCGTATTTTTTGTTCAAAAATGATTTTTTTTATTTTTTAATAATTTTATGTTAACGAATAGATGAACTCTCATATTCATTTATTGTTTACCCATATATCCCATGATATTAAATTGATACTTACTCGTCCACCTAATTGAGCCGATTGCGGATATGGGCGCCGCTCATGTCCGCCCGTACCAGCCCGTTTGATTCCTCTAAAAGAAATAGTGAAATTAACAAAGAAATTAAAATACGGCTAATTACCTTGCAAGCAGTTGGAAGAGGAGAGTTAACCTCACCAAGGAGATAGCGAAAGAAGGCATCAAGATTAAACACTTTACGATGAAAGATAGGCAGATGTTTGAGGTCTTTGATAGTAGCCTCCATTACAGCTTCAGCATCATCCTTGGTAACTCTATCGTCTTTCTGTACCTCCGCCATGAAACGTAGCAAATGATCGGCGGTCATAATTCCATTCTCGGAGTAAAGGTCAAATATGGCTTTAATCTCCGCTGGAGCTTCGGCCTCGTCAACCTTAAACCTCCGCCGGAAACAACAGCAGATTCTGTAAGTTTGCTTCGTCGATGCCATGCTTGTGTGTGGGTGTGGGTGTGGGGGTGGAGAGAGGAGAGAGAGATCTAGATAGAGAGGAAGGTGGAAGAGTTGATGATAAAAAAATCATGATTAGAAAATAACATTATAAAATTTGAGTGCTCTTAATAAAATTAAATATCGTCTTAATTTATGATGTTTGACTGTTTGTCATTACATGAAAGCATATGTCGTTTTAAGCCTTTAAAGTCAAATATACTTAAGATTCTACGCTGATATGATGACATACTTTTTTATACCTGTGTGTCTTTCATTGGTTAACTTTCCTTTTTGCAAAATAAATAATAAATAAATAAAAGGTTCTAAAAGGAGTACTTCGTACTTTATTTATGAAAATGATTAAAATCACTATTAATATTTGTCATATCCTAATATGCAATTTGCAACATTATATTGTGCAACCAAGCGCATTCATGTGTAATTGACTAATTGTGCCGACACTATTAAAATATTTTAAAAGTTAGGGTTAATCTACTATTGCTTCTTTGACTTTAGGTTATTTTTATCATTAGTTCCTTAAATTTTTTAAAAGTTATGGTATTTTTTAATAATATCCATCAAAAGGATCGAAACTGTAAAAATTTAAAATTTTTAAGACCCAAAAATTATAAAAATTTCTTAAAGGACTAATGTTAAAAATGACCCCAAAGTCAAGGGACCTGTAGTGCGCTTTTATTTTCTTAACTTTAGAGAAAAAAAAGAAAATCAAAATAAACACTTAATTAAGAACCGAGGGTATTATGCGGAATTAACAAGAATATCCTTGACTTTCTTTTTGGTGAAAAGAAAAAGAATATTCTTAACTTCAGTTTCTCCATCTTCAATCCACATCAAACAAGAAATAAAAGAACCAAACAAACAAACGCTGAAAACACAAGACCCAAACAGGTCAAAGGGCCCGTTGGGAATAAAGTTTCTACAATTAACTTACAGTAGTTTTAAATTTCAAATTTCAAACCACCCTAGTCCCGGTTGTAGCAGTAGTCCCTTTTATGAACTGTTGAAGTAGTTAGTGATAATAAAATAAATCTTACATGAGAAAGATAGATAAACTTTTGTTGGTTTAAAAAAAGAGAAGTATACCAAAGCATTCAAATTGGTTGATAAAGAAGCTTGGAGAGAAAATGCCAATTATCGAGGGAATGACCAAATATTTATATAAATATATAAATAGTCAAAAGATGGGCACTAGGGCATTTAGACCAAGGTAATTGAAAATCCGAAAATGACGAATTATTTTTATTTTATTTTATTCAAAATTCGGATTTAAATACGTTTATAAATAACAACATCTCCTGATTTTCTTTTTTGTACAAGAAACCAAGTCCTTCTCCTTAAAACCATTCTTACTGCAGTCACATTCTCAAATTTCGTTCTTGGGAGAATTGCAGGATTGTTGCCTACAATTCTGTTTGTTTAGAATATCCTGGAGGAAATTTGTCATTAATCCCAGCAACAATATAGTGGGTGCAATAATTTCCTTAAGGAAAGTGTCTTCACGATCTAAACAAAAGCCTTCATTCGAACCTAAATACCAACAATCTTAAGGAAATTATCGTTTGCAATGGAGGCTAATGGTTCAAATGCATCATGAAGTACAATGCTCGATTCGATGCAATGATGGCCCCAGGCAGCTTTGATGGAGCGAACTTCACTCATTTGGAAGGACAAAGCGTTCTTCTTTCTCCTTGAATTGGGAGTTGCATATATGTTGGTCGGAAATCGCCACCAATTCTGAACCAATGATAAAGACACGATGAAATAAAGGCGACAAGATCGAAACGTGAAGAAGATGAAATTATTTGCAGAGGACACATTCTAAACTCACTCTCGGATAAATTTGTATGATTTTAGCTCAATGAAAAAACCACAAGAAATTTGAATTGCCTTGGAGAATAAATACACATCGAAAAACAAAGGTCTTGATAAATTTTTAAGCATGAAATTTTTGAGTTCCAAATTTTCGATAACAAATCTATTCGGGACCAAGTTGATGAACTACTTGTCTTAGTATCTAGACTCAAGGATCACGAAAATTGATGTATCGAGTCATTGCAAGTGGGCTGCTGTGATTGCTAAATTACCGCCACTTGGAATAACTCTGAAAAAGTTATTACATACTTAGAAGATTTTACCATAGACCAACTCATTAAGCATATTCGAATTGAAGAAGAAACACGTTTTCGTGAGAAAAAGTTTGCTAATGATTCTGGTTCTAAGGTCAATCATATTGAGTCTAGTGATAAGAAAAACAATCATTCTGGAAACAAAAAGAAAGTTTGAAGCTACAAGTGATTTTCTGCGCCAACTTTAAGAAAAACAAGACTTGTTATTTTGTGGAAAGAAAGGGCACTTCAAAAGGAATGCTGATTTTTTAAGAAAATGAAGAGAAGGTGATGGTGGAACATCACAAGGCAAATGTTGTTGAAAAAGCAGTCAAGCTCTCCCGATATTGTTGCTATGGTTGTTGATCTCAAAATAAGCCTGATAACTGAATGCAACATGGCAACAATAGATAAATCTGCTGATTGGTGGTATGATTCTGGTGCTACTGTCCATGTTTGCAATGAAAAGAATATGTTCAAAAACTATGAAAATGTTGCAAAGGAGGACAAAGTCTTAATGGGAAACCATGATACTTTGCCAATGTACTTGGAAAGGGACCGTTGAATTAACCTTCACTACGGAAAGAAATTAATCTTGATGAATGTACTTCATGTTCGGGATGTGAGGAAGAATCTCAGTTTCGGGAGGCGTTACGTGCAAGAAGGGCTTGAAGGGCATGTCTTAGAGGTGAAAAAACTTGTGTTGTCTAAGAATGGTGTATTTGTGGGACAAGGATATTGTTGTGATGGCATGTTCAAACTAAGTATTAATAAAATTGATGATTCTGCTTATATTCTTGAGTCTAAATTTTCTACTTATGTCCTTGAATCTCCTTTTCATTTATGGCATGCCCGTTTGTCGCATGTTAATTTTCGGTCTATTAAATATATGTCTAAACATGGTCTTATTTCATGTACTAATGATAATCATGGAAAATGTGAAATATGCATACAAGCCAAGATGACAAAGAAACCATTTCCAAAGAATGAAAGGAAGACTGATTTACTTCAATTAGTTCATTATGATATTTGTGAATTAAATGGTCATCTAACTAGAGGAGGAAATAGATACTTTATTACATTTATAGAAGATCATTCTAGGTTTACATATGTTTATTTGATGAAGACAAAAGATCAAGCCTTTGATATGTTCAAAAGTTATAAAGCCTTAGTTGAAAATCAGTTGGAAAGGAAAATTAAAATCCTACGAAGTGATCGTGGGGGTGAATATTTTCCAACTGAGTTTTCAGCTTTTTGTGAAGAAAATGGGTTGATACACAAAACTAGTGCTCCCTACACCCCTCAACAAAATGGTCTTGCTGAAAGAAAAAATAGAACGTTGGTAGATATGATTAACGCTATGCTCTTACATGCTAAGTTACAAACTAATCTATGGGGAGGCGTTATTAACCGCTTGTCATGTGCATAATCGCATACCTTCAAAGAAAACAAAAACTTCTCCATATGAAATATGGAAAGGAAGGAAACCAAATTTAAGTTATTTGAAGGTATGGGGTTGTTTAGCTTATTATAGAGTTCGAGATCCTAAAAGAACAAAGTTAGGACCTAGAGCCCTTAAAAGTATTTTTGTGGGATATGCTGAAAACTCAAAAGCATATAGATTATTGGACTTAGATTCCAAAACCATTGTGGAGTCAAGAGATGTTGAATTTTTAGAAACAAGTTTTCTAAAAGATTCAAATAATAGTCCACAACCTAATGAAACAATCCCTGAAAATATATCACATGATACTGTGGACACGAATTCCTCGAACAAAAGAAAAACAGCAGAACCTCTTCCAGAACCTAGGAAGAGTAAAAGGCCAAGAATAGAGAAAACCTTGGGTTCTGACTTTATCTCATCACAAGCATTAATTTTTCTTGTTGAAGGAAGTAGAAATGAAGTGCTAAATAAAATACATGTTGTTCTACATATGGAAGAAGATCCAATCTCATATAACGAAGCAATAACTTCAAGAGATTCAAGTTTCTGGAAAGAAGCAATAAATGATGAAATGGATTCTCTTCTAGCTAATGAAACATGGGTATTGACCAACTTACCTCCTGGTTCAAAACCAATTGGATGTAAGTGGGTATTTAAAAAGAAAAATGCAACCAGATGGATCTATACAAACCTTTAAAGCAAGACTTGTAGCAAAGGGTTTTAGACAAAAGGAAGGAATTGATTATTTTGATACATATGCACCTGTAGCTAGAATATCCTCCATAAGATTACTTTTTGCATTAGCATCAATTTATGACTTATATGTGCATCAAATGGACGTCAAAACTGCTTTCTTGAATGGTGATCTTGATGAAGAAGTATATATGGAGCAACCTGAAGGGTTTGTGCTTCCTGGAAATGAAAAGAAAGTTTGTAAGTTAATTAAATCCTTGTACGGTCTAAAACAAGCCCCAAAGCAGTGGCATGAAAAGTTTGATAGTGTAATTTTATCTCATTGATTTATTCATAATGGAGCAGATAGATGCATTTACTCTAAATTTACTAAGGATTATGGTGTTATAGTATGTCTCTATGTTGATGACATGCTAATCATTGGCACTAACATGCAAGGAATAAATGACACCAAGTCATATTTGTCTTCCCAATTCAAAATGAAGGACTTGGGAGAAGTTGACACTATCTTGGGAATTAAGATTAAGAAACATGGTGGGGGTTTTGCTTTATGTCAATCACATTACATAGATAAAGTATTATCCAAGTTTCAACACTTAGGATTTAAGGAAGCAAATACCCCTTTAGATGCTTCAATTAAATTAATAGAAAATTCGGGTAGATCGTTAGTCAATTAGACTATGCTAGTGCTATAGGTAGTCTAATGTATGCACATTGCAAGACCCGATATTGCTTTTTTGTTTGTAAACTTGCAAGGTATACTCATAATCCAAGCTTGAACATTGGAAAGCTATAGAGTTCTCGGATATTTAAAAGGTTTAAGTCCTTGGCGTTATTTTATAGCAAATTTCCATCTGTAAGGTTATCCAGATGCTAGTTGGATAACTAGTATTGGCGATAATAAATCAACGTCTGGTTGGATTTTCACTTTAGGTGGTGGAGCTATTTCATGGGCTTCTAAAAAACAGACGTGCATTACTCATTCCACAATGGAATCAGAATTTATTGCATTAATTTGCAGTAAAGAGGCGGAATGGTGAAATTTATTACTAGATATAAAGTTGTGGCCACATGCCGGTAGTTACTTTACATTGCGATAGTCAAGCAACTATGTCAGGGCTTTTAACAAGATTTATAATGGTAAATCTAGACATATTGCTGAGACATGAATACATTAGACAACCAATTTACGATGGCATCATCACGCTTGTTCATGTTAGAACAAATAAAAATTTGGTCGACCCATTAACAAAGGGGCTCTCGAGAGAGATAAAAAAAGCACTACGAGTGCGATGGGTCTAAAGTCATTCTAAAATCGTTATTTGTAATGGAAACCACACTTTTAAAATTGCTTGTCAATCTCAAAAGTTTAAATGGTAACAACAAGTTACAAATAACTGTAAGCGAGTACTATGAATCATATGGTGCTTATGAAAACCAAGGTTCTAAAAATCGCAGGGGTGCTAGGCGCCGCATCAGGCCTAAGCCAGCCTAGTAGCCGCGGGATATACGCGGCCTAAGGGTCGAGAAATAAGACATTATATCTCGATTTTTAATATATTTTTATTATAACCTAATTATTAAACATAATTTTTAATTATACTAATACTAAATATCACCTAATAATTTAAAAATAATAATTATATTATGATGTTAAATTTTAAAGGTAAAACTAAAAATTTAATATCATCTACGGTTCAAAATATTACAAAAATAGTCAACAGTTCAACTATCCATAGGTTCGTTGACAATTACAAATTTATAAAAATAATTTAATAATTTTAAATTGATATTTATTATTATTATTATTTTAAAAACCAAAAATGACATTATTTAGGGCCAAAATTTAAAAAAAAACTAAAAAAATAGAAAAATCGCGCCGCCTAGCCCGCTTAGTTGGCGCCTAGCGCGCTAGCCCGCTAGCCGATTTTTTTTCGCCGATTTGCCAAATTTCTAGGCGTTGGTGGCGCTTAGCGCCCGCTTGACCGATTTTTAGAACACTGATGAAAACAAGAGGATGAATATAAAATTATTCTTAATGAAGATTTCGTTCAGTTATGAACAAGGAAGCTTAATTATGCTTCAAAGTTCTTCACCTATATGAATACAGGGACTGGTGCCGGTTCTAACAGAAGTTTGAAAAAAAATAAAAAAATAAAAAAATAAAAATAAAAAATAAAAAATAAAAATAAAAAATAAAAAAATAAAAAATAAAAAAAAAAAATAAAAAATAAAAAATAAAAAATAAAAAATAAAAAATAAAAAATAAAAATATAAAAAAATAAAAATAAAAAATAAAAAAATAAAAAATAAAAAATAAAAAAATTAAAAAATAAAAAAAAAAAAAAAAAAAAAAAAACTTTTGTAAGTATTTATGAATCCAGGAAGCAGCACATGACCATATAATGGTGCTAAAGTTCACAGTGAACAAATTAGAGAAATAAGTGGGTTTTTTGTGTATGCGATTTCCGGTCATGTCACATAGAAATTCTGGTTTAAGTCATTGAAACAACCAAAATTTCAACAAGGCCTTGAAATGCTATATTAATAATAGGTTTAAGTCGAAAGACACCTATTAAATGCATAAAATCTTTAAATTGATTGCAGTATCACTAACTAAGTGGGGGATTGTTGAAGTAGTTAGTGATAATAAAATAAATCCCACATGGGAAAGATAGATAAACTTTTGTTGGTTTAAAAAAGGAGAAGTATACCAAAGCATTCAAATTGGTTGATAAAGAAGCTTGGAGGGAAAATGCCAATTATCGAGGGAATGACCAAATATTTATATAAATATATAAATGGTCAAAAGATGGGCACTTGGGCACTAGGGCATTTAGACCAAGGTAATTGAAAATCCGAAAATGACAAATTATTTTTATTTTATTTTATTCAAAATTCGGATTTAAATACGTGCCTCCTCAAAGAAACCTTTTTGTTAAAAGGTGCCTATTCAAATTCAAATGGTTGGTTATTTATTTTATCCTGATTTTCTTTTTTGTACAAGAAACCAAGTCCTTCTCCTTAAAATCATTCTTACTGCAGTCACATTCTCAAATTTCGTTCTTGGGAGAAATGCAGGATTGTTGCCTACAATTCTGTTTGTTTAGAATATCCTGGAGGAAATTTGCCATTAATCCCAGCAACAATATAGTGGGGGCAATAATTTCCTTAAGGACAGTGTCTTCACGATCTAAACAAAAGCCTTCATTCGAACCTAAACACCAACATGAACAGGTTATGAAGCGCACCAACTCCATACTCGGTGTCACGGTACCCAGGTTCGTATCTGCTGCTATATAGTCCAGCATGAACCAACACTACATACAACAACTCTGTAAACGCTAGAATTATCATAAATGCCCCAACCACCCTCAGCCTCCAACCTCTGTGCCCTCCCACATTAATCTTAATTAAGAACCGAGGGTATTATGCAGAATTAACAAGAATTAGTGTTTGCATACGTGCGTTAAACGCACGACATAACACTTTTTCTACAACATTAAACTAAAAAAATACTAAGAAAAACACCATAAATAGAAATATATAATTATAAGATTAATTATTATATATTCTGAAAAATTGGCGGTGACAAATTACAAAAATGATCCATAACTCAAAGGACCAAATTTACTGGGTATTTAATCCTACCCAAAAAACAATGGTGACTAACTGCAATCACAAAGACATTTTTTATTTTATAATTTAAAGTGGGTGACACGCTATATTTGATACTCCATCCGTTCTGGGCAAAGAATCATCGTTTGAAAGTCAAGCATTAAAAGAAAAATCATATTTTTAGTAGCTCATTAAAAATAAAATGACACTTCTATAACTTAATTTTTTAAAGTAGACTTTTTAAGTGAAACATCCCAAAATAGAATTATGGTTTGTCCGCAACAGAGGGAGTAGTATAGATTAATTATTTCAATTATTAATAAGTCTTACACTTAATTAAAATTATAATGTAAATTTTTTATAAAATAATTTTTGCACGTAATCTTGACGTTATAAATAGTAATCTAAGTAAATGCATAGTGCTAACCACATGTACTAATTTGTAATCAACATATTATATTATGATCTATTTTGAATGTAGCAAAACTTACATTTAATTTTGTTTTCATTTTAAGTGACAGTGATTAAACTCTGGCCTATTAGCTCAACCCAATGTTAGGCCCACTCCTTGGCGGCCCAGCTGAAAGATTGTGCAAACCGGGTAAGGGTGAGTTCTTTGTGAATCATCCCAATTTTGTTAACCTACATCTATATATATATATAAAAGCACAATAGTATTCCATTTAAGGAAATTTCCTGCCAAACCAGCTTTCTTAAAATAGAATGTGATATAATGTAATTAGTTAAAAATTTTGGGGTAAATTTATAATACTCTGAAACAAAATATAAAATACTGATTACCATTGTTGCCCACCGATTTCTTTCCCTTTGTTTTGTTTTTGTTTTTTTGTTATTTTCTGCCACTGCTTAAGATTCTGTACTACCGATTTGTCATGTCATTGGGAATGTAAAACAAAAACAAAATACAATTTGAGCCATTCAATAAAATATATTTACATAATATTCTGAAACAAAATATAAAAATATTGATTACCATGGTTGCCCACCGATTTCTTTCCCTTTGTTTTGTTTTTTTTTGTTATTTTCTGCCACTACTTAAGATTCTGGTAGTACTACTGATTTGTCATGTCATTGGGAATGTAAAAAAAAATACGATTTGAGCCATTCAGTAAAATATATTTACTAATACACAGTCAAGTACTTACAATTAGATTATAACTCATACACAGATAAAACATACTTTCATTTTCCAAAAAAAAAAAAAAAACCGTGTAACTTAAGCAACCAAAAAAAGAAAAAAAAGAAATCACATTTTATACTGTTGCTTTCTGCAACAAGAAAACATTACTTGGTTAATTGTGAAGTTGCAGAATGAAAATGACTTGAGCTTGTATTCAAATCATTACATGTATTGAAAATGCTCAAAGAGTTTGAACATAGTTTCAATCTTCAGCACTATAAATAACATCTTTCCTTCTAAACGTGCACCACGGTTTGCTGTTGAGTTGCAAAATCTAATTGTATTCATTAAACCTTTGAAAATTGCTCCTTTCTTCAGCAAGATTCATGAATTAAATCCATCAAAAATTGAATGGGTTTCGAAACTCAGACTTGCTCACATTTACAGTGTACCAACCTTCAATGATCCTTCAGTTGCTTACAGTTTGGAATGTGTGTTCCACGACACTGAGGTACTACCAATCTTTTGTGTTTACTTACATCTTCTTTTTTGATATTGTACACAATTACATTTTTTTACACAAGGCACCAAAATACATGCAACCATAAAGCAGCAACACATCAGAAAATTCAAGCCCATTTTCAAAGAACATCGTATATATATTGTTAAGGATTTCATAGTTGCAGATAATATAATGAAATTCAAAACAACATCTGCCAAATATAAGATGATGTTCATTGGAAAAACAATGGTAACTAAAATCTTCAATGAAAACTTCCCAAGGAAAATTTACGACTTAAAGCCTTTTGGTTTTTTTTCAAAAGTTGATGAAGTGGATGAATCACAATTAATTGGTAAGTTAATCAACAAGTTATTACAGTTCCTATATTTTCGACATATACTTGTTTGATTGATTTATTTTATGTTATGAAGATGTGGTTGAGAAGCTTATTGCAAGGAACTCACCCCAACAAAAGGAAGTGGCAAGACGACAAGCAACATTGTTCTGGAGGATAATCATTACCTAAAAGGCTAAAACAACTAACAAATTATCAATGTTATTTTTCCAGATTTGTATGACATTTTAATTTGTAAACCTTATAACATTTGTAGAGACAATACTTTGCCGTGCACACTTTGGGGGGAATACATTGACAAGTTGATGGCCCATTTAGCCACTATTGGGGAAGAGCCGGTTATTATTCTTCTACACATGTTCCACTATTGGGTATTTTTAACTTTTCGAAGATTTCAGTGTTAGTTCTTGTTTGGTGGAGCATTTTGACCAAAACACTGACAAAAAATACATCTTTTTCTCTTTTAAAATGTTTTCATGTAGTGTTTTAAAACGCATCGTTTTAAAAATATGGAGCGTTTTTAAAAGATGTGTTTATAACTACGCTGTTTATTAAAATAACATTGTAAAATAGTTTTCAAATGCGTTTGCAAGAAAAAATTACGTTTTGAAAACGCGTTTTCAAAACTACACCAAACGAGGCCTTACATAACTAACAAAAAATGCATGAGTGACGTTATCGAATCTTCCAAATATAGCCGTAAGGAGGTGGCCCATTGGTAGGCAAAGCCATAATGTGTGCCGGGTTATCAAAATGCCTCTAGGAGGAAAAAAATCTTCCAAATATAGTGATTGAATTTAAAAAATAAATAGAGTTAACTTAATGCATAATATTTTAAAGTATGGTGACCAAATTACGATATAAGTCTTGATTAATTGTTGGGACTTGGAAGAAAAGAACCATTAACTTTTTTTTAAAAAATCACACCTGTAAACCCTAAAACAATACGTATTTGCCTATTTCGTATTTCCATATAACAAGAGTACAACTGTACAAGACTCATTTTGTGTGGGGCAGTATACTAGTATACGTACATGTGTTAGGCAGCCGCCACCAGAGAGAAAAAGTCACAATGGCAAACACGGTTGCTTATAATCTACCAAGGAGTTTTCCCAATCCGGCGGCCAAGTATGGCAATCGCAGCCATGGAACCACCAAAGTCGATTACCGAAGTGAAAAATCGTCAGCGCCATGGCTTCTAGTTCATGATCCACCCGAAGAATGTCGTAGCAATTGGCCATCCATCCGATATCATTACTTCAGAAACCTATCCGGAGATACAATCATTAAGAAGAGGGACGTTCGATTCGACAAAGTCTTTGATAGGGATCTGCCTAAACACTCTGGGCGTTATTTTGGTTGCTCCGGTAGCTGGTTATCCTGCACAGCTCCTCCAAGCACGTACAGTTCTAAACCCTGTCATCGCTTATTTGATTATTTTGGTTCTTTTCGCCCTGATGGGCTTGCTTATCTTATTCCCCATATAGACATCGATCCACTAGACTATTTAGTGGACCCTGGTTTTCCTTCTACCTATGGATTGGAAAGGCTTGCTATTTCGTCCTCCCATCCATTCGAAACGGATGATTGCAGATTAATGGCTATAAGAGGACGATCAAGAAGTCTGGCAACTTGCAAGCCGGGAGCCGGCGGATTAAGTCTGCTTGAGCAACTTGACATTTGGACTATGCTGCAAATGGGAACCTACAAAAATTGTGGTTACCAAGATATCATATACTCGAATGAGGATCAATGCTTTTATGCCATCCGAGGTGAATTTCCTTGTCCTTACTGGATTGAATCTTGGGACGTTCTTAACATAGATTGCCCAAAAGGATATCTCATTCAGGCTAATTCTAATTCTATTCCTGATCAATATTGTCGTCATCCTAATCCTAATTATATAGGAGTAGAAGGAGTCGATGAGCAGTACCTTCTTCAAAGTAGTACTAGATTTATGGATTTCATGACTGAGAAAAGATACTTAGTGGAGTCTTGTGGTGATATTTATTTGGTTTCGAGGTTCTTGCCAAGGAGATTTTCTTCTTCTGGTGGGACCATTCAGAGCTACGAGACTCAAGCAGATGAAAAAGAGCAATTGGACAAAGAAAATAAGTTGAAAATTACTTATGTTCAGAAGTTAGACAAGAGAGGACAAGAGTGGAAGAATGTGGGGAGCCTAGGTGATCGAGCATTCTTTGTAGGTGCTAATCACTCATTCTCAGTGGATGCTACTCATTTTCCAATGGTGATGAAAAGAAATTCTATCTACTTCATGGACGAAAATTTTAAGGATGGTCATGTTGTAGGTGTCTACAATCTGAAAACTGGCATTGAAGAAGAAATTTTTTCCAACAGAAATAATCCGACTGCAGCGCCACCCGTTTGGATTCAAACTCTTCCCCACAATTTGCTCTAGTTTGTTTCTTCTTTACGTCCCATCCAGAGCGGATTAGTCTGAGTTGTTTGTTTTCTTTAATTTTTCCATCAGAAAAGAGCTGTTTATTTATCCATCCCTTGGCAATTTGCATATAAGTGGGTTTCAAATTTCATGTTTATGGACCTATCTAGATCTAAGCATCACTTTCTGACTTTCATGACTATGAAATGATGAGAATAGCTTCTATTAATTAATTTCACAGGCTGTGTAAAATTTTTTTTTATACAAGCGGCCACTGGATCATGATGGCACGTTTTTCCTTACTTTGGTGATTTGTCATTTCTTGAGTTTACATAACACGTTAGGAAAAACTGCTGTAAATTAAGTGCTGAAATGATGAGAATAGGCATAGCGCCTGGTGCCTTTTTAGAATTTACAAATTACAAATTACACAATATTTGTTTTTTAAACTTATACTTGTATGATATATGTCTGTCTTAATGGCAGGATTTGTTGTTTAGAATGTCAAGATGATATTTTCACTACAACAAAAATGACTTTTCTCAACATTTGTTTCACAACGTTTTTAAACAAACGTTGTGTTAAGGTCAGTTAAGATGACGTTTTGTAAAAACGTTGTGGTATGGTAGGTTTTAACAACCTTTATGTAAAAACGTTGTTATAGGATAGCTTTTAACAACATTTATTGAATAAACGTTGTCGTTGGGTATTTCTTAACAACATTTATTTAATAAACGTTGTTGTAGGGTATTTCTTAACAACATTTATTTAGTAAACGTTGTGGTGGGGTATTTCTTAACAGCGTTTTTAGTAAACGTTGTGGTAGGGTAGTTTTAACATTTTTAATACAACTCCATTATGACAACGTTAAAAAGTGTTGTAATAAAATAACAGACGTTAAAAAAAGTTGTAAACAGGGATAACTCAAATGAAAAAGAATGCGACAATATTGCCCGCTCATTCTAATTTATTTCCGCGCTAATACTTAAATTTTTAGGGCAGAGAGAGAAAGAAAACCTAACCTGTCGCATAGTCACCAAAAACATCCAGTCTCTTTCCCTCAACAACTCGCATAATCTCTGCAATCACTGTTGTCTTTGCCATCCCCGCACATTACCGGCCGTCGCATAGCCACCTGCAAGCACTCAATGTCTCAATCCCCAAACTCTCTCAGCACCTTGCACTCAACCACTTGCCGTCAGCCACTAGCATAGCATACCCCACTCTTTGCATCTGGTAAGGAACAAAGCGCATCCTCCCAGTATACAGACGTCTCTCAGCCTCTCTCCAACTGCTCACAAACTGCAATTTTGTTCTGATTTGGTAAGACTGATCTCTAATTACTGATTCACTGTGTACCCTAATTTATTTGCCTAGCTACCAATCATTGGCTTTTTTTCGATTTCAACTTTTATTGGCGTTTGGCGTTTGGGATGTCCCAACTAGTGTTCCTAAGGACTTTTGGTGTACAAATTTTCTACCATTCTTCCTAAAATATCCCTTCATTTAATACTATCATTATTGCACATCCTAGAGAGAGAGTGAGTGCAATGAGTTCATAATTAATGAGAGAGAGTGTTGTAATGGGTATTATTGTCACAACATATTTTACAACTCATCATTAATTACATTTCTTAATCCTTGTGTTTTGTGCACTAGGAACATTTATCCGGGATGGAGGGAGTAGTATTGTATCATGCAACTGTTTTTGCTCATCCCCTTCTTGTATCTTTGATATCTATGAAGTACTAATGTTACTCTAGTTTATATGCGCCAATTGGTATTTAATGGTGCAATGGACTTGTAATGCTATTCTTCTCTATCTGTTAGCTTAGTGGAGTTATTACTGATTAAGCAGGATGCCTTTTGATAGTCTTAATCCTTCATGATTTTATCTCAGCCTAGTGCAGTAACCAATGATGTTCAAGATGGTTACTGGAAACACGGGAATCGAAGTTTCCAAAATTACCCAGCTAGTCCCTTGCAACCAAACTATCAGAATGCTTCGGATATAAACCTGACTTTTGGAAGCTTTCAGGATCAACAGAAGTCTGAATATTCTCAAGTACCAACTTTACATTATCCCGCCCACCAGCCCATCAGGTGGCCCATAGTTACCATACTTCCTTGCAAATTACCCCACAAAGTGCCGTACACTTAGATTCAGACGGGCTAAACAATGTGCAGCAGAATTACAAGTCTCTAGATAGCTAGCTCGACAACCAGTGCAGCAGCCAAACCCGCCTATATCTGTGTTTCACTACCAAAGACAAATGAAAAAACATCATCTCATGTTGCTGCTGATTCTGTATTAAAGGTGAGACACTGACTTTATTGTGACATAAGTTGTCTTTGGTATCATCATCTCCATTTTTGCAAATTATTATTGAAAATCTGTAAGCTAATGGATAGTAGCGTGCTTTTAAATAACTGTCCTGAATCTGTTGTTGCTATTGCAGTCCAGCTTTCGATAAGGTTTTTAACCTTTTCTTTTCCTTGCTTCAGTGCATCTATTACTATTTTCCACTTGCCCATTTATCAATATTTAAAATGTGGAACAAAGGATCCATGCTTTGAGTGAGCCAACTGGTTTACTGATGTGATTATATTCTTCCTGTAAACAACACTCAACATAAGCAAAGATTGCTACCATCATGGTTTCGGTCGATTCTTGTATTTTGATATGTCGATCATGTTTGTTTTGATAAGCTATATCAGTGTCTATAATTTGATCAGGCTGCATCTGCCATATCTAATCGCTTGATGATTTTTTAACCTTACAGAGCACCATTTATTATTAGCTGTATTAGCATCCCCCTGCTGCTTCCCTGATCATTTTTCTTGCTAGTTAAATGCTGGCACATGCATCTTCACTACAGAACCACACATATGGAAATGCAGGAGAAGAATGAATATTAGGTTGTCTGCTTGAAAAGGAATGGTTAATTTTAGATTATTTCCTGTTTAGGCCACTCATGTCAATCTTGAGAAATATAAGTTAGCTTCTTGTACATCCCTGTGAACTTGAAAGAAACTTGAGGTGCCCCGTTTTTTTTTTTGTGGTAATGGGGAAATATAAGTACAGCCAGGTATTACAAAAAATTTGTTAACTACCCATAACCCTTTCATAAATGGAACTGTTGTAGTTGTGGGGAGTTTTTGGTGCTTATTTTCAATTTGCAGATTGATTAGTAAAATTGTTACTATAGGTCTGATAATACATTGCCTGTTTTGGGAAAACTTGAACCGGTTGACCTTCCAATTAGACCCTTGTTTTTTTTGGGAGCTTACTGATGTGTGATTTCATTATAGAATGAATACATACTTAGGTTAAACAATGCGGGTAGCCTTCCTTCCTCTCCCCAATGGGGTTTTAGTTGGTGGCTCAAAAATAGGATTCTTGAAAATTGTGGGGAATAAGTTGTGGTAGTAAGTCAATGGACTGCCTAAAGCTTCCTCAATTTGGTTTGAACCACTCTGTACGATGTGTGTAGTTGAAATTTATTTCTTGCATATTACTCTATTTTTTTATTCATTTAGTCTTTTGTTTTATGTGGAAGAGTGTGTACTAGGGTTTCTGATTTACCCCATTATTTTGGTCCATTTCTTGTATGCTTCAGTTTCTTTGTCTCCCATTGTTCTTTGGTTCTTTTGCGTCTAGCAACCTCTTTCAATATGGCTCTCAAATAAGGTTGTATTAGAAGGTTCTGCTCTCTTGATTAGCAATTACCTTATGAAGTTGCAATCTAAAAATAAAAGTCTATACAGTTGGTTTAACAGGGTTGTTATCAGAATCAAAATCTTTGATGTCATAAGCTAGTTGAAACGGGAAGAAGAATGGGTAGTTTTGGTGCGTCTTAGTCTTAGACAGTTCTATAGTAGCCTAATTCTGAAGATCCTTTTGTAGATAGAATGGACAGTTCTTTTGTTTAGAATATTTTTGATCTTGTATCCCCCCAGTCTACAAGGACGCGTCACCTCATTTGGCGCTTGCTTATAATACTTTACCTTATATATATATAAAAAGGTTCCTAGGAAATCAGGAATTTGTCCAGTTAAGTTGTTATTTTGCAAGTTGCTGCATTTTGAATGAAAATATTAGCATAATAACTAAACAAAAAAATAAAATCAAAAGATCTAAATTCTGGATACCGCATTTTTTGTAAGAGTTCTATTGAACTTACATTGTTTCAAGAGCATCCATGGAACTAAAATCTGGAATTAAACCGTGTAGATCAAAGCTATCCAGGTTGCTGCAACATAATAGAAAATATATAGGACACGTAAAGAAAGAAAATTCATTGAATAGTTTAATTAGTGCAAAATGAGGAGATGATCTACATTGCCATAACGCGAGGTATGGCATCAGAGCTGCCAGTAGCTGTTAAGAGAACTTTATCCAGTAGTTTAGCTTTACAATGAGCATCATTTTAAATGTCACGTTCCTTTCAATTATAACTTTTTGTGTTGGATCTGATTACCATCGCTGGAACCACGAAGGTGATCTTATGTCGATTGCAATTTATGCTCACTCTTTTTGTTCCCTTTTTCAGATAGTTGATTGTATCAAAGGCTTTCTCAATATTTCCACCAACCCTCCAACCTTCATCCAGGTTCCTACCTTTATGCTATTAGCCGATTAATACGAAACAAAAGTTCAAACATTCTGTTTTTCCTACTTCTATATGAGTTGCAAAATATCTCATTCATCATTGTTGTTATTGGTGCATTCTTCTGGAATGGTATTGAACCACATATAGAATCTGTACTGAGTTTGAGTCTATAAACTAGCTTTGATAATGATATATATTCTGAATTATCTTGTACAACTGCAACAGGTTAATGTTCAGCGATGGTAAAGATTCAATATGATCAGATACAAAAATGTAACTAATATAATCACCCCACTCCTAGACACGATGAGATTTTTCTAAAGAAGCATTCCGGTATATAATTTGATAATCGTAAAGTTCTTGAACTTCCTCTTTGATAATCGTAAAAATCAACATAAATGAATAACTTGGAGCAAATGCAGGAGAAAGAAAATCTAAATATATATTAGATATGACAAGTATAATTAGTATATATACAAATCTCTAGAAATAAACGTATTACTCTCTAATGTTTGTATTTGCTCAGTTTAGGTGTAAAGTTATTATCGTCATTCTTTCGATGGATAAAGCCTTGGTGAATGTTCCAAGGTTTTGAATCTAATTCTAATGTTAGTTTGGTACCAACATGCTCTCGTATTACTTGCCAAATAATTTATATTAAGTTCTATTTGTAGACCATTGCCTAGATATAGGGCGGGAGCTAAAGCTTTCGTTGCAAGTGCTATGGATAAGCTTGGAAATCCTCCAAAATTCAATGTCCTTGTACTCGGTGCAGAAATATAACTTTCCACGTAATTGACTTCTGTTTGATTTTTCAGCCTTAGCACACAAACCATGGTTTATATGACACCCCTTGGTGTAGGTGCTGCAGTATGAGTGAAAAAGTCTTAAAAGGCTTTTAGAGTTTGTAAAAAGGGGTTCATTGTGGATGCCCTAAGGACGGGATTCAAGACTTTGTGGGCTCACGGCACCCAAGTTGAGTCTGGGTTGTTGAGTGTTTGACTAATGAGTAAAATTTTAATGGAAAATCGTGGTTCAGTCATTTTTTTTAAAAAATCAACCACTATATTTTTATATTTTTCATAATTGAAAGAAAGTATTTTATACATCACAATACACAAAATCATGTATCGAAATGCATCAATTGTACATCGTGATGCATGAAAGTGTCTTAATTTGTGAATCGCGATGGATAAATTTGTGCATCGCGATGCATGACGTATCTTTTTCCGGCTACGAAAAAATATTAGGGTGTAAAGCGATCTAGTGGGGTGTGCTAATAAGGAAGATGAAGGCACATAAAGGGAGACTTAGTTGGAGGATGAAGTCTCAGAGAAGCGAGCTTGCATGGAGGATGAAGGTGTAGCGAAGGAAAACGCCTCAAAATTTTAATTATTGGCAAGTCTCCCTTCTCTGAGACTTCATCCTCCACGTAAATCTCCCTTTTATGCGCCTTCATCTTCCTTAGCATTCCCCACTCCTTTTTAAACGACTCGCTAAATGATTTGAAAAAAAAAAGGTGAGGGATATAAGGTGTTTTCAACTAAAAAGAATGTCATTATTGGTCTTTAGGGATAACTGAGGTCATAGTTGAACAAATCTCGTTTGACCAGTTTAGACTTTAGAGTTAGATAAATTTAAGGGTGAGACTAATTACACACCAAATTTTACTCTCTACACCTCAATTATATTTACACCTTATCCATTTAGCCAATTTTATCACCTTACTTTTTAGGGAAAAATACAAAAAAATCCTATTAAAAAATTCTCATGTTCAAAAAGTCCCAAAAATAATTATTCTATCTAAAAAGTCTCAAAGTTAAACTTTCAATACAAAACAATCCAAAAGTTAACGTTTCTACTAACATCGTTAGGATAAAAGTTTTTATTTTGGATGAAATCTTATTTTCTTTCCAACGATGGTAATGGTAATAAGATTGTATTATATAATAATAATAATAATAATGATAATAATAATAATAATAATAATATAGTGTAATTATTATTATTATTATTTTGAACTCCCAACTAAATTACTGTCCTTGTTGATTTTTTTTGAGTCAAATTAGATGTTTTTCAAATTGAAAATTTAACATGTATTTCTTAAATTCATAAAACACATAATTTGTATACTAAAATAATTCATAAATGAGTTATTTTATTTCAATATTATTATTATGAAAAAATATATCAAAATTCCCTTTTAAAAATCATGTCGAAGAGAACAAAAAAAGCATTATTCTTTTCATATATTTTCATTGTAAAAATTCAAAAAATTCAAATATTTATACCTTTATGAAATTGTAGTAGTAATAGTAGGAGTAGTAGTAATAATAATAATAATAATAATAATAATAATAATAATAATAATAATTCTAATAATAATAATAATAATTCTAATAATAATAATAATAATATTAAAAATAAATATAAGATTCCTAGCTTTTAATATTAAAAATAAATATAATAATAATAATAATACTAATAATAATAATAATAATAATAATACTAATAATAATAATTATTATTATTATATTTAATATTATTATTATAAACAATACAATTTTGTCATCATTACTTTTATTAAAAATAAATATAAGTTCCTAGCTTTGATCCAAACGACGTTAGCTGAAACGTTAACTTTTGGACTTTTTAGATAGAAAAATTAATTTTGGGATTTTTTGTATATGATGTACTTAAATATATATCTTTTTAGAAAGTAGCATTCACGCATAACATCTCTTATAGTAGCTAGTAATGAATGATAATGCATATTACCATAACTAGATGTCGTGCCCGTGCCTATGATACGGTGTCAATATAGACGTGATCAATGTATAAATCGAGCATGATGCGAAGAAATTAATAAAAGACGATATCCTAAAAATTAAAGAAATTGTATAACTCATCTAAAGAAATTATATAACTCATCTAAAAAGAGTATGATTAAGCATCCGAAAGCACTCTCTCTCTCTCTCGCACACCAACCCTATACATGTTAATTAAAATAAAGTTAAATATAAAAATCTCAGCAAACAAAAACCATAAAATAAATTGAATGAGACATAGTGAACTAACAAAATACTATTTCGAAATTGAAATCACAAAGATTTCAGACCAATAAGGGAAACTTAGCAAAAAAATTAAAAAAAGAAAGAAATTAAAATACAAATATTTAGAATTACAAAACTTACGAACAAACCTTTTTTAAAAAAATTAAATCTAAATTGGACAAAAATTAAATTGAGATTCAGTTGATTACAATAACAATCAATTAAGAAACTATAAACTAAATATTTGTAAACAATAAATCTAGGCCGGACAAAAAAAAACCAAGCTGAAAAAAAATTAAATTGATTCTTTTTTTTTTTTAAATATAGGTTGGACATAAAAAAAAATCCAAATGTAACCGCACATTCGTGGAGAAGAAATTGGATAAACAATAAATATAATATCTTAGTAAAACAATATAATAACTGTAAAAGTGTAAAAAGATAATTGTTATACCGCAATATAGGAGGTGAATAAATCAGAGGGAAGAAAAGGTTGTTCGCACGCTTGAAAACCCAAATAAATCACAACCGTAAGATATCGTTAAATAAATAAATCCTGACCTCTGAATAGCCCTAGTCAATTGCACATGTGCGAACCTAACTGTTTTATAATATAGATTATGTTATTTTTTCCATGAACTATGTAAAGGATGGTGCAAATTAAAAAATGGGACTACTTAAAATGGTAGCCAGTAAGGTAAGTAGTTTCATTAAGCTAAACAATCTATTTTTTTTTTTTGAACTTTTTATTTTTAAATTTACTCATGGTTTATTTATTTTTTATCTTTTAAAATTTGAATTGGTTAGCATAAGGGTATCAAATGAACTAGGAGTGGGGCGATCTTGAGAAGCTCTACTGGCTGTAAGAGTTGGAGTTTCAATGGTAGCTTTTGAATATACATCCATGGCGGCCATTATCATAATGGGTTGTAAATTATGGGGATATTGTTTTTCCAACGAAGAGAGAGCAGTGAGTTATGTGGCTGAGATGCTTCTGATAATTGCTTCCACCCATTTCTGTGATGGCTTTGTTGGTGTCTTTACTAGTATGTGTTCACATCTACATATCTTCTAATTTGCATTTTAATTATCTCTCTTTAATTGTTACATGCAACTGTGAGAGCCCCATTTGGAGTTTGGACGATGTATTGGTATAGGATTGAGGTGCCTAAAGATAAGCAATCTAGGAAAAATATGGTGTTCTAATTTTTATATGCAATTCTTCAAGAAATATTTTTTAAAATAAGAAGGGAATACTTATTTTGAAATATTTCAAAAGAGAAATATGACATTTAGGCTTGTTTGATCCGTAGCTGAAGCCAATGTTGTTCTCATTTTTGAGCCTGATCCCTTTACAGTCTGCATCACCTTCCTTCTCTAATCTATTAATCTTTCTGCATTTAGAGTTGAAATCAGAAATATGTTTCACTCTAAATGTTGTGTTCTTGAATGAGAGTCTCTGGAATGCCTTTCCAAGCTTCAATTTGACAGGGAAGTAGCATTCTCAGGTGACTTAGAAGTCGATGCTTAAATCCTTTAAGTTGATGAGTGGCAGATAGCTTAATGCCTTTCTGTTTATTTTTCTTCGTATTTACTTAAGAAGGAAATTTATGAAATGAATGAATGAATGATAATTTGCTATATGCAGTCTTCGTTTTGTAAAGATTCCAAGCTAGCCTACACTGCTGTTTTCTACTATCAGTTTAATCTCCCACTTATAATCTTTGTTTATTCTGTACCTTCTAGTTTTCTGTTAAAGTTACTTAACTTAAGCTCTTCTATTGTCTTCCCAGATGGTGGATTGTACTAGAGCGCCTGAACAGGGTAACAGTGAAGGTGGGAATTCAGCTAATACATCTGGTGCAACTGAAATCTCTGAGCTTGAGCAAATGTTGAAGCAGAGAAATTTTACCAGGTTACTTCTTGTTAGTATAGAGGAATTTCTTAACAATGTTATGGTTTCTAGCTCTAAAAAGTCATTTTTATTGGCTATTCTTGAAAGCATCTTTACCTGTGCCTGCTTGACTACCCTTAAAGAACTTTGTTTTCTGAGGTATTGTAATTTTCTTTATTATCTAGATTTTAGAATCAATCTTATTGATAAAGAAGATGTCAAGATGCCATAGATATGAACTTATGCTTTACTGTTGTTGCCTATGCTTTTTAATCAACTATAGAAGAAAGGGAGAAAGAAGAAAAGGAAAGATAAAAGGAAGAAGAAAGAGGGAAGCACTAGTTTGCTGCTGGCTATTAGAGTGCTACGTATAATTCCTTACTGAAATAACAAGGGCTTTGAGGGAGAGTTTACTTTTTAGTTACTATCTCTTAGCCCTTCGGGTTTGTATTTCAGATAATTCTTCCTCAGAAGTGTAACTTCCTGTCATTTCATTCATGTTTCTGGAATAAAAACATGTTTTGCTATCAAACGTTGTTTGGATAGAATCATACCACTTTTAGCAGCTTTTCTTGTACCTGGTTCTGGTATCTGAAGGCCAACATCTAATTTGGGTCTGATTTCTAACTTGTGGAGTAGGTTATACTTTAACCTTATAGAAACCTTTGGAGATAAGATATTGGAATGGAGAAGTAACATGCTTTAGAAACACTTGGAGAGTGACGAGAACAATTTTTTTTGAGAAGTGTCGATATATGTTGTTCCATCTAATTCATGGCCTTAGACTTTGGCTAGATTTGTTGCATATTGGACCTATTTGCTTGATTCCTCTCTATCTGGGTTCATCAACACTTTTTGTTGATAATATTAGTGGTTTTCTGATTCTTCAACTCAAGCACAACCCTCTTCTATCTGTGTGCTTGTGTCAATATGCTGCATCAGTGATATTTCTGATGTCCGTTTGTGATGAAATAAAGGATGCAAAGGAGGTCAAGTGTTCACTTGAGAAAGACAACAAAGGAAAATAAACCACGAGGGTGTCGGGTGTTCAAAGATGAAAGATAAAGGAGGCAACAAGGAAGATTCTTAGTTAGTTGGTTTTCCCTCTTTCCTGTTTCTCTCTCATATATAGGTCAGGATTGTTGCAACAGATTCACACTTTTCAGGATATACAAAATCAATGGAGGTATTTTCTCTCCTTTCTCTCTCTCATATCTCTTACATATTTTAACATGGTATCAGAGCGTGATTCTGATCCTTTCCCTTTTATTTCCGCTAAAATACTCTGATTTGATTTCTAGTCAATTTTCTCCAATCTGCAATTGTTCTTTACAAATTCTGTTCGAAGGAAATTATCTCCAATCTGTAATTGTTCTTCACAAATTCTGTTCGAATGAAGTTGAGATCTGGAAAAATTACTCAAGCTTTCCAACAATGTCGAATGGCAGTAGCAGTGACGAAGATGAAGATCACGAACATGAAGAAATTATCGTTGATGAGTACGATCTGGATATCTCTACTCTTCAACTTCATCCCTCTCATCCGCTTTTCCTACACCCTAACGAATATCCTGGTATGATTCTTGTTACTCAAATATTATCTCATTCGGTCAATTTCAATCAATGGAAGTTATCGGTTGTAATTGCGCTCACAGCCAAAAATGAATTGGGACTTGTTAATGGGAAACATAAAAAACCACCTTCTACCTCAAAATACCTAGATCAGTGGAAAAGATGCAGCAATATGGTTATTGCCTGGTTGTTAAATGTAGTTTCATCTGACATCAAGTCAGGCATTGTGTATTTTTCAACTGCTAAGGATATGTGGGAAGACCTGAATGTTAGATTGTTAGGTTCTCACAGAGTAATGCACCTAAGACATTTCAAGTCAGCAAACTTCTTGCTGAATGTCACCAAGGCAATCAATCTGTTTCAACATATTTCACGAAATTTAGAAGTTTGTGGGATGAGTTATCCAGTCTAAATAGTATTCCAAAGTGTGTGTGTGTGGTCTGAATTGTATTTGTGGTGCTACTCAAAAGCAAGAAGAGTATGAACATGAACAAAAATTGTTCCATTTTTAATGGGCTTAAATGATAGCTACACCAACACTAGAGGCCAACTAATAATGATGACTCCCTTACCTAGCCTTAGTAAGGCTGAAAATCTCTTGATTCAAGAGGAATCTCAGAGAAAATGTAGTCCTGGGATAGGAGGGAATGTAAATGAAGTGACTGCAGCTTTGTTAAGCAAAACTTCTGAGGGAGGATATTCCCTGAATGTGAATGGGAGAAACAACAACAAATCTTTTAGGAATAAATCTGGTTCTATCAATGCAACTAATCAAAGAGGGAAGTATGGTGTGATTTTTGTCATGGGGACTCACACACAAAGGATAGATGCTTCTACTTACATGGATATCCAGAGTGGCACAAGATGCATGGATCAAACCCAGATCTCACCAAGATGCCCAAGAACAAAGTAAGAAGAATAGCAGCGAATGTTGTGTGCAGTGAGAACAACAATGTAGAAGGTGACACTGCAGATTGCAAGTCTCATGTTCCAGGGTTAACATCTGCTCAATACAGTCAATTAATGAATCTGTTGTCTTATGCTGGATCCATGCCAGACAATCCAGAATCTCATCTTGCAGGTAATGCTACTTGCTGTACTAGTTTTATATCATCTAAGGCTCCTGTCAATCATAGCATGAACATAACTGAATGGATTGTTGACACTGGGGCAACCAATCATATCACCAACAATTTTTCAATTCTTGGTAATCCTGTGTGCCCCAATTCCTTCATACATCTACCCAATGGTCACACTGCACAAATTACTCACAAAGGTACTATTGTTCTTGGTAAGGACATCTTTCTCCATGATGTTTTGTATGTGCCCTCTTTCCATTATAACCTACTGTCTGGAAGCAAGCTAGCTAGTGATAGTATCAGCAATCTTGTTTCTTCTTCTTCTGTTTTCTTCCTGCAGGACCTAGTACACAAGGAAACCAAGGAGATTGGTAGATTGATAGGTGGACTGTATATGACTTTGATCACAAGAGATTGTTCTGATAAGGCCTTATCTGATTCTAGTTGTTCTTTTGTTTCTGATTTGAATTCTAGCCCCAGTACTTGTAACAATGCTGTGAACAATTCTTTGTTATCCTGTTCTGCTTTCAATAAAGAGACAGCTCTATGGCATATAAGACTTGGCCATAAACCTCTTACTTCACAAACATTTGAATGTCTCTACTGTTAATGATCTGCATGTTGTATCTCCTTGTGACATTTGCCATTTTGCTAGACAAACCAAACAACCATTTAATCTAAGCTCGTCTCATTCAAAAGTCCCATTTGCCCTTTTACATTGTGATGTTTGGGGGCCATACAAACATCATACTTATAATGGTCACAACTCCTTCTTGACCATAGTTGAGCATCACTCAAGAACTACCTGGACATTTCTACTCAAATCCAAAACCCAAGTTCCCACATATAGGCAATACTTCCTTAACTTAGTCAAAACTCAGTTCAATTCTTGTGTAAAGGAAATAAGGTCAGACAATGGTACAGAGTCCTTCAGTACCATAGTCTCTTCTATTCTTGAACCCCTTGGCATTACTCAACAGAGTACTTGCATTGACACACCTCAGCAGAATGGAAGAGCAGAAAGGAAACACAGGCACTTACTTGAACTGTCAAGAGCACTCAGATTCCAAGCCAATCTTCCAATCTCTTTTTGGGGAGATTGCTTGCTCACTGCTACCTACCTTATTAATAGGTCTCCCAGTTCCATTCTTCAGTTTAAAACACCTTATGGAGTGTTATTGGGCCATAAACCCACATACCAACATCTCAAAGTGTTTGGGTGTCTGTGTTTTGCCTCCACCTTACCTCATAATAGAGATAAGTTGGTCCTAGGGCTAGAAGTGTTTATTTCTGGGATATCCTACTGGAAAGAAAGCCTATAAACTGTATGATTTAACCACCAAACAGATTTTTTACAGTAGAGATGTTCAGTTCTATGAACATTGTTTTCCCTTCTCCACACCTTCTTCTGATTCCTATCCCACATCATCTCTCTTTCCTTCCTTTCATGATCAGCTTGTGGAAGACTTGTGTTCTCTACTTCCTTCTCCTACTCCTTATATTTCTATACCCTCTTCTTCTGATGGTACCTCTCCATCTCCTTCTACATCTTCTTCTTCTCCTTCTATTCCTATGCCCCCTGCTCCTACTCCTATGACTTCTCAACATTCTTCTTCTTCTCAAGATTCAGATATACCTCCTCCTAGGTCTGTCAGACACAGGACAATCCCTGTGAAATATAAGGACTATACTAACCTGCCATTCAACATACCAGCTTCCAATGGTCCCTGTGTGCAAAGGTATTTCCCTTATTCTGTTAACAGTTCTCTTGCTTACTCTCATCTTTCTCCTACATATCAAGCCTTTATTACTAACATTGACACTACCTGTGAGCCTAGAACCTATGCCCAAGTTGTCCAATCCCCTCATTGGTGTAAAGCTATGATTCAGGAATTGGAAGCCTTAGAAAGAAATAAAACATGGACTTTACAAGAATTACCTGTGGGAAAGAAAGCAGTGGGCTGCAAATGGATCTTCAAGATTAAACATAACCAGGATGGGTCCATTGAGAAATACAAAGCCAGATTGGTTGCCAAGGGATTCACACAAACAGAATGTCTTGATTACTTTGACACCTTCGCCAAAGTTTCAAAGATGACAACTGTCAAAGTTTTATCGGCTGTGGCAGCCTTCAACAAATGGCCTTTATGCCAAATGGATGTCTCCAATGCATTTCTGCATGGAGACCTCAATGAAGAAGTTATTATGACTTTCCCTCAGGGCTATTGTCCTACTTCTTCTAGTCCAAAGCTGGTATGCAGGCTGGTGAAATCCCTCTATGGCCTCAAACAGGCCCCCAGGCAATGGTTCCATAAACTTTCAACTGCTTTGCAGTCATTTGGTTTCGTCCACTTTGCCAATGATCATACTCTCTTCACTCAACATACTCCTACATCTTTCACAGCCCAACCGGTCTATGTTGATGATATTGTCATCACAGGGTCATGTTCTCAGGCTATCTCTCTTTTGAAGACCCAGTTACATTCTCATTTCTCTATCAAGGACCTTGGAGAACTGAAGTATTTCCTAGGCCTTGAAATAGCCAGGAATTCCTCTGGGATATGCTTACATCAAAGGATGTATTGTGTGGACATCCTCAAAGAAACTGGCCTTACTAATGCTAAGCCTTCTTCTTTGCCTCTTTCTCAGCATCATAGTCTCTCTGCAGATTCTGGTGTCTTACTGTCTAGTTCAGGCAGGTACAGGAGACTTGTAGGGAGGTTAATATACCTTACTATAACCAGACCTGACCTTGCTTATCCTGTACATGTACTTAGTCAATTTTTACATCAACCAAGGCAGCCTCACCTCAATGCAGCCCTCAAACTAGTGAGGTTTCTGAAGCTCTGTTCTTTCCTTCCACATCCACCTCTTCTTTGTCTGCCTACTGTGATGCAGACTGGGCAGGATGTCCCACTACAAGGAGGTCTCTATCAGGGTTCTGTGTATTCTTATGGTCTGCTCTTATTTCTTGGAAGAGTAAAAAACAGCCCACGCTCTCCAAATCCTCTGCTGAATCCGAATATAGAGCAATGGCATCCACTTGTTGTGAATTAACCTGGCTTCATGCCCTCCTCAAGGATCTTCAGGTTCCCAGTTCTCTTCCCATTCCATTGCACTGTGACAATAAAGCTGCAATCCATATTGCTGCTAATCCCGTATATCATGAGCGAACCAAGCACATCGAAATTGATTGCCACATTGTTCGGGAAAAGATTGCTCGAGGGTTGTCTCCACATCTGATCAATTGGCTGATTTCTTTACCAAGGCTCTCTCTGTGAGTCAACTGCATCATCTCCTGTCCAAGTTGCGAGTTCTGAATCTCTTCTCCCCTCTCAACTTGAGGGGGGGTGATGAAATAAAGGATGCAAAGGAGGTCAAGTGTTCACTAGAAAGACAACAAAGGAAAATAAACCACAAGGGTGTCGGGTGTACAAAGATGAAAGATAAAGGAGGCAACATGGAAGATTCTTAGTTAGTTGGTTTTCCCTCTTTCCTGTTTTCCTCTTTCCTGTTTCTCTCTCATATATAGGTCAGGATTGTTGTAACAGATTCACACTTTTCAGGATATACAAAATCAATGGAGATATTTTCTCTCCTTTCTCTCTCTCATATCTCTTACATACTTTAACAGATTGTTTTTGCAGATCTGAAATTAAACATTTGACTGAACTTTTGCGTTCAAGAACATCTGACTTACCTGTTGAGGATGAGGGTAAAAGAGAGGAACCAAAGCTTCCAAACAGTCCAGTGAACAAAAACTGGAATGAGACTGACATCTTTCATGCAAGTATTCCAACTCATGTTGTCAGTTCAGTGGTAAGATAGCATGCTCACATACTCATTATCTGGTTTCTGATTCATGTGCTTGGAGTATTTTTCTTTTGGCAGTAGTATATATCCTTAGTTATCATAACCTCACCAGCTGAGCTTGCAAAAGCTTACATGGGCAGCAGACCTTCCAAAGTATCTCCAAAGGGACAAAGTTGAAGAGAATGGCTCAAAAATGTTTGTAGTTCCTCGCAACTTGTTGGCTCCAGTGAACTCTGACGCTACTGTTTCTGGTAGAGATACTAGTGCTAGTGTCAAAACTGCAGATTCTTTCTTAAAGGTTGCCACAGAGCCACTTCAAAAGAAACGGGCTTTCCAGATTAGTTCACATGAGGATGGTGATATTTTCTGCCATGTGAGTTTTGTCAGCTGATATATCTGCCAGTACTGCAGAGTGATATACAAACTCGTGGTTCTGTTTACTGTGTTGCACGTTGATTCTACATCACCCTGAAATAGTGCTAATGGTTAATCATATAATTTGTGGGAATACTTCTCCACATCCAAAATTGTACTAATGGTTAATCATATAATTTGTGGGAATACTTCTCCACATCCAAAATTGTACCGGCTTTAACGGGTGTCCCCATCGGTTTGGACCGGCTTGGCGCACTATTACTTTTGTCCCCAGAGCACTTAAACGGTTTGGAGCTTGGCGCACTATTACTTTTGCTTGAGAGCACTTAAACCGATTCTACTTATCTGACTTTTGGCCAGTGTGGGAACCAAATAAAAACCAGGAATTATTATTTGTCTACCGACGAGTTTTCTTTTTCCCAAATCGACGTCGACCATTAAGTTTGGTAGTCGCTGCAAAGTCGATTACTACAGTAAATCTTTATATTTGGCGAGTGCCGATTCCGATTCCGATGCATGATCAACGCCATAGCTTTTGGTTCATGATGATCCAATTGGTAATTCTTTGCCATCGTCAATCCGATATCATTACCCAAATAAATAACAATCTTGTAGAATGTAGAATGATAGTAAAAAAAAAAAAAATTAAATCCTGACCACTAAATAACCCTGTTCAATTACCTAACTTGTTTATGATACCGAAAGAAGGTAGAAGGTACGCCGCCGTCAATAGAGAAAAAATATTTTACAATGGTAAACACAGTCGCTTATTGTTTACCGACGAGTTTTCCTTTTCCCAAACTGGCGTCGACCTTCAAGTTTGGCAGTCGCTGCAAAGTCGATTACCGCAGTAAATCTTTATCTCTGGTGAATGCCGATTCTGATTCTGATTCTGATTCTGATGCATGATCAACGCCATGGCTTTTGGTTCATGATGATCCAATTGGTAATTCTTCGCCATCGTCAATCCGGTATCATTACTTGAGAAACCTACCCGGGGATACAATCATTAAGAAGAGGGACCCTCGATTGGATAAAGTCTGAGATAGGGATCTTCCTAAACACCTTGGGCGCTATTTTGGTTGCTCTCATAATGAGTGGGTATCCTGTACATCACCCCCAACATTGAATTCCTTGTACAACTCTAAACCTTGTGATCATCTCTTGTTTAATATTCTCGGTGGTGATGCTATTCCTCTTCCCGTCGGTCCCATCATCGATCATCATGATCATGTACATGCAACTGGTTAACCAAATTTTGTGCTTCATCTGCAAAACTCAAATCCTCCCACATATTATCATATAAAATCTAACATGCGAACGGGGATGCATTTTGATTAAAATTAATCAATCCTAAAAGCTAAAAAAATGACAATTAAATCATTAGAAACCAATACACGTGTCCCAACAAACGAAACCACAACAATGAGAAGATGTGTAGTATTCTATAAAAATAAACTTGTGTCCGTGCCGATGGCACGGTGCCATGATCAATATATGAACCGAGCATGACGAAAATAAATTAATATATCCTTAATGTAAATTACACACCAACATCTCGAAAATTAAAGAAATAACATATTTTATTGGCCGTAAAAGTTTATAACTCATCTTAAAAGAAAATTTATAACTTATCTTAAAAGAATATAATCAAGTATCAAAAAGCATTCTCTCTCTCACACACACACACACACACACCAACCCAACACATGTTAATTGAAATAAACTTTAAAATGAAAATATCCGCAAACAAAAACCACAAAATAAATTGAATAAGATAGAGTAAACTAACAAAATACTATTTTGAAATCGCAATCACAAAAATTTCAGACCAATAAGAGAAACTAAACACAACTTTTAAGAAAATAAAGAAATTAAAATACAAATATTCAAAATTACAAAAGTTGATTACAAAACTTAGAAACAAATTTTTTTCAGACAAAAATTAAACTGATTCAGTTAATTACGATAACAGTAAAAAAAATTAAAATACAAATATTTAAAATTACAAAAATTAATTACAAAACTTACGAACAATTTTTTTATAAAAAAATAAATCTAAGTCAGACATAAATTAAATTGAGATTTAGTTGATTACGATAACAATCAATTAAGAAAATACAACTAAATATTTGTAAAACCGTAAAGGTCATTTTATTATTAATGAACTACCAAAATATTATTTTCTTAAAAAAATTGACTTTCAAACGGGGTCTCTTTGCCCAGAACGGAGGGATTAATTAATAATTTGTATAAGAAATTGCGGGCCGGAAAAACGGGTCGGACAAAAAATAAATTGATTGCGTTAATTACGATAACAGTTAAAAAGAAACAAATATTTCAAATTACAAAACTTACGATTTTTTTATTTTTTTTTTGTATACGAAATTACGGATCGAAAAAAAGTTAAATTAATTAAGTTAATTACGATAACAATTAAAAAAGAAAAAATACAAATACAAATTTTCGCAAACATAAAATTGTAAAATCGTAATATCTGATTTTCGCAGTAAAAGAGTGAATCTCATAAAAACTGATAAATAGTAGGAAAAAATATTTGAGTATAAAGGGAGATTCAAACCTAATTCTAATAGTATAAGGAAACCTAGGAAAAAGAGTTCAAGTATAAAGAGGAATCAAAAGTTAATTCTAATAGTATAAGGAAACTCAGAAGAGGAGGTTACCCAAATAAATAACAAAAACAAAAAAATCTTTGTCTTCTGAATAACCCTAGTTCAGAACCCTAGTTAATTACCTAGCTTCGTTATAATATAGATAGAAGATACGCCGCCGTCGATAGAGAAAAAATATTTTACAATGGTAAATGCAGTGGCTTATTGTCTACCTACTAGTTTTACAATGGCGTCTACCGTCAAGTTTGGCCGTCGCTGCAAAGTCGATTACCGCTTTAAATCTTTATCTCCGGTGAGTACCGATTCCGATTCTTATTCCGATTCCGATGCATCATCAACGCCATGGCTTTTGGTTCATGATGATCCAATTGGTAATTCTTCGCCATCGTCAATCCGTTATCATTACTTGAGAAACCTACCCGGGGATACAATCATTAAGAAGAGGGACCCCCGATTGGATAAAGTATGTGATAGGGATCTTCCTAAACACCTCGGGCGCTATTTCGGTTGCTCTGATAATGAGTGGGTATCCTGTACATCACCCCCAACATCGAATTCCACGTACAACTCTAAACCTTGTGATCATCTCTTGTTTAATTTTCTCGGTGGTGATTCTATTCCTCTTCCCGCCGGCCCCATCATCGATCATCATGATCATGTACACGCAACTGGTTTTCCTACCTATGGGTTGGAAAAGCTTGTTATGTCGTCCTCCTGTCCATACGATGAATTTGAGTGCAGGTTAATGGCTATAAGAGGTAGTCATTCGAAATGTCTTGCAACTTGTGTTCCCGGAGTTGATGATACTTGGACTATGCTGCAAATGGAACCTTACAAAAATCGTGATTACCAAGATATTATATACTCGTATGAGGATCAATGCTTTTATGCCATTCGAGGAGGCGGATTTTCTGGTCCCTATTGGATTGAAGCTTGGGATGTTCGTAACATAAGTTGCCCAAAAGGAAATTTGATCCGTGCTTCTCTTGATCATCATCATAGTTCTTCCTATATAGGAGGAGGAGGAGGAGTTGAGTACATTCAAACTAGAATGGATCATTCTATGACTGAGAAAAGATATCTAGTGGAATCTTTTGGTGATATTTATTTGGTTTTGAGATTCTTGCCTAAGAGATTTGCTTCTGGTAAAGGCATTCACTACTACGAGATTCAAGATGAAGGAAAAGAACAATTAAAGAAATGTACTTATGTTTATAAGTTAGACAAGATCGCAAGAAAATGGGAATATGTAGAAAGCTTGGCTGATTATCAAGCATTCTTTATAGGTGCTAATCACTCATTCTCTCCCGAACCTGATTATCCACATCTAACAGAGGTGCGCGGGAATTCTATCTACTTCATGGACGAAAATTATCGCGATGGTCATGTTGTAGGCGTATACAACCTAGAAACTGGCATTGAACAAGAACTCTTTTCCAACAGAAATAATCCAACTGCAGCACCGCCTGTCTGGATTCAATCGTTTTCCAAGTCTTTGATCTAGTTTGTTTTTTCTCTACCTCCCCACCCCAGCTTGTTAGTTAGCATATTATCTATCTTTCTTGAAATTTCATGTCTCTCTAGCTAGATATAATCATCAATTTCATGGTGAATTGACAAGAAAATAGCACCCTTTGTCTTATTCTTTAATTTGATTTTCCTTTCTTTAGTGTTTTTTTATTTCTTGAGTTCATGTTATAAGTAAGAAGAAATGCTTAAGATTATGCATTGCTATCATAAATAGCAAATCTGTTCTAGGTATAGGTTGTTGGGATTCAAGCGTCCAAGGATGAACACAAGGTTTTCTTCAACCTTAAGAGCTTGATGTAAAACTGTTTGTTGGTCTCATTTTCCAAAAAAATTAAGATAAAATACTCTACTTTTCACTATGCTACTATCGAAGACTATATACTTTAATTAGAGTGATAAGTGGGCTTTCTTTGCATTTATCTGCATCACGAAATCAGCTTACTTTTCCATATCAGTTTTAATATTTTTGCCTTTGCCTGACCATGCTGCAAGAATCCAAAATCAGGTTTTTGTTTAAAAAATTTATTTAGTTAGGGTTTCAGAAAGAAGTCGGTGTTTGTAACTAGGATTCCAATTTTAGGAAAATATGTTAGATTGTCCGGAAGTAATTCTAATGTTTGTAAATTCGTGGTTTTTTCAATTAAAAATATGATAGTTACACTTTTCTCCAATAATTAGCCTTTATATTTTTCTCAAATATGTAATTGCCTAGATTTAAAACAGTACTGATAATTGGTTTCGGTGGCATTGCTATTGGCTAGTCTTAACTCAAGCACTGAGCTCACCTTAGCATAACTTTTGCAGTCCAGCTTTCGATAAGGTTTTTAACCTTTTCTTTTCCCTGCTTCAGTGCATTGATTACTATTTTCCACTTGCCCATTTATCAATATTTAAAATGTGGAACAAAGGATCCATGCTTTGAGTGAGCCAACTGGTTTACTGATGAGATTATATTCTTCCTGTAAACAACACTCAACATAAGCAAAGATTGCTACCATCATGGTTTCGTTCGATTCTTGTATTTTGATATGTCGATCATGTTTGTTTTGATAAGCTATATCAGTGTCTATAATTTGATCAGGCTGCATCCGCCATATCTAATCGCTTGATGATTCTTTTACCTTACAGAGCACCATTTATTATTAGCTGTATTAGCATCCCCTGCTGCTTCCCTGATCATTTTTCTTGCTAGTTAAATGCTGGCACATGCATCATCACTACATAACCACACATATGGAAATGCAAGAGAAGAATGGATATTAGGTTGTCTGCTTGAAAACGAATGGCTAATTTTAGATTATTTCCTGTTTAGGCCACTCATGTCAATCTTGAGAAATATAAGTTCGCTTCTTGTACATCTCTGTGAACTTGAAAGGAACTTGAGGTGACCCGTTTTTTTTTTTTTTTTTGTGGTAATGGGGAAATATAAGTGCAGCCAGGTATTACAAAAATTTTGTTAGCTACCCATAATCCTTTCATAAATGGAACTGTTTTAGTTGTGGGGAGTTTTTGGTGCTTATTTTCAATTTGCAGATTGATTAGTAAAATTGTTACTAAAGGTCTGATAATACATTGCCTGTTTTAGGAAAACTTGAACCGATTGGCCTTCCAATTAGACCCTTGTTTTTTTGGGAGCTTACTGATGCCTGATTTCATTATAGAATGAATACATTTAGGTTAAACAATGCGGGTAGCCTTCCTTCCTCTCCCCAATGGGGTTTTAGTTGGTGGCTCAAACATAGGATTCTTGAAAATTGTGGGGAATAAGTCGTGGTAGTAAGTCAATGGACTGCCTAAAGCTTCCTCAATTTGGTTTGAACCACTCTGTACGATGTGGGTAGTTGAAATTTATTTCTTGCATATTACTCTATTTTTTTATTCATTTAGTCTTTTGTTTTATGTGGAAGAGTGTGTACTAGGGTTTCTGATTTTCTTGCACCCCATTATTTTGGTCCATTACTTGTATGCTTCAGTTTCTTTGTCTGCCATTGTTCTTTGGTTCTTTTGCGTCTAGCAACCTCTTTCAATATGGCTCTCAAATAAGGTTGTATTAGAAGGTTCTGCTCTCTTGATTAGCAATTACCTTATGAAGTTGCAATCTAAAAATAAAAGTCTATACAGTTGGTTTAACAGGGTTGTTATCAGAATCAAAATCTTTGATGTCATAAGCTAGTTGAAACAGGAAGAAGAATGGGTAGTTTTGGTGCGTCTTAGTCTTAGACAGTTCTATAGTAGCCTAATTCTGAAGATCCTTTTGTAGATAGAATGGACAGTTCTTTTGTTTAGAATATTTTTGATCTTGTATCCCCCCAGTCTACAAGGACGCGTCACCTCATTTGGCGCTTGTTTATAATACTTTACCTTACTTATATTTAAAAAAAAAAGGTTCCTAGGAAATCAGGAATTGGTCCAGTTAAGTTGTTATTTTGCAAGTTGCTGCATTTTGAAAGAAAATATTAGCATAATAACTAAACAAAAAAATAAAATCAAAAGATCTAAATTCAGGATACCACATTTTTTTGTGAGAGTTGTATTGAACTTACATTGTTTCAAGAGCATCCATGGAACTAAAATCTGGAATTAAACCGTGTAGATCAAAGCTATCCAGGTTGCTGCAACATAATAGAAAATATATAGGACACGTAAAGAAAGAAAATTCATTGAATAGTTTAATTAGTGCAAAATGAGGAGATGATCTACATTGCCATAACGCGAGGTATGACATCAGAGCTGCCAGTAGCTGTTAAGAGAACTTTATCCAGTAGTTAAGCTTTACAATGAGCATCATTTTAAATGTCACGTTCCTTTCAATTATAACTTTTTGTGTTGGATCTGATTACCATCGCTGGAACCACGAAGGTGATCTTATGTCGATTGCAATTTATGCTCACTCTTTTTGTTCCCTTTTTCAGATAGTTGATTGTATCAAAGGCTTTCTCAATATTTCCACCAACCCTCCAACCTTCATCCAGGTTCCTACCTTTATGCTATTAGCCGATTAATACGAAACAAAAGTTCAAACATTCTGTTTTTCCTACTTCTATATGAGTTGCAAAATATCTCATTCATCATTGTTGTTATTGGTGCATTCTTCTGGAATGGTATTGAACCACATATAGAATCTGTACTGAGTTTGAGTCTATAAACTAGCTTTGATAATGATATATATTCTGAATTATCTTGTACAACTGCAACAGGTTAATGTTCTGCGATGGTAAAGATTCAATATGATCAGATACAAAAATGTAACTAATATAATCACCCCACTCCTAGACACGATGAGATTTTTCTAAAGAAGCATTCCGGTATATAATTTGATAATCGTAAAGTTCTTGAACTTCCTCTTTGATAATCATAAAAATCAACATAAATGAATAACTTGGAGCAAATGCAGGAGAAAGAAAATCTAAATATATATTAGATATGACAAGTATAATTAGTATATATACAAATCTCTAGAAATAAACGTATTACTCTCTAATGTTTGTATTTGCTTAGTTTAGGTGTAAAGTTATTATCGTCATTCTTTCGATGGATAAAGCTTGGGTGAATGTTCCAAGGTTTTGAATCTAAACTCTAATGTTAGTTTGGTACCAACATGCTCTCGTATTACTTGCCAAATAATTTATATTAAGTTCTATTTGTAGACCATTGCCTGCATATAGGGTGGGAGCTAAAGCTTTCATTGCAAGTGCTATGGATAAGCTTGGAAATCCTCCAAAAATTCAATGTCCTTGTACTCTTTCCCTCTATCTCTCTCTCTCTCTTTCGCACACCAACCCTATACATGTTAATTAAAATAAAGTTAAATAATAAAAATCTCAGCAAACCAAAATCATAAAATAAAATTGAATGAGACATAGGAACATGGATAATTAAAACCACATACAAACATGTTGACAAGCGTCTCAAATTTGTTGGATTTTCTATTGGGTTAAAATTCTTTGGAAATAGAACAGTTGGGTCATGATAGTGATGACCCAAATACACTAATATGAATCTCGTACTATTTTTTGGCACAAAGTTAGATTGGGGACTAGATAATCCTATTTGTTTAAAGATTAATAGTATTCTGGGATTGCGTTAATCAAAGTAGCCTTTTACCTAGCCTTTTACCCAACCCATTCAATAAACCTAAGTTCAATCACGAAATAAAAACTCAAAAGACGCACAAATTACAAAGTCGGTAAAGAAACTAATCAAAAATAGTGCAGTCAATTCTCTCTTTAATTTCTTTACACCATGTCTGTTAGACTTAGGAAAGACGAAGCTGATTCAAACCCGATTAATAAAAAGCAAATCCGGTTTGAGAAATTATATTTCTATGCGTAGCTTTTAAACTATACAAAAACAATAAAAAATCTCAAGACTCTGACTAAAGAAGAAAATAAATGTAAAAGAATACATAAGGAACGATTAATTAGAATATCAATCAAATGTGTTAAATAAAGTGATGATATGATGATATACATTATCCGTATACACAGACGGTGGAGGATTTAGATGGACAGTGGGTCAATAGAACCATGCAAAAAATTTAAGAGAGTATAACAGCAATGAAAACAGAGAGGAAAGTAAATAGCACGAATGTATAGAATCGACTCATCGGTACCAATGTAGGTGAGAGAGGGAGAGAGACAACGTTATAACTTCTAGTAATTGCAGAGGCCTCACTTTTCAGTATTGAAGAGAGAGAGAGAGAGGGAGGGAGAATCGCATTTGGCGTGTATTATACAGAGAGGAGAGAGATGTGGTACAGACTGTGGGGTGCGGGAAGGAGAAAGGGTTTGAGTATAAAGGGGGATCTAAACCTAATTTTAACAATATAAGGAAATACATAATAGGAAATTACCCAAATAAATGACAGTCGTAGGATGATAGTAGAAAAAAGGGTTTGAGTATAAAAGGGGGGTCCAAACTTAATTCTAATAGTATAAGGAAACTCAGAAGATGAGGTTACTTAAATAAATAACAGCCTTGGGATGATAGTAAAAAAAATTAAATCCTGATTTCTGAATAGCCCTAGTCAATTACCAAGCTTCTTTATAATATAGATTCCGGCAAACTATTTATATATCAGACCTCAAATGGTCAAAGGTACTTGTGCACACAAGTATAACTACTCTCTCCCTCTCTAAAGTAATTCTTTGTTATTATAAAACATCAATCCCTCAACTATCACTTGAAGCAATGTACCCCTCAACTGTAATTTTTTAAAAAAAAATTCACCTTCTATTTGGGCACTGTCATTTTAATTAACGAAATCAGATATATTTGCACTATGTCATAGACACGAATATAAAGATCTAGTAAATACTATAAACAAGTTTCGATATAGATAACATACGGTTCTATCATTCTATAATACATTCTCAAATAATTTCCAATGAGAAAACCTAAGTAAATTTTGTTGCTTTTCATTCGCTGAACATTTTAAAGATCGAGACCATATCATACAATACCAACGAATTAAGAATTCTCTGCAAAATGGCACCCTTTTCAGTTTGGTTAAAGACATCGAGATTTAGGTTAGCCCAAGTATATAATCTAAGACATCGAGATGAAGGTTGTTGGAAACTTGGTTTCCAATAGCTTGAATAAACTAAGTTATGTAAGTGTAAAATGTGGGAATCCCACATTGGGAACAAAATGAAACAAGCTCTACCTTATAAGGTAGAGCTTTGATGCTTTACTTTCAAGCCCTTGGGCCACTACATTTTTGTGTAGGAGGGAAGACCTACCTAGGTGTAGGTCCAAACACAGCTTGGCCTTGCCGGCTTGCTTGCTCGAACCTATCTTTTGCTAACGGTGACCCTTTCCAAAGCATGAACCTTTTGTATAGGTTCGAAGTTCGGCCGACTCAGAGGAGCAGTTAATCGGTTTTGCTGCGAAAGGTTGTGTCCCTTTCGGACAAACATAACGCCAACCGTCATCCCAAAGATTGTGTCTGTTTGAGCAATCGTTTCTAACTGCGTTCCCAATCGTCATCCCAATGCCGTTTAAATACTGACTTTCAAAGCATTTTTTGGCATTGAAAATTACGCTCTTTCTATACTACTCCCTTACGCCTCTACGAGATTACAACAACGGTTGCATTCGTTGGTGATTGAAGCATTGAAGATCTGCCATCATTCAATCACGGTAAGGTCAATATCCTGGGAGACTCACTAGAATCACGCCGTGCAGATCTAGAACACGGCTTCTAGTTTTTGTCTTAAGGACAGAGATATAATCTCGTTGATCTTAAAACAAAAACCTACCCAACACTGCCAGACCACTATAACAAAGGTTAACCCAAGTATATAATCTAAGACATTAGACATCAAGATTAAGGTTAACCCAAGTATATAATCTACCATCGTTGTGAGACTGCTCAACTATTTTTACCATGGAATGCATAATTCATGATGAGAGCTTGCGAGGTATGTTACTAATCGTTTTGTTTTGAATGTTTTCAATGTCATATACTCCTTCCGTTTCAGATAAAGAGTTCTCGTTTAAAAGTCAAATTTTTTAATAAAATGACATTTTTAGTAACTTTTTAAAAATAAAATAACACTTTTATGTCTTAATTTTTTAAAGCGATCTTTTTAAATGAAACATTCTAAAATAAAATATTTGACTCATTGCCCCGAACAGAGGGAGTATATAATTAGTGTTTTTCTTGGGGATACCGTTTCACGCTAAGAGGACAATGAAAAATTCCAATCAATTCTTAAATAAAACCATTTGTATACTGTGAACAATTTTATAGTTGCGGACAATAAATATTTATTTATCAAAAAAGAACTATATAGTTGCGGACAATATATATGTTGTAATACAAGACTACAGCTGGAAAAAAACAAAGTTATTTTTGTTGACAAAACTAGAGGTGGCAATTTTTGTCCGCGCCCATTCGCTCGCCCAGACCGCCCAGTAAATAATAGGTATGGGTACACCCAAAATTTTAAGTGGGCACAAATGGATATGCCCACTTGGGCACATTAATTATGATGGGCTAAATGGGCGCCCACTTGGGCACCCATACTAAAACTCATTCACTTTCTCTTCTAATTTTGTTTTATCAATTACATACATAATTATAAAATACTTAAGATTAATAACGACGTTTAACATAATTAATATATTTATATTGTACACTCACTCTTCCAACCACCCCCCACCACACACACACACACACACACACACACACATATATATATATATATAGTACACCTAGCCTTCCAACCGCCACCCCCACCCCCAAAAATTGCAAAGCAAAGTATAGAATGTTATTCTATGACTTTGTACCCTTAAATGAAACACAACATCACTCCCAAATTGTTCAATTTTTATAACTTTGGAAATATCCGTCCATGTTACACTATAAATGGATTCATAGCGGTTTTGTGAGCAGTGTGCAACATGCGACATTCTTATTTGCTCGAATCTTCTCATATAGATTTGTACATGTGGCTTAGTTAGCGTATTCAGTTTTTGGTCAGGTTTCCACTCGTGTGTTTGTCAATTGGGCTTCAGCGAAATTAAAAATCTAACCACAAAATAGAAGATTGAATTGAGGATTACAACAACAAAAATACATTTTTACGTACTAGTACATAAAACTATTAGTAAAAATTAAAATGCAATTTCGAAGAAAAGTTATTTTCTTCACAAACTACTACTTCCGTTCTTAGTTCATTTGTCACATTTTATTAGATCCCTATCATTTTCCTTTTACTAGTGTCATATGTGTTCAAGAGAAAAGAATATAAAACTCTAATACTAACTACTACATCTGTTCCACCTAAACGTCTACGTTTGAAAAGTTAATTAATAAGAAGATATATTAATATCATTGGAGTTAGTCTTAATTACAAAAATATACTTTAGCACAAGCAATATGTCAGCATTTTCCAATTATTGTGGTTGTAATTATATATATATATATATATATATATATATATATATATATATATGGTTAGTTGTAACTTTTTGATAATTTTGTGTAAAAAAATTATTTTTTTTGTAATTTTTATATTAATTTGATAAGTGAATGTTAATGAGTAAATGGGCGCCCATGGGCGCCCATGCCCATTTAGTGCCCGCCCATATATGCTCATACTATTAAATGGGCACTTACTTGCCTGCCCATTTGAGCCCGCCGCCCATTTACGCCCGCCCATTTGCCACCTCTAGACAAAACTCACTAAACAAAATTTTGATGATAAGTTTCCACGAAAAATTTATGATATTAAACCATTCGAAAATTTCTCTAATGTTTATTCTGTGGATGAGACCATTCTATTTGATGAAGCACATTTACATGACATTTTTTTTTCCAAATATTTTCTAATAAATGGTAAATATTTTCTAAATATTTTCACAATATTTTCTAAATCATACTTCCTTCCGTCCCAAAATGATTGTCTTGCTTTTCTTTTTAATCTGTCCTAAAATAATTATCTTCTTTGAAAATTTCCTTTTTAGAACATCACTTTATCACTTTACCCTTACGTGCTTTTTCTTCTTACTTTAATTTTGGATCACATATTCATGAGTTTTAAAGAAAACCATACTGATATTCTAATATTAAAAATCAAATCAATTGTTTTTTTCTTAATTCGTATGTCAAGTCAAAGAAGATAATAATTTTAGAATGAGGTAAATATTTATTACTAAAATGATATTTTTATTCTTTGCAGATTTAATTGAAAAATTGGCTTCTACGTATTCACCAAAACACAAATAAATGGAGGGTGGTGGTAGTAAAGGTTGAAGTAGTGGTCATATGTAGTAGTGATAGTAGTAAAAGTTGTAGTTAGGTCGTAGTAGTGGTGGTGGTGATGGTGGTGGTGATGGTGGTGGTGGTAGTAGTAATAGTAGTAGTAGTATATTAGTGGTGGCAATAGTACGTAGTGGTAGTGATAGTGGTAGTGGTAGTGGTAGTGATGGCGGGGTGGTGGTGGTGGTAGTATTGGTGGTCGTAGTAGTAGTAGTAGTAGTATATAGTATATATATTAGTGGTAGTTGTAGTAGTAATGGTGGTGGTAGTGGTAATGGTAGTGGTGGTGATGGTGGGGTAGTGGTAATGGTAGTGGTAGTGGTGGTGAGGGTGGGGTGGTGGTGGTGGTAGTGGTAGTGGTTGTAGTAGTAGTCTTCGTGGTGGTGGTGGTTGTAGTAGTAGTCTTCGTGGTGGCGACAACAGTTAATATTAATTAGTAATAATAATAATTATTATTATTATCATAATTATAATTATAAATAATTATTATTATAAGGGATGAGTTATTTCCACTACATCATGAGTTATTGTATTAAATAATTGCATCTTTAGACATAATTGTCTTTTCTATACTTGTCATTTGAAGCAAAGTATTTCTATATATATTTTATTTCTAAATTAATTTTTAATTCTAACAAACAAGAAAGTTGTTCTTTTTCTATTTTTTATTTTTTCTAAAATACTTTTTAATTCTCAACAAACATGGTAATTACTTTTTTTTGTAATAAATATGTTTAATCAATTTTGTTTATGATTTGTGTCTCATACTCCATTATCCTAAAAATAATATTGTCAAGGGATTTGTCTACCAAAATTTTAGAGAATATTGGATATTTATCATCAAAATAAAATAATTTATTTAATTATAAAATTATTACTCTAAAAATCCAATTAAACAATAGCAATATGGTAAGTATTATATTGAATATTGGTTTCACTCAATTCAATAATTAAAATGTCAAATAATTTTTATTAGTAGACACGGTTTTAAAATTTCACAATACTATTTCATACTATTACTAATATATGTGCCCGTGCCATTGGCACGGTGTCGGTATGAGATCAGTTTAATAAATGGTCGGGATAAACAAAACTCATAACTAACGGGGTAATTCAAACAAAACCCACAACCGAATGTTTTATATGTAATTGTAAAAGGGGTAATTCAAACATAACTCATAACTGATGAGTTCATTTGTAACTCACATATTTACGAATCAATTTGAGATCAAACCAAAACGAACCAAACAAAAACACCTATTTATTTATTTATTATGTATATAACATATATGTATATATATATATATATATATATATATATATATATATATATATATATATATATATATATATATATATATATATATAAAAATATTTTGTCGAGATTAATCGTTTTGGTAGGTTCATGTGATGTGGAGAGTGGTGCTCCTCTTACGAATTAAAATCTGTAAGACTGTCTTACATGAATATGCTTTCTATATATATATTAGTTACTAAATCAAATCAAACCAAATCTAGATTATTATATATATATATATATATATATATATATATGTAATATTATATAACATTCTTTTTTTAATGTTTGATGTTAATTACAAATTAAAATCTTATTTGCCTTAGTTTTATTGTGATATTTAATGTTCGTTAAATTGATTAAAAATAAAATTTAAAAGAAACAAAATCAAACAAAACTAAGCCAAACCGAATGATTTAGTTTGAAAATTTTGGAATTAAAGGAGGGTGGTTCGGTTTTTGGTTTTTGCATAAACTAAACTAAACCGAACCACGTACACTCCTAGAAGGGGTAATACTAATTCAATTGATTTTGGGTCAAAGAAATAAAACCAAAATTATCAATTATCACATCTTTAGGCCCATGTATAACAAAGTTAAATCAGAAGTTAAAAAAAATAAATTTGAAAATTAAAAATAAAAAGAACCGGAGTAATAAGAAATCCTAAAAGAACTACTTTAGTTATTCACTCTTAACATCGCAAGCCTTCTATGCTTCATCCTCAAATCTACAATCTACCGTCTCCCCCAAACCACCTTTCAATTTCTATGTCTCTAACAACTATTTTATACTAAACTTTCTTTCTTTTGTTATTTTATTCTTATAACAACTATTTGTTTCATGCTTCAATATAAGTTTGCAATGGGCAGTCAATGAATTAAAGCGTTGTCTTTACATTTCGTCTTTTCCATCAAATATGTCATTTAGTGTACAGATCAAGGGTGTGTCGATAACTAATTTGAGCTTCTTTTTTTTTTTTTGTGTGATGGTAAGCAATTATTTTCTAATGTGATTGCTCAAGTGTTCATATGAAATTAATCCAACTCTTTATACTGATTTATGAATTCCAAATATTATCATTTATTTAATTACTCATTTAAGCCTTCGGCTTCCAATGACTTTTAGATTCACTAACCACTAATTACAATGTAATAAACGCAGAAACAACATCCAATTAATCTTCTTTAGAATAATGAAGAGGTTTTTCATAATTCTAAATTAAAAATATAAATATTAAGTAGTACCTATATCCAAGGTAGATTATGATTTTCCATGCAAACAAATCATGTTCTATTTTAAAAGTTTATTTTGATGAGAACTTTCCAAAAATCGAACTTCTCTTTTTATATACATATATATTAGTATACGTGTCTGTGTCATAAACACAGTGTCGGTATGAGATCAGTCTAATGAATGGTCAAAATAAACAAAACTCATTACTGACGGGGTAATTCAAATAAAACCCACAACTGAAGGTTTTATATGTAATTTTAAAGGGGTAATTCAAACATAACCCATAACTGATGAGTTCATTAATTTGTAACTCACATACTTACGAATCAATCTGAATCGGCAGTTGTGTTTAGCACAATTCGATTAGGGCTACCAGTTAGACCCTGATCTGTTTTATAATATAGATTTTACTATTGGACACAAATATTTTACCTTTATATCCTTTAAATCTCACTATTAAATTTTGATTTCAATAACCAAATATTACACATTGTTTCAAAGTTTGGTAAACAAATGATGTTCTTAAGATATTAATTTATTGCTTATGCAAAATAACTTTAGTCATCAAATTAATTTATCAAGAATTTAATAAAAAATGAAAATAAAAATATTCTAACTATGTTATTCATTAAAAAAAATTGTTAGAAGGTAATTAATTAAAAAAGTAACTTTATTAGTCAATTTAATATAATCAAGTAATTATAGGTAGATTTGTCCAAACATGTCATCAATTAATGCAATAACTAATTATGTAGTAGATAACCAAAAAATATAGTGAAAATAGTCTTTCCATTATTATAATTATAGTAGTAGTAGTAGTAGCAGCAACAACAACAGTTAATATTAATAATAAGAAGAAGAATAGCATTATAGTAAGAATAATAATTATTATTATAATTATAATACTAAAATAGGAGGAGCAGCAGCAGTAATAATAGTAGCAAGTAGTTAATATTAATAATAAGAATAAACATAATTATAACCATATTAATAATGTAAAGGACATTTTGTGATGATGTTATTTTAATCTTTATATTTGAATTCAACATTTTTTCAGCTTACTAATTAAACACTCACACTAACTTAAGATAGCTGATCAACATTTGAATTATTTAAATCAAACAACATTAGTTCATTGGTCCATTAGCGATAAGTCATCTATCATAAATTATAGGAAAAAAACCAAAAAAAATCTCAATTAAAAACTTTTATATCCAAAAAATCCCAAAAATATTTATCTTATCCAAAAAAAAAAACCCCAAATTGATATGAAATCTTAAGACTACAAAGTTCAAATTATCAACATCCACTTAACAACGTTGGAATAGTTAACTTCATGGCTTAAACTACCTTTGCTCAATTATAACGTACCAGACAATCCACATATAGATAAATATTCGTCGCTTCACAGTTCCATTCGTTTCTAGTTTAAATCGAGTACTAGGCTTTCCCTCTTCAAAAAGACGCGTGATATAGTTGGCAACTCAGAACTTGTTGTATTTTTCGCAGCTGCTACGACTTGGTCTTTCTCTCTTTTCGTCGTGTGATCTCTGATGTATTAAAACCAATTGTGGAAAATGAATTATGATTTATGGAAACCAAATATATGAATTTTTAAAGTAGGTGCAGTTTTGTTTTGAGGATAATTTTGATGGTTGTTGTGGAATTAAAATTTCATTAAGGTGCTTGATTATAATCTTCTACTCTCTAAACGTACGTTCTATTTACAAATTCATAGAACTATTTAATCTTAATTTTATAGTAAAAACATTTTAGTAACTGGGGCTTGGAATTGTAGATCTATCTCAAAGGCATGAGGGTGTACCAAACATTAAACCCTTGGAATTGTAGATCTATCTCAAAGGCATGAGGGTGTACCAAACATTAAACCATCAGGAAACTTTGCGAAAACTATAAGCAACGAAAACTATAAAACAACATTTATTTATATTACTACAGGCTAAAAGAAATACTCTCTCCATTTTGGGAAAGAGTCTGATGCGTCCAAGATTATCTTTAGACATATTGGGCTTCTTCAACTGGATATTTGGCTGTCAATACTTTTATAATCACTAAGGCCCAACTTTGCAAATAAGTAAAAACAATGAATTAGGCAAGGACACTCCTTGCAAAAGCCCTCCGACATAAGAATTAATACAATAGTCAATTGAGTAAATAATTTGACAGAGTTTAGGCCAGTATTCAGAATCACGTACCTCCCTCATTTGATTCTAGGGGATATAGTTGTTGTCGGAGAGTAACTGCCCATTAAACGTGGGAACATGATTGACGGGCACATTAACTGTCATATTAACTGCCACGTTCATCATAACGGTCTCATCATGGTGATGGTGGCGAGTTTCTCGGGAGTAACCGTCCACATTCAAGACAACTGTTTCCTTCATAAACGAACATGGTAAATCCTGCTTGGTGTATACAGTTGCCTACTGGGTAAGCCCCCAGCTCGCTATAACCTTGCCCGCTGGAGGCTAAACCCCCAGCTCGCGATATGTTAATGGTCGCTGCCCATCTCTCCACGTCTTGCATTGAACCTTGGAATGCACGTGCTCTGCTCGTGACTGGTGAAGATGTGCCGGGCACGTGACTTATGTCTTGGGCCTATTGGGCCGGGCAGCTCAGAGTCACCGTTTGATAGTCAAACTTTTTAAGTAAATGACATTTTTAGTAGCATATTAATAATAAAATAACATTTTTTGTTCTTTAATTTTTGAAAGTAATTCTTTAAGTAAAACATTTTAAAATAAGATAATAAATTCTTTACCCGAAACGGAGGGAGTACCCGCTAAGCTTTAAGTTCGTATCGTGACAAAAATAGAGGAATACATGGAGAAAATACAATGAGACCCAATCACGGCCATCAAATTTCATGCAATGTGTTGAAGCAGAAAACCTAATTAGGGTTTTCTCTATGATTAAGCATTACTCCATTTCTTTTTGTTAAGCAAGGGGGTACTATAGTCATTATAATCTATCATGATAAACTAATTAATTGGAAAAGTTGGTTAAAGCATGCTGCATAAAATTCGCCGGAAAGTCTTGGCTCCCCACCACCTGTTTGATCTATGGCGGCTCAACTTTTACTATTGTGGCATGCTGATTTCCTCCCATTTTCAGTCCATTTTCATGAATTTTTTTATCATGTAGACTTGTTTAGTGTAATTTCTAATTTGGGTTTTGTTGATTCATGGAGATCCCATACAAACCCAACTCGTGAAATGCTACGGCTCCCACTGCTTAATTCGAACTTTGGTCCTTGTACTATTTTTAGTTGACATACCCATTTTAGCCCAGGACTTATGCATGTGAAAATCACATGTACACATTTAAAGGGAAAAAAAATGATTGATTTGGATGAGATTGGACGGAGTGACTACCTGCGCTAAATTTGCTCCACACAAGGAGCTAATTTTCAAAAAAAAAAATCAATGTAGGTACCAATGCCGGAAAAAGGCTTAGAGCACTGGAACTATTCTAGTAATTTTCCCTATTTATTTATGTTTCCTATTCGACCGTTTATGAATTATGACCTCACCAAAGTCAGCATGTATTCCATTTCAAAAAATAAATATAAAAATAAAATTCTATTTTTAATTTTTTAAAGCTCATTTCAAAAGAAAAAAAAAGATGCTACTTTTCAATCTTTTGTTTTTTTAAAAAATTTTACCCCTTATTTACATGCTATGAGGTTAAGCTTACATAAATATCATTGAAAATATAAGACATATAATTATTTGTAATAAAGTGAATTTATTTTTATTAATTCAGGTGCCAAATTTAAATAAGATTCGTTTGGAGATCAGTTGAAGGAGTACCATGAGAGAAATTCAGGCTGGTCCACTTAGGTGGATTTTAACTGCTTTAGTAGTACATTATTTTTTTTACATCTATAAGATACGAATCACGGATCCAATTCAATGTATTGTGATGAAAAATGCATTCATCTTCTCATATCAAATAATGCATCACTTATCAAATGATATATCACGATATATTAAAAATAAACTCAAACGATTTGAAAAAAAAAAAAAAAGTACTAATGAGGTCAAAAATCTACCAAAATGTATTGGCCACAATTTTTTTGGAGTACCACCACCTATTTCACCTGACAGATATTGGGCCACCATTACACAATCCAAACCAAGATTCGTAAATAAGCCCAATCCAATATCTAACCGTAGTCCATAAGTCTCTACTACCACCCGTCACCCCCACAATCAATACCTCCGGCCACAACAACACAGCACAGGGTGACTCTGCAACAGACAGAGAGGAGAGAGAGAGAAGCAAAATTTTACAGTGGAGAGAGGAGGAGGAGTGAGAAAGCGCAAGGCGGCCATGGGCGTTGATTACTACAAGGTCCTTCAAGTTGACCGCAACGCCAAAGACGATGACTTGAAGAAAGCCTATCGCAAGCTCGCTATGAAGTGGCATCCTGATAAAAACCCTAACAGCAAAAAAGACGCTGAAGCCAAATTCAAACAAATTTCCGAAGCCTACGATGTATATACATTCACATTCCCTGTCCAATTTTGTTTTTTTTTAAAAAAATTAGTTCAATTAGTTGATTAACCTTTGTGAATTTTGGGGATTAGGTTTTGAGTGATCCGCAGAAGCGAGCTGTGTACGATCAGTATGGGGAGGAAGGATTGAAAGGGCAGATGCCACCGCAAGGTGCCGGTGGTGGATATTCCGGCGGGACGGACGGTGGTTCGACGACGTTCCGGTTCAATCCACGCAATGCGGATGATATATTCTCGGAATTCTTCGGGTTTTCGAGTCCGTTTGGTGGGATGGGTGGAATGGGTGGGATGGGAGACATGGGAGGGGCGCGTGGAGGTCCTTCGGCTTTTCATAGGAGTATGTTTGGGGATGATATATTTGCTTCGTTTCGAGCGGGTGCTGGTGGAGGAGAGGGGTCCTCAAATAGTATGCCGAGGAAAGGAGCGGCGATAGAGCGGAATTTGCCGTGTAGTCTGGAGGATTTGTATAAGGGGACTACTAAGAAGATGAAGATTTCTAGGGATGTTGCTGATGCTAATGGGTAAATTTTCAATTTTTGATATTTTACTGTTTCTGGATGATTTGGATTTGGATTTGGCTTATGTATGGAATTATGTAGCTTACTTTTGACTTGTGACTTAGTTTCAAGTACAAAGTACTTATTTTGCCATAAGCAATGCTAGGTATCTCAAAAGGTACAAACTTTGACTTGGAATTGACATGTAACCAAATGATTGATTTGAAATGGTAGCAATTGGTTAGCCGCCAACCATTGATATCGACAAATTGTCGCAGGCCAATCTGGTTTACATTAATGGGACACTTAACAATTTAGCATTCCTGTTCTGTTAATAGAACTTCTGACTCATTTGAACTTGTCTCTAGCTATATAGTGAGGATTTTTTTGATTGTTTGGAATGGTTCGAGGCAATGTGTAGGCACTTATCGTCGGCATTGCAACTGATGTTATCTCTGCTCTACTTTGTATGTTTCTCTTTGAAAAGTTAATATTGATGACATGCATGACCACTATCTTTGGAAGTAACGGATAGAACAACCTTTTGGGCTTTTAGTGAACTTTCATATATGAGAGGTAAAGTTAGAATACCTTTGGATCACAATCTTGGTTTTGGAATGGGACTCTGAGTGAAACTTGCAAAAAAATGCAGTACAACTTTTTGAGTGGAACGGAGGATAGTTGATAGAATCTACTTAAATTCAAATTAGTTTGCTTTGTCATGTGAAACTTGTGGTGACATTAATATGTTTGTTGTTAGTTTTAGCTCCTTGGTTTCTCCATTGACCTACAGATCTCATCGGAAATATAGAATCATTGAATTTACTTGGTCAACAGATTTTTTGGTTGTTCGCTCATTTAGAGCTTAAAAGTTTCCTTGTCCTGTTCATCCATGCTTGAAATATTTAGTACAAGTCTGGAATATATGCATGTAGATTATGGCGTATTAAGTATTTAAGTGTGAAGCAAAAACCATATTCTTCTTAGATTTTTCTTCTTTTCTTTGAGATACATAAGAGCATCACCAATGCAACTGTGGATTTGATTTTATGTGGCTGTAGATAATTAACACTCTCCTCAATCATATGTGACAATTTTCTCGTCATTCACATTCAATTAAAACAGTCTCCAATGCAAATATGGATTTGATCTAATGTGGTATGCGTCCCACCACTAAAATAAAATTTGACAAAAAAAATAGAAAATAAAGAAAAGAGAACAGCCAATAGAAAGAGTTTCTAAAAAGAAAAATGCTGACTAGAATGTATTCACACTGTCAAGTAGAATGTGAAAAATTGACATTGTTATCCACAATGTGAATTCTTTTTGTTAGACATGTTATATCCACACCCCTCATCCACAGTTGCATTGAAGATTTTTTTTCTTTCAAAAAGGGTATAAAGCCTAGGTGGCATCTAATTTCTTTCACATTCATTGGTGATGCCCTACGAGAATAACTTTCCATTCTTCACTAAACGCCTTGCCTCCAAAGTAATCAGAGAGAGAGAATAAACTTTCAGTTTGTATATATGAGCGGTATGTTTGGGCACTCCGTAAGTTCTCTAGTCGTACTGAGAAAGAATGACAATTTTGGTTTAATATGAAGTTTTGATCTAAGCCTTGTCCTTGCTTCCGATGGTCTTTAGTTGTCCAATAATTCTGCGCATAAGAATGGTTGTGATTGCTCTTCTCACTTTCTGAAGATAGATTTTTTGTACTGCGTTTTATCATTTTCTTAAAAAAAAAATTGCATGACTTATCATCTGCCCCAAGAGATAAATTGGTTGGATAATGAGAGGTGAAAGATTCATAGGAAGGAAATGAAGATTGGATGATAGATACATGCTCTGATTGTGGAAGATGTTACTCTGATGTAATATGATTATACCTTACTCTTGTCAAACTTCGTTGACAAGTCATAAAGCAACTCATACTGCAATTGTAATAACTGCATGAATGTGGTTTAATTGTAATGATGTTATAGTACATATTACTGGACTTCTTTTTTCCTTTTTTATTGTTTTGCGCAGAACAAGTATGATAGGAATGAGCTTACTATTTTTTGTTTTACTTGCTTAATTCTATAAGGTTTTTCTCCATTTGAAATGAATGTTTGTTATTACTGTTATTCATCTATTTAACCTCTGGATCCTTTACACATGAATTTGGTTGATTTGCCAGCATTTTCCATATCAATTAATTGAAAATAATGGCAACTTTAGACATGATTTAATAATGCAAGAGCTTTATCTTCTAGTAGGTGTGATAGGTATTTGATGGGCCAAGTCTTTTTCTTCCGCTATTCTTTATTGGGAATCTTTTAGTCCCCTTCTTCTGGTTTCTTTGCTCTGTCTTGATATGTTAGGAAATGAACTTCTGTTCCTAAATAATTGTTCTGCACAGAGTAAAAAAAGAACTAATGGCTACATTATAAATATTGGTATGATATGTAGTTAAAGCCCTTGTGATGTGGCCATCATTTAAGTAGCAAGAAAAAGTAAAGGTAAAATGGTGAAAGTGTTTTCTTGAAAAAGAAAGTTTAGAAACAAAATAGTTTTTTTTTTTGGAACGTACAAAAAGGAAAATAGGACGATTATTTAGGAACAGAGGAAGAATAATTTATTTCAAATCATGTGAATGTATATTAATTTCAAGTATTCCTGTATCAAATACTTATCAAAAAAAAAGTATTCCTGTATCAAATATCTCCAATAGCATCTTGCCTTTTCTAGTACACTTGAATGTTCATTTTTATTTTATTTTATTTATTTATATTTATAGTACACTTGAATGTTCGTTCTGGTTATTGGTTTCTTTTTAAAACGGTCAAACCATTAAAATCGGGGAAGATGTGGTAAAGGGAATTTCCCTGTTGAATAAGTACAGGCTTAAGGCTGCCAGTGGCAAACCTTATTTTGATGCGCTGTTGTGCCTGTATTTCTTAGGTTTTTTGTAGTTTAGATGATACAAATTGTCCACCTAATCAAGGGCATCGAGGCGAAATTGTAGAGTCGACTTATGGAACAAGTTGATTAGAGATTGAAGTTATGGCTGCTCTGGTTTTATGCAATGGAAAGGACTTGATAAAACTGAAGGCTGTGAGCAATGAGCATATCATCTATCCATGTTTGGAGCATACTTGTCCATCAATTATTGCATCGTGAATCGGGAATTGTAAAATGAAAGTTGTGAGTGTTAGTATGAATTGCATAAAAGATCATAAAAAGTATCTAAATATGGTATTGATCAACTGTGCTCAAATCTCCTAAAGTTTATTATTTATTTGTAAGTATAAAATTACCGAATATATAATAAAAAAACATCTTTTAAACAAGATCATTGTGCAAAACTGATGTTATAGCACTATCATGGCACCAAAATAGTAAGATGTGTGCCTTAATGGCAGGAATTGTAGTTTAGAATGTCAACATGATATTTTCTTTTACAAGAATTCTTTTTATTAAATCTGAAAACTAATAATGTGAAAGATGGCAAGGGGGCACTCAAGGCAAAGACCTAGAGGTCCTTGGTTTCAATCCCTATACCAAGGGGCCAAACTTAACTATAAAATAGAAAATTATAATAAATAACATTAATGTGAAAGCTGATTATTCCCTTTATACTAATTATTCTTCTTTAGAGTTTGTAATTCCTTCCATCTCGATTAGTTTGAGACGTTTGTGTCCCTAGGGTACAAAGGATGCGTCACTTGCTTTGACGCTATTTGTATATAATACCTTATTTATCAAATATATATATATATATATATATATATATATATATATTCTTCGTTGATCAATTATCGCGATAGCAGAGTAATTGTACATTCTCTAGTTTCTTAATTAAAAAACTTCAAGTAGAAAATAGGGAAGGAGGAAGCAAGTTTTGGTTGCTCCAATTATATTTGATAGAAAGACAATAACCTGTGGCTCCACTGAAGGCTTGAAAGATTTTATACCATACATGTCACATTGTCAAAATTGAGGATCATAGCTTGAATTAAGAATTGCTAATTAGTAGGACTTAGTACTTACAAAATCTCACAATATATACTATCAATAATCTCTTAAATGATAGTGGTCTGTTGTGTAGTGGAATTGTGGGATTGAGGACTTTGGCTGAGAATTGGTCAGCAGCTGGAGTTGTACATACCGGATCACTTGTTTATTTTTCATTTAAATTTAAAAAATTTAATCGTGTTGCAATTTTAACGGATCACTTGTTTATTATAATAAAATGAAATTTAAACTTGAAAAAACATAAGATATAAGCTGAAAAAATAACATCTTGCAAAACGGATTTTAGAATAATTTCAGCATGAAAACATTAAGCCATGTGTATTCAGGGCATAAATCCTAGGTTATTCTGAATCAATTCCATCTAATGTGAAATTACAATATTAAGAAGTGTGCATTCAGGGCATGAACTCTAGGGTAGATTGTGAATGAGATCTCATCTTTTTTAAACACACATTTCTTTCCTTAAATTGACAAGTAATAATGTGAAATTATAGTCCGTCAACCACTTCCGATAATAGCACAATCTTGACACCAAAACATTAAGACGCATGCATTCATGGCACAAGTCTTAGTTTAGATTATTAACGTATCTTCTTTTTAAACATTATTTTCTTTTCTCAAATTTGATGAGTAAATGATCGTCATACTGTAGCGCAGTAATTGCATATTCTGTCTCCTGTCTTGTGAATGGGTCTTGAGTCACTAGAAAACGTTAGTCGAATATAGGGAGGGTCAATTCAGTTTCCAAGATAATATGTAGGTAGAGTAAGACACGGCTTTAGTTCAATTAAGTTCTCAGCATCAGTTAAGGTTATGGTACAACAGTTCTATGTTGGTTGCACTTTAATTTCCAGTGGTATCGTTTACAAATTATATAATCGATATTTGAGCCAAGAGTAGAAGGGTAAACGACTGTGGGGATGAAGAAGGTTTACTTTGGATTACCTTTAAAGTTTCCTTCCTCCTCAGACAACAGTCATACTTTATATATTGGTTTGCCCCAAGAAAGAGAGTTGCGCAGAATAATGTCGTGTATAGTGAAATAAACCATCTAGGCGTGGCCTAGACGTGACAAAGTAATTCAATTGGGAAATAAACAAAATTGCATTCCCGTTTCCCTAACGTTCAATGCATGTTGGTGGTAGTGGAAGAATTCAAGAATCAGAAACCCCTCCCTGACAAATATTAGATTAAAAAATCTCTAATTAAGCTTTTGTGGCATTGGATTTTTCAGATTTTGGGCCAATATCGGGCAATCTTATGGAAAAACTTTATAACAGAATGCAATAAGCCGATGCCCGATGGGGAGTGGGACTGCTGGGTGTCTTATTTGCCAAGAGACTGCAACATACATGCAGGTCACCTAGACAGATTTAAAGGTTGAAACCGTGGAAGGGATACCTTTGTGGCACAACCACCTGAAATAAGGGGTTTAAGGGTAGCTAGAGAGAGTGTTTTTTTTTTTTTAATCCTCTGCCAAAAAGAATTACCTTTTCTGATTTTCTATTGAAATAAATGGAAACATTCTAGTGACTCCCACTTCAGTCATTGCTCTTTTTTGTCGGTATATCGTCCGTGATTTGTTTTGAAGAAAATTATATTTCGAAGTTATGCCAGATGTTCGGATTGTGATGGTGGAGATCTGGAAGAGAAAGAAGTAGGAGGGATATATCGTGATCTAGGGTGGTGATGCTTATGTGGTGGTGATGCTTATGTGCTGGTGATGGTGGGGGGATAGTTGGGAGATAGTAGTCTGCATTGATGAGCTGGTGGTCCGATGTTGATTTTGATGCTTCTGAAATATCGTTGACAAGTCTGTTCAAGCCTAGTTGGCAAATATGGAACAACTTTCTAAAATTTTGTTATGAAGAATAGCACTTTCTCTTGCATGATTTAGGGACATTGCATAAGCATAACTTTTCTTAAGTTCAATTTTTATTCATGCTATTATGCTTACTGCTGATATTTAGGGATTTATTATATTTGTATGTTGATTGGCTCCAGAATTGGTTAAACATTTACCCGTTGACTATTAAGATTCTAGAGACTACCTGCCTAAAAGTAGTTGTTAATCATGACATTTATAGAAGACCTTCAATGCCTTGTTGACACTGAAATTTAAATCGGAATTAGGAAAATTAATAACCACAAAGATATTCTTGCTGTAGCTTTGCAAAGCATTGCAAAAAGTCCAGTTTAAGCCTAAAACATAATTGTACAGTTTCTCACATGTATGGCAAGTCCATATACTGGTTTCATTAGCATGGAGTTGTTGCAATTGTGTCTATTTGGATGTGTGTTGATGTTATGTTGATTAAATCAACTTTTCTCAAGTAGTTTCAAGGTCATGTTGCTAATTCAGAAATGCTACTGGTAATCTATGGACATAATCATCCGGAATTTGATGGTTGTTTCTTTGATTTTGCTTCCCTCCAGCACCCAAAATTATGTTAACAGAATATTTGAGGTGAAGAATTGCTTTCTGGAAACTTTGAGGTTTTCCAAAATTTCCCTTGGGCCTTGGGTACTTTCTTCTTGATTGTCCAGCAAATTACTCCAGTTCTTTCATATCTTTACTGAAGGACAAATTTTCCAACAATGTCATTTGGGAATCTAGTTTTAGTCTTTAGAGATGTCAATTACTAAGAACTAATGGAGTTTTCCCTTGGAAGCAATAGTGAACGCTTGGCTCAACTTTCTAGGAAGGAGGTTAGTGGTTAACTTATTGGTCCTTCAATCAAGGCATGTAGTGAGGTTGAAGCAATAGTGGTCAACTGTTTGGTTGTTGGGACTACGGTTGAAGCAAGTTCTCTTCTTATATTTGCCTTTCCGAGTCATCTCATCTGCAAATGATGCAAAAACTGCTGATTGTGACGACTGAAAGGGAATAGCGACTAGCTCAGGTTTATATTTACGGATACATGAATTTTCTTGAGCAGTGTTTGGTGAATGAATTTTCCCAAACTAGAAAATACGTGTTAAATAATTAAGCATATATATGGATCTTCCTCAAGTATATATAATGGATAGTTTTGGGCGCCTGCAGCTTAGTTTGGAAACATATCATCTGCTTCAGTTGAATGAGTTCATGAGATATTTTTTTAGCTCATAAGCTTTATTCATTTACTGAATCCTGGATAGATTATTTCACCACTTTAGTGGGCAAGATCTTTTGTCAGATCCAATCCATTCTGTATGTTTATATAATATGATGGTATTCTCTCGCTGCGTCAGATCCAATCTATTTCTCCTGAAATTCTGTCTTGTAAAATATGATTAGCCAAGATATCTCAAATGTGCACATGTTTTGCCCTTCTCTCGTTGACTTCTTGTTCGTATTTTTCGCTGTGTCCAGCAAGTTACGATCATAGCTTCTGAGAATGAGATTATATATATTAAATTTATTTCTTCTGAAAAAATATGCGTGTATTTCTGCCCTTCTCTCATTTTCTTGTTGTGTATGCAGGAGACCTACCACAGTGGAGGAAATTCTTACCATCGATATTAAGCCTGGATGGAAGAAGGGAACAAAGATTACTTTCCCAGAAAAGGGAAATGCACAGAAAGGCATAATACCCTCAGATCTTGTCTTTATTATTGACGAAAAACCACACAGCGTGTTCAAAAGGGACAACAATGACCTCATCACCACCCAGAAGATCTCTTTGGTAGAAGCCCTGACAGGTTTCACCGTTCAGTTAACAACCCTTGATGGCCGGAGTCTAACGGTTCCGATCAACTCTATTGTTAGCCCAACCTATGAGGAGACTGTAAAAGGGGAAGGAATGCCCATCCCCAAGGAACCCACCGTAAAGGGGAACTTAAAAATTAAATTCAATATTAAGTTCCCTTCGAAACTTACCCCAGAACAGAAGACGGGTATCAAGCGGTTATTGGCTTCTTGAAGACGAAGGCAGGTTAGCGTTGTATCCAAACTTGCGTAAGCTTGCATTTATTTTCTTTTTTAGTTGATTTTCTTATTCTGAAGAGGAAAATTAATGCTGGGCATAATCAGGGGATTTTGTGATAATAGTTGTTTAGGAGTGAGAACAGTATTTCCCAGTGTTTCTTTATTCAAAAAAAGAGAGTACTGTCATCAGTGTTGCTGTAACCTCAGTTAATTTTTTGGTTTGTTTTGAAGATAAATATTATCAAATATTGTGGCTACATGTTGGATAGAATGTTCTTGTGAAATTTGTTTATTTTTTACTTTTATTTTTTATTTTTTTGGTTGGGGGCTAAACGGATATGCCCATTTTGAGTGGTACAGGAGGCATTCATTACTTGTGATGGAGTATATTCATCTACAAGATTAATTTACGGTTTTGTTGAAAACCATCACAATGTGATAATCGACCCATGGACATGGGAAAGTGCTTTAAACTTAAACAAACTTCTGAGTAATTTAGAAGGAATTAATTGTATTTTTACTGCATTCAATGAACTTTTTTGAGCTACTGAAGGGAATGCATTTTCCCAATATTTTGTATTCTATGGCCCATATTGCCTACATGTGGATTTACTCTCTGTTTTAGTCTCTGGATGGAGTCTGGAGGAAGTGAATGTTAGCCGTCAAAGTCTAGTTTTTTAGTACCTTCTTTTTCTCACTCTAGGGGGTAGGTAGTCTATCTATTTTACCCATTAAAAATTTATTTAAATTTTTATTCAACGACTGTGTAGAATATTTACACAATTGACCTTTGGATTATAATACGTGATAATTACAATCTTTGTCTTAATTCTTTAGATTTTGGTTTGTCTCTCGTGCTTCAAAAGCTGCATGTGGTAAAAAATAAATCTACACCTTAAAAATTATTTATTGGGTTAACTATCTAAGTACGTAATATTGCGATAGATTTTAAATGGGTAACCCCAAAACTTAAAGTACTCAATACTATGGGTTGAGATTTTTTCTTTCGATAACTTTATTACTCAATAATGAATGATGCTTCGAAGTAGCCCAAATATTTTTGTGGTAAGAGTTATGAATTGAAAAAATATCTCCTGAAGGCTTCAGTCTCTTATTATCTTATTTTTTTCTCTTCGTAATATCATTTACTTTTTTTAATAAAATATTAAAATGAACACAAGGATAAAGAAAAATATTTTCTTTTTTCTAACAATAGATAAAATGCTTGAAAATTATTAATGTAAAAGTTAATGGGTACTACCCATTGAGACTAATGAGTACTTTTAGATACTTAACCAAAACTATTCATTAATCTTTGAACCTAACCATTATACCCGACTTGCCACCTCTAATCGGGACGAAGTGACTGTGAACGCATTTTCAGATTGAGGCGAGTGGTGTGATGAATGTGAATTTTGGTGATACACGTGGACACGCTTAATTGAGTTGAATTTTTTAAAATATTCAAATTTAATTTTAACAAAATAGAGCTTGAGTAACTGCCAAACCCCGACTTGATTACTTTTCGGGTCGATTTCAAACTAATTTTCACTCAAATTGATCTATTGGCTTTGATAACGTGTTTGTAAGCTCATTGAGTCGAGTGATATAATCTAAACGAGTTTGAATATAAAAGTTCAAACTTCAAACTCGAGATTTGGTTGTATGCCCAACGGGATATTGAATATAAACAGATTAAAGTGCTTGAGAGAATAACCTGCTTGTGAGCTTGGCAATTCAAGTTAAACAATGGATTAGATCCCCCACTCCAAAAAAAAAAAAACATGAGCTTCATAATTTAACCTTCCTCATCCAAACTCAAACCCCCCTCCCTCACCATCTCCTCCCTCCCCCCATCTACTGCAACTTCCTCCTCTCAAAGTATACCCCCTCCATCTCCGCCTCCCTCCTTCCTTTGGTCAATCCATATCCCTCCCTTCTTCCATCTCCTCCTTTTTTAAAAAAATTCAATTCAAGGGTTGTTCGGCCATTGTCGACCGAATAACCCTGATTTGAATTTTTTAAAAAAAGATGATGAGGTAGGGAAGAAGGCAAGTGCTAGAGGTGTGAATTGGGTTGGTGGTGCTGGAAAAAAAAGGAACAAGAAGAGTTGTCTTTGGATGGAGGATAAAGTGTATGGGAGGGAAGGAAAGGGAAAACAACCGGTTGAAGGGAGGGAGGATGGAGGACGTAGAAGAAGGGAAGAAGTAAGGTGAGAGTGGGAGTGGGAGGGGAAGGAGAGAACGCAGTGGGAAGGAGGGGTGGATGATGCAGTGGGTGGGAGGAGGGGGAGGGAGGAGGCGGTGAAAGGGGTTTTGAGTTTGGATGAAGAAGGGTAAATTATAAAATTTGAGTTTTTTGGGGGGTCAACTTATAGCTTACGGGGGTCTATATAGCGCTGTCCTTAAACAATTTCAAAAGGGTGTTACAAATTACACCCCCCCCCCCTTTTAACTAAATACCGCTTTTTTTTTTTTGCTTAAATGACAAAACAATCTCTCAAGCCTTTTAAAAATAAAATATACACTCTCACACCTCATAGTTTATCATTTAACACACTTTCTCTAAAAAAAATATTGTTATTGTTAAAAAAAACAACACCCAATTAAGATATATTTGTTTTAATTCATTAGTATCGTTCCTTTGGAGGGGCACTCACTAGCTTTGCCACCGTCAGAGGCGGCATCCCCAGTGAGTGACACCATAAAAAGGGCGACACTCATGAATTAAAAATGATTTTTCAAATGAGAGTTTTTTTTTTTTAATGAGTGCCACCAAAGGGGAGGGGCGACTCTCATGAATTAAAAAATAAAAATAATTCAGAGTTGTTTTCTTATAAATAATTTGGGTTGTTGAAAAATAATTGTTTTAAATAAAATGGTTTCTTAAAAACTAAAAATATTTAGTATCTTGAAGAGATTCTTAACCAACAGTTCTAGATTTTTTTTAAATTTTAAGTGTGTTTGCAAAACAAAATGGAATTGATTTTTCTTAGAAAATTAATTATGAATTTTTTATTATTTATTTAAAATAAATATTTTTAAAAAGAATTAACTTAGAAATAGGTGCTGAAAGGCTCCGTTTGTTTCAGAGAAAACGTTTTTCGAAAAACATTTTCCGGAAAATGATTTTCTGAAAATGAAATCATTTTATTTTTCGATGTTTGGTAAGTCTTATGAAAATGTCGTGGAAAACATTTTTCGGTGTTTGGTAAACTTTGTGAAAATGTGTTGGAAATCATTTTTTTACAATATCATTTGTGTATAATACTCCAATAGGAACTAAACATAAATTTTCGCACGAGTTTGTCAACTCTCCATGTATACTAGCTACTTTACAAACGCAATAATAACCATAAAATGACAGCATACTTTGGATCATTTTTGAATGTACATTGCATAAAACATAAAATTTCACATTACTCAAAAATACTTACCAAAAGTCTAATTAAGATGTGTACAAAACATTGTGTCCCACATGATGATCATGTTTAAATACTAACAAAATATTACCAAAACTCTAATAATTGTTTTAAAAATAAACCATCATTCAAAGCTTTTTTGTGCTTCAACAACAAAACATAAAACTAGGGTTAATATGCATAATGTGAGATAAGAAAGACTAAGATCAAAACTAGGGTTAATTTGGTGTGCGTATTGTAAATACAACTCCTTAAAATAATGTCCATAATCTCGTTAAAGATAATATTTTCAAAATATATAAAAGCTACGTAATGTTAACACTACAAGTCAATAATAACGTTAGGGTTCGTGGTGGTCTTATCTTATCTGTACGGTTTCTAACATTTCAGTTGTTGCCAACCTTGAAAATTATTTAACATATTATTTAGGCAACTACAAATTATTTAACATATTACTTAGGAAATTACAAATTATTTAACATATTACAAATGATAAAGATAGAAAAGAGAATAAGCATTTTATAAAAATAGAAGGGGGTACCATTGCAAAGAGAGAATAGATGAGGGTTGTATAAAAAATGAGCGAGGTTATTTTAGGAATTCATCATTAGATCTATTTAGCGCGAATGCTTAACAATATATATTAGTAACTCACCCGTGCATTGCACGGATACATCGTTTGAAAATTGTATGCTTAAATAAAGTTGAATAATGCACCGCAAATATGATTAGTCATACTCAATTAATAACACTCTAATTTTCACATGGCCCAAAGTTCTCAATTGATTTCATCGAAATTATTCTTCCTTATTACTATTGCACCACAATATGATTAGTTATACTCAATATGGTTCAATCTTAAAAAATGTTGGTTTTTGAAAATATATACACATAAAAATAAATAAGTAAAATTATTTTACTAAGTGGTCGAATATCACACCGTTTTTTATATCCAATAATAGAGGAATTAAAGTCGAGTATAACACTCTTTGAACAGAACCTACAATACTTAAATGTTGGGAACCAATATTTTCTACAACATATATTTCATATGACTATTCATTATAAGAACACAAAAAAAGACATAAATTGCATAATTAATATATGACAACTCAATTATATAAAACAAACACTTAAAAAAAGACACAAAATCATACGCTAATTTCTGCATGTCCTATTGTTCTTAATTAACTTCATCAGAATCATTTTAACCAATTAGTTATGGACCGCAAATAAGTATTAGGAAAAAATTGCAAATTAGTCCACTCTGAAAAGTTTTTAACCGATTTATGCATCCTTATTTTTTCGAAACTGAAAAAGGCACTTCATACATGCATCGTGATGCATTATTTTGTGTATTGTATTGTATAATTTTGTGCATCACGATGCATGACATGTCTTTTTTCTGGTTTCGAAAAAATATCGGAGTGCTAAATGGTTAGAAATTGGAAAAATTGTTAGCTGATACTTATTGTGAAACTTTTAACCGCTCCCGTCTTTTCTTTTAACCGCTAAAAAGAATTTTCTTAAAAAATTTTGAAAATGCCCAGTCAACCATGAAACTGGAAATCTCAATTGTTGGGGCTATAGCTGTCAAAATTTGGTCCAATCCAATGGGCCGACATAGCCCACCCGATATTACCCGGGCTGAGATTTAGGTTCTATAGACCCAGTGAAATTTTGGATCGGCCCGACTTTAATGATTGGCCCGGTGGGCTTCGTCGTGGCCATAAAAATATGTGAAAATAAGCAAAATTGGCACGCCCAATAGGCTACCCTAGCCAACCCGAAGAAATTTCAAACCAACCAGATTTTGATGTTAATCTGATGGGCTTGGTGCGGCCCGGTCCATTGACACCTCTAGTTAGAAGCAACAAAACAAGGATGTATATAATAAAAACCAGTTTGAATCGCGATGTATCGGTTTGGTTAGTGATGCATTAATTTGGAATCATGATGCATCGCTATGAAATTAAAATAAAACAACTTGAATTGCGATGCATCAATTTGGGATTGTGATGCACATTATGAAATGGAAATGATAGTTACACAATTTGAAATCATGAATCGCGATCCAAAATCATATATCACGATGCACGAATCATAATTAAATAAATACTAATGAAGATCTAAAAATTAAAAAATAGGTACATATCTCTAATGTGTAGTTTTGTATTTATCATGTCAAGGACCTTTTTTTTTTAAAAAAATCTTTTTTAAGTAGAATGAAAAAAATTATAGGTCTAGGTCTATGACCACCGTCTCGCCATAGCTCGCAATTAAATTGATTTTTTCATTAGTTTTCATATCGAAATTTATATACATCGAATATGTGTTAGTCAAAAAAAATATTTTTATCGTCTCAAACATGTACTTTTTTGCTTCGAAAAATACTTCTTGTTATATTTAATTTATTGTTTACTGATGAGATTGCCTTTAAATATTTTCCTTATATATATATATATATGTATATGTATGTATATGTATATGGAAGATCTTTCAACGATCAAATTTTTTAACATGTAATTTCACAAATATGTCACTTCAAGTCTTTTAACATGTATATATGGGATAACTGCATTAAAAAAAAACCCGACCTATTTTAGGTATTTCAAATTGAACCCTGACAATTGTTTATGGGATTACTGAAACCCAACTTATTTTTTATATTTCAATTAGAACCCTCCTTCTATTAAACCTGTTAAATGATAACGACCTGCTGAGTAGGACGTCAACGTGGTATCCTACGTGGACTAATTTTATTTCATTATTAACCTTGTACAAATTTTGTAATTTCATAAAAAACCCTAAAATTTATTTTCACCAAATAAAGACTTAAATTTTAAAATAAATAGTTATTTATATACCTATTTCATTTTAAGAAAATAAAGTTAATTTTTTAGAAAATAGGGCTCAAAGTATGATGTAAGTTTCAATGAGTATTTAATATTTAATACACATTCGTTCCTAAATAATCGTCATGTTTGATTCCGCACACAAATTAAGAAAAAACAAATTATCTCTATAATAAATATTGATATAATTTGTATAAAGTATTTGTTTAATATGTAATATTTTAATAAAAATTAAAAATTAATATATTTGTTTTAAAATCTTATCTCATTCAACTCTTTGCCTAAAGACATGCGTCTTAAGCTTACAATGAAGGTGAATGTGAGACAATAAAATGAGTAACACGTGATATAGGTAAGTATATTTTTGGGTTTCTACAAAAGTTTAATGCTTTTCATCCAAAAAATTGGATGAAGTGATGAACGTACGATATAAAGCCAAGTAGAATTACAAAATTGAAAATAATAATAATAGTAGAATTAGAGTATTGAATACAACGTGAAAGTATGGTGACCAAATTGTGATTTACGCCGTCAAATTTCATCATTATACTTGTAGATTTGACAATTTTTTACTATGCATTAATCAGTTTGGAATTTCCATGATACACGAACAATAAGAGCCATTAGGATATAAATCATATTACTCTAGACATTTATTTTAAAAACGAGTAAATTTACCAAATCTATTAAAATTTTGTTATTTCAATTTTATTCAAGGATGTAAATATTATTTTATATACTGTTCAATGTTCAACATTATGCACTCATTGTGTTTTAATTATCAAATTATAAAATATATACATTATCACGAAATATACTAAATGTGTTTTCGTATTCAATGGACTCATTATAAAATTAATCTTAATGTCCTTCATATTATAAGAGAAGAAATATGTTCAATGCATTTGTTTAATATTAGTTTTTCATAAAAAATGTTCCAATTCCCAAAGCAAAAAAAATGCAACTAAACAAAATAAATGTATTGCCATTTTTGAAAAGTGAATTTTGACGGAAATTTTCTAAAAAGCATACTCTCTTTATATATATATATATATATATATATATATATATATCTAATATAACTCCTTATAAATAACCCCCTTCAACTATGAGTCGAGTTCGAATAGTGCCCCTCAACTACCACTTGAAGTAATGTACCTCTCAACTGTAATTTTTTTTTAAATCGCACCTTCTATTTAGACGTTGGCGTTTTAATTAACGAAATCAGATATACCGGCACTGTGCCGTAGGCACGGGCACAAAGATCTGGTATATATATATGTTGAAACTTGGCTTGATTATTCATGCAAACCGGTGTCTGGTGATCCTTGTATGCTGACGAAGTAATCCACGATCGACATACTTGGGGTTTGCTCACATCTCAAGAATCTAACCTAGATCAACATATTGGGGCTTTGCTCATGTCTCAAGAATCTAAACGAGCATCATACTTTCTTCAACTTTTCCCACTTGATTATAGGTCTTTTCACAGTAAATGGCTTCCTTCACCATCAGCTTTGCAAACAGAGGCACATTGCGGTGGTTGTTGTAATAAAAATTGGTGGAACGGCGGCGCGTGAGAGGAGAGAGCATCATGTGGGTTTCTATTCGATTTTGATTTCAAGTGAGTAGTACTCCCTCCGTCCCTAATTTATTGTCCTGGTTGATCCGGCGCACCGTTTAAGAAAACCTATTTGGATTATTAATATTGGTTTAATGTGTAATTTCCTTTAAAACCCATGTATATGTGGCTCATAATTAAAGTAGGATGAAAAAGTAAGGGTAAAGTGGTAAAAGTGGTGTTCTAAAAAGGTAAGTTTCAAAGTGGACAATTATTTTGAGACAGACGAAAAAGGAAAGGAAGACGATAATTTAGGGACGGAGGGAGTACTATTTTGGCCCATTTATTGTTGGAGGGCTTTTTCAATATAGTTGTTTTGTATGTGAGATGTGGTGGCCGAAGATTGATGAAAAGATAGTCACTATAATACAATATGGATCATAGTCGCACGCTTGCAATTGATTAAAGCTATTTAGGGGCTGAAATTGATTCTTTTACCGAGATCCTACGGTCATTATCACTCCCTGAGTTCATATGTATGAACGGCGGTTGAGCAACTACCCCCTCTTTCTCTCTCCAACTCCCCCCACTATTCACGGTTGGTGGCTGCTAATCCTTCTTCCACCAAACCCACGTCCCTTTTCTTTTCGATATTTTAATTAATTAATCACTTTTATGCATAAAATATAATTAAATTAATATGTCTGAATTTTCTTTATCTCATTTATAAATGGAAATACTGGACAAAGTTATTGTATCTCGCGTTTCAAAACAAAAAATTGTTGTGAAACAAGAGCCTCCAGAAGATGATTAAGTAGTGATATAATTATGGATGTTCAAGGTTTACCTCCAATTCAAATTTCTTAGTTTTTATTTGTTGTTAGTATTTGTCCCCATCAAGTTTGTAACTTTAGATTTTTATTCCACTGTGAATGACCATATTGTTTTAATTGGTTATCAAGATATGTTAATTTTAAATTATTAATGGCGGTTGAACAACTACCCCCTCTCTTTCTCCAACTCTCCCCACTATTCACGGTTGGTGGCCGCTAATCCTTCCTCCACCAAACACACGTCCCTTTTCTTTTCGATATTTTAATTAATTAATCACTTTTATGCATAAAATATAATTAAATTAATATGTCTGAATTTTCTTTATCTCATGTGTAAATGGAAATACTGGACAGAGTTATTGCATCTCGCGTTTCAAAACCAAAAATTGTTGTGAAACAAGAGCCTCCAGAAGAAGATTAAGTAGTGATATAATTATGGATGCTCAAGGTTTACCTCCAATTCAAATTTCTTAGTTTTTATTTGTTGTTAGTATTTGTCCCCCTCAAGTTTGTAACTTTAGATTTTTATTCCACTGTGGATGAACATATTGTTTTAATTGGTTATCAAGATATGTTAATTGACTAGAGCTATTCAGAGGTCAGGATTTAATTTTTTTTTACTATCATCCTACGACTGTCATTTATTTGGGTAACCTCCTCTTCTGGGTTTCCTTATACTGTTAGAATTTGGTTTCCTTATAAAACAACCAGGTAATTAACTAGGAGTTTAGGGCTATTCAGAGGTTGATATTAAATTATCTTTAAAAATTTAACGGTTGAGATTCACCCTCACATTCACATGTGTGAGTAGTTATCCATTTTTAACCATCTACAATTAATATTATGAGTAGTCACCCATTTTTCTTCTCCATATATTTTATCTTCATATTACAGAATCGCACCCTGCAATTAGTCTTTTAAACAATCACCCCTTATAAAATATCAGTCCATCAACTATCACTTAAAGCAATGTACCCCTCAACTGTAATATTTTTTAAATAGCACCTTCTATTTAGGTACAATCATTTGAATTGATGAAATCATATATACTGGCACTGTGCCATAGGCACAGAGATGCCAAAACACGTGTGTAATTGGTAAAGGCTAATTACAGGCTGCAATTAATTCTTTTACTGCAATCCTATGCTATACATTTAATCTAAACTGTAAACGTGTGAAAGGTAGTTACTTTTTCCAATTTTACTGCTTCCTTTTCTTCCAAAAATAGATAAATGTTCCAATAAAGACATATTCTACGGCTTACTTATTATTTACGGTTTTACAGTTTTACATTTATTGTTTTATGGTTTTACCGATATTGTTTTACTGAGATTTATTGTTTTAACGAGCATAACTAATCAATTTAATTTTAGTCTAGTGGTAAGTTTTGAATATTTGTATTTTATTTTTTTCTTTTTAATTATTATCTTAATTAATTTAATCAATTTAATTTTTTCCGACCATAATTTATACAAATAAAAAAAAAATCGTAAGTTTTGTAATTTGATTTTTTCTTTTTAAATGTTATCGTAATTAACTTAATCAATTTAATTTTTGTCCTACTGTTTTTTGGCGGCTTACGCTGTACAAATTATTAATTAATCTCTCCGTTCTACAAAAGAGGCCTTTACGATTTTACAAATATTTAGTTGTAGTTTTTTAATTAATATTTTCCATCATGCTCAGTTCATACATTTATCATGCTCTTATTGGCACCGTGCCATCAACACGAGCAAGGGTTTATTTTTATAGAATGTTGGACATCTTCTCATTGTTGTGGTTTCGTTTGTTGGGGTATGTGTATTGGTTTCCATTGGTTTAATTGCCATTTTTTTTTAGCTTTTAGGGTTTATTACTTTGGATCAAATGCATCTTCGTTCGCATGTTAGATTTTGTATGATAATATGTGGGAGGATTCGAGTTTTGTAGATAAAGCATAAAATTTGGTTAATTGAATATGTTTGAATTTTCTCTGTCTCATATGTAGGTGGAAATAATGGACAAAATTATTGCATCTCATGTTTACAAAGTTAAGCAAAAACCCCCAGAAGAAGAAGACTGTGTTTTCGTTATTGAGAAAATAATAAAATTTTCTTTTTGTATTTTAACAATAGTTACAATTAAAAATATTTATTTCTTGGACCTTTTATCGTACTATTATCATACGGCTATTATTTATTTGGGTAACCTCCTCTTGTGGGTTTCCTTATTTATAATACAATACGGATCATAGTCGCACGCTCGCAATTGACTAAAGCTATTTAAAGGCTGAGATTGATTCATTTACCAAGATCATACGGTCATTATCACTCCCCAAGTTCACATGTGTGAACGGCGGTTGAGCAACTACCCCATCTCTCTCTCCAACTCCCCTCACTATTCACGGTTGGTGGCTGCTAATCCTTTCTCCACCAAACTCACGTCCTTTTTTTTTTCGATATTTTAATTAATTAATCACTTTTATGCATAAAATATAATTAAATTAATATGTCGAATTTTCTTTATCTTATGTAAATGGAAATCCGGACGAGTTATTGCATCTCGCGTTTCAAAACCAAAATTGTTGTGAAATAAGAGCCTCCAGAAGAAGATTAAGTAGTGATATAATTATGGATGCTCAAGGTTTACCTCCAATTCAAATTTCTTAGTTTTTATTTGTTGTTAGTATTTGTCCCCCTCAAGTTTGTAACTTTAGATTTTTATTCCACTGTGGATGAACATATTGTTTTAATTGGTTATCAAGATATGTTAATTGACTAAGACTATTCAGAGGTCAGGATTTAAATTTTTTTACTATCATCCTACGACTGTCATTTATTTGGGTAACCTCCTCTTCTGGGTTTCCTTATACTGTTAGAATTAGGTTTCCTTATAAAACAACCAGGTAATTAACTAGGAGTTTAGGGCTATTCAGAGGTTGATATTAAATTATCTTTAAAAATTTAACGGTTGAGATTCACCCTCACATTCACATGTGTGAGTAGTTATCCATTTTTAACCATCTACAATTAATATTATGAGTAGTCACCCATTTTTCTTCTCCATATATTTTATCTTCATATTACAGAATCGCACCCTGCAATTAGTCTTTTGAACAATCACCCCTTATAAAATATCAGTCCATCAACTATCACTTGAAGCAATGTACCCCTCAACTGTAATATTTTTTAAATAGCACCTTCTATTTAGGTACAATCATTTGAATTGATGAAATCATATATACTGGCTCCGTGCCATAGGCACAGAGATGCCAAAACACGTGTGTAATTGGTAAAGGCTAATTACAGGCTGCAATTAATTCTTTTACTGCAATCCTATGCTATACATTTAATCTAAACTGTAAACGTGTGAAAGGTAGTTGCTTTTTCCAATTTTACTGTTTCCTTTTCTTCCAAAAATAGATAAATGTTCCAATAAAGGCATATTCTACGGCTTACTTATTATTTACGGTTTTACAGTTTTACATTTATTGTTTTATGGTTTTACCGATATTGTTTTACTGAGATTTATTGTTTTAACGAGCATAACTATTCAATTTAATTTTAGTCCAGCGGTAAGTTTTGAATATTTGTATTTTATTTTTTTCTTTTTAATTATTATCTTAATTAATTTAATCAATTTAATTTTTTTCCGACCCGCAATTTCGTATACAAATAAAAAAAATCGTAAGTTTTGTAATTTGGATTTTTTTTAAATGTTATCGTAATTAACTTAATCAATTTAATTTTTGTCCGGCCTGTTTTTTTGGTCGGCCCACAGTTTCGTGTACAAATTATTAATTAATCTCTCCGTTCCGGACAAAGAGGCCTTTACGGTTTTACAAATATTTAGTTGTAGTTTTTTAATTAATATTTTCCATCATGCTCAGTTCATACATTTATCACGCTCTTACTGGCACCGTGCCATCGACACGAGCAAGGGTTTATTTTTATAGAATGTTGGACATCTTCTCATTGTTGTGGTTTCGTTTGTTGGGGTATGTGTATTGGTTTCCATTGGTTTAATTGCCATTTTTTTTTATAGCTTTTAGGGTTTATTACTTTGGATCAAATGCATCTTCGTTCGCATGTTAGATTTTGTATGATAATATGTGAGAGGATTCGAGTTTTGTAGATAAAGCATAAAATTTGGTTAATTGAATATGTTTGAATTTTCTCTGTCTCATATGTAGGTGGAAATAATGAACAAAATTATTGCATCTCATGTTTACAAAGTTAAGCAAAAACCCCCAGAAGAAGAAGACTGTGTTTTCGTTATTGAGAAAATAATAAAATTTTCTTTTTGTATTTTAACAGTAGTTACAATTAAAAATATTTATTTCTTGGACCTTTTATCGTACTATCATCATACGGCTATTATTTATTTGGGTAACCTCCTCTTGTGGGTTTCCTTATTTATAATACAATACGGATCATAGTCGCACGCTCGCAATTGACTAAAGCTATTTAAAGGCTGAGATTGATTCATTTACCAAGATCACACGGTCATTATCACTCCCCAAGTTCACATGTGTGAACGGCGGTTGAGCAACTACCCCATCTCTCTCTCCAACTCCCCTCACTATTCACGGTTGGTGGCTGCTAATCCTTTCTCCACCAAACTCACGTCCTTTTTTTTCTCGATATTTTAATTAATTAATCACTTTTATGCATAAAATATAATTAAATTAATATGTCTGAATTTTCTTTATCTTATGTGTAAATGAAAATACTGGACAGAGTTATTGCATCTCGCGTTTCAAAACCAAAAATTGTTGTGAAATAAGAGCCTCCAGAAGAAGATTAAGTAGTGATATAATTATGGATGCTCAAGGTTTACCTCCAATTCAAATTTCTTAGTTTTTATTTGTTGTTAGTATTTGTCCCCCTCAAGTTTGTAACTTTAGATTTTTATTCCACTGTGGATGACCATATTGTTTTAATTGGTTATCAAGATATGTTAATTGACTAAGACTATTCAGAGGTCAGGATTTAAATTTTTTTACTATCATCCTACGGCTGTCATTTATTTGGGTAACCTCCTCTTCTGAGTTTCCTTATACTGTTAGAATTAGGTTTCCTTATAAAACAACTAGGTAATTAACTAGGAGTTTAGGGCTATTCAGAGGTTGAGATCAAATTATCTTTAAAAATTTAACGGTTGAGATTCACCCTCACATTCACATGTGTGAGTAGTTATCCATTTTTAACCCTCTACAATTAATATTATGAGTAGTCACCCATTTTTCTTCTCCATATATTTTATCTTCATATTACGGAATCGCACCCTGCAATTAGTCTTTTGAACAATCACCCCTTATAAAATATCAGTCCATCAACTATCACTTGAAGCAATGTACCCCTCAACTGTAATATTTTTTAAATAGCACCTTCTATTTAGGTACAATCATTTGAATTAATGAAATCATATATACTGGCACCGTGCCATAGGCACAGAGATGCCAAAACACGTGTGTAATTGGTAAAGGCTAATTACAGGCTGCAATTAATTCTTTTACTGCAATCCTATGCTATACATTTAATCTAAACTGTAAACGTGTGAAAGGTAGTTACTTTTTCCAATTTTACTTCTTCTTTTTCTTCCAAAAATAGATAAATGTTCCAATAAAGGCATATTCTACGGCTTACTTATTATTTACGGTTTTACAGTTTTACATTTATTGTTTTATGGTTTTACCGATATTGTTTTTCTGAGATTTATTGTTTTAACGAGCATAACTAATCAATTTAATTTTAGTCCAGCGATAAGTTTTGAATATTTGTATTTTATCTTTTTCTTTTTAATTATTATCTTAATTAATTTAATCAATTTAATTTTTTTCCGACCCGCAATTTTGTATACAAATAAAAAAAATAGAAAGTTTTGTAATTTGGATTTTTTTTCTTTTTTAAATGTTATCGTAATTAACTTAATCAATTTAATTTTTGTACGGCCTGTTTTTTTGGTCAGCCCACAGTTTCGTGTACAAATTATTAATTAATCTCTCCGTTCCGGACAAAGAGGCCTTTACGATTTTACAAATATTTAGTTGTAGTTTTTTAATTAATATTTTCCATCATGCTCAGTTCATACATTTATCACGCTCTTACTGGCACCGTACCATCGACACGGGCAAGAGTTTATTTTTATAGAATGTTGGACATCTTCTCATTGTTGTGGTTTCGTTTGTTGGGGTATGTGTATTGGTTTCCATTGGTTTAATTGCCATTTTTTTTTAGCTTTTAGGGTTTATTACTTTGGATCAAATGCATCTTCGTTCGCCCGTTAGATTTTGTATGATAATATGTGGGAGGATTCGAGTTTTGTAGATGAAGCAGAAAATTTGGTTAATTGAATATGTTTGAATTTTCTTTGTCTCATATGTAGGTGGAAATAATGGACAAAATTATTGCATCTCATGTTTACAAAGTTAAACAAGAACCTCTAGAAGAAGAAGAATGAGTTTTCGTTATTGAGAAAACAATAAAATTTTCTTTTTGTATTTTAACAGTAGTTACAATTAAAAATATTTATTTCTTGGACCTTTTTTCGTACTATCATCATACGGCTATTATTTATTTGGGTAACCTCCTCTTGTGGGTTTCCTTATTTATAATACAATACAGATCATAGTTGCACGCTCGCAATTGACTAAAACTATTTAAAGGCTGAGTTTGATTCATTTACCAAGATCCTACGGTCATTATCACTCCCCAAGTTCACATGTGTGAGCGGCGGTTGAGCAACTACCCCATCTCTCTCTCCAACTCTCCTCACTATTCACGGTTGGTGGCTGCTAATCCTTTCTCCACCAAACTCACGTCCCTTTTTTCGATATTTTAATTAATTAATCACTTTTATGCATACAATATAATTAAATTAATATGTCTGAATTTTCTTTATCTTATGTGTAAATGGAAATACTGGACAGAGTTATTGCATCTCGCGTTTCAAAACCAAAAATTGTTGTGAAATAAGAGCCTCCAGAAGAAGATTAAGTAGTGATATAATTATGGATGCTCAAGGTTTACCTCCAATTCAAATTTCTTAGTTTTTATTTGTTGTTAGTATTTGTCCCCCTCAAGTTTGTAACTTTAGATTTTTATTCCACTGTGGATGACCATATTGTTTTAATTGGTTATCAAGATATGTTAATTTTAAATTATTTATTATATTGATTTATTTGAATACTAACACCATCCCATACTGATATCGTCCCACACTGGCGTCGTGAAAGGCTATTCAGGGGCTGAGATTGATTCATTTACGGAGATCCTACGATCATAATCGCCGCCCAAGTTCACATGTGTGAACGGCAGTTGAGCAACCCCCTTCAACTCCCTTTGCGTGCGTACCCCTCTCCCCAATCCTTTTCTCTCTCTTCCTCTCTTCCTATTCCTATTACTACTCCTACTCCTATTCTCAACTTCCTTTGCCTCTCTTCTTCTCTTTTCTTCTAAATAAAAGAGAGCCCCAACACGACTTCATGTTCTCCATCTCCAGTCGTCCTCCTCCCTCTTTCCTCTGTCCCGGCGAATCACTTCATCCCTTCATCCTCTATTCTGGCTATCCAAACCCCCCACAACTATAACAACCACCACCACCACCTACCCATACCAGGCATTCCCGCGTCCCTAGCCATATGTCCATACCTTCCACAATTATAACATTCCCCATCTCTACCATTACCACCCCTGTACGCACCATTACCACCAAACCCACCACCGTACCCGTACCCGTTGCCACCACTGCGGCGACCACCGCCGCCACCGCCACCGTCAAAAGCATCACGTCTAGGCGGTTTATCAAGGGCAGATCCATTAGGCCCGGTAACCTCAATACTGCGTATATGTTCCTCTTCATGGCAACCGAGTACTCAACCTTCGACCTCTTGGAGGCTGCGATAGCCGTCCAATTGGATCTCGAATGATGAGCGATCGATCGTCGTCGCCTTCATCGGGCTTAATGAAGCTGAAACCCTTGCTGTCGTCAAAACGCACAACCACCCCCGTCGATCTCTCCTCCGCCATTCTGATCTCCCAAATCGCCCCTACCAAATTCCTAAACAAACACCAATTGCATATACCTTTTCACGCGTACATCGGGTTATATAGGGTAGACCAAAAGCTAAGGGCGCAACCCTAATTCATATATATTGGCACACTTTCGATTTTTGTTTTTGGGTAATTTTCTCACAACCATTGAGTTACTGTAATAATTTTGGACGACTAAATTGGATGCTCATGACTCTTAATTGTTGTCCTATATTCTATTTATGAATAAAAATAATTATTTTTTATATTGTCTTATTTACAAAGTTAAGAAAAATACCAAAATTTTAAATTGAAAAATAGTCAATTTAATTCAATAGAAGTGACAATAATAATTTAAATTGAGTGTATAAAACATTATTTAGATATTTTATGTTGTTAAGAAGGGTGGAGTCATCTTTTTTTGTTTAACCATTTTTTAAAAATCTCTGAAACGCAATTTATTGGGTTTTTCTTTAGGTGGTTTGGGTTTTAAAATGAGTATTAGCTTTTTTGGAAATTTTTTTGGTTTAACTAATTAAGAATATGTATAACTATTAATTGGGAATTCTTCAAATTTTTTATGTTGTTAAGACTACTCTAAAAGATAAACTGTTTTTATTTTATTTTTTTAAAAATGAATAAGTAATAATATGTATACACTTTTCATTAAACACATAGTCACTTTTTTATACCAACATAAAAAAGAGATATTAACTGTTTAGTGTCTATCTTCTACACTAAATCTATAATATAAAACAAGTCACGCGGTTAAAAAAAAAGTTAAAAAAATTAATACCCTTGGTGTCTGTGTTAAAAAAAAGTTTGTATTTTAACGAAAGATTATTAATTGTATAAGTGCAAAGTTGGTTGTCCTCTTCAAATTTGTAATTTTATTTCTATTAATAAAATCTAACAAGGTACCACATCTGTTTCCTTAAAAAAATTATAAATAAATAAAATCTAAAAATGTATCGCCTCTGTTTCCCTAAAAAAATTATAAATAAAAGTTTTAATTTTTTTCTCCACTGTTGAATGATTATAATATTTTAATTGATTACAAAGATGTCTTCATTTTCAATTTGTTATTTTAGACTTTTTTGAAACATGATTAAAACATATATTGATTTATTTAAATATTGACACCCTCCAATACTGACATCCTCCCCTACTCACGCCGAGTCATGGGCACGGACACATGCACAAAGACTAGTATATATATATATATATATATAAGTATATGTGTGTGTGTAGGGTTTGGAGAAAATTTACTTTTACAGCCTATAATTCATGCATATGTGTGAGATATTGCCCCTTGAGTTTGAAATGTATTATCAAAGGCACATTTTTATGCGCGAACTTTTGGTCATTTCATACACTTTTGTTACTTAAGACCGAAAGAAGTTAGTATCCCTAGGGATATTGTACCACATGGAGGCTTTATGTCATGAAAAATATGATAGGGTAGTGGCCCTCAAAATCGTGATATCATGGGGGGTTCTTGCTATTTTTCCCTTATCAAAATAACTGCACAATATTGTAGAAAAATAACCGGTCTTCATTTCATTTTCTCTTTTCATTTAAGTTTTTACGATTAATAAAAGTTATAGTAAATCAAAATTATCTATAATACAATATAGCTCATAGTTGCATATGTATAATTGATTAAAATTATTTAGGAGTTGAGATTGATTCATTTACTGAGATCCTACGGTCATTATCACTTCCCGAGTTCACATGTGTGAACGGCGGTTGAGCAACTACCCCCTCTCTCTCTCCAACTCCCCCACTATTCACGGTTGGTGGCCGCTAATCCTTCCTCCACCAAACTCACGTCCCTTTTCTTTTCGATATTTATTTTAATTAATTAATCAATTTTATACAAAAAAATTAGTAAGTTTTGTAATTTGAATTTTTTTTCTTTTTAACTGTTATCGTAATTAACTTAATCAATTTATTTTTTGAAACTGAATTCCAATTTAATTTATGTCTAAGTTTTGAATATTTTTATTTTTTTCTTTTTAATTGTTATCGTAATTAACTTAATCAATTTAATATTTTTTCGACCCACAATTTCGTATACAAATAATTTTTTTAAAATCGTAAGTTTTGTAATTTGAAATATTTGTTTTTTTCTTTTTAACTGTTATCATAATTAACTTAGACAAATTATAAGTAAATATTAATTTATATCCACATTATCTACTTCATTTATTGATAAATTTATAAACTGACGTTGTGCCATCAATACGAACAAGAGTACTAGTTCCTCTACAATAAAAGAAAAGTACTAATAATAAATCAAAAAATATTTTATTCTAAATGGTCGACAATGAAAAAAAAAAACCAATAATAGAAGGCAAAGACCTTCGACAATACCAATTAATATAGTACCAAAATTTCAGTTAAGGGTAGATTCAAGTGGTTGTTGGTTATGTTTCCTTACAATGTAGCCCAGTTTGTTCTAAATGATCGACCCCCACCCCCAGCCCATTATTATCTATTTCGACTCTTTGATATTCGGGTCATAATAAATTTCGACATGTTACAATCCGACTTATATCCGACCCATTTGTCCGGCCTACTTACAATATAGCCCAGTTCATATCTTAAGACATCGTTCCCAATATATTTTTGTTGAGTGTTCTCAATTCTCAAATTTGTGTAAAAACTGAAAAAAGTAAATTAAGTTATACGTCAAACTAGTGTAAACGAATCACACTATTTGTTTAAAGAACAGCTATTGTAAGTCTATAACAATTTTTTTGATCAATTACCTAGTTTACATTACACAACCATTTGTTAAATTTAGCATCTACAAATAAAGAGAAGTGATAGGATTACAATTTTTTTGTACATATTTCTCGTACTAATATAAATGGCAATCATATGATCAGCTAGGCATCACATGACTTAACAAGTGATGTTACTCTTTAATCTATTCCACTAGGTTGGTATTTGTGCGATGCCATTTTCTTTTTTTTTTTTTTTGGCATAAACTGTTTATAATAAAAGAATATTTTAAGCTTGTCATAATTAAGTAATTAAAAATATTTTAATTGGAATACTTTGTATACAATTCAAATATGATAAATTTTAAAATTGACATATAATACAAATCAAAATTGCTTGAAATAGTTAATTCTTTTTAGTAAATAAACATTAGGGATGACAATTCGTGTTATCGTGTCGTGTTCGTGCCTCATTATCGTGTTTTCATATTATCTATCTTATTTGATCATAAATATAACAATAAATATTAATTTGAATATATTAACAATTTCGTGTCTTTACGTGTTTAGTGTTGTGTCGTATCGTCTTTGACTTTATCGTGTCATTTTTCTCTAAAACATGTTTTATAATTGTCTTGATTATTATCGATAAAACTTATAATAAACATAAAGCTTCTGCTTGGATAATGGGGAAGGGAATTGGAGCAGTAGATTTTATTTTTGACATTTTGTAATAGTTATGTATAGATGCTTGACTACGTATAAAAAAAATACCTCTAACCAGTGGTCCAATAGTAGAGATAAAGTTTCACAAAAGTGTGAGGTATTAGATTCAATTCCGAAGTATGAGGAAAAAAAAACATATAAAAAAAAACTCAATATAGAAATATTTGTATCCTTATTATTTTCATAAATACAAGTTAAAAAGAAATATGATGGGAGGTTGAGTCAAGCTTTGACTTAGAAAAAAAGTCAAATTCTTTTCTCAAACTCAATATGGTATTTTGGCTACTCCACAGTCCACACCAAACCTAAATATTTTTACTTTGTCCCAAGTTCCAACAGGCGACAACAACGGAAGAAAGTAAAATGAGGAGCGCACGTAGCAAAATATTCTCAGTAACCAAAACCATAGCGTCATTTCCACACCCCCTCTCTCTCTCTCTTCGATTCAAAATTCATCGATCTATACATACATACGAATATATATAGTTACACACACAAAACGCACATTCGCGAACACACACTAGTCAATTTTATAGTGCTTGTTCCAGATCTCTCGAGGTTCGATGGAAATGGCTTCAATTTCTTCGAGTCCACGAACTGTTGAAGAGATCTTCAAAGATTACAGCGGTCGTCGGTCCGGCATAGTTCGTGCTCTAACTTATGGTAGTTTCAACTTCTTTTTCTCATTTGTGTGATTAATTTTTTTAATTTCAATTTACCTGTTATCTTAGCGGTGTGTTTGTTTGTGTTTACTCAGATGTTGATGAATTTTATGGAATCTGTGATCCAGGTACTTTCTAATTTTAGTGGGTTGTTCTTAATTGCGGATCGACTACGTTTTTTTTCCGACGAATGTGGAACTTACTGTGTTTATTTTGGATTAATTAATGTTTATTTAGTTTTTTTTTAATTGAATTTGAAAATTACTGTGATTAGTTTGGGATTTTTTAATTTAGTGTTTATTTAGTTTTTACATGCAAGCATCATATGTACATGAAGTATGCCATGTATTATAGAGATACATTTGAAGTCGTGGTTGTTGTGATTTGTGAATACTGGTGCTTCTGTTTTCGGTTTTATATTGCCAAAGTTGAATAGACAAGTGACGAATTTGGAAATTCCTGGTTTGATCTTCCTGGTTTGATCTGGTTTTAGTTTGTACGTTTTCAAAATAATTCAGGATGGAAAAGGAATGAGTTGAAGTGGTGTGAGTGAGATTTTTTGCCTGTTTGTTTTCTTGAGAGGATATATTTTCAATGTAATGGGGTGAAAATGGCAAAATGCAGGTATTGGGGTGGTATGAATTTTATGGTTAAGCTTATGTGAAGATGGAAATGAAATGAGATAGCTCCAGTTTTGTAATTTTAAAGTAATGATGCCACTTTATAAAACAAGCAAATGGTATTTTGTTCCGTGTTAATCAATTATGGTGACAAATGATTATTTTAAGCTGCTAAAGGGAGTATCTTTGCCAAACAAGTTTGTATTGTCTTTCCTTTCCTATTGCTTTTAGTTTTGTTTCCTAAAGTAGACAGGTTGATTATTTGCATCTTTCTTATATTTCTAATTGCCTTAGTTAGGATTTTCTTTTTTGAAGTTTTAATATTTTCCTTGTCGGGTTTAGAAAAGGAGAACTTGTGCCTGTATGGACACCCAAATGAAACTTGGGAAGTCACACTTCCAGCAGAGGAAGTTCCACCGGAGCTTCCTGAGCCCGCACTTGGGATCAATTTTGCAAGAGATGGTATGAACCGCAAAGACTGGCTCTCCCTGGTTGCTGTCCACAGTGACTGCTGGTTGCTGTCTGTTGCATTTTATCTTGGAGCCCGGCTTAATCGGAATGAAAGGTACTTATTTTACCTGTCTCTTTGCTGCATGTTCTTGGAACTTATACTTTTAAGTAGTTTGATGAGTTCTTTGCTTGCTACTTTTTCTGCATTCAAAATTCTTGTTAGATTTTTCAGCAGTTTTGCTTGGTTTTTGTTCTAAACTGTAGGCTTGTGATTGAAATTGGTATTATTTCACTTATACACGCTGAGTCTCTTTCTGTTTGCTTTGACTTTTCATTTTTCTCTTGCAACACTGGTAGTTTCATTAAGTATCAACAGACATTCTGTACAAACATGTTAGTTTTTGTCTTCGCCTTCCCCTATTTGTAGTTGGGTTGATACGGATACACTCGCATTTTACTAACTGCACTAATTGGTCAACATTGTATGTGTTTAAACCAACTTAGGCGATTTCTTTCGTTTTATCTGTTATTGGGGCAACGTTTACTGTTTTACGAATTTGTAATGATCTTTCTTAGTTTTCCAACATATCCATCTTAACATTTGCATTTCTGCTATACTCATCTTGTTAACATGTTACATCTTAGTTTCCCAACATTCGTTTCTATGAAGTAGTTCCGGTTGTCTGGTTGTCTGATAAAACTTTTCTTTTAACTTGATCGGTATTCGTCGATCACATAATACTTTTCTCCATTTCACCCCGCCTGATTATATCCTATGATTAACATTAGCTCTTACCTCCACCTCCTCGTCCTGATTGATGATTGATTCCAAATACTGGAATTGTTCTTTTTGTGGTATTTCTTGAACATCTAACCTAATTTTGTCCCCGCTCTTACTTGTTTACAGCTAATGCGTTCCATGTATTCTTTTTTACTATTTTAAAGTCTTTGATTACTATGTGAACGATATTCTGTTATACTTCAACGGCGATTTAATGATTGGGTTTAGTCAAAAGTAGGTTTGTGACCAAATTATTTGTGATTATCATTGTTAGTTCACAATGGTAAAGCTGGATTTCCCCGCACACTTTTTATCTTTGGGAGGGTGCTACAGGCTCTCTCACCAATTCTCTCCCTCTAATTCCAGCAAGTGGATTCCTAGGTGGGCTTGAATTTAATGGATGCATTAAACAGTCAACTAAATTGTTGGCATATCATGGTAGTGCTTGAATTGTGGAGTGCTATTCGGAGATGGCAATGGTAGGGTGCTTTTATGAACTGGATCAATTAGCTGAACTCTGAACCCTTTTTCTACCTTAGAATATCATCGCTACATCTTTATTTTGTCTATGTAGTTTTTAATTCAGTATCATTATGTGCTCTTCCGTAAAATTCAAACATACATGTTTGGAGTTTGGACTGCTTTTAGTTGGTTAATAGTGTTGTTGGTAAGATGTATACTTGTACGGAAGGCATGCTCAAAGCAGAAAACTAACAAGGGGAAAGAAATTGGTATAGAGATACATTGAAGTCGAAGCTTTTAGCAAATCGTAGGCATCCTTAATTTGTGACTGAGACAATAGAAGCGGTGTTAATAGGAGATAGAATGGTAGATGGTAAATTGGTTAAGGTGGTTTGGACAAGTAGAAGTAGAACGTAGACCAATAAGTGCTCAAGTAGGAAGAATTATATTGTCGGTATCAACATCATTGAGAGAGGTAGAAAGACCAAAGTTAACATGGACGACATGGTGGTAATTGCTAAGATTATGATTGATTGTGGTCTAACAATTTCTGTAAAAGCAGTTCTGCCAAAGCCTTGAATTGAGTAGCCGAAAAAACTGACCCACCCCCACCCTCTTTTTTTTCTGAATTCTCTTGGTTTTATATTTTAGTTCCATGAAGTGTAGTCTTTTCTTTTCTTATGAAAACCCACCCTAAATATTTACCGAATGGTCTGCACTGCATTTCAATTTACCCATGTGAAAGAAGTTTCTGGAGGTGAATGCAAGTGCTTTAAACTTGAACATCTCTCATTTAGATCTCCCTTTTATATTTAGATTTTGAAGTGCGGGGTGTCAAGTTTATGCTCTCCTCTTCCATCCCAGTGCCCAAAAGTTTTATCCAAACCTGCAAAAGGCAATAGGGATCGAGTATGCAGTGTGTTGTCATTAAGTTGAACGAGCACCCTTCTTCCTTGATTTTGTACTGCTTTATGGAGAAGTTTTGTTTTTCTTGTTCCCCACCTCTTCATCAGGTTTAGTTGACTGGTTGAAAGACGTGTGTAGATGCAACCAAGCTCTCCTTTGGTAAGGGGATTGTACCAAGTTGTCTGTATACAATTATTCGTACTTTTTGCTTGTTTATGTTTTCTTTTGAAACACTTCATAGTGGTAGTCATTTCTTCATCCCTGAAAGAGAACTTATTATGAAGAATAAGTGTCAAGGTAGGGCCATTTTCTTGGTCATATTTGCAGCAACCAATCATTATAAATGAACTAAAATCATGCATGCAACCTATTTGTGAAACTTTGGCATGTTTCGAGTATATTGAACTTTCAATTGGCCATGCGGGTTTATTTATTCATGAACTACTAGACTGTAATTCTTGAATTTGCGTAATACAAATGACCCAAGATAAAACTGGCTGTTAACGACTTTCTTATCTCCCTTGTCTATCCAATATTTTCTTTGGAACCACGGGATTTCCTTCAAGTTTGCCATTGTTATAACTAGTGCCCTTTGTCTATTATGATCCAAACCTTTAGCAGTTAGATGCGTAAGCCTGCAATGCAGAGTCTTCTGACTATCCTTATTGGCGTAGGCCTGTAACAACCACATGGACATCATTAATGTTATCCCATGTAAAAGGATGCAATTTGTTGCTACCATTTCGTCTGCAGTTGTTTCCACGGGACTTCTTTATGCCGTCCAATTTTGGCTTCTGTTTATTTTTGTTAAATGTTGGACTTGAAATTCTAAAAGTCTTATTTCTAATAATAATGAGTTTTTCTATTTTCACGTCTGCTGTCTATTGTTGAATGTGGAGATGTGCTTCTCAATATAGAACAGTGATTGCAAGTAAGAGTGTAAGACTCATTATGAAAAATATTGTGTTTGACAGGAAGCGTCTATTTAGCATGATCAACGATCTGCCCACTGTTTTTGAAGTTGTAACAGAAAGGAAACCTGTAAAAGACAAGCCTAGTGTCGATAGTGGAAGCAAATCCAAAGGCAGCACTAAGGTGAGATAGATTTATTGGCCTTGTTTGTATTCTCCTTTGATTCTAGGATTTTGATTGTTGAGATAATAAATGTACCAAGAAGAATATTACTTCCTCTGTCCCAAATAAATAAGTTTCACATTCCATTTTGGTTTGTCCTGGAAAAATACTCCCATTTCTAAAAGATGATATAATGGTAGTGCAATTCAAAGGAGGTACAAGCGAGTAAAGCTACAAGATTAAAAAGTTTGACTTATTTAGACGGAGGAGGGAGTATACCTTTGGGTGCATTAGATGGTTATTATTCCATTAATATCATTTGGTTAGTTCAAGGTTTTGAGATTAATTATCCTAACCATTGAGCGAGGATCTCTTTGCAAGGAGCAAAATTTGGCCTGCTTTCGTTCTCCTTCAATTTTAACTTTTTATTAGAGAAATTCAATTAGGGACTGAATTTTCATATAGATATGTCGTATAGCACATGGAGGTCCAAGTATTCAATGGCTGTCAATTTATGGCTAAAAAGCAAGTGAAGCTACTTTATATGTGCATTAAGCTCACCTAGCTAGAGAGATGGCAAGGGCACTCTGGCAAAGACGGTCCTTGGTTCCAATCTCCATACCAACAAGGGTTACACTTTCCCATCAAAAAAAATTAAAAATTAAGCTCGTCTAGCGGGAGCATGATTCAGGATGGCTTTATGAACTAAATGAGCCTAACTTGAGCCCTCGTCGCGTGGTTTGGGCCTGCTTGCGAAGTTTATGAGTATTCTAATAACTGAACTTTGTGAGCTCGATTAAGTAAAATACCGAAACTATTTGGGCATGGCTTGAGATTGGGCCAAACAGAGTCTGCCCTTGGCTCAATAGACAGTGAAGCTGAATTGGAGCTTAATTTGATTCTTGGTCAACTAATGAACCTAGATTGAGCAAGCCAAAGTTAAGTTCAACTCAGCTTCCTTACAACCCTGCCCCCATTGTTTGATGCTATTTCTAAAATACCATTAGTTAATCCATCTAAACAGGGATTTCTTGTGTACATATAGCAATTTTGATCTCTCAGTTTCAGTCTACTTTTGTCTTAAAAAATGTTAACCTCAAACTCATTCCCTTTATTTGTAGAGAACAAGTGATGGACAAGTGAAAAGCATCCCAAAGCTGGCTGAAGAGAGTTATGAGGAGGATGAAGATGAGCACGGTGACACGCAATGCGGAACCTGTGGCGGAAATTACAATGCAGACGAATTCTGGATCGGCTGCGACATATGCGAGAGGTGGTATCACGGAAAGTGTGTGAAGATAACTCCTGCGAAAGCGGAGGGTATAAAACAATACAAATGCCCATCTTGCAGCATGAAGCGAGGGAGGCAGTAGTAGTCACTAAAAGACCAACAGAGGGGGAAAATATTAACAGCTCAGATTCGGTGGCTGACAAAGTAGTATAGCTCTATCACCTCAAGGCAAATGTCTGTAATAGTGTAATGATATTTTGTTGTTGGGTTTGTTTATAACAGATGTTCAAGATAGGGGCTGAAGTTCATCTTCCTCCTTTGGATTATTTTTACATGCTTGCTTATATACAAGAATCTGTTAATTTATTGAATGCGTTACCATTTGTTTGTTTGTTATCTTAGCGATCAGCTTATTGTTGCTTCTTGTTTGCATTTCATGTTATTCTGCCAATGTGTTAATTTTACTCTCTCTCTCTCTCTCACACACACACAAACTCACGCACAAACTCACACACTCATATTGAGTACTTGTTTGAGCCAATTTTGGATATGCATTTAAATCTGCAGATTGGAGGTTTGAACTTTGAAGGGTTGATACAGATGACATGAGCAATGGACTCAAATTTGTCATTTTTTAAAGCGTCTGGTAACTGATTATTCTGTTATATCCTGCGGTCAATAGTTTGGATTGACTTGGTATTATACAATATTGTATTCTGTCTTATTGCAGATTTCATTTTCGGATTGTAACCTTTGGTCTATTCGGTCTTGTTAGAGTGGATCTTTCTAAGATCTTACTCCTTGGATGAATCGCCAGGTGATGTAAACTATGGCAGGAAAGATCGAGTTTGAAAAGTTTTGGACTCTGCAGTTGCTTGGTTTAGTCCGACATTTTCAGACATTATATAGCATCTCCACCTACTCATCTACCATAGAAGCTATCGCTGCCTCCATAAGTTTTTCTGGGAAATATCTGCCCCTCGTATTGTTAACATCTCTATAACCGCACCTACCTGAGGCCATTGCTTGTGCAATCCCAGAAGGGTTGTCCTGGCAGGAAGTTTCAGAAAATATGGGTTCAAGTCGGTCTGATGGTGCAGGAAAAGAGCGATTGAAATGGACACAGGAACTGCATGATATGTTTGAAAAAGCAGTTACTCAGCTTGGAGGTCCTGATAGTAAGTGCAAACACATCTTCTCTCTTTTTCTTTTGTTTAAGTTTGTTCGTGATTTTGTTCATGTATGTTCTGTTTTATCGTTTTGTACCCCTTGTAACTCATGTACGTAGCTGTATTTGGTTCCAGGGGCAACACCAAAGGGAATTTTGAAGGCTATGGGAATATCAGGACTAACAATCTACCATGTCAAAAGCCACTTACAGGTTCCTCTCTCCCCTAATGACCAAGTCGGGTTTTGTTATCTAGCATATTAGCTGATGGAGTAGATAGATAGATAGCGTTTCTATGAAAGTGACCTTGTATAATATTGTAAGAGTTTTGGCCGGCTGGTACTTCAACATCAACATCGTCATTGTAATCTACGTTCTTCTATTTTAGTTTTTATTAGTTGCTAAGAATTTCAAAGATCTTAATGTCGTAATGCTGTCTGCCCATTCCTTCACAAGATATATGAAGGGATTTGTTTGACTTGTTCAAATAGCAGTCTCTTTTTACGAATTTCTTGGAGACAATTTTTACTATTTTCTTGTTAATCTTACCTTTTCTTTTAAACTTTTAATTTTCAGAAATACAGGATGTCGAAATTCATTCCAGAATCATCTAGAAGTAAGTATAAATAGTCCATTCCATTCCAGAAATATTTGCATTCCATTCCATTCCATCCAAACACTTACAGGCCTTTATTGTAACATCAGGAGACAAATTTGAGAAGAGAAGCATTTCAGAAATATTTCCAAACTTCAGCGCGACCTCGTGAGTCTCCCTCTCTCTCTCTCTCTGGTATTTTATTCTTGCATGTTTCAGGGTGTCTTGCAGAATATATTAATCCATTTCACCCTAGCTATTTATGTTTGTAGGGGCGCACAGCTTAATGAAGCATTACAAATGCAAATGGAAGTACAAAGGCGCTTGAGCGATCAACTTGAGGTACCCTTTACATCACATATCTACAAATTCATCTTCTTGATGGAAAAACAGACACCTTATAGAACCTCTTGTATTTAATTATGAAAATGCTCTCAAAAGGTACAAAAGAACTTGAAGCTTAAAATTGAAGCACAATCAAGGTTCCTCGAGAGAATCGCTGAGGAATATAAAACTCGACCAAACATTGCAAAATCATGCAAGCCCTTCTCTCCTGGACCTACATCACTTCCATCTCTATGTGACGAGTCTGAGTCTAATGTCAAGGAATTCGATTCCGATTCTGAAGTGGACAAAAATGAGATAAGGTCACGAGAAGAATTCCGAGCTCCAAAGAGGCTTAGGGTTGACGACGACGACGACGTCTTTCCACAAAGATTTAAATGCACTTCCCTCGGTCAGGAATCTTATAGCCAGAGTATGCATCTTCTTCCGAGAGGCTCGGTTCCGTTTCAGTCCCAAGAAAACAGCTTCCCATGGATGGCTTTTTGCCAGTCACCATTAATCCCAGCTTCATATAGTTCTTTCAATTAGCAGAAATGGTTTGCTATGGAAAAAAAGATGGGTATTGAAATGGTGTTGTATCTTTATGAAAATAAACGTATATATATATATATACTGATCTTGATAACCAAGTATGAATTATGCGTAATTCATGCTTAGTCACTAAGATTGGATTGCTTTGTACTTCAGACTGCAGTACTTCACTGGTGATATTTAATAAACTGAGTGTTTTTCTTTACCCCCTGCCCTGTACTTGCATTAAAGGAAGTTTGGGGGATGAGTCTGCTAAATTGCTAATTGGCTCGATGGCTGGATAGTGGATACTGGTTTTGTTGAATCCGGACCGGAACTTCCATGCTCGCTTTAACTAAATATTACTCCCCCGTCCCTATGTATTGTGATTTGTGATATTGTCTTGCTTGACTATTTTTTTTTTTTTTGGGTGGAGTCGAGGTGAGTTTTCTTATTATTTTTTTTCAAATGAAAATTCCCAGGACTCGGACGAATTACTGTGTTTTATCATAGATTTTGTGATCCACGTGTTATTCGATTCATAAATTTTGTTGTTGTTGTTGTAATTATAACTTCAGATTTGAAGTATTAACATATTTTTGTTATTATTTAATTTTTTTATTTAGATCATTTATCAAGCAACTCATGATAATTGTTTAGTCACATTTATGTTTCCAATGCATAACCAAGTCCAACTACTCATTATTTGCAAATTCCAAGATAATGTTCGAAATTTATTGAACTTGTGAATCAATTCAAGACATAATAATAATTATAATCACATTTATGTTTCTAAGGCACGAGTGCATTACCAATCACTCATTATTTGACGATTGCATTAATTATGTTATATAAATAAGATTTTCCTTTTTTGGGATGATGTTTTTGACGAAGAATTATTATTTTTGGACTTAGTTGTCATTGCATATATATTTACATATATATAGATGGTTGAAATTTGAAAAGGTGAGGGTATGATTTTCTTTCATATGATTATTAAGAAAGCAAAGTGCTAGTAATAGAAAAGAAAGTACAATATAATACTTTGGTCCATCAACATGCTTACTTCACCAAAAGCATGTGATCAAAGGCATAGAAAGTCGACATGGACCACACAAAAAAGTTGTATTCCCTCTATTAGTAAATAATCATGGAAAAAGTTAATTGACTTTATTATAAAAATTTCTTCATTTCTACCCAAAGTGTCAATTAAAAGATAGTAGTATATAAATAGCATTAGAGAGTTAAACATAATTACAATAATATTTAAACATAATCAGAGTAATAAATGTTATGAAGATTGATGCCATAATTATTAAAAGTAGACTCTTTAAGTAAAACATCTAAATAGTATGATAAATTCTTTACCCGGAACGGACGAACTATTGGTTTAATATCTTTCATTTAAATCTCTTGAACATGTAACCATAAGTTGAGATGGAAATTTAAAAAAAAGAATAAACCGTAAAAATGTTTTTTCTAAAATAAAAGTTTAGGAACAACATAATTCTTTTGGGAAGGGAGGAAAAGATAAAAGCAGGACAATTATTTTAAAACGGAGGGTATATGATAACTGCTAAGTACTACTATTAAGTTGTAAAAACTTGATGCAAATATATCTATTGTGAAATGGCAAATTACTACTCAAAAATCAACTGAAATTGTTGACGTTTCGTTATTGATACTTAGCCCAAGATTTGAAGTACCGTTTTATTTCACTCATATACTAACCTTCCTACTCTCTATATTAAAATATATTTGTACTCCCTCTACCCTTAAATTATTATATTGCTTTCCTTTTTTGTCTATAAATAAGTATCTTGTTTGTAAACTTTCTTTTAAAGAAAATATTTTTATCATTTTATCTTTATTTTTTTATCATTTTCATAATGGTGTCCCTCATGCACATTAACTTTAAAGAAAACTAAAAATTATATAAATATTAATAATCGAGTCAAATAATTTTTTTTTAAACCGTGTGCTGAATCAAACATAACAAAAAAATAAAGAAGAAGAGACTACAAATTTCAAGCGTTATCAGCTCGTTTATAGAAACCTAGTGCTATCAATGGACCAGGTTAGGCCCGCACCAAATCAACGTGAAAATCGGATCGGGCCAACTAGAACAAGTATTGAAGCAGGGCCGGTTTGATATTTCCCAACGCCCATTGAACCTAAAGTCCAGCCCGACAAAGTATCAGGTGGGCTGGGCGGTCCATTGGATCTGACCTGTTTTTGGCAGCTCTAATAGAAACTAGCTGAATAGTATAATGCTTACACGCCAAGCATTTGAGAAGTGGCAAAAGGCATTTTAGTCTAAAGGTGCAATCGTTCTTATTGGCCCTATCTGGTCTCTATGTACCAAAAACCTGAGAAGTGTTTTTAAGTTTGTGAGAAGTCATAAAATATTAAGGAACCATATAATCTTAGCTTTTTATTTTTTATCCAATGGATGATATTAATATTAATCATTAATGTGTTAGGGAGAAATTAACAATTGAAAACTCTTGGATGTATGTGTATGTGTGTGTGTATATATATATATATATATATATCTAGATAACGAGTCCAAAGTACACTTTCATTTTGAATATCTAACGATTCTAAAAAGAAGAAGAAGAAGAAGAAACTCGAATTTGATATCTCATCTAATATGTGCTAGAGCAAGATAAACTCTAGTTAGACATAAACAGAGGCCTAATATAAAGAGCAAAAATATTATTTCGAGCTAGCCATGTCAATTGTCATCAAGTGGTTTGCTTGGGGATTCTAATGTGGCGTTTTCAGTGACTCTAACGATGATTTGCCGGAAAGACCATTAGTTCTGATGGCAAGGCGGTATTCGTTGAATGTCATGGGTCGATATAACGGTGGTCGGTCTTGGGTGACGAGCTCCTTAGCAGGTTCAATGATAATGTCTCCTCTTGGGTTGTAAAAGAATGCAAGAGAGACTCTTTCTACCGCAGAATTTACAATCACTTGATGCTCCACACTCTTGTACTTTGCATTGCTTATCATCTGTAATTTTCCACAATTGTTAAACAATTTCATACAGAATTTACAATATTTGTTTGGGGTTGGCTAAAAGCCCAGACATCTAGAGAGATTTTATACCTGAATTTGATCACCAATGTTGACAATGAATGCATGGGGGATGGGCTTAACAGTAAACCAATCATTGCCTCGACGGACTTGAAGGCCCGAGACTTGATCATCGGGCAAGAGGAGTGTTAAAGCCCCAGGGTCAGAATGTGGAGAGAGGCCCAATGCAAGTTCTGGCTGTGGACACTTTGGGTAATAGTTAACCCTCAAACTAGCACCAACTTGCTCCCGCCCTCCAAGAGCTTTTTGGAGGTAATCTTCCTCTAATCCAAGGTTCGTCGATAAAACCTTCATTATTTTTTCACATAGTTTAACTAATTCTTCATTATATTCTCCCACCAATTCCCTGCATTAATTCCAAACAAATAAATGGGTTTTAGATATTGTATTATTTATAAAAATTTATGTAAAACAATCTTACATATATTTTTTGTAAGACAGGTTCTCTTACTCAACCCACCGTGTGTTGGAGAGTTGAACTGTAAGAAAGTGATGCTCCATCTTAAAAATTAAGATTCATAAAATCGTCTTACGGATACTTACTCTCTATTATTTCATTCCACATACTAATTAATTACACCTCTTTTACTTCTCAATTGAAAATCTATTTTTCCATTCTATTTTTGAGTTCCATATCTCTCTCAGTGGAATTTTCTTTTCTCCGTTGACTCATTAACTACCTCAACTAGTACTACCACCACATAAAACTCATTAATCACGTGTGTTCTATAAACTAAGTCACCCTTAAATTGGGAAGCGGCGCGTGTCCTTTACCTGCATGATTCCGGCAGGCTGGGCCACTTTTTCTCATCCCTCATCGTAGTAGGAAGGTAATGAAGGAAAAAATAGTCACTCCAGTCCAATTTGGCACCCTTCTCCACCCCGACGCGGCTCCCATACCCCTCATAGGTGTTGGGGAAGTTCGCGTAGGCTTGTTTGGCCTCCGCGGACAGGTGAAAGAATTCCCGCCAAATCTCTCTAGTACGCGACATCAAGTGGTGGTCAATTCCGTGGTTGACCACCTGAAAGAAACCCCAGTCGCGACACGCAGTGGAGATGAGGTTGAGGGTGGATAGTTGTGTGGACAAGTCATTGGATTGCAGGTTGCTGAGGTCAATGACCGGAATGTTGACTTCATTTGCGGAGTGGTTTTGGGAGGAGGCACGTTTGATGTAACGTTCCGGGATAACACGTATGCCACTGTCCGATAATGATTGGACTCGTACAATAGGCTCCGGCCAGCTTTGTAGGCAGTTCATCCTTTTTCTTAATTGGTTATGTGTGAGAGAGAGAAAAGTGAGTGTCAGAAAAACCTACACCTAGTGGTGGTGTTGGGAGAGGGAGATATAATATGATGGATATATATATGGAGTTGGAGTTGGAGTGGAAGTGAGAAGGGAGTATATATAGAGACAAGGGAGGAGAGAGAAAGAGATTGAAATGAGATGTAGAGATAGATAGTTCAGTTCCGGCGCCGTGGTGAAATTGCTTTCTCTATCACGTCTATTTGTGTGTGCGGTGATGATATTGATTATTGATGGTGGAAGAACAAGAAAGATGTAATAGCCTAAGCCGCGTGTGACGGGGCTCAGGCCTTCCATAACTGTCCGTACATATGGATCTAATATTCAGCATGCATGTACTAAATATGAACAGTCCCCTAACCTTTTTATTAGTGGAGTGACTATTTTGAAAAACAAAATAAAATACTTCAAGAACAAAAAATGTTGTCATTATAAACAGATGTAGGAAAATTCGTCCCATCTTAGATTTTTTAAGTCAAACTGATTACTGTAAAAAAAAAAATCAAATTGATTAATTTTTTCAAATGAAAATCACAGATGCGGGTGGAGATCGAATCTTCAAGAGCAAAAAAATGTTGTCATTATAAACAGATGTAGGAAAATTATTTACTCTTTCTTCCTATATTTTCGTCCCATTTTAGATTTTTTAAGTCAAACTGATTAACCGTAAAAAAAAAAAAAAAGAAATCAAATTGATTAATTTTTTCAAATGAAAATTTTACGTCAATTTTTTTTTGTTTTAAAATATAAAATCATAAAAGAGTAACACATAAGATGAGCTTCAAAATTCTAATGCTAATCTTTGATATTTTTATATTTTAACGATGAAAAATGAATATAAAATTTTGATTGGTCCTAATTGAAGTTACCTTATGTTATGATTTATATCCATTAATATAATTTCCCTTTAACTCTCTCGATTGACTTAATTTAGGAAACCAACCATAATAAACTCATATTTAAATCTTTCTTACTCATTTAGTCATTTAACATCTTATCTTTTACTACCCTTAAATCTCCTTAACTTAATTACGAAAAGTATCATAATTAACTTATTTTTTAGCAAGTAAAAATCAATTTATATTTTAAATTCTAAAGGAAAGTTATTTAATCTTTGATTTAACTTATTTAAATAATAAAATAACCAATTTACTTATACAATTAATAAATTAAAATAATATTTCCCCGCCAGGCCAAAAGTCTCCGTATGAAAGTCAATTTTTTAAAAAGAAAATGACACTTTTAATGACTTATTAGTTATAAAATGATACTTTTATACCTTAATTTTTTCAAAATGACTATTTAAGTGAAACTTTCAAAATAAAATAGTTGATTCTTTACCCAAAACAAATGGCGTAAGTATTATTTCCTCCATTCAGGGCAAAAAAATATCTATTATCATAACTCTTGTAACAATACAAATTGGATGGAGTGTATTTGATGGATAACTTTGATATTTCAGTCCACCTCTCCATTAAATAATACTGCACTTTTTTTAGTCAACCCCATATAATGAATGATACATATATTGGCGGATCAATCCTAATATTGTCTAGTTCATGTACGGTATCCTATTAATAGTATTATCAAATGGTAGCTTCTCATAACTTGAAAAGTAGTACTCCAATTTCTTTATTTCTTTCTTATAACATGTCTTGATTCTCTGAATCATATATATATATATATATATATATATAGATGAAGATTCTAATTAAGTCAAATTTTATTACTATTAAAATTCTAATTGTATATAAAAAAGTGAAAGTGACGTTTTTATTTAAGGTCAAAGTTGGCCAAATGTTACTACATTTAAGCGCTACATAGTAGACATAAGTTTGCCGGTCGTATGTAGGTAAGTACTTTATCCATTCTCGATAAAGAGACTATTATTTTATTTTATAATATTTTATTTAAAGAGTTTATTTTTAAAAATTAAGGTATAAAAATATCATATTTTATTACTAATAAGTTACTAAAAATATTACTTTCTTAAAAAAAATTGAGTTTCAAACGGAGACACTTTACTTGAAACAGATGAAGTATATATTATATTCATTAATACTCTCAAATAATCTTTATTATACACGTTTTTAAATGTGAATCACACATTTTATTAATACAGTTTTTTTTTGTTCCGAAAATTGTTCAACAAACAAAAGTTCATTTTTTTCTCGGGAAAAGGTCTAAGATCGAACTCAAACTTTCTCTTTTTTTAATAGATCGAGCTCTGACTAATAAAGACGAAATGGATAACTAAATGTTTCTAGAAGACCTCTTTTAAATTCAACATCGTTAATGAATAGGTATGAGTAATTCTTGTGTAATATCCTCTTATTAATTTTTATTCGTAAGTCAAAACTCTATTATCTAACAATTTAATTTATCATTACATGATATATCGGATAATGAAAATCTATTTTATAAAAAATATTCGTAAGTCTTACCCAAATTTCTGTCCAAATACATTATACACGCATATACATGTGTATGTGTGTGTCGTGCAAAGAGACATGATTTCATAAATGGCTAAATGGACTTTGTGTTAGCAATGAAGTCACTGTCCTTATGATTTAAAACTTTTTTTCCTTTGCGTATTGTACTGAGCCATTTCATTTTGTCAGTTGATGGTGGTTTAAACGTGCTAGGGAAAAATGAAAAGGAGTTTTGTGTTATGAAACAAAAAGTCAAGGGTCTATGGGATAGGCACGTGGGTAAACATTTATTGCAAGGTATACTCTTTTGTTCATCCGTTGATGTCTTACGTAAACTTTATGACATGGTCACAAGGAACTTGTTACTCTTTACATACAATTTCAACTCCGATCTCACTCTCTATCTATGTCTGATACACATTAACTCATTGTCTATTTTGTTTGGTGATCGCTTGATGTATTTGTAATCGGTTTGTAAACCCACTCTTGGACTACCGTCCCGTAACAATTATTCCTTGTTGTATCAATCGGTTCAAATAATACGATATATTTATCTTTATTTTATGTATATTCTCTCTGTTTTACTTCAATATATATCGTATATCACCATTATTAAGAAAAGATTGGCTGAGCCACCGTCGATAATATATGGTGAGATGATAAAATAATAATTTATTATTTAACGCATAATATATATATTCGTTGATGCTTGTGCGAAAAATAACCCCAAGCTATAAACTGAATATTTATATATATACATATATTTCAATTATATATATATATATATGAATAACTTTATATACATATATATTTATTACTGACTTACAAACACTCACAGAAAGGCTTGCCGAGTAGCGTGACGTGAATATATATGTATGCTATATAATAGTTGTATAAAGTTGACTGGAAAAATATTCATGCGGAGTTATTTTATTTATTGCTCCTAATAAGTTTTATATTTATTCATAATATAAATGCAATTATATTAAATCAGAATTTTTACATTTTTACCCCTATCATATAACGGCTAATTAACGGTCATAAACGGTCATTTTTTTCTCCATATTTACGACAACATCTTAATAGATTATTCACATTTTTACTATCTCCTTACAAACTCTCAATAATCATATCTTCTTCTACAAAATGTTCCATCCAATGTTGATGATTATTATCATACTTGTTATTGCGTGCACCGCATTGGTTTTTGTTGCTGAATTCCCTCCAAACGATTTTGAGATTTTTATTATCTATCTTTGTATCATGTATGTCCTGTTAGCAGTTACAATAACTTTCAACATACATTTTAACATGTACTGATTGATTATCGTATGAATAAAATTTTCATGTCATTATTTTATTAATATATATATATATATATATATATATATATATATATATATATATATATATATATATATATATATATATATATATATATATATATATATATGTTTCATTTTTATAGTTTTTCTTCACAAATGGCAAACATTGCTAAGCTTGAATTTGAAAGACTTGACATAATTGGGAAAAATTATATGTCTTGGAAACTAGATGCCGAAACTCAACTGACCGCCAAAAGCCTCGAAAATACTATCCAACAAAGTAATAATGAATGGATAAGTAATCAACAACGGGCTCAAGCCATGATTTTCCTACGACACCACGTCCACGAAGACCTAAAGATGGAGTACCTCACTTAATGATCCACTGCCTTTTGGGAGAGTTTGAACGAAAGATATGACCATTTGAAAACGGTCATTCTCCCAAAAGCACACTATGATTGGATTCATATCCGCCTATAAGATTTTAAAACCATCAATGAATATAGTTCAATGATGTATAGAATAACCTCACAGTTGAAATTATGTGAGGAAACCATCACTGAAAACGATATGTTGGAGAAGACTTTCTCCACATTTCATGCCTCGAATATGCTCATGCAGCAGCAATATCGAGAAAAAGGTTTTAAAAGGTACTCTTAATTGATCTATTGCCTCCTTGTAGCTGAACAGAATAATGAGATTCTAATGAAAAATCACGAATCTCGACCAACTGGTTCAGCCCCATTTCCTGAAGCGAATGAGACTATATATGATGAAGGCCAAGAGCGTGGGCGTGGTAGTGGTCGTGGTCGCGGCCAAGGAAATCATGGACAAGGCCGGGGTCATGGTCGAAATCAAGGCCGAGGAAGAGGCCGTGGACGAAATAACTTTCGTCGCCATCATCATCATCCATATAATGGAAATTCCTCTCACCACCTGAAGTGGAACAGAGATGATGATAGAAACACCTCTTCGAGTAGGCAAAATGTGCGTCCAAACAATGAAGAAAGTTCATGTTTTAGGTGTGGCATGACAGGCCACTGGGCACGCACATGCCGAACGGCCAAACATCTAGTTGATCTTTATGAGAGATCACAAAAAGGAAAGAATGTAGAGACAAATTTCCTTGAAAATGATCCTGAAGATCTTCATTTTGATTTCAGTGATATGGCGAACGTCGACATGACCAATACCATTAGTGATGATATTGGTCATGAACAATAAATGAACATAGGAATGAAGCTATATATGGTCCGAGTTTAAGATAAAAGCTGTGGAAAAAGTAACATGTTGTTATGTAGGAACATTATCTGCTTTTCCTATGTATACTAGCATGCTTACAATAAAGTTTATATATGTATTTTGCATTCAATGTGTTATCATATTTATTCATCTTATTTTACTTTCTCTCATATTGAAATAGATCACAATTATGTCTGAATCCAAAATCCAAGGAGAAGATTTATGTCTTGCAGACAGCGCTATTACGCATAACATACTTAAAAATAAGAAATATTTTTCTTATCTAAAAATTGACAATGCTAATGTCAACACTATATCTGGTAATGCCAAAATAATTGAAGGATTTGGCAAGGCAATTTTCCTAATGCCTGGAGGTACGAAATTTATGATAAATAATGTATTGTTCTCTCCTAAGTCTCAAAGAAACTTGTTAAGTTTCAAAGACATTCGTCTGAATGGATATCATATTGAGACTATGAATAAAGAGAATGATGAATATCTTTGCATTACGTCAAACACTTCCGGAAGCAAGTGTATATTGGAAAAATTGTCATCTCTATCATCTGGATTGTATAGTACAATCATAAGAATATTTGAATCATATTCTACAGTAAACCTGAAGTTTACTGAAACTTTTAAAGCTTGGCATGATCGACTGGGGCATCCAGGATCAATAATGATGCGTAGAATTATAGAGAATTCTAGTGGTTATCCATTGAAAAACCAGAAGATTTTTCAATCTAATGAACTCCTTTGTGAGGCTTGTTCTCAAGGAAAGTTGATAATTAGACCATCACCAACTAAAGTTGGATATGAATCACCATCGTTTTTGGAACGAATTCAAGGTGATATATGTGGACCTATCCATCCACCAAGTGGACCATTCCAATACTTTATGGTATTGATTGATGCTTCTAGCAAATGGTCGCACGTATGTCTATTATCAACTCGTAATACGACATTTGCCAAATTCCTTGCACAAATAATCAAGCTGAGAGAACAATTCCCATATTATATGATCAAGAAAGTGAGACTTGATAATGCTGGTGAATTTACATCTCAAGCATTCAATGATTATTGTATGGCAATAGGGACTGATGTTGAAGATCCAGTAACCCATGTTCATACACAAAATGGTTTGGCTGAATCATTGATCAAACGTATTCAACTTATTGCCAGACCATTAATGATGAGAACAAAGTTCCCTACTTCTGTATGGGGTCATGCTGTTTTGCATGCAGCCGCACTGATTCGCCTCAGGACAAGTGCATATCACAAATACTCCCCAATACAGTTGGCATTCGGGCGAGAGCCGAATCTATCCCATCTAAGAGTTTTTGGTTGTGCGGTATATGTACCAATTTCTCCACCACAACGCACAAAGATGGGACCACAAAGGAGATTGAGAGTATATGTTTGGTATGAATCCCCTTCTATAATAAAATATCTTGAACCAAAAACAGGTGACGTTTTTACGGCACGCTTTGCCGATTGTCATTTTAATGAAGACAAGTTTCCACCTTTAGATGAAGAGGGGAGACAAGTGGGAAGAGAGATCAAGTGGTTGTAGACACCTCAATTTCGTACCCCTGGTATGTGACATGACATAAAATATCAAGACCTGTTAAAACATTAACAAATGTCAAGTTACAGGGTCAAAAGTGCAAAAGGACAAAGTAGGATGCGCAAAAGGACAAATTGCAGGGACCAGAGTGTCAAATATGAGCCAAGTTTGAAATTTGGGCATGGCTCCCATAAAGTTTGGGCATGGCGCCCAAATCTCTATGGGGTGGCGCCCAAACCCAATTCTCCAGTGCACTGTTCATCAACGATTTGTCGTAAAATGCAATTGATCCAGCGCAGTGTACAACCGGCTGATGCGCTTGAGAAGATTTTTAATTCCACCGATGTCCCAGCTCTCTCCTATAAATAGCAGAGGTCGGCTCCTCATTTCGACACAGAAAATTTGCGTAAAGCTTCTCCGCGTTAACGTTACGCTGGAGAATTAGAGAGCGGTGTGAGATAGTGAGTGATCACCTCAAAAAGCCTCGAAACTCTGCCAAACTTCCTCCAAACACAAATCCAACCGGTAGAAGTGTACCTTAGCCCCCCCAGCTAGGTATCCACCCTTTTTCCCCGGTCCAAAATCGTGGAAAAGGATTTAAAAGGCCAAAAGGCCAAATCGGCCAGTACGATTTACCCTCAAGCCAACAAACAACCAAAAACAAACAGTTACCCTGCCCAAAACCATAGGCCGAAAGTAACTTTTAGAAGCAGTCACGCTGCCCAAATTCACACAACACACAACACAACACACAACAACAACACAACAACAACGACAACAAAAAGACTCTCTCTCTCTGAGGGACAGAGCTAGCACACCCTAGGCTGTCTGTAAGTTTTATTTTAAGTCTTTCATTTTTGTAAAAGTATTATTTCCAATCCGGCCCAATGTAGATATATAAGCAGTTGTGCTGCCCGGATTTAATTAGGAAATAGTACTAAATGTAGCCGTTATTATGGCCAAATCTTTTCAAATGTATTTGTAATTATTTGTTTTATTTATTCATTAAAGTCTTTATTTGTAAGAGTATTATTTCCAATCCGGCCCAATGTAAATATATAAGCAGTTATGCTGCCCGGATTTTGTTAGGAAATAATACTAAATGTAGCCGTTATAATGACAAAATATTTCCAAGTATATTTGTAATTGTTTGTAAAAGAGATTGTTGCAAGTCTGTAAATAATATAGATGTAATGGATGTATTTGTAGGCAGTTAATGCTTTATTTATCTGTTTAATAAATATAACAAAAAGCATACTTTAGCCAAAAACCGTTTTGAGACCGAAAGGGCGAGTTGGGTGCCTAGCACCTTCCCAACTCGTAACTTAGCCTCCGAACCCGTTTTCATTATCTCTGGTTTTCTTTTTTGGTTTTGCTTTATTTTTTCCTTAAAATAAAGATGGCGACTCTAAAAACATTTTGGATCCATTGGGGCCTCGCAACATCTTTCTTTGCACTTTCACGTTCTCCCCTAAAAAAAGGAGAATGAGAATGGAAAGGTGATGTATTCCTATGTTCTGGTATCCCCTAAAAAAGGGATAACTTGACATAGAAAACCCAAAGCACTCATAGTGATCCGAAATAGGCCATAAGTCTATTTTCATAAAATCCATAGTGGGGGCGCTGCAACATCTTTATTTGCACTTTCACGTTCTTCCCTAAACAAGGGAGGATGGGAATGGAAAGGTGATGTTTTCCTATATCCTGGTATCCCCTAAAAAAGGGATAACTTGACATAGAAAATCCAAAGCTCCCATATTGGATCAAAAATCCACTAAAGGCAACCGAGGCGCATTCCAACGCGCTATTCCGACAGCACTCCTCCCGCACTTTTGATTTCGTTCACTTGGGCAGAATGACGGCTTATTTCGGATGGTTTTGGCCTTTTTGGTTGGGCGGAATAACGGCTTACTTTTTGTGTTTTTCAGCTCATTACTCGGGCAAGGTAACGGCTTACTTTATGGATTTTGGGCCAGGGAAATAAGGTGGATACCTAACTAAAAGGCTAGGGATCACTTATAACCGGTGGGTTTATGTTTTGGCGGAGTTTGGACAGGGTTTGGAAGCTTTGGTGGGCTACACACACCTATCTCACTTCTCTCTCTATTCGGCGTAGTTGAGACGCGGAGAGAATTTCTCAGCGTTTCTCCATAAATGATTTCTTTCTCTGAAGGGGGAGCCCAACACTCTTATTTATAGGTGGAGAGGGGGACTCATCGGGAATTATAAATTCCCTCAGCGCGCAGCATCAGCATGTACACCGACCTTCACAGATTGCACAATGCGTTAAGTCCCAGGGCTACTGTAGCATGCTTGGCGCCGATATCTCCATGGCATGGCACGGTGCCCACCTAGCCTTTTTGGCCGCGCCATGCTCCTGTTCAAGTTCTATTTTTGGCACTTTCACCCCTCGCAATTTACTGTTTTGCGCATCCTGCTTTGCCTTTCGCATTTTCGACTCTTGTAACTTGACATTTGTTAAGTTTAAGCAGTTCTTGATATCACATGTCAGAGTCACATATCAGGGGTACGAAATTGGGGTGTCTACAGATGGGCCGAAAGCATGTTGTCGGAACTCAACAACACTTCCCCCTACTAGTAACTTTGATCGAGTTCTTAAATCGTCTAGCTCGATGATTGATTTCTCAAACAACCAAAAATCAGCTTGGTTTACAATGATAAGTGGCAGCCTATTTTACAACGATTGTTTTGAGAGATCTCTGCATGATTGCCGGTGGAACAATTTAAAGGGTGGAGACATCATTGAAAGGCGAAATAGGCTTAACCGTACTAAAACGATGTCGATTGGATCTAATCTTGTTGCTGAATCCTATAACTACGGGGATGCGTTTCTTCTTGAGGTTGATAAGGGATTTCAATCCAGTTTATTATGGGTTTGGTGTATTTTTTGTTTAGTTGAATTGGGGGTTGTTAAATCGGTAGATATCATGCCAATTGAAAGATGAATAGTGAGGTTAGATTCCATTTGAGAGTGAAGGTGTGGCAAATCCCAAGTTTTTTTTTTGTCCTCTAGGGCGTGTAATTAAGCGTGGCAATTTAAGGCACGACACGACTCGCCGACACGAACATGACACAAAATTATAGGGTTTGGGTTGAGGCTTATCGGGTTCAAGTCGTTATAGTGCCAACACGATAAGACACGATAAAAAATGACTTGTTATCGGGTTGACTTGATAAGCACGGTAAGGCACGATAACTAAAATATATATTTTTTTAAAATTAACTAAGGGTTGTTCACTTTTTTCGAACTATTTTCATGATTATTTCATAGTTTTATCATTTGAACATTTATAAATTTTAAACTACTTGACTATTTATATTGATAAAATTTTAAAATATGTATTAAAAATCAAAATTATATATTTTATAATGTTTATTGGGCTTAACGTGCTTAAAAGGTTTGACTAAATAAATCATACTTTTTTTCTTATTGTATCTATCCATTCTATCGTGTCGTGTCGTATTTTTCGTGTTTTTATTGTGTCGTGTTTGTGCTTATTGTGTCGTATTGTTATCGTGCTGGCCCGATAACGGCCCAGCACGACCGATTTGCCACCCCTACCTGCAATTCATCTACCATAGCTTGCTGCCATAAATGGGTCGTACTTGCCCCTCGATAGGTTTGTGGCAGCTTTCCAAAATTTTCTTTAAAGAAGAATGCACGCATTTAGGCAAGGTTTACGACCAAGATACGCTTCAGCCAGATGATATTCTGGTATTCGATGAAAATTTTGGGGGATAAAAAGTAATTTGGTCAAACATTTATTTAGGATAAAATGAGTAGTTGTGTTTTAATGTTTGAAGATCTGACCAATAAAAAAACTAGGCAGAACTTTTAAACACATGTTATCACCAATGCATCAATATGATAATAGTATATACAACAAGACAAAAAATATCATAAGCTAGAGCTTGTGATATTAATACAAGGTTTAGTGGTAGAGTCGTGAGATATTAAGTTGGTGGTGATTGAAATGTTCAAATTATTATTTAGAAAATATTATATTTGATCTAACGGTATAAAGTTCTAAATATATTTGATCTAATAACAATATCATTAAAACTTTTAATAATATCACAAGTTCTAACCAGTAATATCATACGATGTAGTAAGCTGTACAAAGGTCGGCAGTGAACATGTCTTTTAGGTTGTTTGACAATTGGCAACATTTTAATTGGACTCAATTTTAATCGACTTAAATGTATCTAATTATATTTATGGATAGTTGATTTGAAGAAAGCAAAAGATTGAGTTGAAAATGATGAAAAGGAGAGAGAGAGAAAGAGGGATAACTAGGTCAGGTTACAGGGAGGACCAAACCTGGTTCGTCTCATCTCAGCCATACATGCAACATCACCATTCACCAACATACTTTTGAACCATTCAATTTGTCTACCATTTCCTTGCTTGGCTTGGCTTGCTTTTATCACCATTTTAAACGACAAAGTACTATTGAAAAGGATTAATCTAATAAATATATTTTTATCATGCTTTTAAACTATAACTTAAAATCATTTTCTTAAATACGAGTTTGATTCATTTTTACAAGACCATGTATAAGGTAGACATGCACATCCGGTTTCAAAATCAGCGGTTCTTGGAGGGCAAAAGGGGGAACCGGATTCGAATCGGGAACTAGCACGGTTCACCAAATTTATTTATTTAAAAAAATCATTTTAATTTTTTAAAAAAACTATGTTTAAACATTTTTTTTGAATTTTTTAAAAAACTTTGTTTAATTTTTTTTAGAAACTATGTAAAAAACTATCATTAAATATTTTTTGAATTTTTAAAAGTGACAAAATATCATTATTTTAATTTTGTGTCAACATTTTATACTTTGTAAAATAGTAACAACATTTTGTAAAAAAAATAAAAATAGGGACGATACCCTAACCAATTTTATTAATATAATAAAAAAATTGCAATGAGGGGGACAACCAATTAATCAGCTAAAGTCAAATGAGTTTTACCTCTAAATTACAATTTTTGTTCAATAAAAAAAATATAATCTAAAATTTATAACTTACAAACTATAAATTAAAATTTATAATCTAAAAATTACAATTAACTTACCGAAACGAGCGGCGTTGTTCAATCGCTCTCGATCGTTGTATCTTCATCAAAGTCTTCCTCCTTCTCGAAAGTAACTACCTTGTCATGTGTTCGAGCTGTTGATTTAACTCAATCGCCCACAAAAAGTTGAATTTCTAATTATCATGGACTCAATTGAGATATTCTTTCATCCAAAATGTAGCCGAGCACGCTAAAGGAATGTTCAACGGCGACGGTTCAGACATGAACATCTAGGACCTCCTTTGCAATTAATGATAGAGTTGGATAATTTTGGGTCATTCTCACCCACCATTTTAAAATATCAACATTTTATATAGGACTGAAATTTGTTGATAAATATAAATCAAGTTCTAATACATTTTGATCGCCTCATACTCGTTTTTGAATTCTTGTATTAATAAAATTATCTACCCAATAAAAAAGGTCATCACTAAGTTGACTACTACTACCACTAGTACCTACATTTTCATTATTAATATTAATACCATAAATTGCGTTATATTCTTTAAAAAGTGCATATAAAATATTTTTAATTTCATTCGAAATATTTGTTGAATTTGGAATAGGGTCAGTTGAAAATAAGCAACGCCATCGGAGAATAAATTATCATAATAATATTTTAGCATTACTTCTAAACTATCTTATCCTATTATAAGATTTAATATTTTAGCTACTTAAAACAATGGTGTAATGTTCAAAAATATTTTAGTCATTTTATTCTCATATTAGCAATACATTCACCTAAAATTGAACAATCTTTAAAATGTTTGAATATATAAGTAATTTTAGCACAATATTCTAAAACTAATACGGAAGTAGGATAATAAGAATCATATAATTGTTCGGTAGCGTCATTAAAAACTTTCAAAATCATCTTTAAATCTTCACAAACATCCCATTGATGAGGAAATATTGAAAGAGTGTAATCTATTTATTGAAAAAATATACATAATTATTCCCGATGTTGAGAAGATTCATAAAACATTTGGAATTTCATCGGTTTGGAACATCTAAATAAAATGATTTAAATTCCATATTTTGTTGTCTACAAAATTTAACCCTTAAAAAAATTATGTTGTCTCATCAAAACTGATATTATGTTCCTAATTGGTTTAACTTTATTACGTAAAGTCGTCAAACCATCTTGCACACACAAATTTAAAATATGACTTATGCATTTAACATGAAAAAGTTTACCACCAATTGATGGTTGACAAAATGAAATGAGTTCGGATAATGTAGTAGTATTATTTGAAGCATTATCAAATCCAATTGAAAATATTTTTTTATCTAAACCATATTCTTTTAAAACATTCATAATTTTTGCATAAATATTACGAGCACTATGTACAGTATCAAAGTCTTTAAATTCAATTAATCGTGATTGCATTGTCCATGAGTTATCAATCTAATGACATATAAGTGTTATATAATCAGGTCATTGTCATTTATCACTCCATATATCTACACATATTGAATTTTTTTGCAATAAATTTATAAACATAGTAATTAATGTCTTTTTTTCCTTCTAGACAAGTAATTTTTGTGTCACGAGTAACCATATTCCTATGAAGTTCTTTAGCGGCGGGATTCAATGACAATTGTGCAAAATTTGCCCATAAAACATCATTTACAAAATTAAACGGTAGACCTTTAGCACAAATCAAAATTACCAGTTGTTTTCTATACACAGCTTCGGTAAATTTAAATATAGAAAACGTACTTTATTGAGATGATCTCGCAACTCCCGTGATTTGTGTTTGATCTTATTTCATTTTCATCTTGTCGGGATACTTGTTCTTTATGTGTTTCTTATACGTATCATATTCATTTTCAGTTTTGAAGCTAAATGAAGTGTTGCAATAGTTACATGTGACTAGAAAATTCTTACCTTCAACATGCTTTTTTGTATAATGTAACGTGAATATATCGGATTGTCCCGTTGTTCAACCTCTTGTTGTTGTTCTACTTTGAACTCAACATCTTGTTGTTCCACCTTGACCTTCGGTTTGAGTGATACTCTCTTGAGTACGAGGATGAGTTTCGGAGGTGTGGGGATTAACCCACTCATCACCCATTGGATTGTTTATATCATATTTGTCATCACTAAAATCTAAACTAATTGACGTGTCTAAATTTTGGCAAAAATTATCCTCGGGTCCAACTCTTCTCGGCTTGGGTATTTGGGGTCCTTGGGAAGCTTTGTCTTTTCCCATGTTCATGCCGGATCGAGAAAAAAACATTTTTGTCTAATAAAGTAATAAAATAACGTAATAAGATGTAGTTAATAGTATAAATTAATAGCTAATTTAAAAAGTAATAATTAACGATAAGTCAATAACTAGTAAGTATAATATTAAAACAAAATTAATAAATATTAAAGTACATTAATATTAAAGTTAATAACTAATAACGAAAATAATAGTACTTTATAATAATATAGATAATTTAAATACGTATTTAATATAATTAGTAAACTTACTAAATATTTGGAGAGTAGTAAGTAGACTTGTATCACTAGGGGTGTACATGGTTCGACTTGGTTCGGTTTAGGCCAAAACCGTGAACCAAACCATACCCCCTCGGTTCCAAAAATCTCAAACCGAACTGAACCATCCAATGCTTGGAACCGAACCAAACCAAACCACTCGGTTTGGTTGGTTCGGTTCGGTTTCGTGGTTCGACAAAAAATTAAATTAATCATTTGTAAAAACATTTAAAATTAGACAAATAGATTTTATTCGGTAAATTAAGCTAATTACTAATTAGCATCAAACATTAATAGACAAAAAATCAAACTTTTCTTACAAATATCATCAAACATGGTAATTGAAAATTTGAATCCAAGGTAATTGAAAAGTGAAAACATTTAGAATGGAACAATAGTAGCAATATATATATAATAAACTTATAAACAATTAAACAACCGGATATAAAATAAAATATTATATATATATATATATATATATATATATATATATATAATTAATAATCAAATAATATTCACCTCGGTTTGGTCTGATTCGGTTCGGTTCGACTCGACTCGGTTCGGAGACAGGAACCAACCGAACCGAACCACTCGTTTTAGATTTTGGAAACCAAAACCGAGCTGCCTTGTACCGAAATCGAACCAAACTGCATGGTTCGGTTTGGTTCGATGGTTCGGCTGTACACCCCTATGTATCACACTTTGAGAGTTTTAGGATAATTAGAGAGTTTTAGAATAATTGAAGAGTTTTAGAATTGAGAGAATTAGAGAGAAAATGAGTAGAAAATTTTGGAGAAAGAGTGAGATTATTTATAGGGTAGTAAAATAGGAAAAAACAAAAAAAATCATAAACCCCCCCTCCACACGGTCACATAACCGTTTCAGCCATCAGGGAGCATCATAGCCATTTGTTGGTTTGATCTGGACTGTCCATTCAAATTTATAACCATTTGTTTACAAAATTAGCCGTTGGAATCGTGAACCGCCGGTTCACCAAAAATCAAATATTCGAACCTTTAGTGAACTAGTGAACCTTCGGTTTCAGTTGCCACAGTTTAGGAACGGTTTGGTTCACGGTTCGAATCGTGAACCGGATGTGCATGTCTAGCATAGGCATGACAATTACAACCAATTACTCATTAATCCACCAAACTCACTAATCACCCATCTCATTAATATTTTTTGGGTTGAGACGGGTAACCCATTACCCGTTTCAATCCGACCCAACTCATTTCAATCCGATTGATATTTAAATTCTAACGGGTTTTAAGTCGTTATATATTTCAACCCACTTCAACCCACCACAACTAATTATAGGCCTAACCCTGCGTCTTTCAACCAAAATAAATTTAAAAGTCAAAATATGTCCTACTTGTTTGGCCCTTCAATAATCAATACCTCTAACGAGGAGTTCTGGACCTTGTGGTTAATTAGTGATTTAGGCATAAGCTGAATGTAAAGTAAAATATAAAGAGTAATGCTAGAGCCACTCAATGAGCACTTAAATTTGTGCATCAAATGATGTGGTTTCCAATGTGTCATTTATTTGGTATTTTATGGGCTCTACTATAAATTAAAAAGTTATGTTAACAATATGACACATAAGATGCCACATCATTTGGTACCCAAAATTAAGTACTATTAGAGTGGCTCTAGCATTACCCAAATATAAATGTCATTATCATCCAATTTAATTAAATAGTTATTTGAAATTAGTATCGACATAATGACATAATGACATAATGCTCCACAAAGCAACCAAAACGTTCAATAAATTTCGCACATGCAAAATTTGTGTTTTGGTTACGCATTGCTATTCTTAGATTTATTCCTATATTATAAATGGTTGTTAAATGTACGCTATCTGACAGCGAGTTAGATATTCATTTATTTATGAAATAAATTATTACCTATGACCATGAGGCATAATCAATGAGCATCTCGTCTCGTCTACTCCACTTATAGAGAATTATTTGAATTGTTACTTTTTCAAGTTTTCTTTTAAAAATATGGATTTATTTTCATACGTGACTCGTGTTGTTATAGGAATATCCCCGCCAAGAATCTCATTAAGGCTTTGTTTGTTTTACAAAAAAAATGATTTCTTTTTATTTTAAAATTTTTGGTAAATCTTTTATAAATATATTGTAAAACATTTTCATATATTTGGCAAATACACAGAAAATATTTTGGAAAACAATATATGAATAAATATAAAAAATGTATTCTAATATTAATGCTCTTATTAAATACTCCGTTCCAAGTAATGAGTCCATGTATGAAAGCTATTTTTTTAAAAAAAATAATAGTTTTAATAGTCCATTAGAAATAAAATTACACTTTTATGCCTTAATTTTTGAAAGGAAACTCTTTAAATGAAACATATCAAAATGGAGTAGTGAACTCTTTGTTCTGCACAGAGAGAGTATAAGATAGTATTGAACTTTAAGTAATTTTTCTTTAGTAACTTTCAATTTACTATTAGTGGTATAAAATCAATAAGGCACATATTTTTTCAATCTTACAAATACAACTAAACAAATTGATAATTTAGATTAAAAAAACGTTTTGAAATAGAAAATATGCAATGTTTGGGACGTCCCTAAATAATATAGATTTATAAAGCTGACACTAATTTTAGGACATAGTGAGTACTTATTAAAATTATAATTTATAAATAGTGTGCACAAACTTTATTTATATTTTTAAACAATTTGTTCGTTAAGTGAAATATTGTGCGTGTATGTAAATATATGTAATTGTAGAAGGGGGTGGAGGGATGCTCGAATATTTGGAACATGACTTACGGAAAATGAATCCTTAAATCATTTTCTGAAAAATAAAATTTTATTTTCCATTGACTCAAAAAACTTTTACATTAACTATATTTTTTTAAAATTACCAAATATCAAAAAATGAAGAAAGCATTTTTTGAAATTATTTTCTGTAAAACAAACGAAGTCTAAGCGTTGGACCAAAATAGGGATAGGGAACTATCTCCCACCGAAAATGATATCATGCACCCCACTTGATGATTACCCTCATTTCCCAATCACATGGTGATATCAATGGCCATGATTGTGTCCCACTCCCACTCCCATGGTCCCCAATCCCAACCTCCCTCAATACTCGTGGTTCACGATTTCCTTATATATATATATATATATATATATATATATATATATATATATATATATATATATATATATATATATATATATATATATATATATATATATATATATATGTACTAACAATATTATACTCCCTTCGTCCCTAAATTATTGTCATGTTTTGTTTTTTCGTCCATTTCTAAAATAATTATCTTATTTGAAACTTTTTTTTAGAATAACATTTTTACCATTGTTCCTTTACTTTTTCATCTTACTTTAATTATGAGTCACATACACATAAACTTTAAAATAAACTACACAACAAACTAATATTAATAATCCACTCAAATGTGTTTTCTTAAATCGTGCGTCAAGTTCACCAAAACGATAATTTAAGAACGGATGAAGTATCATTTTATGATAAACTGGCTTTCCCATGTAACCAATCGTTGGGTATTTTTGATACGTCTGTGAGCTGGGCTCTGAGAAACTTCATCTATGCTTCCTTTCTGGTTAGGAAAGAGGAAAGTTGGGAAGATTGTAAAGAATGACAGTTTTGAGAAGTTCTTGGTAGAGAACTTGGATTTTGAGACGGATCTCATCTGTCATGCTTTCAAGTGCCATGTAATGAGACAGACAAATGGACATTTCGTTTTTGTATGACGAGAACGAGAGGACTCAATTACCCTCACAAGTATTGGGCACTTGGCTGTAATGCTGGCGCATCGTGCTTGGGCAATGCGACCGCATTGCAAACCAGTCTCATCCATGGGCAATGCGAGCACATCACTAAGGTAAAAATTTGAAGGATATTTCTGTCTTCAGAGCGGCCGCATTCAAGAGTGGAATGCAACCGCACCCGATGGCAATGCGGTCGCATCGCGTAAGGCAATGCGACCGCATTGGTACGACTTATTTGTTTTCAGGCTTTTTTGTTTAATAGTTTATGATTTAGTATTGTAGCCCTATATATAATTATAAAAATGTTCCAATCCCCATATCAATAAGATGCCACACTTACCTATCAAAAAAACAATGTTGTCATAATAAAACTTTGATAGTCCATTGACCCCAATCTTTCTCTATTCTTTTGATTGTGTTGTGCACATCGGAAAACTAGAAAACAAATTAACATAGTATAATATGACCAATCACAAAGAAGAGAAAGAGATTGGGGCCAACGGACTGTCGAAATTTTATTAGAGACTCACCTTCAAACATTCTAGGTATACAACTATTTATATGTGTATAATAGAAACCATAAAACCCTTAAAAGGATTTTAAAAAATGGACAAGCTACAAAAAACCCTAAAAATTAGGGTGAGCGGTCGCTCAGCCTAAGCACTGGGCGACCACGCAAAATGCAGTAGCACCCCTCAAAGGTTTCTTCATTGAGCGATCGCTCAGCCAAATCCTGGGCGATCGCTCAAGCCCAGAAACTGTCATGTCCTTGTCCAAAACACGAATAGTCCGTACCTAGTTAATCGAGCCATCTCATTCTCAACAGATTGATCTTTGAGTATTCTGTAAATTGTTTACAAAGTTTTCCGTTGTCCACAATGTAGAAGCTAAAATAAATTTGAGCATTCATGCATGTCATTTTCAATTCAATTGCGTGTAGTTTGAGAAATTATGTATAATTGCTTAAGAAGGCAGTTTATGTTAAAACTTAAGGTGAATCGTACAATTGTTCCCTTGACAATCGACTTCTACGTCATTAGTCTATTAACAATTTTTTTTATCAATCTGGTCTTATGATTTTTAAATTTTTACACAGTCAGCCCTTTCGATGCTTGACGTTAGTGAAATACAGTTATGTTGCTCATGTCCCTCCAATATTCGGTTGGGTAAGGGCTAATATGCAATTTCTCAAACATAAACTATTTCATAATCTGTAATCGAGTCCTTGGGATAAAAAAAAAACCATAAACCATCTTCTGCAAAGTATTATCCCCAAATTCATCTCTCTCCTTTTACTACCTACACCAACCAAATGATGGCAAGAGCTTCAATCCGAGACATCCTCCGATTTAGGAACCCGATTTGGTATCTCCATCCTGCCCTAATCCCATCCTAACTACATTTCGTATTTTTTCATCTTCAGCAGCAACAACAACACATTATCTCTATCATCTTACTATTACCCTCCTTGACACATTCCATTGCAGATCCCACATATTCCAAATCCAAACCTAGTTAATAACTTCAGGCCTTTTCCAAAACCTGACCATCTCTCGGTAGTAGAATCCTTAACCCTTACATATAATACTGCAACATTTACTTTATTTTTTGATCAATTAGTCATCCAGATACTTACTATTTAAACATTGTAATGAAATCATATGCTCGCAATTCTGTCCTGATAGAAATTGTTGGGGGTCTATTTCGAAATGCTCCAAAATGGATTCTTCCAAATGGTTTTACTTTCATATCAATTTTTAGTGCTTGCGCGAAATTAAGGTATTTGGGATTGGGTAGAAGAGCCATGGGCTAGTAATTAAGAATGGGGTTGATGGTGTGTTGCAGGTACATATTTTTTTTTTCAATACATGCATACGCTTGTTGTGGGCTTATTCATGGTCCCGAGGTGTTTGTTGATGGGTTTGTTAAATGTGGTGGTATGGTAGATATAACTAGGTCAAAAGATGGACATGTGCAGTTTGTTAAGTGAGTTTGCCTAATGAGATTACATGCTTGTTTGGTACAGCGGTTTGAAAACGCAACGTTTTTTTCTCACAAATGCATTTGAGATACATTATCAAAATGCTATTTTTATAAATCTGAGTATTTATCAAATGACTGTTTTACCCTTTTTAAAATAATGTCATACTTCTAATTTTATGGATATACTTAAGTTAAAAAAAATAATAAATAATAAAATGAAAGCAAAAGTTAATTAAAGGAGTTTTCATATTGAAATGACAACACCTCCTGCAAATTTGAAAAAAAAAAAGTGGGACACCGGTCACCCACTTTTCCCCAAAAACTTTTGACTTTTTCCTCAAATCCTCCCACCTCTATCTCTCTATTTTTCCTTTATTGAATCCTTCCTCCTCATTTCTCTCTTCCGTCTTCGAATTCCCTCTCTCTCTCTACCTTTCCTTTCTCTCTTCAGTCAACCTTTTCTTTGATTGCCACTGTCATCACCGCCTAGTATGCCGGAAATGGCCACGTCAATCAACGTCCGGCAACACACTTATCACCGGTAACCTCTCACTTCTCTCTCCCTGCACCAACTCCTCTCCCCATTTTTCTCACACATCTAGATAGCTGTTTATATTGCCAAATGGAAGGGGGTAATGTCGGAAAGTTATTTCTCAAAGCAACGTTTTGTTTGCTTCGTTTTCCATCCCGCTCACAATTTCGCCGTTTAGAAACGCCCGCCGTTTCTAAAAAGCTCTGTTTTAAAACGGGGTATTGAAACAACATTTTAGGAAAACGCTTCATTATTTGATAGCGTTTTGGACAAAAACGTGATACCAGACAGGCTCTACATTTGGTTGGGGTGGGTGATTAGAGGAGAGGGATGAATTTCGGTGAAATAGTTTAGGGAAGAAGACTTTATGGTATTTTTTTCGAACCCTGGAGGCTCGATTACAAATTGTGATATAGTTTATGTTTGAGAACATGCATATTAGTCATTATCTGAACGCATGTGGGAGACACATATATAACTTAACGACATTTCACTAACGATATCCTTAAAAATGATTGGTTGTGGAAAATTTAAAAGTCATATTACCAAATTGCAAAAAAAAAAAAAAATCGTTAAGGGACTAATAGCGAAGAAGTCCATAGTCAAGGGACCAATTGTACGATGTTCTCTAAAATTTAATAGGAAACTTTTATAGTCGGTCTAATTAAAAAAAGTTCTACGAGTGAAAATTATTATGGATACAATGTGTCGCACTACAATTAGTGTCATTAATGCCTAATACAAATTACAAACATACAATAAAAAATTACTCCGTTCGTCCAACCAATAAATTTCATATTTGAAATTTTTAATAATTAAGTGATATTTTTTCCGTAAGAAGTCTAATTATTAATGATATTTATTAATGTCATTGAAGTTAGTCATAATTTCAAAAATACTTGACCACAAGTAATATGTGTACGATACAAGTGGAGGAAAGATGAAATGTTGTAGATACTGTAATCATAATTTTTGAAGTAGATTTATAAAATGAAATATTCCAAAATTGTATAACTACCATTTGTATTAATTATAATTACAATAATTTTTAAGCATAATTAATATGTTAGTATCAATTGTGAAGGTAAAGGTAAAACAAAAATGCTAAGTTTTCCGTTATTTTTACAACTATTGTTATAACTAAGTCTTAGTAGAAGTCAAATGTGTTTTCGTGAATGACAATTTTACCCTTCACCAAGGTTTAGTTGTAGCAATAGTCGTATAAGTTGTAGTAAACCTAGTATTGTTGAAGTTAAAATATTATGAAAATTGTTAACATAATTGTTGAAAGTTGACTTTTTATATAACACCTCCAAAAATAATATAATGTACTGATTGCCGTTTTAAATGAAGCAAAATATACAAGGTAACAAGAATAGTTGGTTTCTACATTGAAGACCACGCTCAGTTTGTGGTGGAGTGATTGGTGATTGGTGGGGTGCACTCAGCACTCCAATGTGTGGACTGATTACTATGAAATGTTTATTGTGGCATACCCTTTTTGTGACCTTTGATGATTGAAAGGTATTGCCTCTATTGTTTGGTGACATGAATTATTCCCAAGAACCACTCATTCACCTTTTTTAAAAACTTGTCCGGGGAATGTGAACAACAAAAATTTTCAAGGAACCATTGAATTTGCTTCATGTTGGCCAAGGACTATTGAATTGAATTATTGGTCTCTGTTTGCAGTGGCGGAGCCATGTTTGTTCTTAAAGGGGCCATGACCTTGGGATCTTTAAACAAATTTCACTGCAATGGTCGAGTTATTAAAATTTGGTTATTTTTATTAAAAAAAAAACTGTATTATTGCACCCTAAAGTTAATATACAAATTAATTGTACTATGGGCTCGTTTGTTGTGGTGATGAGCATGATGGTGATAAACTTAAGTTGGTAGCGAATGAGTTTTGGTGATTGCGTGATAGATGTTTGTTACAATTTGAAAAGCTTATAAGTCGTTATAATTATTTCTTAAAAAAAAAAAAACTTGAAAATTAATATTCATATTTTTATGTATATTTCATAAAAGGATGAAATGAAGACAATCAAATATTTATTAATGAATAGTTGTCTTCATGTTTTAAAAAAAACCAAAAAAGCTTAAAATTTTGGCTTTTTGGCTTTTGGCTTTTCAATGCATAAAGGGTGTTGTACCTTACTTATTGGCTTTTGACTTATAAGCTGAAACAAACACTTTAAATATGACTTTTCAAAAGCCAAAAGCTAAAAATCACTCCAAATAAGCTGCAACAAACGAGCACTATATGACCTCCCTATTCCCTAAAGTCCAAATATATTTATGGGTTCTTCCTTCCATGATCGGTAAAAGAGAATATATATACAGCCTCCGCAGAAACGAAATCCTTGCTTCGCCACTGTCTATTTGTTTCGTGAAAAATATTTTATTGAATTATAATTTTTAAATAATAAAAATATTATGCTCTCAAACATTGAAAGATGGGATCCAATCACCTTGATCTAAAGAGTTTTCAAACAAGGACTTTTTGGGTGAAACAGAAAGAGTAATTAATTAGGAGATATTAATAATTAAAAATCAAATTGAAAAGACAAAATGAGAAACAAATCTTATATTAAGTTGAAATCTCTTTTACCAGAAAATATACCCCTCGTGCTACCAAACAAATTCGAACATGGATGATACTATGATAGATTACTCATGAATCATATTGTATAGTGACACATGGAGGGATATACTGATGACTTCCCGACCACAAGAGCACACCGTACCCTTCAACTAACAGCCATCTGCGATTGCAAAGTTAATTTTGGAAAAAATAGTTTTCTTAAGCAACCATTAATTCTCTTAACACATGGTTTAATTCTTAGTTGATCACAAGAAAGATTGTGGTCCCGTTTAGTGAGACAGACATATACATTGTCAATCCATTTAGAGCATCAATATATAATGTGAAAATGAAAGTGTCCCCTTTCAAGCACATGATTAGTTGATTGGAGACTTAGTAATGGTGGAATGAATTATTCCCGAGGGCCAATGACTGATTCGCTTTTTGTCTGCACTATTAGAGCTATTGGCGAACTCGTGGAGAGAGAAAGATTAGAATCAACTTAACGATAGCGGTCTCTCCCCTCCTTTTAAAATACTCCCTCTGCCTCCCATTCACCAAAAAAACTTAATATTTAAAATGTCTTATTATTAATAGATAATTTTATATTTAAAAAAAGTCTAATTATAAAAATATATACAATTATCGTTATTGTTGGTTATAATTACAAAAATATTTGACTATAACCGATATGTCAATCTATTGTGGAGGGTAAAGTTGACATGTTATGGAGATAATAAACATAATATTTTGGAATTTGACTCTTAATATGAAACATCTCAAAATAGTATGACAAATATTTTACCCAAAACGAATGGACTAATCTTTCTTCCTTTTTCATTTATCTCAAAATAATAGTCTCATTTTTAAAAATAGTACTCCATATATATATAATTGTGCATCTTTCATTTTTCATTCGTTGTAAAAAAATTACACTTTTTAAATTTTTATTTAGAAAACACTTTATCATTTTATCGTACTTTTTTTCTTCGTATTTAAATAGTGTTCCACATGTCGATGAGACTTTGAAGAAAATTACATATTGTACCAATATTACTAATATAATGAATTAGTATATCTTAATTTATATACACAGTCAACTAGAACAATTACTTAAGAACATAGGTAATAACTTAAAAGTAAAATTTGAAAAATATGCCAGCAAGTAAAACTACAATTTTACAAAGCTTGATTTGTCAAATAAAACTATTTTTTTATATTAGAAGAGAGTGAGTAAAATATTTTGAATGTGGATGAAAAATCACCTATTAGATTTGGAACGCATCCATGGCTGACCCTGAGCTTTTTGGGGCCTATAGCGAAAAAAATAAAATAAAAAGTTTAATACAAAACTGATTAAATGCGTGCAATCAAATACATTATCTATTAGGACAACAAGTTTCTTATGATACTTGTAGTAAGTTATATATTATATATCTTTGAAAGTAAATTAGATTAATAAATAGTTTATCACTCATTTGAACATGTGCTCTCCAATTTCTCCAACACAGCCACTATGTCATGCAACTAGTTGTAAAAAATAAATAAATAAATTATATATACAATGTATAAGGTGGTTTTTATAAATGTGGGCTCCTAAAATTAGAGGCTCATGGTCGTCGCCCTCTAGAGGCCGCCCTGAACACATCAATTATATTATTTTTAAAATATTCATCATTTATTGATTATAAATTTATAACGAGCTCGGGTGTATTAGACTATTACTATTTGTGGGATCTAGTCTTATTAGATCGCTTAAAAGAAAATGTTTTTAAAAAAATTTAAATATAGTTGTTAAAATGTTAGAGAAAAATACCAAAAAGTCTCACTAAAAAATCACATTTCCAAAAAATCTCAAAAATTATTCTTATATCTAAAAAGTCCAAAAGTTAAATTCTTAATACCAAAAAGTCCAAAACTTAACGTTTCTTCTAACATCGTTACAGTATAATGTTTTATTTGAAAAAAAAATATTTATAATTTCAATGATTCAATATTTTAGATAAAATAATAATACTAATAATAACAATAATAATAATAAGAATAATAATATTATTATTAAAAATAAAATAATAATAATAAAAGAAACAACAACAACAAATAATAATTTACTAATAATAATAATAATATTATTATTATTATTATTATTATTATTATTATCATTATTATCACTACTACCACAATTTCATATAAGTGTAAAGGTTAACTTTAAATCTTAATATGAAAATATTAATTTTAAATTTTATAGATTGAATAGCAGTTTTGAGATCATTGTGAAATTAATTTTAAATAGACTTTTGGTATTTAATACTAATAATGTTAATGAAGAATAATATTACTATTATAATAATAGTAGTAACAATAATAATAATAATAATAATAATAATAATAATAATAATAATAATAATAATAATAATAATAATAATAATAATAATAATAATAATCAATACAATTTTTATCATCATTGTCATAAAAATAAATTTTCGTCCAAATAAAAACTTTTAGCATAACGACGTTCATAGATATATTAAGTTTTGGACTTTTTAGTATTAAAATTATGATTTTGAGACTTTTTTATACAAAAAAAAAATTTGGGATTTTTTTGGATAAAAGAATTTTTTGGTGGGACTTTTTAGTATTTTTCCCAAAATGCTATGTACATTTGGAGAAGACTGCATCGACGCCAATATAGCTATTAAATTTATGCTTAGAACTTTCCATTTGACAAAATAGTAGCATTAAAAAAGATAAGAAGCAGAAAGAAGTCTGAGTGCTGGCCATGGCGTAGGCCCAAGCTCATTTGATTAACTATTTAACTGATTATAGTGGTGGTTCTAACCTAAAATTAGGAGGCTTTCGTGGAATAATTTCTCAAATCATTAGAAAATACACCCTTCTTTCCAATTTGGTTAGTCTCCCAAAATAGTCTCATTATTAAAAAAAACTAATTTAATTTAATTATTTAAGGTACACAAATATTTAAAAAGTTAACTAATCGACATAGACTTTTTTTTTTTTAACGGAAGGAGTGCTAGGAAGAGAGAGAATGAGTTCATACGACTCTATTGGAGGTTCTAACCTGAAATCATTGTTGTTTTTGACCTGTCACATAGATTAAAAAAATTAATTTAAGTATTAATATTTATATAGTTATATATAATTTTCTTTAAAATTCATGTGCATGTAGCACATAATTAAAAAAGTAAGATATTGTTCTAAAATAGAAACCTTACAAACAATTTTTTTTTGGGACAGACAAAAATTAAAACCAAAATAATAATTTAGGGAGGAAGAAAGTACTAGTTTAATGTTTAGTTATTTAGTTGAGTCGTGGTAATGGTTGAAATTGCCCATTTCATGTTTGTTTGAAGCTTATTTGGAGTATTTAAATCAATCAAAACTCCCAACAATAACAAATAATCACTAACTCGTTATACTCACAATTCAACTCAACTCAACTTGTCTACTATCTTGGTAAGCTAATAATCCTACGAGATTAAGATAAAGAAAATAAGACGGGAAACTAATTATTAATGCCGACAAAGATTGCCGGTGTTCCATGCGTGGATAAGATGATGCGCTTGTCGGCCGGTGTCAATTATTAACATAACAGTGACAACAAAAGGATGTCTCCGATTTCGCTTCTATCTTCTTTATTTATTTATTATTAAAGGATGTCTCTTGTCGGCCTGTGGCAAAGGCAATCATCCTACTCTTTATTCTCAACACAATATTTAATTTCCAAACGTGTTTTTCCGATTTCTGCATGCAAAATGAAAGAAGGCTACTCATATGTTAGTAAAACTAAGGCTACAGAAAATGATTTCTGGAAAATGATTTTCGGAAAATCAAAAGATTTCATTTTCAGGTGCTTGGTAAATCTTTTGAAAATATGTTAGAAAACATTTATGGGTGTTTGGCAAACACACGAAAAATGTTACGTAAAATAATATATGAATAAATACAAAAATAAAAATAGAAAATGAACAATGTTTAGGATGTCCCTAGAAAATCAATAAGGACCATCTTTTTTTAATCTCACAATTACAAATAATTTTTTTGATAATTGATATGAAAAAAAAACGTTTTAAAATAGAAAATAGACAATGTTTAGGATGTCCCTAGAAAATATTACGGGAAACTATATATGAAAAAATACAAAAAATATATTCTAATATTAATACACATATTGAATATAAAATAGTGTTGAATTTTAAGTAATTTTTTTTTAGTAACCCTCAATTTATCATTAGTAGTGTCAAATCAATGTCTATCTTTTTTCAATTTCACTAATACAAATAAAAAATTTGATGATTGATATGAAAAAAATGTTTTAAAATAGAAAATTGACTATGGTTAGGATGTCCCTAAATAATATAGTTGACACTAATTTTAAAACGTAGTATGCATTTATTAAAATTATACTTTATAAATAGTGTGCACAAACTTAATTTATATTTCTAAACAATTTATTTGTTGAGTGAAATATTGTGTGTGTAAGTAAATATATGTAATTGTGAAAGGGGGCAGAGGGTGCCCGAACATTTGGAAAATGACTTTCGGAAAATGAATCCGTAAGTCATTTTCCGGAAAAGAAGCCTTCATTTTCCGTTGACTCGGAAAACCTTTTACATTGACTGCATTTTCCTAATGTTACCAAACACCGGAAAATGAGGAAAACGTTTTCCGGAAGTCATTTTCCGTGAAACAAACGGAGCCTAAGTAACTCCGGTTTCAAATCATCTATCACACTCTCTGTCATATTTTTCTGTCCCATTGAATTTCGGTCGTATATGTTCCTTGTTATTTTAGTCGGTCTTTTTTTTATAAAGAAACATGTGGGGCTGAGATTCAATGAGACAATGAATGTGACAGAGAGTGTGATAGACGATTTGAAGCCAGTAACTCCCTATGTTCCCAAAGGGTAATGTGGCTTTCTTTTTTTGATATAATTTCAACACAATAGTCTTATATCTAAATATAAATAAATTTATTTTATTTAGAAAAGGTTCATACTAGTAAAATTGCAATCTTAAAAAAAAAATCAACTTATGCAGTGATAACACTTTTTTTCGTTTTTAGGATGAGAGAGAATTATAGGTCCAGGATAGTCCAAGAAAATATCTACGTAATAGTTTAATAATTATAATGACAGAAGCACATAACATTCCTATTTATATCATTTTTCCTCCTAAATTGACTTTCTAAACAAAGATCTTCATTAAATAATTTAATCTTCAATATCTAGATTACATTTAATGTTCAACTTTTGCTTTGGGAATTGAAAATAAGAAAATATCAATGTTATGGTTAATTTGATAAATAATTTCATAATCTCTTCGCATTCTTCTTTATCATGTTTTATATTTAGATTTCTACAAAAAAAAAAAAACTCTTCATTTTCTTTCTTTCTTAAATCAAATTAATTGAATGTAACAACTATATTTGTTACATTGTAATTAAATAATGTTGAATGAATGTAGAAACCAGGATAATTGAATAACTATCAATTTTTGACTTCTAAAATCAGTATAAATAATATGAAATTCATTCACAATCACTTTTTTTTCATAATAAAAAATAATAGTCTCCAAAATGCAGCATTTATTCATGTTAGTGAAACAGATCAATCAAAACAAATTGCAATGGGCAATGAAAATATGATTAATACAGTTTACAATGATACATTTCTATTTGAGCAGTTTTCCTTCATTTATTATTTTATATTATTTCTCCTCTTCATTTTACTTATTACTTATGTATAGTTCAGTGAATAAGATATCTAACGTGCGTTTAACGCACTGGTACAAAAACTAGTTTAATTTTAATTTATTTATACTTTTGATTTATTGATCCCACCTTGTAGAGCAGTACTGAAAAGTCGAAGCATTCAAACATTTATTTTACCTTCATTCCATCCAAAAAAAAATCACGTTTAAAAAAATCTAATTATTAAGAGATATATAAGTAATATTGAAGTTGGTCATAATTAAAAATATGTACTTAAACATAACAATTTTGCTTACAAGACAAGTGGAGAATAAGGATGAAATGTTATAGAAATTATAAGGATACTTTTTGAAAGTGTTGACTGTTTATATGAAACATCTCAAAACACTTGATAGATTTTTTGCTTAAAACGGAGTGAGTTTAAATCTAGAGCTAATTATTATTTTTATAGCTTAACGCATGGATAAAAATATTTTTCAATTAAATAATATTCAAGCAAAACGCGGAAGCAAATCAAAATCAAAAGAATAAAATAAGTTGTAATGTATTAATTAAGATATTTATGAAATTATTATTATTATATTTTTAAGTTATGAAAAATTAAAACTTTGAGCAAAATATATGAGGTATTATTTATTTAGTAAATAAATATATCATAAATTAGAAAAGAAGATAAAGCATGAATAACTGTAAACTACTTAATAATAAAAACTAAAAAATGTAAAAAACATAACAAAAATTTACTTTGATGAAGCAAGATAGACCTATTTAAACGTCTTTTCTTATTTGAAATGACAATAAGATTTGAACATTTTTTTGTGATTTGTTGAATCAACAATGAGCGAAATATTTGAATATGTGAAAGTTGAGTAGGTATATAAATTGTTTTCCCATGTATTGTACTATTGTGTACTTGGTAGTAGCTAGAAAAAATATATAATATTTTAAATATATATAAATAAATCTTTAATAAAATTTATTTTAAAATAGTATAATATATTTTACCATTCGTGATATCCAATAAAAGAAGAACTAAAGTGGGATGCAACACATTTTGATTAGATCATACAATATTATACTGTTGGAAAGCAGCACTTTATGCAACATAATTTATATATGATTTTTAAATTAAAGAAATAAACACCAAGAAATCATCTTGACACAATATTATTTTCATATGGACTAAATAATTCAAAAGACTTTAATCATCTCATTCAAAAGACTTCAACAAAATTATCCGGGAACAATATTATTTTCTTATGACCATTTCCAAAATAAGAAATAAAAAAAACCCACCTCATTGAAAAACACTAAAAGACATGCTATATATAAAACTCAACCCATTAATATCTTACCTCCGCCCCTAAGCCCCATGTGATGTGAGTTGTCCATTTTAACCTATTATATATAATCAATTCACTACCTCAACACCTAACCAAATTCAACACATGTCGTCTAACTCTAACAAATACAACCCTTCAGTTAGAACCATTCATGTAGAATCATTCATCTTATGTCTATTCCTTCACTTGAAAATTCCATCTACCTAACATTCAGTAATAAATCATAATAATTTCTTTCCTCAGATTATTCAAATCCTTTTAATTTTTCATTGAGTTAAAAATTGAGTCTCTTTCATTGCTTTACCTTATATTTCGTTGTATAACTTTTAAAGTTTTTTTTGAAAAAAATACAGATTATCTCCATCCAATAATATATCTATTTATTACTTTTTTATTATATATATTAATATTATTTTAATATCTACTATTTGTAATTCATGGGTTAAAATTTAAATGTGGGTCCAGCCCCAAATAAAATAATGAGACTAAAATCCATCCTCTCAGTGGCCTAATTCAAAATTGTCCAATACAAAAAATAGGCCTAAAACAATTAGATTAACCCAAAACAAATATAATATTAATTAATACAAATTAATATTTTAACTAAAATTATGAGGGTATTACAATTACAATAAAAAGAAAAACAGAAAATAAAAAAAAAATTGCAGGCTAGTACATTTTGACAAATTTTCAACTGTTTTAGTTCCCGATATTATTGTTTCAAACCGCTACAGTGCAATATCAAATGATGGATCACAATGCATGAAAATATTTGTTAACGTTTGTTAAAATTTGACAAAGTATACACCATCTTAATTTTTTTTTCCCAAATAAACATTATTATAAAAAAATCGGGTTGATATCATGTTAGCTCAATAAACCTAATAAACAAAGAAAAAAGTAGGAAACCAATTTTTGTTCAAAAAAAAGGGTTGTTATTGTTCTAGTTTGAAGTCTTAAAACTAAAAAAGAAACTTTAAGCCCTAAGCTACAAACAATGCTCGCGCAAAGCTCACCGGCGCTTCGTCTCACATTTCACTGGCGACACATCATATCCCTTTTTCACACCGCCGGTGCCATGTTAAAATCTTATCCCTCAAACACTATCTCGCTTGATCCATCTCTATTGTTCTACAATATCTAGTACAATTATCAAGAGAGAATCTTGTTTATGTTACCCATCATAACAATTATCAAGGAAGAATTTTTTTTATATTACCCCTCATGATAAGATAGTGATAGTCAACAGTGTATATTTGAGATTGATAGTTGCATTTTTTTGACGATTAAAACTTAGAATCTGATTCAATAATCATAAAATTTTCAGATCCATTAATTTTTTTTACATTTTTGTAGATTTGTGTGGGTATTTGTTATTCAATAGAAATACTGCATGATTTTTTTGGCTACTAAAACTTTGAATCTTATTTAATAATCATAAAAAAATGGGTTTAAAATGTTTAAAGCTTACTTGGTAACTGTTTTTTTTTTTACTTTACAGATGATTAGTTGAAATATCCACAAAGAATGTTGTGATGAATATATATGTATGTAATGGAAAACAAAAGGTCAAACTTGATATTGTTAATTGTACTAAGAATACCAGTTGTTTAAGTGTATTCAAAGTTTCAACAAATGTGTAAATATATTCAAGTCAATTTATTCAAAATTAAATATTAAAAGTTTAATATAAAAACTAAAAAAAATAACAAAAAAAGTGTTTCAGCTTCCAATGCATGACTAGATAATTCATATTTGAGTTTTCATTTATGATAAGTTGTTTTAGGATGGAAAAACACGGTTATTATATATAAATATATAGATTTGTGAGCTTGGTCAAATGAGACTCTTTTTAAAAACTTGGGATGCTAAGATTTTAAGTCGTGAATAGGTTAGGGGCGAGCTTTACTATATCCGATTCAGTAGAATGAATCTTTTAGTGTTATTACATTACATGCATGAAATGAATTAATTTTATTTTGTGGCGAAGTTGAAGTGTGTTATATAATTTCAAATTTATTTAAATTTAAATCTCATATATATATATATATATTTGTTATTGTGTTAAAGCATAATTGTTCGCCAATCATACTATGTTGGGAAACGAAACGCAGGTCGCGGGGTTCGACGAAAATCAAGTCCCCTTCTGCAGTTAAATTCAAGAGAGAATGATGTTTTTTTCGTAAAAGCTCATGTCTTATCGAAAACTTCCATTATAAAATGGTTTGAATAATCAAACGCAATGACATATTGAATATTCATATTTCCCAGAAAATAAGAGTGCTTTCGGGTTGTTTCAAATATCACATTTTGAATCCAATACAACTCCTTTGTATTCTAAGAAAGATCTTTCGTCCAAAGTTTTTTGTGATCGGCAGTTCATACTTAAAGGCTGAAAACATCTCTTTAAATACAGCGAATTCATTTTCGTGCATCAAAAGAATTCATTCAGATTTAATTTATTCCAACGAAGTGTTGTTAAGTTGGTACGTGCATGACTGTTACGGAGTATTTTATTTTGTTGGAGGGGAAGATCAGAGGGCAAGATGATATTTGAATGAAACCATGGGAGTAATTAATCGAAAACATTTGATGGAAAATCTGTAATACTTTTATTTGCATGCCCAAGGTTCAAAGTTTATGATTCCGAATGACTAATATATATATTTACATCATAAGAACTGATAAACACGATTGAGGCAGATTTTATCGTGGCGTTTTCAGTGACTCTAACGATGATTTGCCGGAAAGACCATTAGTTCTGATGGCAAGGCGGTATTCGTTGAATGTCATGGGTCGATATAGCGCTGGTTGGTCTTGGGTGACAAGCTCCTTAGCAGGTTCAATGACAATGTCTCCTCTTGGGTTGTAAAAGAATGCAAGAGAGACTCTTTCTACGGCAGAATTTACAATCACTTGATGCTCCACACTCTTGTACTTTGCATTGCTTAGTATCTGTAATTTTCCACAATTAAACAACATTCAACATTCCGGTTTGTGTGTGTGTGTGTGTGTGTGAGAGAGAGAGAGAGAGAGAGATTTTATACCTGAATTTGATCACCAATGTTGACAATGAAGGCATTAGGGATGGGCTTAACAGTCAGCCAGTCATCGCCTCTACGGACCTGAAGGCCGGACACATGATCATCAGGCAAGAGGAGGGTTAAAACTCCAGGATCAGAATGTGGAGAGAGGCCTAAAGCAAGTTCTGGCTGTGGACATTTTGGGTAATAGTTGACCCTCAAACTAGCTCCAACTCGGTCCCCTCCAACTGCTTGTTGAAGATAATCTTCCTTTAATCCGAGGTTTACCGATAAAACTTTCATTAGTTTCTCAGAAAGTTTCACTAATTCTTCATTGTATTCTGCCACCAATTTCCTGAAATATGAAAATTGGTCTTGAGTATTCATTCTGGATCGGAAGGTAATATTTCACATCTATAGTAACATGTTTTACATGAAAATTAAGCTCACGAACAAAAAAGTGAAGAACCAAATATGATTGTTGGATAACAATATATAGAGGTTTCTTAATAATACTGGTAGTCTGATACGATTATTAGTACTAACAAAAGACGATCTTTATGTGGCAATAACCCCTAGAACCGATTTATCATTTATATTGATGCATTAAATTATAAAAGAGTGAGGCTCTAAATTTAACCCGTAAAATTTTACGATAGACCTACTCTTAGTGTATTCCTATTTTAAATCTTGATGTCTCAAGCCAACTTCTTGAAGCAATCACTAGAAACTTAGTGTTGTACTACCAAAAAAAACAAAAACTTTCGCAAGGGACTCTCTTATTCTCCGTTGACTCAATAATTCAACCACCACATAAGAAATCATTAATCACGTGCTTAAAAACCAAGTCAAAAGTTGATTTCCCTGCAATTGCCTCTAAGTAAATAAAGGCAATTCAAAGTTAAGTCAAACTATTTGTTCCTCTTAATAACCACCCTTGATGGTGGCGCGTGCCCCTTACCTGCATGATCCCGGCAGGCTAGGCCACTTGTTCTCATCCCTGAGTGTAGTGGGAAGGTAATGAAGAAAGAAGTAATCGCTCCAGTCCAACTTGGCACCTATCTCAACTCCAAGCCGGCTCCCATATCCCTCGTAAGTGCTCGGGGAGTTTGCATAGGCTTGCTTGGTCTCTACGGGGAGGTGAAAGAACTCACGCCAAATCTCCCGAGTACGGGACATCAACTGGTGGTCAACGCCATGGTTGACCACTTGGAAGAAGCCCCACTCACGGCACGCATTGGAAATGAGGTTAAGGGTGGAGATTTGTAGGGTTAGGTCATTGGAGGAGAGGTTGCTCAGGTTAATGACCGGAATGTTGACTTCACTCGCGGAGAGGTTGAGTGAGGAGGGCTTTTGGGAGGAGACGCGTTTAATGTAACGGTCGGGGATTACACGTAGGCCACTGTCCGACAATGATTGGACTCGTACGATAGGCTCAGGCCAACTTTGTAGGCAGTTCATCTTTTTTCTTGGTTAGTGCGGATATAAAGAGAGGGAGGGAGAGAGAGAGCGCACCTAGTAAAGGTTAAGTGGGCGGGATATAGAATTTGATGGGTAGGGAGTGAGAGTGGAAGTGGGAATGAGATGCAGTATATATAGAGACAGAGGGGGGGGGGGGGAAGAGATAATTCCGGCGCCGTGGTGAACTTGCTCTCTCTCTCTCTCTCTCAAACATAACCAGACAAACAGTGTGTGGTCCGTGAGGAGGTTAATGTAGTTGATTAAAAAGAAAGATGTTAATGAGTTGAAAATACTTGGCCAGAAAGATGCAATGATGAGAGAGGATCTCCGGTTCATTATCATTCCTATCTGTGTGTAACTTAATTCTAATGTGACAAAAAATCATCCACAAAAAATCAGTCTAGGCCGTTCGATTGGTGAGGGTATATTTGGGTTTGATCAGCTTTCTTAAATTTGTCTAAGATCGAACATGAAATCACCTTAGTGAGAGTGCAAGGCTTGGCCTCACGAAACCACTCCAATGTGAAAATCGGTCCAGTGTATAAAATAGGAGGACGCGTAACCCCCATATGTGGAGCCAAAACTATAGAAGAGAGAGAGTCCCCGAACTATAAACTAGTAGGATTTATTTATAACTGAGGGGTTAAGGTTGGTTTGTCACGCATGGGTCAGACCTATAGTTTTCAATAATCTTGTAAAGTATAGTGGGCCATTATAATAGATAGTACACTTGTCTAGGCAAGACCCAAATACCTTTTGAGACCGATTATATATATGCACATCAAGTTCTGAAATAACTAAAGCAAAAATTTGGGAAAATTGATTTTTCGGGTATTTTGTGTTAAAACGGTCTTATAAGAGTGTGGCTGCATCAAACGAATTAAAATTCGTAAGACGGTCTTATAAAAAACATACTTCATTATTAATGTTTCCTTCATAAAAAAAGTCATATTTATTTTATTTTATTTGACCCTTATGGTAAAATTGTCATACTTTTTAAATTTTCATTTATTGCTAATTTACTTAATATTTTACTCTTGATTCTTGTTTTATATTATTGTTGAAAAAAATATACTCCCTCCGTCCCTAAATTATCGTCCTAGTTGACCCAGCGCACATATTAAGAAAAAACAGTTGACTTGATTATTTATATTGGTTTAATGTATAATTTCCTTTAAAACTCATGTATAGGCCCATAATTAAAGTATAGTGAAAAAGTAAGGGTAAAGTGGTAAAAGTGATGTTCTAAAAAGATAAGTTTCAAACTGAACAATTATTTTGGAACGGACGAAAAAGAAAAGAAGGACGATAATTTAGGGACGGAGGGAGTACAATATTTCAATAAAGTAAATTATTTCTTCTGATCTCCGATTCAATTGTAGTTTAATACGATAGTACGTCCTTTATGAGGAACGTACCGAGATATTACTCTGTGTCTACTAATCCCTCAAAATAATTGGCTATGGAAGCTATCTATAATTTTTCTTGACACATGAGGAAACATATAGCTATTCTGCCTATTCACATGCAATGAACTTATTTATAAATGGCATGCAAAAATGAAAATGTGCGTAGCAAATTAATACTAGCTCGTGAGTTAACAGATCATATGAATTGACACTTGACCACAACCCATATATTGAAAGCGTTGTGTGCTTGTTATATATTTATTGACCGACGTACCTCAAGTCATATTGAAAAGGGTTATGAATTTCTTGATTGGTTTCTTTTTGTGTACTCTCACCATCGTCCAGAAACAGAGCATCCCATTATAATTTTGGGTAAATCTTATTTAAGATCGTTTTATGGATCTTTATTCGTAAAATTGAGTTTCACTCTCTTACGACTCAACCCACTAACACACGGTGAGTCAGGTTAGGAGGATCCATGTTAAAAAAAATATCCGTAAGACCATCTTACCTATCTTTTTATCTATAATTTTTTACTAAAACTAATAAATTAGAACTTTTTTCTCCGACACGGGTAGGAATATGAATTTGAGCATGCTAACAGTTTAGAAATCAATTGGTATATAACATACTAAATTGTTGAAATGAGGAAAATTAATATGGAGTTACCAATTAGTCACAAAAAATAGAAGAATTAATATAGCCGGCCTACTGTATATGTTTATAATTCAAAATGAAGCTTTGAAATTGGGTGGCTTTCCTTAAAAATAAAAAGGGACCATTATAGGAGCCTCATGAACCACTACATATATAATGATGAACCAAACCACATGCATGGGTTCCATTGGTCAGGCTCGTAATTATATATGTTGGGAAAGTCTATCACTCCATCGTTCGTGATTACCTTCCTACTATACAGAACAGCACATTGATTAGAGCAGGTCTTCTTAAAATCGTTTTATAAATCTTAATATGTAACCCGAAATTTCACTATTCTTATAGTTCAAACCACTATAATTCCAATACATTACTTTGAATCCATCAAGTCTCAAATCTAACACCTTATGCCCTTCAATGTTGCAACGTTGTTCTTAGTTGGGCTCTACTATGTCCGTCACCTATGATTTTGAGGAACAAACCCACTCAACAAAATGTTCAAATAATTTTATAACTATAGCTACAAATAAATTTTAATGAAGACCTACAAGTAAGCATCTCTAATAGTTGTAAATCTAACATTGTTGCCCATTTAATAACAATCTTCCCAACAGTTTTGTCCTTCTATTTGGGTCTACTAGACCCCACTATATTTTTTAAATACAACTTTTTTATTTTTATACTTTTCAAACAAAGTAATCCTTTATAGTTTTAATTAATATGTTGCATAATGAAAGCATATTACTTTTAAGAAAAAACCAAATGTTTTTTCTTAAAAACAACTTAAATGAAAAATATTAAAAAATTAAAGCAAAACAACAACCGGATGATTAAATAAAAGAAAAAAACAGAAGAGAGAAAAAAAAAACAATAAGCAACAAAATAGACAATGTAGTAAAAAACTTCTACAATCAGTTTGCAATTTGTAGAGGTGGTAAAAGAAGGGTAATATATGTTAGGGTCACTTTAATAGCACTTAATTTTGGGTATCAAATGATGTGACATCTTATGTGTCATATTGTTAACATAACTTTTTAACTTATGGTGGAGCCCATAAAATACCAAATAAGACACATTGGAAATCACATTATTTGGTGCATAAATTTGAGTGCTCATTGAGTGGCTCTAATATTACTTCGTAAAAGAATGGGTTTGGACAAAGTTCATGTAGACAACGGATTCAAATGGACGGGTAAATGAATGCCCTTGACATAATAGGCATAAATGAATGCCCTTGACATAATAGGCATAAATGAACATGAACGCCCATTCACCCAAAATGATATTCTTAATAGAAAAAAAATAGTATTTTACAAAATAACACATATTAACAATTGAATCGCCACAATGAAGTACAACAAGAATGGAAAACATGTACATATACAGTCAAATAGGAAGAAAAAAAACATTGTATTTTTAGCACGTGCGCTTTGAGCCGAAAGAAATATATGTTGTACTTGTACGAAGCCAAGCTAGGGAAGGATTGAATACTAAAAAATGAAGACATACGTAATTTCTTGCAATAGCTAATTGACTATATTTTAATGAAATTTAGGTGATCTAAATTTATTAAATATATTATTTTTAATCTAAATGGTGTTGTGTGTATAAGTACATCAGCTAAAATGAAGATAGCTGTTTACCTTTCGTGTGGACTCAGTTGACTCCAGCTAAAGCCGATAAGCCAGGCAGTGGGATGCTCGAACACGGTAGAACCGTAGAAGGGGTAGGGGTTGGCTGACGGCGGCTGTTATGTGGCTTACACTCGCTGCATCACTCCAACCAATGTGACTAACAAATAATGATGAAGTCGGCACACATTTTAAGTTGTTCATCAAAACTTAATGGTTTTAAATTGGTATAATTATTTAATGGTCCGTTTGGATGTATTGATTTTGAATTTAATAAATATTAAAATTTTATAGAATTTAAATAACTTAGAATTTATTTTCAAAATCATAGCAATTTCGTTGTTTGGATAATATGTGGAATTCAATTGTAATTCTACATTATACTAAGTCAAGTATAATACTAAGAGTTTAATAATAAGTTAAGTATCTAATTTAGTCTAGTGGTATATAGTTGTTACTTATTATGAATGACAAGGATTCAAAACTTGTTAACAACAAAATTAAAAAAAAAAAAACTGCAATTTTAAAAAATAGCAAATAGTGGTGGTGATTAACGGCGAAGGTAGTGGCGGCGGTGGTACACGTGGTAGTGGTAAAAGGAATGTGAGTTGTTACTATGTAATAATTGATCAAAATTTAGAATTTAAATTATTAAGATTTGGAATGGAATTAGTTTTATGGAACTGAGTCATTTAGAATTCAAACTCAATTCAAATTCCAAATTTTAATTATGTTCCGAAACAATAGAATTGGTTTTGAAGATCCCAATTTCAACTCCAAGCTATGGAATTGGGGTATCCAAACATACCCTAAGCTTAATTAAAATATTTAAATGTGCTCATTGTTGGGTAAATCCCTATACAATCTTACAGAAAATAAAATATAAAGAAAATAAACCGTTAGAGCTGCTGGTTGTAGAGGACTTGTGTAGTCTGTTGGTGACTTGAAACAAAGTCTATTTGGTGACTTTTTCATGATTATTTCATAGTTTTATCATTTGAAAATTTATGTTTTAAACTACTTGACTATTTATATTGTGGCTTAACGTGTTCCAAAGTCTGCTAGTGGCTCGTTGGTGGATTTGTTCGAAGTCTGTTGGTGACTTGCTACAATGTCTGCTGGTGAAGGAAACTGTGACCGAGGTCTGTGTATTATACAGTTTCCTTAAAATGTTATTCGTCTCACTCTCTGTAAGTGCATAGAGTTCTTACATGGGACGATCTGACTATACACTGAAGGTCCGGCGAACTGAACTTGTGCTAGAAATCTATCACCAATTAGGATGCCAAAAAGAAGATGCTCAATATGCAATGCAAATGCAAGTGCATAAGAGGAAGAGGAATTTTGTGTTCGCTGTAAGCGTGTATTCTGTTGTGGAGAATGGTTCCATTATATAGGCCAGAAAATCAACACCTCTTAATTACTAAAAGTGTTTTGATTATGCCCATTTGGGTTTGTCTAGGTAGAGCACAACAGGGCTTTTGTATATAAACCCTTCAAGACTTTCATATTTTTTCAATATGGGATAACTCACTTCCAACATTTCCAATGTCATATTTGAAACCTCTATAACTTATTCATCCGATATCCAATTTGGATAAATAAATATAGTATTTTTATGTACTCACGGAGAATAACATAATTCCACAATTATCATAGTCATTACATAAATGACTCATAAATAAATTAGTGTATCAAAGCCTCAATTTACTTTATTTAAAATCACTAGTTTTCCAACACTCATATGATCATATCTATTATTTTGTAGGTTGTCTGAACGCAGGTATGGGCTTGGGCATCAATTGACGCCTCTACCAATTGAAAACAATTGAGAACCAAAAGTGAGAAATAATAATTTTGGAAACCCTCCACTATAGCTAAAACAATATTAGGTGGTTAAAAACCATTGAGGAACGATTATGAGTGATAATTGGATGTTAATGAATAGTTTTGATGGATGATAGTCTAATCCAAAATTATATATTAATACCCCATTGTCACCTTTAGAAATGACCCGCTCTAATGAAAAGAAAAAGATAATGTTGATTGGAGAAATTATTTAGCGAAAAAAGAAGGTTAAATTTAATCGTAGTAGACTAAAACAGATTTTTTGAATACTTAATACTCCCTCCGTCCCTAAATTATCGTCCTCTTTTTCTTTTTCGTCCGTCTCAAAATAATTGTCCACTTTGAAACTTATCTTTTTAGAACACCACTTTTACCACTTTACCCTTACTTTTTCACTCTACTTTAATTATGGACCAAATATACATGGATATTAAAGGAAAACTACATATTAAACCAATATAAATAATCAAGTCAATTATTTTTTCTTAAACTCTACGTCGGATCAACCAAAAGAATTATTTAGGAACGGAGGGAGGGAGTAAGAAATAGGAGGATATTTGGGCAATCTTAATCGATAAACCGCAATTGATTAAGTGAATGGTATAGGCGGTTGAAAAATGAGAAATATAATATGGTTAAAAATAAACTTCATTGAAAGACCGCAATTGATTATGTGACTAGTTTATAAATTATAATGGATGAGAATATTTATTTTGCGAATATTGTTAAATGTAATCTTCATAGACCAAATTGATTATGTGAATAGTTTATAAGATATAGGATATATGACCAATCTTTTTTCTTCTTTTTTTAAAGGGATATTTTATGCCCAATTGGATTAGGAATGGTTTACACTGTACAGATAAAGTTTGGCCAAATCAACGAGATTGATGTAAAAGATTTTATTTTATATTTATTTTATTTGCTACAGAGCTAAAAGACTTTTGTTAACAGTCAGGTGTCAATCACTAAAAAACAAATGATAAAATAGCACGTGATTAATAGCCAACCCTAGTATTATATCTGTCCCTTTGAGAAGAATTGGAAAACGACCAACGAGTAAGGAGAAAATAATAAATAAAGAAAAATGAAACCAACCACTTACCTACCATAAGAAAATAACATTAAATAAAGAAGATGCTATTATTTCAGTATTTAATTACCCGTCTTTTTGTTTGCTTAATTAATAACAATGTATTTTTTAAGTAATCCCCAATAAAATATCAAAGATAAATGTTTTGTTCGTTCTGGAGCAACAAGGATCATTCATAAAATAAATTATACTCCTTGTATTCAAAAAAATGGTTTCTTTCACACAATCTTATTTGACAAGTCAATTTTTTTCAAAATTACTTCCACCGTTCTAAAATAATTATCGTGTTTTTCATTTTTGTCCGTTAAAAAAATATCATATTTCTAAATATTTCTTTTTTAGATAACACTTTTACCACTTACTTTTATATGTTTTTCTTCTTATTTTAATTATGATCATATATATACAAGGATCTTAAAATACATTATAGGCTATACATTATTTATGATAGAGTCAAATAGATTTTAAAATGATATATTGGTCAAACATGACAATTAGTTAGAGACTGCACGTGAGTATGATTTTACATATTTGCTCCTTCAAAAGTTTACGCTACAACTTTTATCTTTTTTAAAAAAATGAGACTGTTTTTCATGACAAACAAAAGAGGAAGGACAGATTTATTTATTTTCTTGCAACGAAATGAGTATAAGAGATTGTTTGGTCATGTATTATACAAAAAAATGTTAAACTCTTTTTAAAATGTATGCACCAAACATGCTCTTACTTTGGTCTAGTTTATAATAAGTATAAAGGATAAAAGTGAATTGAAAATCTAATTTTTAAAATGAGACTTGGTTTTATAACAAAAGAAGTAACTTACTCAATACAACAAAATCTTAATAACTATGCTCTATGACTATCATAAAAAATGTGAAAGAAACTAAAACTAATACAATTAAGTTTTTTTAAAAAACTAAAATATTACAGGCGTGTACAGATGTACTTTGATCGCCCACCCCCACCCCCCCCACAGTTAGAGGTGGCAAATAAACGGGTATGGATGGTATAAATGGGCAACGAGCTCAAATAAACGGGCAAGTAAGTGTCCATTTAATAACATGTGCATATATGGACGGACACTAAATGGGCATGGGCGCCTATTTACACATTAACATGTACTTATCAAATAAATACAAAAAATTATCAAAAGTTACAACTAACCATATATATATATATATATATATATATATATATAATTACAACCACAATAATTGGAAAAAAAACAAACATTTTTTGTAACATTTTAATCTCTGTCACCATTTTCAATGCAACCAAATTTCTAAAAAGAACTCAAAAAATTTACATGACGTGTTAGTGTTGGCAAAACCACTAATAAGATCAAAACAAGAACATATTTTCATTTTTGTCGTATGTTAATTGAAATAAAATACTCCCTTAGTTCTCTAATTTTTACGTCAAATCGATTATTTTTAAAAAAATCTGATATATATTTTTTTCATAACCAAAAATACTTACTTGATCGTATATAAAAAATAATATGTTATCGAAAAAATAGGTCAATTTTTTATTTTTAAAAAATAAATGTTACTCTCACCATTACTGACTATTTATTTGATTTTGAAAACCAAACCCGAAGAATATGTAGCATTTATGCATGTCTCTCTCTAGTTTCTCTCTCTACCCCCACGCTCTCTCTGTCTTAATAAATGGTTATTGATAGAAATATAAATATATAGAGAGAAACAACTTTGGATTATCAGGTATACAGAAAAAAAAATTGATTGTAAAAGTGAGAGGTGAAAATGTGGGCACCTATTTGTGCCCATATTATGCCCATAAAACTTAATGGTCTAAGTGGACATGCCTATTTGTGCCCAGAATAAAATTTAAGTATGCACATACTCATATTTTAATGAACGATCTGAACGGATATTTGGACATGAACAGAATTTGTCACCATTACCCACGGCCCACTTTATAGTGAAAGTGCACAGATAAATACAAAATTATTTTTAGCTTTGAAAATCCAAAATGTGTTTGATACGTCTAGTCATAGTTGAAGCAAGTACCTATCGCTAGTGGTGTATGTCAAAAAAACCAAAATAGTCTATTTGGTTCAAATTGATACGGTCCGTTCGATTCACGTTTTTTGTAAGCGAACTAAACTAAATCAATCATATGTATATATATAAACCAAACCAAACTAAATCTAAATTGTTTGAAAATTATTTTTATTTTATTACTCGTGTTTATTTTTGAATTTGTAAAAAAGATTGGCGGTGTTGGGTAAAAAATAAATATTCTTATTTTATTTATGGCATTTTACTTTATAACGTTGTTTTTAATGTTTGATATTAATTGTAAATTAAAATCTTATTTGATTCATTTTATTGTTATTTTTAATGTTGTTTAAGTTGATTAAAAAAATATTTATTTAAACTACAAAATCGAACAAAACTAAGTGGTTCGGTTTCAAATCTTATTTAGTTCAGTTCGATTTGTAAATTTTAGAACCAATGAGAAATGGTTTGGTCCGTGATTTTGGCTTTAACTAAATCAAACCGAACTACTTACACTGGTCGCAATTAGATTTTCTTCACACAAAAATATTAAAAAGATTAATACTTGGGTGTTCTATTATTTGCAAGACTGGACAATTAGAGAAAAAATATAGTGAAATTTTCTAGGCATATTTTATCGTCAATGCTTAAGACGCCATACAATAATAGAGTGGTGAATATATCACTAAGATCATCTCCAATAATGACTTTATATCTTCAAAATAAAGTATTTTGATATTATTTTTTCTCCAATAGACACTTTAAAAGTTGCTTCATTTTGAAGTAGACATCCAAACACTTTAAATTTAGAGTACCAATTTATCTACTTCATCTTCCCTCTCCTCTTTTCTCTTCTTCAAATTCAAAATATACTTAAAATATTCCTTTTAAAGTAAATTTTGAAGTAGTACTGTTGGAAATAACGGAAGAAATTTGGTGCAAAAATTACACCAATTTAAAAATTTAGTGCGATTTTTGCTTTAAACTATTGGAGATGGTCTAAGACGCCATACAATAATAGAGTGAGTGAATACAACACTTAGGTAACTAGACAACTCTCAACATCCCACCAAGTAATTCTCGTTTGTATCCAATCTAACCCTACCACTACCTGATGTACTACACTACTACTCTCATCGTTTTAAAATTATTGGCATATTTGATCCAATATAAATTAAGAAAAAATAATTAATTTAATTATTAATATTGATAAAGTGAGTATATATCTTTAAAGCATATATGTATATAAGTTTAATTATGGACCACATTGATATAAGTTTTAAAAAAATTACACACTATATCAATATTAATAATCAAGTCAATTATTTTTCTTTAATTTGTATGTTGGATCAATCAAGACAATAATTTTAAAACGAATGATTATTCTAATCAAATAATCGGCTTAGCTAAATCAACCCACATTATGTCTGATTATAGAGACAATAACGCTACACTATTAGAGAATGATCATAGATCGTCATGTGTCCCGTGTCTACGCATTTCTAAGAACATTCGCGATACAATAATAAATATGAGTCTCTTAGCTCTCTCCAAAAGTATGAAAACCAATATTATTGAATTTAACTAGATCAATCAAACAAGTTGAAAACAATTTGAATATTTCAAATCGAATTAGAATAAAGTAGGTAAAAATTGTGTAAGACGGTCTTACAGATATTTTTTATTTAATTCATCGTGTATTAGTAAAATAACCTATAAAAAAATAATATTTTATCTTACGAATTAAGATCTATAAATAAATATTATAGGAGACCTACTAAATTAAGTAGCCCAAGGGACGTAGGTAGATATTTATGGGGCCTCCCCCTTTATCTTTTCGTACACATGCCAAATAGAAAAGAAATTGCTAGAATCGATATTTTCCACATTTGTGAACCAATAGCGATACTATTCACGCTAAACGAATAGACTTTAAAAGTAAGTAAACCTAGCATTACTTTTTTTCTTTTTATATGCTATCCTACGCAACCAATCTTATTACGTGGCTTATTTTTAGTGATAAGGAAAACTTTGGTAGTTTGGGTACCATTTAATGGAACATTGACATATGGACACCCTAATTATAGGAAAAAAATGATACTAATGTTCATGTAAAACGTTGCATGTCCATGTCAATGAAAGATAGACATGCACTTTTTGGGATATAGCTTTCTATTTTCAAGAAATGACGTATATATGTATTTTTTATCAGAAATTTTGAAACCCAACTTTCTAAAACTCTTTTTTTCAGGGTGTTACGTGTTTTAGACTCACATATTGACATAGACACCTTATCAAATACCGAATCTTTAAAATTACATAACTCACCTCCTAAATATAGAATGTGTTTTACCAACACCCTATTATTCCCATTATATCTTTTTTCCCCCACATGTCTCCTTTCATGCTATTCTCTTTTCTTCCCCATTCTTTCATCTAGCACATGGGCCATTGTGGTGAAGAGATTTATACACCTTATATATTCCATTCAATTCATTCCAATATTTTTAGATAATTAAAATTTTCAACTTCACTTTCTAGGATTTTATGGTAATGAGAAATTGGGTAAAACTCCAAATCACATTGATGATATGCTTTCCTCTCTCTTTTTTGGTCATTCCTCTTTTCTATTAATTTGGTGTTTTTTTTTTTTTGCACTATCATTTCCTTTTTTCTATTATTTATAACTTAAAACTACGGGTATTATAGGACAATATTAATAAGCGTGATAGAAATTCATTTAAATAAAAGTAATTGAATAATCAACACGTATAATATTTTTTTATAAAATATAAAATACATAATATAAATATTTTATTCCAATTGCGATAGAAAAATATAAATAAAAATAGATAAATATATTGATAGTTAGGTTTGTTAATTAAGATATTACAAATTTGAAGGATTGTATAGAGGGTGTTTATTAGAGTAGAAACTTTTTTAAAGGATTTCTAAAGTTTAAAAGGTTGTATGTATGGTATTTTAAAATGCAACCATTTGTGGATCCTCTAAGACTTGAAAAGATTAAAAATATCAAGATTTCCCGAAATAAAATAAACATAGAAATGACTAATTAATTTGTTCTCTTTAGTACAAATTAAAAAAAATTCTTAAAAATGTTTGGGTTAAACCATTTCATAAGGACGAGGGACAAATAATATTTTAAAATTTGGACTATTTTTAAAATTTAATATTTTGGCATACTTCCTTAGAATATTTCCGCTATAGTACTATGACAGGAACCCACCCAAGTTTTATTCTAGATCCATCGTTGATCTCCCAATGCAATTAGATTCATCAGCACCTAAATAATTGATGTCTATACCGAATACCAGAAGATTGTGACAAAGAATAACAAATTAATGTCTCAGCCACGTTGGATAGTTGACAAAAAATTATCATTATTAATTTATTATTAATAATATGAGGATCATTAATAGCACCCACAATTTCCCTATATTAATTGCTAGCGAGAGAGCTATGCCTTTATCCGGGTATGTTGATTAATAATCTCGAGGGCAAAAACTCACTAAACAACTTTTGTTAGTGTTATTAGCTATATCTAGTATTTTATCCAGGCTGCCAAACGGCTGTCGGGGTACTATTTATAAGATTTGAGAAGAACCACACAGCCTAAGTGTTTGTTTGGTGGAGCATTTTGGTTAAAACGTTAGCAAAAAAACACAGCGTTTTCTTTTTAAAAGTATTTTAATGCAGCATTTTAAAACGCTCCAATTTGGAGCGTTTTAAAAATATGATGCGTTTACAACTATTCTATTTATGAAAAATAGCGTTTTGAAATAGTTTTCCAAACGTGTTTACAAAAATAAAACTGCGTTTTGAAAATATTGCGTTTTAAAAACGCTGCACCAAACAAAGCATAATTTAGATAAGTAATACAATCGTATTTTTTATATGATTTGGTGACATTCAATTAAAAATAACTTTGACGATGGACTTTAAAAAAAAAAAAATCTTTTGGTAAGCAAACCACAGGTTGGAAAGGTGAAAATAGAAGGATGGGGTATAGTAATTGTAATTTGTACCCTCTACTCCTTTAAACAAAATTTTGTCTACTAGTTGCCTTTTTAAATGAAGCAAAACCTACGAGGCCGTATATGCACGATTTCTTGCTCATGTTTTGTAGACCAGCTACGCATAATTTGAACTCAGTAATGGGAGTCATGTACAAGATTCATGTTCGTACAATCAAATGTTGTTTATTATGGTATGTCCTTCCATTTACTTTTGATATCTGAAAGGGTTTGCCTCGTATGTTTGATGACAAGAATTATTCCCATGGATCTTTCTTTCTTTCTTTCTTTTCATGCACAAAGACCGATCGAGAGTGGGGGCATGTGCAAACCAAATTTTACAAGGAGCCGTTTAATTTCCCCACTCTTGTACGGGAATAAGTTGTAGAAAAAGATTATCACATGTACTTCCTCGTTTCAAAATAAATGATTCTCGATAAAGGAGTTGGGGAAAGTGACCACAATAACGAGCCTATATTTGTTGAGGCTCTAAATTCATATCGGTTAATATAACATACTCAAAAAATTACTTTGAACAAAAAGCTTGGCACGTATTCAATTTAATACTAGTATATGAGGGTAGGTCATTTAGAAGACTAGAAAATAAATCGTATCAAATGCCATACATATATAAACTAAGGAAATGTATGTATGCTTCTAGAGAAACAACAACGTGTTAAAACTTACATTATTATGCACAATAAGAACGAGTTTCGTAACAATGATTTATTTTATTAATGCACTTTGACCAATAAAAGTACTATTTCAATATGACGAAAAACAAAATTAAAAAATATTGTAAAGCAAACCGTGAAAAAAACTGGTTAAATGGTCACTATCTATACAATGCATATTTCAAAAATAAAGATGTGGTATTTTAAAAGTAAATGTGGAATGGCTCTTAAAAAAATTAATTGTGGAATAATTTGTTAAAAGGTCGTTATCCTTATAGTGCAAATCAGGCCTCTTTTACTATACAAGAGAAATCAAACTTTACAATTTTGAGGGGAGGGGGTGATGATACGATACATAAAGCTGACAAGGACAACTGTCAGATTTGCATTACTTGCGCTAGAGTAGAAGCACAAATGTAACTAAAGATATTTTTGGAAAATTGAAGATTAGTTCTTTTTTAAGTTTCCAAACGTTTTAAGATTGTATAGTTTTTTTATAATTGGACATAGGCACTTTCATACATCAAGATGCTTAAAATCATGCATTAAGATACAACAATTATATATTGTGATGTATAAAATTGTTTTATTTTGTGTAACATGATGCATGTATCTTTTTTCGATACGAAAAAAATATAAGGGTGTGAACCAGATAAAAAATTTCAAACGGGACCAACCTAAACTTCTCTCCCCGCCCCTTTTCTTTGAGTATTTCTTGCCCGGACCGAGCTCGTACCCGCCAAATCAATCTTACAGGAAAGTAAATGAGAAAATTGCATCACATTGATGGATTTTCAACTGCTTTAGTATACAATAATATTATCAAATCGGTAAAGTAAACTTTCATCAATCGCGATGCATCATTTGGGTAAGTGATATATCGTTTGATATCAGACAATGCATGCATTTGTAATGACAATACATCGATATGAAACCACGATATATTATACCCTTGAAAAGTGTACCTAAGTGATTTGATAATATTATAGGGTACTAAAACGGTTCAAAATATAATACTCCCTCCATCCCAAAATTATCGTCTGAGTTAACTTGACACACGATTTAAAAAAATACTTTTGACTGGATTATTAATATTAGTTTGATATATAGTTTACTTTAAAGGAAAAAATTGCAGGCCAGTCCACTTTCCAAAGTTTTTATTCGCTCCAGTACTGTGTTTTTTTTTCAAGTCGGAAAATAACACTTTTGGGGCAAAAAGACTACGATACCCTTAATGAGCATGAGGCGCGCTACGAAAATGAATCGCGGTGCATTAATTATTGAACCGTGATGTATCAATTTTATTGCATTAATTTTTGCAGCGCGATTCATCAGTTTAATTGCCTAGTCTATTTTTGCACCGCGATTCATCAGTTGAATTTGGTGAATTGATTAATAAACTACGATGCATCAATTTTATTGCATTAATTTTGCACCGCGATTCATCAGTTTAATTGTCTAGTCTATTTTTGCACCGTGATACATCAATGTTTGAATCGTGATTCATCAGTTCAATTGTCTAGTCTATTTTTGCACTGCGATACATAAATATTTGAACCGCGATACATTAATCTAATATTTTTGCACCGCGATATAAAATCATAAAGAACCAGACCACGTCCTCCACATTCTTCTTCCATTTCCTCCGTCGTAAGTCTTCTTCTTCATTGTCCTCCTCTGTCTTCTTTTCTACTGAAAAATCTCAACCCAACACAGATTCATTACAGTTTCATATTTTATAAATAAAAAAAATTGTTTACCTTTCGGGGGCAACACCCCCAAACCCCCACGAAGGGTCGCTACCCCCTCGACCCCCGCGACTTGACCGAGCAAGGTTAATCCTCGTTTCGTTGTACAACAATGGTAACTTTCGAATCCAATATGTTTGTCGGAGCTATTGAAGGAAACGATAACATTTTCTGAAGAAACACACACGGATTGTGGAAAGATTTTCTGCCCTCTACTCATTGATAGAATTGACATATATACAAGAATAAGCCATGACTTTGGCTCCAAGGAAAATAGCTAATTACACGCTAATTATCCTATAAAGAAGCCGAAAATATCTACTGCCTAAACTAATACATACCAAAGATAATATACAAACATGTGCTAATATTATAATAGACTAATATTACGCTAACACCCCCCCTCAAGTTGGGGTATGGAGATCCGTAGTGCCCAACTTGCTAAGTAAGAAATCAAATTGGGACTTGCCAAGAGCCTTAGTAAGGATATCAGCAAGTTGAAGTGAAGTCGGAACATGGGCAGTCATGATAGTATTGCGACGAATCTCATCACGGACAAAATGACAGTCCACCTCAATGCGTTTAGTACGCTCGTGAAACACTGGATTTTGAGCAATATGTAGCGCTGACTAACTGTCACAGAATATCCGCATGGGAGCAACATGAGAGTAAGCAATAATCCCTTGAGCCATTTCAACTCACAAGTAGTTGCAGCCAAGGAACGATATTCAGTTTCGGCCGAAGATCGAGAAACAGTAGGTTGTTTCTTGGTTTTCCAAGAGATCGGAGAATGACCAAGAAACACGAAATAAGCTGTCAAAGATCGTCGGGTTAAAGGACAACTAGCCCAATCAGCATCACAATAAGCCGTTAACTGCAAATCGGAATCTGACTTGAGCAGAATACCTTGTCCTGGATGAGATTTCAAATAACGAACCACGCGTAAAGCTGCCCACCAATGTTCGTTGCGCGTTTGTTGCATGAATTGAGCAAGAATATGCACGGAATAGGAAAGCTCCGGATGAGTGATAGTCAAATAGATGAGGCGACCAACAAGTCGTCGGTATTGCTCCGGAGAATCCATGATGTGGCCCTCAACAAGAGCTAAATGGTGATTTTGCTCGATGGGCGTGCCAGCTGGTTTGGCGCCTAATAAACATGTCTCCGATAAAATGTCCAGTGTATACTTGCATTGGCATAAGGACCTGCATGTAGAGTTCCGTGCAACCTCAAAACCTAAAAAAAACTTTAAAGGGCCAAGATCTTTCATGCGAAAGCAAGTTTGCAAGTATGATTTAAATTGACAAATGGCAGCTGAATCATTGGCACCAATAACCAGGTCATCAACATAAACTAATATAACAAGATGAATATCACCTTGCACAAGGGTAAATAAGGAATAATCTAACAACGGAAAGCTTGGCGCAAACCATAAAGAGATTTGCGTAAGCGACAAACCTTACCTGCCCCATGTCCCCCGAAACCTGGAGGAAACTTCATATAGACCTCTTCATCAAGATCCCTATGGAGAAATGCATTATGATGTTCATTCATCTGATGCAATTCCCATTTTCTGACAGCGACCACAGCTAGAAAAGTCCGGACGGTAACAAGTTTGGTCGTAGGAGCAAAAGTCTCATTGAAATCTAAACCCTCAACCTGATGGTTACCAAAGATCACCAATCGCGCTTTATAGCGCTCAACGGAACCATCGGCATGATACTTGATTTATATACCTATTTACTGCCAAGTGCTTTCTTTCCTGTAGGCAGGGATGTAATTGACCAGGTTCCATTGTCTTCTAAAGTCTTAACCTCTTTGGCCATAGCATCACGCCAATGAGGAGATCGTATAGCTTCAGTAAAGTGATTGGGTTCTGTTCCAGCAGTAACTGCAGCCAAAAATTGTCTATGCGAGGTATAAAAAGAATCACAATTCACGTAGTGTGCTATAGGGTAGGGCGTACCTGAGGAGACCGAATGAGATGGGTGAAGAGACAAAGAACTGTGGCGAACTGTATGTGTAATGTGGTCTTGTAACCGAACGGAAGGAAACTTCTTTCTCTGTCCACGGCCAAGGGCCTCTGTTGTGGTGAGTGGATCTGTTGGGGTAGGAGTGGAATCCATAGGTGCCTCAACAATAGGTCTCATGTCGATCACAGAAGTGAAAGAAGATATATCATTTTCTCCGTCCTCATCAATAACCGGAGCGAACCCTGTAATGTCGTCGAAGAACAAATTGATGACAGGCGGTAGTACTGGCTCAGTGTCTTGAGTAGGTGCCATGCTAGCAAAAGGGAATTCATTTTCAACAAATGTGACATCCCAGGAGGCAAAGAAATCTCCTGTTTCAAAGTCATATAATCACCACCCCTTTTTACCATAAGGATAGCCAACAAATACACATTTCCTACTCCGACTAACAAATCTATCCCGTTCACGATTAAGACTCTTAGCATAGCAAAGGCAACCAAAAATACGGAATGATTAACCAATGGTGGTTGACCAAAAACCATTTCATAGGGCGTCCGGCCTTTCAAAACTGTGCTAAGAGTACGATTAATGAGATATCCAGTGGTAAGAATGCATTCACCCCAAAACTGAATAGGTAATTTGGCCTGAAAACGAAGGGCTCTCCATACATTTAAAATGTGTCGGTGCTTCCTCTCAACACGTCCATTTTGTTGTGGCGTACTAACCATTGAAGTTTCATGCAGAATTCCCCGTTCATTAAAATAAGATGTTAAACAAGTAAATTACATATTATCACTACTAATAATTTTGACTTGTGTATTGAATTGTCTTTCAGTTAAAGCCAAAAAACTTTTAAGGATTTGGGGCACCTCGTCTTTCGATTTGAGTAGGTAAACCCAAACAGCACGGGAATAATCATCAACAATGGTTAAGAAAGAATTTGCCCCACAAAAAGTTGATTTTCTGTACGGACCCCACAAATCACAATGGATTAATTCAAAAACTTTATTGGTTTTCTTCGCACTGGATATAAAAGGAGTCCTTGTTTGTTTTGCCCGCAAGCATACATCACAATACTTATGGTCTTTATTGCTAACATCATTATTAACATTTAATTGAGAAAACTTCTCTACGACTCTCATAGAGGGATGCCCTAACCTTATGTGTCATATTTCTGCATTCGATAATCCATTTATCTTGTTGACGTGAACCGGTAAACCATCCTGAACCACATACAATCCGTCACGTTCTTCACCCATTCCAATCGGCGTCCTCGAAGTGCGGTCCTGTATAACACACAAAGGATCAGTGGATTTCAAGATATAATTCTTATCACGAACCAATTGGGAGACAAAGGTCATACTGCAATTCAATTGAGGAACAAATAAAACATCTTTAAGAATTAAATTTCCCAAAGTCACTATGCCCTCCTTTGTTGCCATAACCTGCTCGCCATTCGGTAACAAAATAGGACATGGAGGTATATCATTCAAGTTGAGGAAATTGGCATTTGTTCCAGTCATGTGGTGCGTTGCACCCGTGTCAAAAATCCATGGGTTATTGGCCTTACCGGATAACCTTGTAATGGGAGTGATTTTGTGAGAGCTTAACAATGATTGCAAGGTAGCCCAATCTTCAGTGCTTAAATTCTACAAGCCCGCCTTGTCTTGCTCACCAAGTCCAACAGATGCGGTGTTATCGCCTGACGTTTGAGCCACATTAGCTCGCATATTTCCTCCCCTTCCACGTCCAGTGCGTCCTTACTGAGATCTTCCACGACCTTGCTGCCCTGTTCCCCACCATTCTGGGTAGCCATGCAAATGAAAGCATGTGGAAATATTGTGCCCAGACTTGTGACAATGAGTGCAAGGCGTCGTATCACTGCTACGGTCTGAGATCTCCCCATGTCCCAGAAAACGTCGCCCCTGTACTCTTCATAGCGAAACTCATCGGAGCTGGTTCGCTGCGATCTGAAAATGCCTTAGAACTTGTTGGTTTTTACTTGCTCCTACTCCGTTACCCGTGAATAAACAATGTTCATATTAGGAAGGGGATACATTGCGATAATGTTCGAACGGATCGTGCTATAGGGCGTTTCATCGAGCCCCATCAAAAACTGATGAACCTGCTCTTCCTCACTCCTCTTCGTAAGCTTTGCATTTAAATCACACTTGCATCCATTGTAAGAACACATAGGCATTGAATCGAAATTGTTCAGATCGTCCCAGATTTTCTTGATTTTTGCGTAGTAAACCATAACATTGTCGCCGTTCTGTTTGCAATGTGATACCTCCGTCTTTAGTTGATGCACACACGTGCACCGTTACGAACCGAAAACCTCTGTTGTACATCATCCCATAGCTCTTTCGCTGTGTCCCTGTAAGAAATGGTAGAACTGAGGGTTGGTTCAATGGTATTGAATATCCATGAAACAATCATGGAATTCACCGCCCCCCAATCATCAGTTTCCTCAGAACCTGCTCCAGGCTCATTGATTATTTCCATCAATGAAGCCTTTCTTCTTCTTTGCCTTCAACGAGTTCCTTATCGCCTTGGCCCATTCTTCATAATTTGGTCCCTTCAATTGCGTGTGTGTGATCAAGAGTCCAGGGTGGTTGTTTGCCGATAGCGTATACGATGAGATGGCTTTCTTCCCATCTTTACCGCCGCTAGTCGTTGACGACTCCATTAACCCTAGAGACGAAATATTGCGTCTCGCTCTGATACCATGAAGAAACACACAAGGATTGTGGAAAGATTTTATGCCCTCTTCTCATTGATATAATTGACATATATACAAGAATAAGCCATGACTTTGGCTCCAAGGAAAACAGTTAATTACACGCTAATTGCCCCTAAGGGGGTGGCCCAGTGGTAGACATGGGGCTTCACAAAGTGTGAGGTCTCAGGTTCGATCTCTTCCCATGCCCCCCTTAGGAGGAAAAAAAAACATAAAAATTAGTAAAAAAAAATAATAATTACACGCTAATTATCCTATAAAGAAGTCGAAAATATCTACTGCCCAAACTAATACATACCAAAGATAATACGCAAGCATGTGCTAATATTATACTAGACTAATATTACGCTAACATTTTCGAAATAATATTTCGAAAAATGGTTTTTTGCGGTTGCTAAAAAGAACGGTGGACTTTTGGAGTTAGAAACTTTGAAAAAGGAATCGGTCATAATTTTATCTTATTTTAAAGTTCATGTGTATGTGACTTATAATTAAAGTATGATGAAAAAATAAGGATAAAATGGTAAAAATATTATCTTAAAAAGGAAAATTTCGAACAAAATAATTATTTTAGAACGAACGAAAAAAAGAAAATCAGACAATAATTTTAGATGGGAGGAAGGAAAATAGGATCGCCCGAAATTTTCCCAAATTAAATCCAAACGTGAAAGAAAGATAAGGTTTGAAGAGCGACCAAAAAGGTTTAAATGTGCATTGCAAATCTTGTCTTCAAGATTATCATCATAACCTTATGTGGTCGTGATTAGTTAAGCCCACATTGCCCACTACAGACTACAAGTCTTGAATACTTTGATTTCTTTGAAAAACTTTAATATTTAAATATGTACTCCACATGGATGTATCAAATATATTTACGCAAGAGGCATTTTAATTTGGTGATAAAATATATTCCTTCCGTTTCTAAATTTTTATCATGTTTAATTTATTTTTTAGCTAGACCTATCATTTTTTAAATGATAATTTGACATATATTTTATAAATAAATCATTAAAAAAACACGTATATAATTCGGAGAACCAAAAAAATACTACAAATTACGTGTCTTATAATTTTGAAAAAAAAAGATGTGAAATTTAATTTAAATACCAATTTGTCTCTCATGGTGACATTCGGTCTTAAAGTAGATTATGTTGCTGCCAATATGGTGCTGGTGAGTAGTGATTCGGATGGGAATGTCGATCGAAGAGTCATTTTCCATTTTAGTTTTTTGTATTAAAAACAAAATACTAACTTCAAAATCAAAATCATTATATATTGTCTTTTAAACTACTAGGAAAAAATCTTCTACCTTAAAATGTCTGTTTCACATCTCTTTCTCTCCATTGACTTTAAACATTATGATCGGTATACTCCCGCTCCCGCGGTACTTAAATAATTGTTTTTTAGTTAAATGATGTTTTTCTAAATACAAAATTGGACATATATATATATTTTTTCTAAATCTTAAATATTTCATCAATTTAGAAAGAGAAAAACCACTTCGGTGTTGCAAATAAATAATTTTTTCTGCCCAGGCACAATTTTTTGTCACTCCTTAATTGTCAATAACTCGTTTAATTCCATAGATTCTTATATTACTCGAAGCAGAATTATCAATTAAAGTATGAATTAAATTATGGGTAAAATAAAAAATATAATACTAAGATTAAAAATAGAAACTTTTTTATACAAAAATCGAAAAAGGAGTTTCCTCTTTTTAGAAACATAGGGAATATGACATAGTTTCCCAAACTTGACTCACAGTGTACAATAAACTAAAGAACTAAACTATAAGAAAATAAGATATCTTTTCATAAATTAAAATACGTAAGATAATCTTATAATATATCTGCTCATCAAGATTTATATATTCTTTGGCTTACAATTTTATTGTATCACATAATTCACCAACAGGCTTTCGAACAAAGCTATGTTTCAATTCTAAACTGAAGATGTAAGCCAAATTTGATGGAGTATAAATTACTAAATGGGATAATTGCATAAAAAACCCCGACCTATTTTAAATATTGCAAATTGAACCCTGACAATTGTTTATAGGCTTATTAAAACTCAGTCTATTTTTTATGTTTTAATTAGAACCCTCCATCCATTTAATCCATTAAATGGTAACGGTTTGTTGAGTAGGATGTCAACATGGCATCCTACGTGGCCAATTTTATTTCATTATAAACCTTGTACAAATTTTGTAATTTCATAAAAAATCCTAAAATTTATTTTCACCAAATAAAGCCTTAAAATTTAAAATAAATAATTATTTATATACCAATTTCATTTTAAGAAAATAAAGTTATTTTTTTAAGAAAATAGGGCTCAAAATATGATGTAAGTTTCAATGAGTATTTAATATTTAATACACATCCAATCCTAAATAATCATCATGTTTGATTTCGCACACAAATTAAGAAAAACAAATTATCTCTATTATAATATTGGTATAATTTGTATAAAGTATTTATTTAATATGTAATATTTTAATAAAAATTAAAAATTAATATATTTGTTTTAAAATTTATTTGTAACATTTAATATTATGTTTAAAACTATAATTTTAAATTATAAATTTTCTTAAAGAAGTTAAAAACTAATTAAAGTAAAATTTGTTACACATTTGATATTTTAGATATTTTTAAATTATAGTTGTTTAAAAAAGGATTAAATAATTATTTGGTCCCTGATTTATACACAAAATATGCGTTTGGTCCCACTATTTTTGTATGTATTCGTTTGGTCCTTGAACTCAACTTTTGCTGTGAGATTCCTCCCTTCCCACCTCCTTCACTCCTCCCCACACCCCCGAGGCACACACCATTTCTGCCATCCTCCTCCGCAAGCTCCTCACACGTGACGATTCCTATCTATATTTCCTTCCCTCTCTCTCACCACCCAGTCAACCCTCAAATCGGCTCTCCTCAATGACGTCATCAACGAATCCAACAAAACCATCACCAAAAAGCTATGCGACACCGTATCCGAGTTCGCCGTTTCGGTTGCCCTCGAAAATGGCTGGCCGGAGCTGTTGCCGTTTATGTTCAATCGCATTAGTTCTGACAATCCTAAGCATAAGGAGAACGCGTTGCTGATTTTCACCCAATTGGCTCATTATATTGGGGAAACCCTAATTTTGTATCTGGATACTTTACATTCGGTGTTTTCGGGGTGTTTGGCGACGTGTGTGAATCCAGACGTTAGAATCGCGGCGTTGGGAGCGTCAGTTAATTTTATTCAGTGTTTGGAGAAGGCATTAGAGTGGGAAAAGTTTCAAAATTTGTTGCCATTAATGATGGAAACAGATCTCAAGCGAACAGATAGAGAGAAAGAGAATGAAAGATCGATGGTAGACGGGGGTTTTGGCCGGGGCAGGAGGGAAGTCGCTTGGGGATATGGCGGATTTGGGGTCGGCGAAAGAAATCCAAGGAGGCTGGCGGCTATGGTGGAGATGCGCCGGAGATGGAGGAGATGGGAGCCGGATTTGGGCTTGAAGTTGGCGAGGGGAGGAGTGATGGAGCTGGGGCTTTAGCGGATTTTGGGAGATTTTAGCGTAAGAGATGAGATGGAGAGAGAGGGAGATCGTTGTCTGATAATAAAGTTGACCAATTCCTACTCCATCTTCATGTTGGGAGAAGAAAGAGATCTGGTTTCTATCTTCATAAGATGCCCTAAAATGTAATGGTAAATTTGGAATTTAAAATAAATATAGACGGAAAATCTCACGATAACCCCGTAAAGGGGGAGTCTCTTAACAAAAATCGAGTTTAATGACCAAACACATTTTAAAAAAATAGTGGGACCAAATGTATATTTTGTGTATAGTTCAGGAACCAAATAATTATTTAATCCTTTTTTAAACAACTATAATTTAAAATTTTCTAAAATATCAAATGAGTAACAAATTTTACTTTAATTAGTTTTTAACTTCTTTAAGAAAATTTATAATTTAAAATTATAGTTTTAAACATAATATTAAATGTTACAAATAAATTTTAAAACAAATATATTAATTTTTAATTTTTATTAAAATATTACATATTAAATAAATACTTTATACAAATTATACCATTATTATAATAGAGATAATTTGTTTTTCTTAATTTGTGTGCGAAATCAAACATGATGATTATTTAGGATCGGATGTGTATTAAATATTAAATACTTATTGGAACTTGCATCATATTTTGAGCCCTATTTTCTAAAAAAAATAACTTTATTTTCTTAAAATGAAATTGATATATAAATAACTATTTATTTTAAATTTTAAGGCTTTATTTGGTGAAAATAAATTTTAGGGTTTTTTATGAAATTACAAAATTTGTACAAGGTTTATAATGAAATAAAATTGGCCACGTAGGATGCCACGCTGGCATCCTACTCAACAAACCGTTACCATTTAACGGATTAAATAGACGGAGGGTTCTAATTGAAACATAAAAAATAGGTTGGGTTTCAATAAGTCTATAAACAATTGTTAGGGTTCAATTTGCAATACTTAAAATAGGTCGGAGTTTTTTATGCAATTATCTCATTACTAAATTCATACAATTAGTTTAATTAACGACTCAATTGAATTCAAATAAAATTTACTAAGTCTCCGTATGGAATAAGGATTATGGATAGGTAGAGATGTTAATAGGGCCGAGAACCGCAGGTCTGAACCCATTAAATCGGGTTTTTTCAGAGTTAGGTTTACAATCTTAGCAGACCGTTTAAAGCGGACCGTTTAAACCGCAACTGATTAGGGACCGAAAACGTTAGGGCCAGACCAAAAACCGTCAGGGTTGAACCGGAAGTCGACTTGCATACGGTTTAGTATAGTTAGTAATATACGGGATGTGTATAATACCTAAAACCGTTAGGGTTAAGCCGATTAACAGCTTTAATATAGTTAGTATGATATACGAGACGCGTATTATAAGCTAAAATAAGCATACAAGTCTCGAAATTGGGAAAAAAACGTACAAATTTAATCATTGATCGAAAGCCGTAGGTTTGAACCGAAACCGTTAGATTTTTGATCGAATAATAGTAAAAACTGACTAAACCGGACTTATTATGAACTGAAACCATTAAAATTGAATCGAAACTGTTAGAGCTAGACCGATTAACATCTCTATGGATAGGGGTAACCTTCTAGATTAGGATAAAGCAAATAGCAATAGCTGCGCTTTGCCTAATAAGACAGATAAAACAGTGATGTCTTAAAGACTTAAAAGACAAAATAAGATAATGGGTCATGTCGGCCTGTGGAAATTAACAACATAACACAAGCAGTCAAGCAGACATATTCCACTTTGCTTCTAGATAGATATTTTTTTTATATCTATTATCTACACATTTTAAACACGTGATTTTTCTTTTGGATGCAATCAAGTGAATGGGTTAGGGACAAGCCAACCAAAAACACTATTTCTTATATGGAATTTGCATGCACCACTTATTTACTCCATCTTCCATAATTATTGTAAAAATTTATATAAAACGATCCTATTAGAATTTTACTTGGTGGATTTAGTTGTATAAGAGTATGACTTCGTCTTACGCATTAAAATTCTAAAAAGTTTCACATGAGGCCTACCCTTATTAAGTGTTTGTTTGGTATAACATTTTGACCAAAACACTGATAAAAAATGCAGTGTTTTTTCTTTTAAAATGTTACAATATAATATTTTAAAACACATTTTTAAAATGCTTCAATTTGGGTGTTTTGAAAATGTGTTGCGTTTACGACTATTTTATTTATGAAAATAGTGTTTTGAAATAATTTTACATAAGTGTTTAAAAGAAAAAAACTGTATTTTCAAAATATTGCACTAAACGAGGTCTAATATTGATATGATATGTGATTTTCTTTAAAACCTATGTGCATATGACCATAATTAAAGTAGATAAAAAATGTAACGATAAAATGACAAAAGTGTTGTTTTAAAAATAAAAGTTACAAACAATACAATTTTTTTTTACAAACGAAAAAGAATAACCAAACAATAATTTTGAGATGAATGAGTACCTGATTTCTTGTGCATAATGATGTAAAATCTTATTCGACATCTTATGGACTCCACTCGAGTTAAAAAGATAAGTCAACTAGACGACATCATTTTGTACTTCAAAATTAGGTATTCATTAGATTGATCTGACTATTTTTTGATTAGAGTGTATGGATCCACAAAATATACAATCAATCAAGAGGTGTCAAATCATTATGTATCTGTTTTTTATATATATTTTTGAGTGACCCTAGCATCTAGGATCGTTCCTCTCTTAAATACGTGGCCATTACTCTGTTTTTTTTTTTTTTTAATACGTAGAAATTAGAATTTGAAAACGTGATATTGTGTACATATGGAAAGTGAAAGTATAAAAAGGCAGGTCGTAAATGGGTTAGGGACAACCCCACCCCCACCATTACCAATCCCCATGACCATCTAGGAATTGGATAACGAGTTGTTCAAAAGACAAAAGTTGTTACTCCATACTCCGTACAAAACACAAATAGCTTTTAGTGAGAAATAATTATGTGTTTAACCTTCTTAAAACCAAAACTTTACTAAACAATGTTTTAAAAACGACTACTTATTCCTAATCAAATCAAGCTCCACAGAATAAAAAATACATATAATCACTATCAAGTTGATTACCAATCCAAGCCAAAACCCAAACATTTTACTTGAGCTTGATTCATCCATTTTACTCTTGAAAATGATATTTCGAGCTATAATTTTTGATATTATTACAAGTTTTAGTGTTAGAGTCGTTGGATCAGCGGCGAAGCTATACCTACAACTTAGGGACAAGGGATCCCACTCAACTAATTTTATTTTTTGAAAAAAAAAATACTAAAAGTTCCTACTAAAAAAATTCATATCCATAAAGTCTCAAATTAATTTTTCTATCTAAAAGTCTCAAAGTTGGACTTTTAGTTCAAAAGTTAACATTCTAATGATAAAAAAAATTATTTTGGATGAAATCTTATTTTCTTTTCAATGATGGTAATGGTGATAAGATTGTATTGTATATAATAATAATAATAATAATAATAATAATAATAATAATAATAATAATAATAATAATAATAATAATAATAATAATAATAATAAGAGTATCAAAAGTATTTATGCAAAATTTTGTTATCATTATTATTAGTATAATAATTATTATTACTATTATTATTATTAAAAAATAAAATATAATTTTATCATAATTACCTTCATTGAAAATAAATATAAATTTCAAACTTTTATCCTAACGTCATTAGCAGAAACGTTAAACTTTAGATTGTCTGGTATTAAAAGTCTAACTTTAAAACTTTTTAAATAGAAAAATAGTTTTTTAGACTTTTTAGATATGAGAATTTTTAACTAGGACTTTCTAGTATTTTTCCATTTTTTTACTTTACAAAATGATGTCGTTTCATGGACGGATCCTGCTCAATGTATTAAAAAAAGCATAAAAGAAAATTATAATTTTTTTTTTTATATAATAGTTAAAATTTGAGACACTTTATTTATGGATCCATCATGACTTTGGATGATATATTAAGTTGGTAATGATATGTAAAATTCATGTCATTATTTAGAAAAAAATATATTTAATCTAATAGTTTAGAGAATTAAATAGATTTAATCTAATTATACTAACATTAAATTTTGTAATAATACCACCAACTTAAACCGGCTATATCATAAATTTCTAGGTAATGATGTTTGTGGTTAAACTTTTAAAGCCTCGTTAGGTAATGGGTCAACTTAGCAAATGGCCACTAAATGAAGTATGATTGTATGAAGATGTCATCCCAGACACAGATCACGTAACCACTGACGCATTATTTCATAATGTCATGGTCAACTATTTGATGCGTGTATGAAATTTTCTATCTAAATCTCTATTTGAAATGTTGGAGTATAATTAATATATGGATTAAATGTTAATTTGGTCATCATACTTTCGGTCAAAAGTCATTAAACTTATTTTATTTATTTTTTCCTCAATTTAATCATTCTACTTAAATATAAATATCAAGTTCATTACTCCGTCCAATTATTTTGTTGAAAACTTTAAAAAAAATTTGAAAATCCAAAAATACCCTTCTAATTATAAGACAATTAAACGCCTCGATTAAGTGGAACCCGTCCAAATTTCATCCAAATTTCACACAAATTTATCTCTATCCTCTTACCATCCACCTCACCCCTCCCCTCACCTATCCCCTCTCTCTCCCAACCAGCCGCCTCCTCTCTCTCTCTCTCCCCACCTCTGCCTCCTTCTCACCTGCTGATCCAATACCCGGTTTATGGAATGACGGATTACCTCCCGGACCTTTTCTATTATAAAGACTAGGAAGTGTCTTGATATTCTTGGAACACGGGTTACAAAGTCAATCAAAGTGTCATTTATTTTGGGGGACGGAGAGAGTATTACATAAAAAAATCGCAATTTGTCCTACGTGTTTTTATATGTTGAAAACAAGTAATTACATCATCATCACCAATATTCATTAACATATCTTTTCGATATAACATATAAGAGAATCATGATCGGACATTCGATTGGTCTTGACAATATTTGATTGGGAGGGGTCCAATGAAATTTTTGGAAATTGTCAAATATCACAAACCTACTCTCAATTTTTTAATTCTACCACCAACGATGAATCTCGGATAAAAGCGTCAATGATGGAAGCATTCATGAGCTCCATGACGTCGTCGTTTTGGGCTAACCTAACGCCGACTCCCGCCCTCCATCTTCATCCTCACTTCAACCTCAACCGACCCTACCAAAACCCTAATTCAATCCCGGCCTTTCAATCAAGAAAGCCTCCAACAACGCCTTGCCTTAATCGAAGGCGAGCGAGAGAGCCGACTTATGCGATTTTTGGCGGCAATCCTCTATCGATTACGGGCCCGTCGTTGTTAGGATGGGGTGATGGGTACTATAAAGGTGAAGAAAATAAGGACAAGTGCAAAATCCGCGGCGGCTTTTGTCGAACAAGAGCACCTGGAAGAAGGTCCTTCGTGAGCTCAATTCGTTAATTTCGGATCACAAGTTCGGAAAGCGGCGCCGTCGATGAAGAAGTCATCGACACCAAGTGGTTCTTCCTCGTCTCAATGACTCAGTCGTTTCTTAATGGTAGCGGGCTTCCAGGTCAAGCTTTCTATAATTTCGCCCCTGTTTGGGTTACCGGGCGGGACAGGCTTGCTCAATCGCAATGAGAGCTTGGGCAGCACTTGGTTTTTTTCTGGACGTGAGAATGGAGATGCCGACACTGTTTGGGGCTTATTGATGTAGAGATTTATTTTTTAGTTTGAACCCTCAACTTTTAACATTAAGAGTAAAACCCTTCAACTTAATAAGGGTATTTTGGTCTCTTCAATGATTTCCATTCAACATAACGGAAAAAAATGACTCAAGTGACCTTATTGAATGTCGAAACCAAATAGAGTGATTAAATTGAGGAAAAAAAAAGTTGAGTGAGCTTAATGACTTTTGGCCGAAAGTAGGGTGACCAACTTGAGATTTAAACCTTAATATATTAATATTGAATGTGAATGATAAAGATGAAATATAACGGAGATGTTAAATATATTTTATTTAAAAATAGATTTTTAATATATATATATATATATATATATATATATATATATATATATATATATATATATAGTTAGGTAGTCTAAAATAAATAAAATCTCGTCAAAATGCATTTTCTAAAAAATGAAAGTCATCTTTAATAAGTATTACTATTATAGACTATAGAAATATGTAGCATGCATTGAGAACACAAATCGTATTAATTGATTATACAACTCTCAAGTAAACATGACTACGTAAATTTATAGATTTGTAAAAATATTTCGAAAAGTTATTGTACTAAAAAAATCAAGTATATTACTCACAATTTATTACAATATATTGACATAACTGATAAAGTATCTAGAAAGACGATAAATATCTTAAATATTTATCAATTTCATCACATTTGAAATTTTTCTAACCAAAAAAAATGAACTTTATTTTCTTAGTTCTTGAAATACAAAAAAAAAATTCTTGAATATACAACTCTCTAATTTAAAAAAATCAAAAAAAAATTTAGTAGGTTGTTCCCTTCATCATATTTTTTCTATATTTTTTTGTTTTGTTTATAATTTTCGCTTTATTTGAGTATAAGTTAATTAAAAGAGTTCTATACATATGTATTTAACGTAAGGGTGTAAAACTACTTATATCCTAAATAGTATGGTTTGCTATAATCAATAAGCCATTTCTCACTAAGTAATCAAAGTCCAAAGAGATAGGGGGTACTCCCTCTTCGTCATAAAATAAATGATTTTTTTAGAGATGCAACATATTTTCAATATAAAATTTAATTATAGAATAATTAATAAGGGTAATTTTGATAAAAATATAAATAAATTTGTCTTGAATTCATAAAATGTCATTTATTTTAAGAAGAAGAGTATTACTTAGCGGAAGTGTGAGTAAAACTGATGACATGAGTCATGAGTAAAGCATGTAAATTAAGAATGAAGAAGCGGATGGTCAAAAGATGAAATATAGGAATGGATAATCCTCACAGCAATATTAAGCACATGTGACATGGCCAATGAAAGATTGAATTTGAGGGGAAAAGAAAGAAGAAGAAGAAGAAGAAGAAGTCAAAAGTAGTGCTGTGCTGTGTGAATTGAACTTGTGTTGTTATCAATGCCGTAAAAGGTTAGCTAAAGTTTGCTAACTTTGTTTCTTTTCTTCTTTTGTTCTTTTCTTGTTTTTTTTGTTTTTTTTGTTTTTTGTTTTTTTGTTTTTTGTTTTTTTTAAATATGAATTGGAGACAAAAACATCGTTTGATAACTCTTTATATTTTTATGGATGAGTTTTTGCGTATTATACAGAAGATATGGACGAGATGAATTTAGGCTTGAGAATTTGTCATGACCAAAGTTCGAAAGTTCGATCTTATTTAACTTGATATTTCCGTATTTTGGACATGAATCATTTCACTTCTGTGAGAAATAATTTTTTTTGTTTCTAAATTTTGGAGGAAAATGAGATGAGTATGTCTCATGTAAGACTGTCTTATGGATTTTCCTTCGTTAGACGGAGCCCCACACTTTTACAGCTCAATCCACCAACACACGGTGGACGGGTGAAGATGATCCGTCTTACATCTTACCTAAGTTTTTGTCAGATGAGAAACTAGTTTATTACAAATTTACAATCTTTTCGGTCTGGAAACTTCCTTTGCTATAAAAATATGGCAAAACACACAAATGGGCCACCAAACTTTTCCATTTTTTGCAATTCAGCCACCGAAAGTTTGAAATATCTATTTGGGTCATCCAACTTTAGTCATGTTGCAAGAGAGTCCATTTTGCTAACATTTTCTAACAGGCGTTAGAAAATGACTTTAACTTTATGTAACTTTCCTATTTTACCCTTGTAAAACTTAATTTGTGTGATTTTAGAAACCCCAAGGGATCCAATAGAAAAAAGATATTGCACATGTCTTTGGTATAAAGAGTAGGGGTCATATTGTACATATACTCCATTTTCAACATGATGCTTCTGCACCAGCTACTTCTGATCTGTTACTTGTAGTAGTGGTGGTACTGGTGGTGGTGTAGTATTTGCAAGGACTTTGCAGCCTTTTGACAATTCCATATCTAACTCCAATTCTAGTTCCACAACCACCTTCAAATCCCCAGGTAAAGAAAAAGTTCTTTTCTTTTTTCAAGTCAATCCTAACCCAACTTACTTTCACCAATGACAAACAATCGCGATTTTTAATTTCTTACACTCATTTAATGTTGTGTGTGCGGGTGCAGGGATGGCGACGACTTTGGGGTTTCCTTTTACAGCAACACAATTGAAGGAGCTCGAAATACAAGTAATGATCTACAAGTACATGATGGCCTCTGTTCCTGTTCTCTATGATCTTCTTTTACTCATTTATGCAAATCCTACTTCCCACCCACCCAGTAATTATTTCTCCCTCTTACCTCTTTTTTATTTTGTGGCGTGGGTTTTTTACTAATTTTTCGTCGAGATCTAAAATTGATCGTGTTGAATACAGTTGTGGGTGATGGTTCAATATTTAGCCAGCTAAGATATTCAACAAAGCAAGATCCAGAGCCAGGGAGGTGCAAGAGAACTGATGGGAAGAAATGGAGGGTCAGAAACTTCTTTTAAGCGATATATAACTAGTGGCGATCAAGAATGGTGCGTCACACCACCTTGATCGAGATCCAGATCGTCGTCATTACTACCAACGGATAACGAGGATGAGGAAGAGGGAGAATTGGAAGACGAAACGAAATAGACTGGTAAACGGGTTGCGGGACTTGTCGGCGGCACCGCCAGCGGAAGAAGAATCATCATCGATGTCGCCATTGGGGGACGCCATGGAATTGGGTTCTGGGTAGATTTTCATGTTCAGATCTAGCCTCAACGAAGACATTATATGAATACTAAGGGAAACGTTAAAGGAGAGAAGATTGAGATGGGGATTTTAGGAAATTTTGACTGAAAATTGGATCTGATTATATGATATGAAAATTGGATATGAATATTTTGGGTAGTTTATATGATATTAAAAGTGGATCTGATTAGATTGAAAGAATTGTGGGAATCAAGGAAAGAATTGTGGAAATAAATTCCATGAATTCAAGGTTGAAAATGGCACTACCATTTTCAAACTCAAATAAGAAAATGAGTGGGGGCAGTGTTGAATTTATTTTTATTTTTTTAGAGAAGATGAAGATCAACATTGTTCACCACCTGTAACCCCCAAAGTTCTATTATTTACAGTTAGACCCCTTTTTGATTATAATCGTTCCTCCTTTGTATTTTTGTTTGGTAAAATAGATATTTGTCATAACTTAACGCCTAAGTCTAACGTCCATCCAAAAAATGAGCTCGCTTGCAACAGGACTAAAGTTGGATGACCCAAATAAATATTTCAAACTTTCGGTGGGCAAATTGCAAAAAGTGGAAAAGTTTGGTGACACATTTATGTGTTTTGCCTAAAAATATTTACCAAACAAGCCCTAAGATTAATGTTTCAAATTGTTCATTTGGGGCCGGGGGAGTTAAAAGTTAATTAAATTCTCACTGTTTGGGCCTGTTTCGTAGCCAAATAAGAGGGCGGATTGGACTAATAATACTTAATAGGGCTGTTTGGTATGTTTTTAAGCATCCAGCTTAAGAAGAGGAGTGGTCCGGATAAGCAGCTTTTTACCTTCTTATTTATCCTGGATGTAGGGTGGTATTATTATATACCGGATTAGAAAATACATCGCGCTAATTTTTTAATACCCAAAAACTACCCACGCATATAAACTTACACACAAGAAACCCTTCTTCATTGTGGCGCATCCTTCTTCATCATTCTCTGGCGCAAAGGGAGGCTACTTTACTCAAAGACGACGATTGTTGGTGGGAATCTCGATTGGGTTAGTGATTTCATCATTTCTCTCTTCTTCTACTTCTCTATCATTCGATAAATCTCATTTCGTTCGGATTATGATTAGGGTTCATAATGTCAAGCAGAACTCTACCATAAATTTTGTTTTGAGTTTTAATAAATTGGCTTGATTTGGACGATATTTGTTTCTAAAGTTAGGATAGAGAGGGGGGCTGCTTCTCGTCCAAAAAATTTTGGGATCCTACTTGACAGTTCGTCTTTTTCGATCTCAATTCTCTCTCCCGTTAGTTGCGATTCTCTCTCCCTCTCTTTCGAATCATTCACCCATCTCCAATTATATAAACAATAATCATAAAACAAAACAGTAATGATTTGATAATTCATCCAATTTCAAAACTACAATACACTAGTTTTTACAAAATTTTCAAATAGAAGAATTATACTAAGATATATTAATAAGCAATTTGTATTGTAGTTTTCCCGACATCGTGCATAGGTACACGTACACATTGAACTTTGAAGTAGTGAGCTTCACGATGCGAAATTGTCGGAATGAATTAAAGTAACACATATTCGACTTTGATTTCCAATTTCAAAACTACAATACACTAGTTTTTACAAAATTTTCAAATAGAAGAATTATACTAAGATATATTAATAAGCAATTTGGAAATCAAAGTCGAATATATGTAACTTTAATTCATTCCGACAATTTCGCATCGTGAAGTTCACTACTTCAAAGTTCAATGTGTACGTGCACCTATGCACGATGTCGGGAGGATCAAAGAATAGAAATAAGACTTGATTGATTGGAAGTTTGATCGGATAGAGAAGAAAAGCTTGTTATGAGTTGTTATTTAATGATATTGATTTATCCACTTCACACTTGCACTTGAGCCCAAACACATTCTAGGTCCAGAGACGATCTTTTCAATGTAAACAACAGGTTTGCAAATGGAAATATTCCAAGGTAGCCACAATGGCTACTGTAATTTTACAATATTTATGTACAAAATATGACAGTGAATAAGCAAAGAGCGAAATTTTGAGCTTGTAAGCTTTTAGGAAATAATGGCAAATAGAAGATGCAGCTCAGCTGAACACAAACACAACCTCCTACTTAACTGCACATAGTATGACAACAAAAGAAAACTCGTACTTCTAGTCTTCACACCTAAGCAGACACTTTAATTAAGAACCAAGGGAAACCAAATACTATTGAACCAGTTCATGGGTAGGGGTCACTGGAGGAGCTGGTGCTGCAGTAGGTGCAGTGCAGCAGACTGTTGCAATTGTGACTTGCAAGCCACAATGTTGCCTCGCTCGAACATAAATGCTACATCACGCCAATGCCGCCGCTTCCTCGCTTTTCATGGAATGTGCAAAAACAATTATTGAGATGAATAAGTAATAGGACATCATTAAATTGAAAACCAAGATGCACAAAATTGCCTTTGATTCGACTAGTGTACATATTTTTAACTAGAATTAAAAATCCTTCCTGATCCTGACCAAGGCTGCTGCTGCAGTACAGGTTTGCGCAATCTAACACTTCTATTCTCTAGTATTATGTCGTCGTGTTTGTTCTGCTAATTTTGTAAGAATAACTATCTACGTCTATCAAGATTTATTACGTCCAACTGAAGTATTAGTACAATCAAAAGACTATTCAGCGTGTTGTTAATAGAGGTCTAGAATAATCCGTACCTCAATTCAATTCCCAAACCTTTTTTCTACTCAGTTTTTTCTCATATTCCAACTGTTCCATGGTCATCTGGAATACACAAGTAAAACTTCAATTCAAGTAAAACTAAAATGATAGCATTCTCAATATTGCAGTCTACAGTATGACCAACTTAGACCAAAGTAATACCAAACCATGGTGGAATGAGTACTACTAACAACTAACAAGCTGAACTTTCTGAGAACATTAATTTTCATACATAACAATTACCTGCTAGAAACTCAGAAGGATAACACAAATATATTGAGTTCCTTGGCAACTCTACCTCCATACATCTTTTTTATTCTAGTTTTTTTTTCCCATCTTTGTTGCAGCAAATTGACACCCAATAATGTGAATTATGCTTATTACATAAGTTTACAATTTACTTTTTTTTTCTTAGTAGGAATATGTAACGTGTTGATTGAAGTTCACATTTTTTATTGTATGCTTAGTAGTTAATGTTAATTAGTTTATGTGTTGTATAGAAATGGATTCACCAAATCATGATGAAGATCTTGAAATGGATTCACTAAATCATGAGGGAGAGATAGCAGTTTTTCTTGCAATGTATGTTGTTTTGGTAACTGTACATGCCTTCTACAGCATAATGACTATCGATGTTACCCACGCGAATGAAAATGGATTTTTCGAAAATGATGACAAGCGTTTATATACAATGTTTGATAAGATTATGAGGCAAGTTGAAGAAATTAATAGGTTGGTTACAGAATGTGAAACGTCTTGCATCAACAACTTGCGAATGAATAGACACACATTCATCATCCTTTGTGATATGCTAAAGGATAAAGGGATATCTTACTCTAGGTATGTATCAATAGAAGAGAAAGTAGCTACATTTTTAGCCATTCTTGCGCATCACAAAAAAAATAGAATCATAGCATATAACATGAGGAGATCAAGACAAACTATTAGTAATTACTTCAACGAGGTCCTCAATGCAATTGTGTTGTTTGATCTGCAATTGTTCGTAAGACCTGAACCTGAACCTCTGAACTCCACTGATTCAAGGTGGAACCATTTTGAGGTAAAGTAAATTAAACTAATATGCATATATTCATATATGTATACACACATATTTCTTATTTATGTGTAGGGTTGCTTGGGTGCGTTAAACGGTACGTACGTTAGAGTGAACAGTGGCGAGGAAGCAAAGCCCAGATATAGATCTCGGAAGGGGGAAATAGCCATGAATGTGCTAGAGGTATGTGATAAGAATATGAACTTTATATTCGTATTGACCGGATGGGAAGATTCGGCAGCAGATCGTAGAGTGATACGTGATGCTGTTACCAGGCCAAATGGATTGAGGATCCCTCACTGTAAAATAATTGTATAGGTTTATTTTATTGAATTAACCAACTTTTTTATAACATAGAAAGTAACTAAATAAAATTATGTGTCAGGCCAATATTACCTGGTTGATGCAAGATATACCAATGGACCTAGTTTTCTAGCAGCCTATCGATCCTGACGATACCACTTAGGCACATTTCGCAATGGAGAACCTCCAGAAAGTCCGGAGGAATATTTTAACATGAAGCATATGCATAAGCATGTAACGTTATAGAGAGATGTTTTGGCGTACTTAAGATGCGGTGGGGTATACTTAGGAGTCCTTCTTACTACCCTATACGGACCCATGGTAGAATAGTCATGGCATGTTGTATTTTACACAATCTCATTCGCCGAGAGATGGACATTGATCCAATTGAAGTTCTGCTCGACCAAAATGAGAATGCCACCAATGAAGTTAATGGAGATGCTAATAATGGTGATAATGGTGAAGAAGTTGAGTTTGTTGATTCAGTTGGCACGTCAGATGAATGGGCAGCTTGGAGGGACACATTAGCCCATGAGATGTACGATGCTTGGAGAGAGGCAAACTGAACGACACTATTCTTATGTCGTACTTGTCTTGTATTGGAATTTTGCTATATTTTGAGTTTCATATTGAATTTTAATTTAATACAAACATTTATTTTTTTCATACATGTATTTGTTTTGAATTGTTAATATGAAACTTCATTTAAACTTGATATTGTTGATGAACGTGATATAATAGCACTATTATTATATGACATCTTAAAGTGCATGTGTCCATAAACTTGAGATTTGATTTTATTACTTATGTGGTTTGTTTATATTTCAATAGTCATGGCACCTCCACGTAACAAGTCCAATGATGATACCTCCCAGAAAGGAACCAGGAGGATATGGTCTGCGAGGGAGGAACAAGTGTTGATGAATTCTTTTTTAGATATAAACAATCATACTTGGAAGCAAGATGGAAATTTCAAGACTAGTTATCTTAAGTAACTTGAAGTGGATATTAAAAAAAAATTCCAGGTGTGGATTTAAAAGCATACCCACACATCGAGTCAAAGGTAAAAGATTGGAAAAAATATCATGGTCTTATATCATCAATGGTGGGTCTCTCGGGATTTGGTTGGAGCAGCAATCACAACATGGTAACGAATGATGAAGATGATGTCTGGAATCACTATATAAAGGTATTATACTTTGTTACAACCAACAAATTCACATAACAAATATATGTCTAACTAATTCTTTTTTAATGTTCATAGAGAGATAAAAGTGTAAGAACACTTAGAACAAAGTCCTTCCCATTCTACCCTGACTGGTGCAAATTATGGGACAATGATAGGGGGACTGAAGAGTTTACTGAGACTCCTAATGATACTGGAAATAACAAACAACAAACTACTACTGATGTTCATGATTTAGATGCTCCTGAAGTGGGACTCGAGGACATAGACGCTTCAGTATGTGTTACTCAAAATAAGTTACCCAAAAAATCTGGACCACAGCCCAGGAAGCGTAAAAGGATGAATGAAGAAATAGTTAAGGAATTAAACAAAAATATGGAGAATGGTTCAAAAGCAATGGAACGAGTTGCAGATTCACTACAAACAATGGTTGGTCGTTTTGAGCATGAAAAAGACCAAAGTAATAAGAGGGAGCAACTTGATGATCTACTTTAACCTCTTCGATTGCCTCTTACAGAACGTGTTGCCGTAGCATGTCACTTGGCTTTGAAGCCTCACCTACTTGATGCCTTTCGTGGCTTTAAAAGTGATGAAACTCGCATGGAGATGGTGAAGATGATTCTTAAAAACAATAGTAACTAGATTTCAACCCCACCCATGTTACGCTTAGGTTTGTGTCATTTTTTGGATTATGTTGGTTTTTTTCTAGGATTATGTATGTTGATTCCACTTGATTATGTTGGTGGTGGTTTTTGGATTGAAGGTTGTTGATACTTAGAATTATACTGATTTTTTATATATAAGATTACAGTGGCGTTGTTGGTATTTTATGAGAGGCGTTTTAGATTATTTTTTAGTAGCATGTTATTGTGAAAACATATTTTCCAATTGCTTTGTTGAGATTCTAGGGCAAGTGGATTTGAATTTTTTTATTAATTTTTATAGCTGGGTAGTTGAAATTATGTGAGATGAGTAGCCCAATTTTTTATGCCTTTAGAAGGGAGATATCAAGTTAAGAAACAAAAAATAAAAAATTAGTTTTTAAATTTTTCTATCCTAATTGTTCATATTTTTTCAAATTATACTTCTAATAATTTTGAAAAATATTCAATTTATGAATACATTTGATGATCGTATAAGGGTTATTGTTGGAAAAAATTAATAATACTAACTCATATCCTAGTGCTACCAAACATCAGGATATGATTAGAACTTCTAATCCTGAGGCTACCAAACATCATGTTATTATTTGAAACAATATTATTAATCCTAGTGCATATAAGTGAGGGCATTAATAGTACCATGATTAATAATAACACTTATCCTACTATAGCTACTGAACGGGCCCTTTGAGTTTAGATATCAGGGTGCTATTATGGTTGGTCTTTTTTGCAAAGTTTATACCATTGCCGTCTTTTTTTTTCAAACGTTAAAGTCCATTTTCGAAATAAATGTTCCTAAACTGTCATCGTCACCTTCAATAGCTCCGGTTAATACTTTGGATTCGAAAATCACAATTATTGCGCAACGAAACGGAGATCATTAAGTACAACGAAACTGTAATTGATCTGTGTTGGTTAAAGAATTTTTCAGTATGGACGAAGGTAGGGGATGAAGAAAAAGAAGACGTATGACGGAGGAGATGAAAGAAGGTGGAGGACATGGTCTATTTCATAATGATTTTGTATTGCAGTGCAAAATTGTATTATGTAATATTTTATGTATCGCATTGTAAAAATTGATTCATCACGGTGCAAAATTAGATTAAGTAATTAAAATTTATGTATCGTGGTGCAAAAATTTATTCATCGTTGGGCAAAAATTGAATTTTGTAATTAAAATTGATTTCATTTAAATTGATGCATCTCAATGCAAGAATTGATGGACCGCAATGCATTTTCGTAGCGCATCTCAGGCTCATTAAGGGTATCATAGTCTTTTTACCCCTCAAAAGTGTCTTTTTATGGTTGAAAAAAAAACACGGGATTGAAATGGTTACAAACTTTAGAAAGTGAATTGCCCGCAATTATTCCTAGATATTATATTAACTTAACATAGTTGCATTATGGAAAGTGGAAACCATGCGAAACAGAGTGGATATATATTAAGTTTTGTTGGGGGTGGTATTTGGTTTTTCTATTTGATTTTATATAAAACAAAAGTATACTTACTAAAATATCTTTAAGTATCTCACTCAACTGATGATAATTAATGCAATATTAACTCATTGTCATCAATTCATTATAGCTCCTTTTATTAGTGGCTCTTTATGTATAGGGAATGTGCACTCATTTTGAAAAACAAAAGAATTAACAAGAGATATTTTTGGTACAAAACTTCTTGAAAGTCATGAGTAGAGTTTAATATGGTAATTTTTGCTTATATTTAAGTCCACTAAAATTTGGTATTTTTTGCTTATGTATAGAGTCGGTGGGAGTATGTATTTATTTTCTTTTCATTCTTCCTCATAATCATACTAATCAGCCTTCGAAAGGAAAAACAAAATAAACATTATACACCTATCATGTGAGGTTTGTATACAGTATTAAATGGACAAGCTGGTTAAAATTTTATTTTATTTTATTTTTCCAAAGGTGTTAAAGTCTGAAAACCCAAGATTAATCATGTAGGACGCAGCAGAAACTCTCTCAAAATATATTTAACACAAAATCTCGAGTTTGTTATGCTAGGACAGCCCCTTTGCCAATTCACTTACATGCTTGTCGGTAAGCTGGTTAGATTTTGGAAGACATCAACATATGTTAACCAATAGCTTCTTTGTTTCTGAAGACAGACCTTTAATTATCGTCTTCTGCATTATTTAACTTTCCCGTATTTGATTTACTGTTGTCAACTTTTTGGTATTTAATTGACCCATGTAACTTGTAAGTGCACCTTTAGGTTGGATTCCTTGAATGGTGTAAAAAAAAAAGAGAGAAGGAATTCCAATGGTGATCTTTCGGTTAAATTAGCCTTGAATGGCACTCCTATCTTGTTTCTCATTCATTCAAATCTAAGTGACATGGTCCCTAATACACTTAAGTCAAATAAAATTTTCTCTCCACATCAAGACGGAGAACAAAGGTCCCACAAAAAAACTGATTTAGTTGAGTATGGCCATAATATCGATTATTATCTTTGATTTATGAAGATGACACGTGTTAAGTGATGTGATATCTAACCTATAACATACTAGGGTAATACAATATCTGACATCTCACCTGTTTGTGAGAAATTCAAATTGTTTTACAGTTGCAATTGACAACAAATCACATTGCAATTACAATTTCAAGATAAGCTTGATTCAAATTTCAAGCTACTTTCCTCAATTTCAGTTCCAATTCTAAAGCCCAAGTTATATGCCCCGGGCACTACTTGCTACTTAGTACCTACCTAGAAATTGAAATTTGGGTACCGAATAGATCGTGAGTCTGAGCCACACAATGAAATCTAGCTGATGCTGATCTAAAAACATTGGCCAATGCTATGGTTACCACAGTTGTTACCACTATGCCACTATGGTAACCCTAAAATTAATATTTTCGAAAACTTATCATGTTTTAGCCAAGGGTGTTGATATGTATTTCATCCGTTGTGAACAAAAGTCAATTATTCCATTTTTTTGATGTTTTACTTAAAAAGTTTACTTTCTAAAATGTCATTTGATTATTAACGAACTACTAAAGGGCTTGTTTGGTAGTCAGACAAGGATAAGCAGTATTATTACTCCCAGTACTATTAGTGCACTCGCTATTAATCCTCACTTATATATCGGGGGTAATTTTGAGATTACAAATGTTAATCCCAATTTTTTTAGTGAGGGCACTAATAATACCACCCTCCTCCTTGGTATTAATAGTGAGGCAATAATGAATTAATCCGGATAACTCGTGTTATTAGTCCCGACCATCTATTGCGTACCAAACATCAGACAACTTGGCTTATTAATCCTATCTACCTTTAAAAAAAATATAACTTTTAAATTGGGACTCTTTGCCCAGAACGGAAGGAGTGTCCTACTATAATACCCCAAAAATCAACTTAATTTTAGTGGGAAAAAAAATAAAACTACAGGCTTATTTCAGAATGGAGAATTAGTATTTGATTTTATTTAGGATAATGATATGGGTACCTAAGTACCTAAAATTTTATACCTAATGATGTGGAAACTGATGTGACATTAATGGGCCATATTTTTTACTTAATTACTAACTCAATTTGTAACTAACCTTGGTTAAATTCTAATCTTATAAAAAATTAAAAAGAAAAGAAAACGTAAATTAGTAAACCAAGACTACTAGGGCTTACGATTGGCGTCCAAACATGAGTCGTCGTTCTGCTTCTTCACCGGCACCGGCTACCGACTAACCCACGACCAATCCATCGTGGTACATTCGAAAAACTGTTCAAACTTGAAACAACTAGAAATGTCTATACGCCTTAATGATCAAGAACAATTTAAAGCAAGACTGTTTTGTGATGAACCAGTCTGTTCAACATTTCACCGAACAGATGATAAGAGGCTTTGTTCATTCTCTTTCCCCATTTCGAGCTCTTGAGTTTTATTACTTTTATATAGACATGTTGAAAGCTTTAATTTGTCCCAACAGTTATACATTATCATCAACTGTCAAAGGGTGTGCAATGTATCTGCTTTAAGATTTGGAGAATCTGTTCACGAATAGATTTGGAGATTTGGCTTTAGTTTGCATATATATGTTCAAACTACTTTGATTGATTTTTACTCAAGTTTGGGTGGAATTGTTGAATCGAGACAGGAGTTCGATGAAATGCCTGAAAAATATAGTTTTGCATGGACTACTATGATTTCGACTCATGCCCGAGCTGGGGATATAGATTGTGCAAGAGGATTGTTTGATGAGATGTCTAAATAATATGGCTTCGTGGAACACTTTGTTTGATGGGTATTCCAAAATAGGGGATATGGAGTTTGCGAGTTTTTGTTCAAGAAGATGCCCGCGAAGGACTTAATTTCATGGACAACCATGATTAACTGCTATTCTCAGAACAAGTAGTATCGAGAAGGCTATTGGTTTTTTCTGATATGAAGAACAATGGGATTGGCCCTGATGAAGTGACCATGGCAAGTGTAAGATTCACAAGAACATGGAGATTGCTCAAGTTGTTGCAAGTCAGTTGATAATTTTGGAGCGACAATAGTCGCTACTATACTCTTTTGGTTAACATGTTGCTGACACAAACAGATGGAGCAAACTTTGCAACTCAAAATTGTTAGTTGCTATGATTAAAATCATGCCATAAAATAAAAAAAAATCAAGTCATAATACAATATAGAGAATTATAAATAGTATGCCATATGTAGTGATATTCTGATTTGCAGTTTGTCTTTCACTAGTCGCCAACCTAAAGCAACCTGCAAATCCATCCGGTTCTAACAATGTAATGGTTAAACCTCATTAAATACATATAAACAATGATTTAGCTCCACTAAGACATAGTTTTAAGTAGGGGTGTAAATCGGAACCACCGAACCACGGAACCGAACCAAACCAAACCAAACCAGTCGGTTTGGTTCGGTTTTGGTCGAAGACGGTTCGGTTTCGGTTTCAAGAATTGGAAAACCGCGCAGTTCGGTTCGGTTCACGGTTTTTGGTATCGAACCAAACCAAACCGAACCAAACCAAACCACCCTATATATTTTTATTTATTTATTATATAATATATATTATATTACATTTATTAACGATTTTGAACATTTGATTTATTCATTATATATATATATATATATATATATATATATATATATATATATATATATATATATATATATATATATATATATACTAAACTAAACCAAACAAAATCTTGATTATTGGAGAACTATTATTTCTTCCATTGTTTGTGTTTATTTTAGAATTTGTATTGTTTTATTTATGATAATTTGTTGTTAGTAGATTATTTCCTAATTTTGATGTTAATTCCAAATTAAAATATTATTTTTATTGTTATTTTTAATGTTGGTTAATTTTTTAAAAATAAA
>CM028381.1:115045238-115086392 GCA_013146195.2 Codonopsis lanceolata | reverse complement strand
GGTTGTAATGATGGTTAAGAGGTTTAACAGAGGTAATGGGTTCAACTCCCACAAGTCATGGAATTGACCTGTTTTGCACAAGAATGTGAAGTTCTTCATTTTGTTCGGGTGCCCTCGCACTTACAAGGTTTGTCAGAAATTCGATATTTCCACGCCTTACGCTTTAATCCTTTGTCAAATTGTTAGCATCAATTGCCTTGAAATACTTGACGGACCATAACGGACTTTAACGAAATGCTAAATGACACATTTAAAGCCAAACATGACACATTGAAAAAACAAAAGTGACACATTTTAAGGTTAAAAGTGACATTACAAAGAGAAATTTATTATAATTCTCATTAAAATACAAAGTAACACTTTTAATACTAAAAAGTGGTACTCTTACTACTAAAAAGTGACACATTTAAGCCCAAAAAGTAACATTTTTGTAGGGAAAAATTATATTTTTATTAAAAATGCAAAGTGACACTTCTAAGGCCAAAATTGACACATTTTATACTAAAAGTGACACATTATTAATAGTAAAAAGTGACACTGCATATATAAACATAAGAGGTGGCTGTAATTTTTAAAACTAAGAGGTTGCATTGAGATTTCTAAATTTTATTCTATTTAACCCGAATAGATCTGCTTTTATGGATAAGGATCCGTTAAACCATCTTACTGATAAGAATATGACTAATATACGCTTGCATTTGTATAATTGTATCATCAAATAAATACTTGCCTAGGCATCTAAGCTCCCCATGTTTCAAGTATGATTCTTTTGTCTCGCGGCAGATACACGTCGTCGCTTTGAGAATTACAATTTATTGTGGAAATTTAATTTTACTAAAAATTATTTGTAAACAAGATTAAAAAAGAAAAAACAAATGTTTCAAATTACAAAATTACAATTTTTTAAAAAATTATTTGAAATTGCGAAAAAAAAAATTAAATTGATTAAGTTAATTACAATAACAATTAAAAAGAAAAAAATTAAAATATAAATATATTTACTTACAGTTTGTCTAAGTTAATTACGATAACAGTTAAAAAGAAACAAAAACAAATATTTCAAATTATAAAACTTACGATTTTTTTTTAAATTATTTGTATACTAAATTGGGGCCATGAAAAAATTAAATTGATTAAGTTAATTACGATAACAATTAAAAAGAAAAAAATTAAAAACTTAAATATATAAATATTCACTTATAATTTGTCTAAGTTAATTATGATAACAGCTTAAAATATAAATATTTAAAACTTAGACATAAATTAATTGGGATTCAGCCAAAAAATAAATTGATTAAGTTAATTACGATAACTTAAAAAGAAAAACAAATATTTCAAATTACAAAACTTAATTAAGTTAATTACGATAACAATTAAAAATAAAAAATAAAAAAAAATTCAAAACTTACTAATGAACTAAAATTAAATTGATTCAGTTATGCACGTTAACTGACAAAAAACTGTAAAACAATAACTGTAAAATGAATTGGATTACAGTTACAATTACAATCGGATTAACTATCGTTCACACATGCGATATAAGGAATAAATTACGGCCGTAAGATTAAAGTAAAACAATAAATCTCAACCATTACTTATCCCAAGTCAATTACACACGTATAAACTGAGCTGTATTTTATTATAGATTCTTACACAATTTCTTAACTGAGTCCCACTGCCACCTAAACACTTTTCTCTTTTACCCACTTAAGAATATATATCTTCCCATTGTATATTATTCTTAACATATTCTTAATCGAGTCACTCACCACATACCACATCATTAACTTTACACTTCATTCGTATTTTTATACTTATCAACAAATAAATTTATTTCACGTTATTTAATATATTTCATATTTAAATATTTTGTATAATTAAATAATTAATTTATAAATTAAGACATAAATTAAGACATGGATTAATTTAAAAATAATAATTACATTATTATTTTTAAATTTTTAAATGTATAATTTAATTAATAAATTATATATAAAACACATATTAATAAAATAATAATTACATTATACATAACTCTCACACGCCCCCCCACACACACCCCCCTTAAAACAATAAAAGTGACTCTTCATGTCGCCCCTTCCCCCAAACCACCAGCCTCCCTCACATTCAAAAAAAGTCGGCTCCCTTACCAATGTGAACAGTAAACTTCTTATTTGGGAAGTTTTTTTTTCTCTCCTACATGGATGTATAAGAATAATTTTACCATTGTTGAAAAGTTGATTCTTAATAAGAAGTGTGTATCTATATTACAACATCTTGGATCACAGCAATTGACAAATGCTAATGAGGGGTCGAGATCAATTCATTTACCGAGATCCTACGGTCTCACTTCGTCTAGATTTCACATGTGCGGCGGCGGTTGAGCAACCCACACACCCCTTCTCACATGTTCTCTCCACCTCCTATTTGAATCTATAATTCCAACCGGTATTGTTGTCCTATTTAAGAATAAAAATAATTATTTACAAAGTTAAGAAAAATACTAAAATTGAAAATTTGAAAATAGTCAATTTAAATCAATATAAGTGATAATAATAATTTAAATTGAGTGTATAAAACATTCTTCCGATTTTTAATGTTGTTAAGAATGGATTCATCTTTTTTGTTTAACCATTTTTTAAAAATGTCTAAAACACAATTTATTGAGTTTTTCTTTAGGTGGTTTGGGTTTTAAAATGAGTATTATCTTTTTGGAAATTTTTTGGTTTAACTAAGAATATGTATAACCATTAAGACCACTCTAAAAGATAAATTGTTTTTATGTTATTAAGATCACTCTAAAAGATAAATGTTTTTTATTTTATTTTAAAAATAAGAATAAGTAATAATATGTATAATTACTAATTTGGAATTCTTCCGATTTACGTTCTTAATAATATGTATAAAATATAAAATACTTTTCATTAAATAAAACACGTTACGCTAGCTTTTAAAAAAGTTAAAAAATTAATACCCTTGGTGTGCGTGTTAAAAAAGTTTATATTTTAACGAAAGATTATTAATTGTATAAGGGCAAAGCCGGTGTCTTCCTCAAAATCTAACAAGGTATCGCCTGTTTCCTTAAAAAAATTACACATAAATAAAATTTAACAAGATACCACATCTGCTTTTTTAAATAAAATTACAAATAAATGTTTTAATTTTTCTCCACACGACATTCTAAACAAAAGACTGTTTTTAACAATGGTGATGCTCTAATGACATCTGTATCGAAGAACGCCACATACAAGAATATTGTACTTGCACCAACCACATACAAGTCGGAGTACATAAACTACTCAAAATAAAAATAAAAAGAGTGACCCTAAACGCAACACCAAAAACCCTAAACGTAACACTATTTAATATATAAAATGATCTAAATACCCTTATGAACAATTATTAGGAAATGCTACAATTTACTCCCTTTCATTTACTCCTTCAACCAACCACCACCCTCCCAATCCAATACTACTCCCAACTGATTTGACTCTAAATCTATTTCCCTCACAATCCTCTTCATCTTAAAAAAAAAAAAAACTCTCCAAACCCTCCGCCCAACTCATAATGGGTTATGATTGTAATCCTAATGAATATGAAAATGCTAACAGGGATAATTATTTTCAGGTAAATGTTGATTTTTGAATGTTTTTTCACTGAAATTTTACAAAAAAAAAAATCATAACTGGGCAAAAATCCACTAGGGCACAACGGATGTTTAGCCAAAGTGCCGCGAGTGAACAGCGGGTGTTTTATTAAACATCCGCAACAGAGTAGCAGACGTTTAGGGGTAGATTCGTTTTTTAAAAGCGGATGTTATTTAATAGGTTCGTTTTTTTGTAGCGAATGTATTTAATGTAATACCCCATCCCACATCGGGTAGGTGTGAGAATTGTTTTCGATTTATAAGGTGGCCACACACTACTTCTGGGCACCAACATCATCTATGGACTTTTGAATCGGCTTATGGTGAGCTTGATGACCCAAGGTATTGCGTCATGGGCCGTTGTATGGGCTATGCGAATGACCGACTTTCGGACTCGTGTCGCTACAAATGGTATCGAGCGGGTCCCCGGTCGAAATGTGGGAACAAAGTGTGTCAAGGGACAAAGTGCTACATCGCAAGGTGGGAGTCACCTCGATCCCCGCACGAGCCACCTTTGAATCCCGCATCGCTCGGGTTACGATTCGGCTTTGACGAGGACGCCAAGGATTTAAGTGGGGAGATTATAATACCCCATCCCACATCGGATAGGTGGAGAATTGTATTTAATTTATAAGGTGGCCACACACGCCTCCGGCCACCAACATCATCCATGGACTTTTAGGTCGGCTTAGGTGCGCTTGATGACCCAAGATGCCGTGCTCGGCCAATGTGTGGGCTACATAGTGGACCGAGCTCTTGCTCGGGTCATTACATTTAATTAGGATTGTTTGTCAATAGCGACTATATATAGAAAACCGCTAATGTGTAGCGGTTCTTTGGTTGAATTTGTCGAAATTTGTTTTTGTATATTATTAATTTTTAATTATTAATATGGTTTTATTGTTATTTGTTGATAAGATTACTAGTTTGAAAACGAGAATAATTTATTTCCGGATACATCTCATTTTTTTTGTGACAGATGAAAAATTAATTGATTGAGAAGCTGCAGAAAAATGGGTTAGAGATACCGGACGTGCCGAAGATATGTACTTTTATGTGCCCAGAAGTAAAACTAAATTTGATAACACTCATAAAGTTTGGTTGAATTGTGAGAATGATGGAAAACCTCGATACGATGGTAAAAAAGATTTGAAAGATGTAAAGAAAATGGTTCGAAAAACTTTTGTGTAAATTTGAAGTGTTTTGCAGGAAGTAAAAGATGATGGTTGGAGAGTTAAAGTTAGCAAGTTTAACAATGTTGTTCGGCGGTCCACGAAGCTATGACAACTCAATAATGGCCTCTCCTGTTGAACATAATGAAATAATCCCTCATCAATATTAAAACAATACTACGTAGTCAATTTAATAAATTTGAATCAATACTATCATCGTCAATATAATAAATTACCTCGTCATTCTATATTGCAGATGCAATATGACCACGAAATCCAGTAAGTAACTCTGTGTTCTCGGGTCCACCTCCATATGGCTCCATCAACATCCAACCATACCCATCCATTTAATCGCCCGAATCACCATCGCCATCATCACCACCATCACCACGACCTCCTACTCGCCTCTACCTCTACTATGTGCTCGGCCGTCGACCAAAACCTAAATCCTCCTCATCATCAACTAACCGTTGTCTATCTCGTAGTGCAATAAATACATCATCATTCATCTGACCCTTCCCATGCCCGTGTAACATGCTCGAACTACCATTCGTGCCACCCGCGCCATGCCACTCATGCCACCCATACCACTCATGCCACCCATACCACTCATGCCACCCATACCACTCATGCCACTCATACCACCCATATCACTCATGTCACCCATCATGTCACCCATCATGTTTAATGAGGCTTCTATTTCCTCATCCTCTCTCGTAATATGTGAATGTCCTCTCCCCCTTAATGGAACATTATAAGGAGGCTCAAATGGAATATCGGTGGGGTCTGGACTCCTCATATCATCTCCGTGAACGGGGGTCCGCGCATAAGCACCCCCATCCCCCTCATTAGTGGGTGTATGTGCCTGATTAGCACCTTTCATGCGTTCTGAAACAGTCACAACTCTATTACGTACTCTACCCGCATTCTCGCTTGTCGCCGACGTTCAACTCGGTCGACTCCATCTATTACAAAAAATAAATGCAAGTTAAATTATGAAGTGATAAGTTATAAAACATATATATATATATATATATATATATATATATATATACACACACACACGCATATATTACATCTATTACATATGTTTTTTTTTATAAAAAAAATACATGTTAAAAAAAAACACAAATCATCCCCCACTTCTGGTTCTATTTAAAAAAAAAAAGATTACAAATTCTATAAATATATACACACACATATTTTACATAAGTTATTTATAAGTTACTAATATGGTTTTTTTTACTAACTTAAGTTTTATTTTTACATGGGTTATATATTACACAAATGACATAATTTTTTTCAAAAAAACATTTTTTAAATTTCAAAACAACCGCTACAAACTCGCGGTTCTACCAAAAAACAACCGCTTAATACCCGCGGTTTTAATAATAAACCACCGCAACAGACCAGCGAACGTTTTATAAAACAACCGCATTACACATGCGGTAGTTATATAAAACATCTACTACAAATTCATGGATGTTTTATATAACTACCGCATGTGTATCGCGATTGTTTTATAAAACGTCCGCTGTGTCCTAGCCGTACTTTTGCGAAAAATTGAAAAAAAATGGGAAGTTTAAATTCAACAATCAGTGTTAAAGCTTAGATTCGACAACAAATTTAAACAATTCAACAACGAATTCAAACAGAGTAAGTGGTAAATGAGTAAATTTAAATTCAAAACAGAACATATATACCTGTAAATTTGTTGAAAGAAGAGAAGAGAGTTACATCTTCAATGCTGATAGAAGAAAGTTGGTTTGGGGGCAGCTTGGCGGCTTCAATTCGGCTTGGATGAAAAGTGAGAAGAGAGGGCAGTACTCTTCTTCACTATGGTCTTCACGAAATGGAGAATGAGAGAGGGGAGTTGATGGGTTGGGCAATGAGAGAGGGGGGCAGTTCACGGGTTGGGGGAATGAGAGAGGGGGGTGTTGGTTGGTTTAGGGAATTAATGGAGGGGTGTGTAATGTGTAAATGTAGCTAGGGGTAGTTAGGTATTTTTATCATTTAAATGATGTTAGGTTTTATGTTTAGAGTTTTAGGTATTACGTTTAGGTGTTCTGAAATAAAAAATACAAAACTCAGGTACGGGTAAAGTCAACCCATTTAGTTTATTACAACTACTTGTACTCCATGCAATTACACTTGTGCAGCTTTTCCTTGAGCTATTTATTGATGACAAGCAGATCAGGTGGAGTGTGTGTTCGTATGCGTGAGAGAGAAAAAGATGGAACTCCAACTAAACCACCTTCACACGTTCCATCTCAAACATCCAAAACAACCCAACTCACCCTTCTCTTCCCCTCCCGCAAGATTCGCCGCCGTCAAAGTCCACGCAGTTTTCGGCGGAGCAACCACGCAGCAGCTAATACAGTCGGGCACCGTTAAGGCTATTCTCCCCAAAGATGCAGCCTTGGCAATCGAGAATGAAGGCTACATTTTGCTGGATATTAGGCCAGAATGGGAGAGAGAGAAGGCGCGTGTGAAAGGGTCACTGCACGTGCCACTCTTTCTTCGGGACATGGATAATGGGCCCCTAACACTTCTTAAGAAATGGGTTCATTTTGGGTACATTGGGTTGTGGACTGGTCAATATTTTACCATGATTAATTCTGAGTTTCTTGATCAACTGGAGGAGGTTGTTCCCGACAAGAGTGCTAAGGTCATTGTTGCTTGCGGAGAAGGATTAAGGTAAGAAAAAAACTCATTTTTATTTAGTTAAATTTCTAATGGATGAAGTTATGTTAGTTAGTTAGTTACATTAATGATTTATCAAAACATAGTAAACTATTTTTAAAAATGAATTGTTAGGTGGCTTGTCTTGAACTTGTTGCAGCATATACTAATTAGCAATACTTTATTACTTCGTTCCGGGCAAAAAATCTTCATATGAAAAGTCAAACTTAAAAAAAATATGATATTTTTAAGTTTTAATAATCCATTAGTAATAAAATGACGTTTTTATGTCTTAATTTTTGAAAGGAGACTCGTTAAGTGAAATATCCCAAAATGAAATAGTGGATTCTTTGCTCGGAATGGGGAACGAGGAACGGAGAGCGGAGTAGTTTATTTCACATGTACATGAAGATGCTGGGGTTGTAAATTGTAATGCAGGGTACCATAGTTGAAATGCAAAGTGTTAAAAATAGCTAATTGCATTCTCCAAATCTCAAAGTGCGCACACTTTCTTACAACTCATGCTTAAAAATATTTATGTCCATTTTGTGTGTTTTTGAGTAGCTAGGCTGTAGTCGAGCCGAGCTGAGCCGAGCCTGCCATGCTCAGGTTTGGCTTGTTTAATAATTTTTTGAGCTTAGAGTCGAGTTTAAAAGACATGTATAGAATTGAAGATTAACTATAAATCTATAAGTCTCTTATAAGACGGTCTTACGGATCTTAATTCGTAAAACGGAGCGCCACTCTCTCACATCTCAACCCATCAACACACGATGGGTTGGGTAAAGATGATCCGTCTTACAAAAAATAATCGTAAGACTGTCTTACCTAAGTTTTTGCCTAAATCTATTTTGATAGTTCGCCAACTCCTTGCAAGCTTCTTTGCAAGCCAAAAACTAAAGCCCTCGTCTTTGAGCCTAATTGGTGACTTTGGGTTACTTTTTTCTTTTTTTGAACATGGACCAAAACAAAGATAATGGGAAGATAATCATTACTGTATCTTTATTATAGAGAAAGAAAGAATGAGATTATAATAGCACGAGTAAACAATATTTTTCATTTTTCTTCAGTTTCATCTTTCTCAAACGCATTTTAGAGTCAAATTTTGTTGCATTAAAGTAACGGCCACTAACAGAGGAGAGGACAAATTTCTAAACAAATCTCAACTCTCAGATGATGAAATCTCAAGAACTTAGTAGTTGATCAATCACATATATATAACTGTAAGATAGTTAAAGTTTGGTAAAAAAATTGGCAATTCTGCAAGTACATGGAGTTCCTGCTCAATAAGCTAACTTCATTGTAAATTGTAATAGCCTGATACATATGACTTAGAAACTGTGGTTTTGTGGCAAGTGTAGGTCGTTGATGGCCATTTCTAAGCTACATAAAGGAGGGTATAAGAATTTGGGATGGTTGATCGGAGGATTCAATCGTGCTGTAGATGGAGATTTCCCTGAAGTCGAAGGGCCTGAAAAGTTGCAGTATGCCACCATAGGGGGTGCCTCGTACTACTTCCTTAAGTTGCTCATTTTATTACAAGCTGTGGGGAAGAATAGCTAATTCTTGATCCCAACTGAACAAAGGTGATTCTATGTTTTGTTGATCAATGGCTTTAATTAGATTGATAAGTTGTACCCATTTAAGTTTGAATATCAGTAACGTGTTGTAAGAGAATTTTTAAAGTTGAAAATTCATCTTTCTCTTCGTGATACACCAAGTATAAAAATATGTCTGTAGTTTTGGCTTCTGCGATAGACATATAGTTGTTGAAAGCTTAAATGGAGAAGAAGCAACCTAAAACTAAGCTGCATTTCAGAGGGATGATGGATAAAAAACAGAAGATGATCGTGCTGTAGAAGTAGTACGTCGTAGTAGACAAATATTTTGAGGTTTTTCCATTGTGTATATAATAGTACCGACACAGAGATTCAAGTGAATATGCAAATACACATTCAGTGATATTAAAAGAACACAGAACAGCTCAATATACAAGGAAAAAGGTACATGAATATCTTGATCAGTCTGGGTAACTCTTTTGTTCGATTGAAGATGATTTGCTAGAAAGATCGATATTATACAAATTCAAATCTCATCAGGAGCTTCACGGATTTGTATTTATTGCCCTTCTGGTCATGAAGGGGTACAGATCGAATTCCTGTTCTCAGATCTGAAACGGGTAGGCAAGTCTGTCCTCCAAAATCATCCTTCTCTGACATGTCATACTCGTGAACTTCAATTCGAAGCAATGACAGCTCTGGAACAGTTAAGGGGAACTCAAACTCCTCTTCCCATGTCGGTATCCAGTTGTCTAGTATTGTCTTTGTTTTCTTCATCACTGAATCTGCTGCAACTCCTGCGATTCCAACCTGCATATTCATTTCCCAGTCACACACTCTGATTGTTCAGAAAGTTGACTCTCAAATGATATGACAGTTAATATTACTTGCATTTGTCAGTTAGCGAGCTAGTGTGAGAAATTTATGGCTTATCTACCTTAACATAGAAGTCCGGTGGGGAATAAATATCAAAGTGTGTCCGATGGAAATCCAAATGCCACCCATCTCCCATGTACACTTTCACCTACAAAACAAATTGCATCATAAGTTAGAGGCTCTTTGATGACACACAAACTGAGAAAGCCTGGGGATTGACCCAGGAAGAGATAAAAAGAGACAGAAACAAAGATGATGTTATCTTTAAATTATCTCACACCTTCAGTGTCTTTTTCACCGGTAAACTCTTCTTAGGATCAAAGACCTCGTTATGAGGACCAACTTGCAGTTCGGTGGCGCAAACCCTAGGCAACGGGCAGGAGCTCATGCAGAACCTGTAGGACGCAGGGTGAACTCTCCTCGTGATCCACCGGCAGGGCAGTTGTAGATTCGATTCAGAAGGAGAAGATACGTCGATAGTAAAGAACAATGTAGAACAATATCCAAAAATCAAGGCTATCTACCGTTTTTCACAGGTGACCTGGATCTGGAAGATTTAAATTTGCTTGAACTTGCGTTTGGAAACACGCATGATGATGTAGAGCAATTATTTTCCGAGCGAAAGAGTTATGAGAAACATAATTTTGGGGATATAGGAGATTTTGGAATTGTAAATTTATTTGATGCGGATGATATGGGACTGTCCGTGACTACTAAGGCATGCACACGACCACACGTTATGCCAAACGAGTTTTTGTTTAGTTCTCCTAATTGCTTTCGAGTTTTTGAATTCTTTTCAATTTTAGATTTGATCAAGGATTTTGAAGATTCAACGTTGCGTGCAAAACTATACTACTCAAAATATCTCTTTGTTTGACATGAACAATTTCAAATTTCGGGTATAAACTCGAGGACGAGTTATTTTCAAGAGACTGATGTAGGACAAGATTGAATTAGTTTTAATTTTAAGTTTAAGTATTTTTATTTTATTATAATTTTCGTATTTAATTTTAATATGGTAATATTTTTATGTTTATGAGTAGATTTATGTATATAAGTGATTAATTTAAGTCTTATTAGGTTACTATATATATAGGTTAGACTTATTTTTAGGAGATTTTAACTAGTTTCCCAAGCATTACTAGTCCTATAAAAATAAGCTTCATTGTAAAAATAGGCTAACCTATATAGTAACATAATAAGACTTAAATCCATCACTTATATACCTAAATCTACTTATAAACATAAAAATATTACCATATTAAAATTAAATACGAAAATTACAATAAAATAAAAATACTTGAACTTAAAATTAAAACTAATCCAATCTTGTCCTACATCAACACTTCAAAATCCAAGCTTGACCAACTTGGTAGTGGACGTAGCAGTTTTTATATGTGAACCACTCCAACAGCTCTGTTCCTTGTCTACTTGCTGATAGCACTGTTCTTACACTTAAATAACAGCTATCTGCTTAAGTGTTTAACAGTTGCATTCTTGAATTATCTACTTAACTGTTAATATATATTGTTTATCAGTACAGTCTATATAAGTGATCAAAGAAAACCAAATAAAACCATTTTTGGTAATCATCAGCTTCTACCTCCTGATTACTTACTTATTCCGCTACATCTTTTAAAGGTTTTAAAAACAACCCCTAAAATTTTTAAAAATGTTATTCACCCCCCTCTATCCTTATTTCATTGCCTACTGGATTTACATGAAGGAACTAGCAAAACACTTTTAAAAAATAATTAGCATCACGTGCAACACACATGAACTTTACTAGTATTACTAAATAGGGCCTTTTGAAGTGCCTTAATAGCAAGCCACAAAAGAGGCTTTATAAATAAGCTACTGAGGCTTTTTGAAGTCCCTTAACAATAAAAGGTGGCAATTTTTGTTCATGCTCATTTCTCTGACGAGACCGCTCACTAAATTAGGTGCATGGGCACACATAAATTTTAGAGTAAAATTCAAGTCAGTTATTTTTAAAAAGTTTTTAACTGCTCCAGTCCACCATATTTTTTTTTAACTAGGAAAAGACACTTTTAGGAACGAAACGACTATGATATCCTTAATGAACTGAACACGTGCAAGCAAAAATATCAGTTCATGCATTGATTTTGCATCGCGATGCACAAATCAAATCTAATTTGTTCATTAGGGTCTTTTGTATCATCTATTTTGCATCACGATGCAAAAAATAAAATCCAATTAAGGTAGTCATTTAAGCGGTTAACTTATGAAAGGAGACCGAAACGTAATTTTCCCTAAATTGGAAAATGGGGTAGTAATTACAAATTCTTGAAATGTGGAAGGGAAAGAAAATTAACTCTTGACAAGTTTAGAAATGAGTTACTTTTTAAAAAACTAGCTTTTATATAAAAGGTGAAGAAAGGAAAAAGTGGGACAACCAGCCAGACCCTAAAAAGGGGGGACAAATGAGCCATACCTTAGAAAAGCAAGAAATAAACCTAAGAAAACAAAAAAAAAAAAGAAAAAACTAATAAAAACGAAAATTGGGATTTTTCTTGCGAGGACGGGTTGTTCTGACTGTGACTGGAATTGAAGGAGTTTTGCGCTTCTGAAAATTGTGACTTGAGGTTGCCAAATTTAGAGCTTCAATCTGAGAGATGTCATTGCTTGGGTTGTTATTCTCAAAAGTTTGCAGAACGACAAATTTATTGGGGGAGATAAAGTTCAAAGTATATTCTTACTATATATTCTCTGTATTGTCTTCATCAAAGAGACCGTTTTCATCAAATAGATCACTTATGTCCCGCATCGGGTTGGTGACACAATTATATTTAGGATAACCATAGAAGATTTTTTAGATTTTTCAGATTGAAGGGACTGAGTCATGGGATTAATCTCCAAATTTTGTTGCATAATGAGGGCGTGTCCACTGTCGCGCAAGAATGAATTTGTGTGTGTGTGAGAGAGAGAGAGATAGACAGACATGGCGCTTGGGGGGTGGAGAGGAGGGGTGGTGGTGGTTTCTTCAAGGAGATTGATGAGGAGTAGTATGTGGATGAGGTTACGTTTTCTTGACTTTGATAAAACATCACGTGGAGATCATCTGTCTAATGTATGGGGTATTTTTAACTTTTCGAAGATTTCAGTGTTAGTTCTTGTTTGGTGGAGCGTTTTGACCAAAACACTGGCAAAAAATACATCTTTTTCTCTTTTTAAATGTTTTCATGCAGTGTTTTAAAACGCATCGTTTTAAAAACATGGAGCTTTTTTAAAAGATGTGTTTGCTGTTTATTAAAATAACATTGTAAAATAGTTTTCAAGTGCATTTGCAAGAAAAAAATTACGTTTTGAAAACGCGTTTTCAAAACTGCACCAAACGAGGTCTTACATAACTAACAAAAAATGCATGAGTGACGTTATCGAACCTTCCAAATATAGTGATTGAATTTAAAAAATAAATAGAGTTAACTTAATGCATAATATTTTAAAGTATGGTGACCAAATTACGATTTAAGTCTTGATTAATTGTTGGGCCTTGGAAGAAAAGAACCATTAACTTTTTTTAAAAAAATCACACCTATAAACCCTAAAACAATACGTATTTGCCTATTTGGTATTTCCATATAACAAGACTCATTTTGGGTGGGGCAGTATACTAGTATACGTACATGTGTTAGGCAGCCGCCACCAGAGAGAAAAAGTCACAATGGCAAACACGGTTGCTTATAATCTACCAAGGAGTTTTCCCAATCCGGCGGCCAAGTATGGCAATCGCAGCCATGGAACCACCAAAGTCGATTACCGAAGTGAAAAATCGTCAGCGCCATGGCTTCTAGTTCATGATCCACCCGAAGAATGTCGTAGCAATTGGCCATCCATCCGATATCATTACTTCAGAAACCTATCCGGAGATACAATCATTAAGAAGAGGGACGTTCGATTCGACAAAGTCTTTGATAGGGATCTGCCTAAACACTCTGGGCGTTATTTTGGTTGCTCCGATAGCTGGTTATGCTGCACAGCTCCTCCAAGCACGTACAGTTCTAAACCCTGTCATCGCTTATTTGATTATTTTGGTTCTTTTCGCCCTGACGGGCTTGCTTATCTTATTCCCCATATAGACATCGATCCACTAGACTATTTAGTGGACCCTGGTTTTCCTTCTACCTATGGATTGGAAAGGCTTGCTATTTCGTCCTCCCATCCATTCGAAACGGATGATTGCAGATTAATGGCTATAAGAGGACGATCAAGAAGTCTGGCAACTTGCAAGCCGGGAGCCGGCGGATTAAGTCTGCTTGAGCAACTTGACATTTGGACTATGCTGCAAATGGGAACCTACAAAAATTGTGGTTACCAAGATATCATATACTCGAATGAGGATCAATGCTTTTATGCCATCCGAGGTGAATTTCCTTGTCCTTACTGGATTGAATCTTGGGACGTTCTTAACATAGATTGCCCAAAAGGATATCTCATTCAGGCTAATTCTAATTCTATTCCTGATCAATATTGTCATCCTAATCCTAATTATATAGGAGTAGAAGGAGTCGATGAGCAGTACCTTCTTCAAAGTAGTACTAGATTTATGGATTTCATGACTGAGAAAAGATACTTAGTGGAGTCTTGTGGTGATATTTATTTGGTTTCGAGGTTCTTGCCAAGGAGATTTTCTTCTTCTGGTGGGACCATTCAGAGCTACGAGACTCAAGCAGATGAAAAAGAGCAATTGGACAAAGAAAATAAGTTGAAAATTACTTATGTTCAGAAGTTAGACAAGAGAGGACAAGAGTGGAAGAATGTGGGGAGCCTAGGTGATCGAGCATTCTTTGTAGGTGCTAATCACTCATTCTCAGTGGATGCTACTCATTTTCCAATGGTGATGAAAAGAAATTCTATCTACTTCATGGACGAAAATTTTAAGGATGGTCATGTTGTAGGTGTCTACAATCTGAAAACTGGCATTGAAGAAGAAATTTTTTCCAACAGAAATAATCCGACTGCAGCGCCACCCGTTTGGATTCAAACTCTTCCCCACAATTTACTCTAGTTTGTTTCTTCTTTACGTCCCATCCAGAGCGGATTAGTCTGAGTTGTTTGTTTTCTTTAATTTTTCCATCAGAAAAGAGCTGTTTATTTATCCATCCCTTGGCAATTTGCATATAAGTGGGTTTCAAATTTCATGTTTATGGACCTATCTAGATCTAAGCATCACTTTCTGACTTTCATGACTATGAAATGATGAGAATAGCTTCTATTAATTAATTTCACAGGCTGTGTAAAATCTTTTTTTATACAAGCGGCCACTGGATCATGATGGCACGTTTTTCCTTACTTTGGTGATTTGTCATTTCTTGAGTTTACATAACACGTTAGGAAAAACTGCTGTAAATTAAGTGCTGAAATGATGAGAATAGGCCTAGCGCCTGGTGCCTTTTTAGAATTTACAAATTACAAATTACAAATTACACAATATTTGTTTTTTAAACTTATACTTGTATGATATATGTCTGTCTTAATGGCAGGATTTGTTGTTTAGAATGTCAAGATGATATTTTCACTACAACAAAAATGACTTTTCTCAACATTTGTTTCACAACGTTTCTAAACAAACGTTGTGTTAAGGTCAGTTAAGACGACGTTTTGTAAAAAACGTTGTGGTATGGTAGGTTTTAACAACCTTTATGTAAAAACGTTGTTATAGGATAGCTTTTAACAACATTTATTGAATAAACGTTGTCGTTGGGTATTTCTTAACAACATTTATTTAATAAACGTTGTTGTATGGTATTTCTTAACAACATTTATTTAGTAAACGTTGTGGTGGGGTATTTCTTAACAGCGTTTTTAGTAAACGTTGTGGTAGGGTAGTTTTAACATTTTTAATACAACTCCATTATGACAACGTTAAAAAGTGTTGTAATAAAATAACAGACGTTAAAAAAAGTTGTAAACAGGGATAACTCAAATGAAAAAGAATGCGACAATATTGCCCGCTCATTCTAATTTATTTCCGCGCTAATACTTAAATTTTTAGGGCAGAGAGAGAAAGAAAACCTAACCTGTCGCATAGTCACCAAAAACATCCAGTCTCTTTCCCTCAACAACTCGCATAATCTCTGCAATCACTGTTGTCTTTGCCATCCCCGCACATTACCGGCCGTCGCATAGCCACCTGCAAGCACTCAATGTCTCAATCCCCAAACTCTCTCAGCACCTTGCACTCCACTTGCCAGCCAAGCATAGCATACCCCACTCTTGCATCTGGTAAGGAACCAGCGCATCCTCCCAGTATACAGACGTCTCTCAGCCTCTCTCCAACTGCTCACAAACTGCAATTTTGTTCTGATTTGGTAAGATTGATCTCTAATTACTGATTCACTGTGTACCCTAATTTATTTGCCTAGCTACCAATCATTGGCTTTTTTTCAATTTCAACTTTTATTGGCGTTTGGCGTTTGGGATGTCCCAACTAGTGTTCCTAAGGACTTTTGGTGTACAAATTTTCTACCATTCTTCCTAAAATATCCCTTCATTTAATACTATCATTATTGCACATCCTAGAGAGAGAGTGAGTGCAATGAGTACATAATTAATGAGAGAGAGTGTTGTAATGGGTATTATTGTCACAACATATTTTACAACTTATCATTAATTACATTTCTTAATCCTTGTGTTTTGTGCACTAGGAACATTTATCCAGGATGGAGGGAGTAGTATTGTATCATGCAACTGTTTTTGCTCATCCCCTTCTTGTATCTTTGATATCTATGAAGTACTAATGTTACTCTAGTTTATATGCGCCAGTTGGTAATTAATGGTGCAATGGACTTGTAATGCTATTCTTCTCTATCTGTTAGCTTAGTGGAGTTATTACTGATTAAGCAGGATGCCTTTTGATAGTCTTAATCCTTCATGATTTTATCTCAGCCTAGTGCAGTAACCAATGATGTTCAAGATGGTTACTGGAAACACGGGATTCGAAGTTTCCAAAATTACCCAGCTAGTCCCTTGCAACCAAACTATCAGAATGCTTCGGATATAAACCTGACTTTTGGAAGCTTTCAGGTCAACAGAAGTCTGAATATTCTCAAGTACCAACTTTACATTATCCCGCCCACCAGCCCATCAGGTGGCCCATAGTTACCATACTTCCTTGCAAATTACCCCACAAAGTGCCGTACGCTTAGATTCAGACAGGCTAAACAATGTGCAGCAGCAAGGATAGCTCGACAACCAGTGCAGCAGCCACACCCGCCTATATCAGTGTTTCACTACCAAAGACAAATGAAAAAACATCATCTCATGTTGCTGCTGATTCTGTATTAAAGGTGAGACACTGACTTTAGTGTGACATAAGTTGTCTCTGGTATCATCATCTCCATTTTTGCAAATTATTATTGAAAATCCGTAAGCTAATGGATAGTAGCGTGCTTTTAAATAACTGTCCTGAATCTGTTGTTGCTATTGCAGTCCAGCTTTCGATAAGGTTTTTAACCTTTTCTTTTCCTTGCTTCAGTGCATCTATTACTATTTTCCACTTGCCCATTTATCAATATTTAAAATGTGGAACAAAGGATCCATGCTTTGAGTGAGCCAACTGGTTTAGTGATGTGATTATATTCTTCCTGTAAACAACACTCAACATAAGCAAAGATTGCTACCATCATGGTTTCGGTCGATTCTTGTATTTTGATATGTCGATCATGTTTGTTTTGATAAGCTATATCAGTGTCTATAATTTGATCAGGCTGCATCTGCCATATCTAATCGCTTGATGATTTTTTTACCTTACAGAGCACCATTTATTATTAGCTGTATTAGCATCCCCCTGCTGCTTCCCTGATCATTTTTCTTGCTAGTTAAATGCTGGCACATGCATCATCACTACAGAACCACATATATGGAAATGCAGGAGAAGAATGGATATTAGGTTGTCTGCTTGAAAAGGAATGGTTAATTTTAGATTATTTCCTGTTTAGGCCACTCATGTCAATCTTGAGAAATATAAGTTAGCTTCTTGTACATCTCTGTGAACTTGAAAGAAACTTGAGGTGCCCCGTTTTTTTTTTTTTTTGTGTGGTAATGGGGAAATATAAGTACAGCCAGGTATTACAAAAAAATTGTTAACTACCCATAATCCTTTCATAAATGGAACTGTTGTAGTTGTGGGGAGTTTTTGGTGCTTATTTTCAATTTGCAGATTGATTAGTAAAATTGTTACTAAAGGTCTGATAATACATTGCCTGTTTTGGGAAAACTTGAACCGGTTTACCTTCCAATTAGACCCTTGTTTTTTTGGGAGCTTACTGATGTGTGATTTCATTATAGAATGAATACATACTTAGGTTAAACAATGCGGGTAGCCTTCCTTCCTCTCCCTAATGGGGTTTTAGTTGGTGGCTCAAACATAGGATTCTTGAAAATTGTGGGGAATAAGTCGTGGTAGTAAGTCAATGGACTGCCTAAAGCTTCCTCAATTTGGTTTGAACCACTCTGTACGATGTGGGTAGTTGAAATTTATTTCTTGCATATTACTCTATTTTTTTTATTCATTTAGTCTTTTGTTTTATGTGGAAGAGTGTGTACTAGGGTTTCTGATTTTCTTGCACCCCATTATTTTGGTCCATTACTTGTATGCTTCAGTTTCTTTGTCTGCCATTGTTCTTTGGTTCTTTTGCGTCTAGCAACCTCTTTCAATATGGCTCTCAAATAAGGTTGTATTAGAAGGTTCTGCTCTCTTGATTAGCAATTACCTTATGAAGTTGCAATCTAAAAATAAAAGTCTATACAGTTGGTTTAACAGGGTTGTTATCAGAATCAAAATCTTTGATGTCATAAGCTAGTTGAAACGGGAAGAAGAATGGGTAGTTTTGGTGCGCCTTAGTCTTAGACAGTTCTATAGTAGCCTAATTCTGAAGATCCTTTGTAGATAGAATGGACAGTTCTTTTGTTTAGAATATTTTTGATCTTGTATCCCCCCAGTCTACAAGGACGCGTCACCTCATTTGGCGCTTGTTTATAATACTTTACCTTACTTATATATAAAAAAAAAAGGTTCCTAGGAAATCAGGAATTGGTCCAGTTAAGTTGTTATTTTGCAAGTTGCTGCATTTTGAAAGAAAATATTAGCATAATAACTAAACAAAAAAATAAAATCAAAAGATCTAAATTCAGGATACCACATTTTTTGTGAGAGTTGTATTGAACTTACATTGTTTCAAGAGCATCCATGGAACTAAAATCTGGAATTAAACCGTAGATCAAAGCTATCCAGGTTGCTGCAACATAATAGAAAATATATAGGACACGTAAAGAAAGAAAATTCATTGAATAGTTTAATTAGTGCAAAATGAGGAGATGATCTACATTGCCATAACGCGAGGTATGGCATCAGAGCTGCCAGTAGCTGTTCAGAGAACTTTATCCTGTAGTTTAGCTTTACAATGAGCATCATTTTAAATGTCATGTTCCTTTCAATTATAACTTTTTGTGTTGGATCTGATTACCATCGCTGGAACCACGAAGGTGATCTTATGTCGATTGCAATTTATGCTCACTCTTTTTGTTCCCTTTTTCAGATAGTTGATTGTATCAAAGGCTTTCTCAATATTTCCACCAACCCTCCAACCTTCATCCAGGTTCCTACCTTTATGCTATTAGCCAATTAATACGAAACAAAAGTTCAAACATTCAGTTTTTCCTACTTCTATATGAGTTGCAAAATATCTCATTCATCATTGTTGTTATTGGTGCATTCTTCTGGAATGGTATTGAACCACATATAGAATCTGTACTGAGTTTGAGTCAATAAACTAGCTTTGATAATGATATATATTCTGAATTATCTTGTACAACTGCAACAGGTTAATGTTCTGCGATGGTAAAGATTCAATATGATCAGATACAAAAATGTAACTAATATAATCACCCCACTCCTAGACACGATGAGATTTTTCTAAAGAAGCATTCCGGTATATAATTTGATAATCGTAAAGTTCTTGAACTTCCTCTTTGATAATCGTAAAAATCAACATAAATGAATAACTTGGAGCAAATGCAGGAGAAAGAAAATCTAAATATATATTAGATATGACAAGTATAATTAGTGTATATACAAATCTCTAGAAATAAACGTATTACTCTCTAATGTTTGTATTTGCTTAGTTTAGGTGTAAAGTTATTATCGTCATTCTTTCGATAGATAAAGCCTGGGTGAATGTTCCAAGGTTTTGAATCTAACTCTAATGTTAGTTTGGTACCAACATGCTCTCGTATTACTTGCCAAATAATTTATATTAAGTTCTATTTGTAGACCATTGCCTAGATATAGGGCGGGAGCTAAAGCTTTCGGTGCAAGTGCTATGGATAAGCTTGGAAATCCTCCAAAATTCAATGTCCTTGTATGATCCTTGTTACTCAAATATTATTTCATTCAGTCAATTTCAATCAATGGAAGTTATCGGTTGTAATTGCGCTCACAGCCAAACATAAATTGGGACTTGTTAATGGGAAACATAAAAAACCTCCTACCTCAAAATACCTAGATCAATGGAACAGATGCAACAATATGGTTATTGCCTGGTTGTTAAATGTAGTTTCATCTGACATCAGGTCAAGCATTGTGTATTTTTCAACTGCTAAGGATATGTGGGAAGACCTGAATGTTAGGTTCTCACAGAGTAATGCACCTAAGACATTTCAAGTCAGAAAACTTCTTGCTGAATGTCACCAAGGCAATCAATTTGTTTCAACATATTTCACGAAATTTAGAAGTTTGTGGGATGAGTTATCCAGTCTAAATAGTATTCCAAAGTGTGTGTGTGGTCTGAATTGTATTTGTGGTGCTACTCAAAAGCAAGAAGAGTATGAACATGAACAAAAATTGTTCCAATTTTTAATGGGCTTAAATGATAGCTACACCAACACTAGAGGCCAACTAATAATGATGACTCCTTTACCTAGCCTTAGTAAGGCTAAAACTCTCTTGATTCAAGAGGAATCTCAGAGAAAATGTAGTCCTGGGATAGGAGGGAATGTAAATGAAGTGACTGCAGCTTTGTTAAGCAAAACTTCTGAGGGAGGATATTCCCTGAATCTGAATGGGAGAAACAATAACAAATCTTTTAGGAATAAATATGTTTCTATCAATGCAACTAATCAAAGAGGGAAGTTCTGGTGTGATTTTTGTCGTGGGGACTCACACACAAAGGATAGATGCTTCTACTTACATGGATATCCAGAGTGGCACAAGATGCATGGATCAAACCGAGATCTCACCAAGATGCCCAAGAACAAAGTAAGAAGAATAGCAGCGAATGTTGTGTGCAGTGGGAACAACAATGTAGAAGGTGACACTGCAGATTGCAAGTCTCATGTTCCAGGGTTAACATCTGCTCAATACATTCAATTAATGAATCTGTTGTCTTATGCTGGATCCATGCCAGACAATCCAGAATCTCATCTTGCAGGTAATGCTACTTGCTGTACTAGTTTTATATAATCTAAGGCTCCTGTCAATCATAGCATGAACATAATTGAATGGATTGTTGACACTGGGGCAACCAATCATATCACCAACAATTTTTCAATTCTTGGTAATCCTGTGTGCACCAATTCCTTCATACATCTACCCAATGGTCACACTGCACAAATTACTCACAAAGGTACTATTGTTCTTGGTAAGGACATCTTTCTCCATGATGTTTTGTATGTGCTCTCTTTCCATTATAACCTACTGTCTGGAAGCAAGCTAGCTAGTGATAGTATCAACAACCTTGTTTCTTCTTCTTCTGTTTGCTTCCTGCAGGACCTAGTACACAAGGAAACCAAGGAGATTGGTAGATTGATAGGTGGACTGTATATGACTTTGATCACAAGAGATTGTTCTGATAAGGCCTTATCTGATTCTAGTTGTTCTTTTGTTTCTGATTTGAATTCTAGCCCCAGTACTTGTAACAATGCTGTGAACAATTCTTTGTTATCCTGTTCTGCTTTCAATAAAGAGATAACTCTATGGCATATAAGACTTGGCCATATGCCTCTTACTTCACAAACATTTGAATGTCTGTACTGTTAATGATCTGCATGTTGTATCTCCTTGTGACATTTGCCATTTTGCTAGACAAACCAAACAACCATTTAATCTAAGCTCGTCTCATTCAAAAGTCTCATTTGCCTTTTTACATTGTGATGTTTGGGGGCCATACAAACATCATACTTATAATGGTCACAACTCCTTCTTGACCATAGTTGAGCATCACTCAAGAACTACCTGAACATTTATACTCAAATCCAAAACCCAAGTTCCCACATATCTGCAATACTTCCTTAACTTAGTCAAAACTCAATTCAATTCTTGTGGAAAGGAAATAAGGTCAGACAATGGTACAGAGTTCTTCAATACCATAGTCTCTTCTATTCTTGAACCCCTTGGCAGTACTCAACAGAGTACTTGCATTGACACACCTCAGCAGAATGGAAGAGCAGAAAGGAAACATAGGCACTTACTTGAACTGTCAAGAGCACTCAGATTCCAAGCCAATCTTCCAATCTCTTTTTGGGGAGATTGCTTGTTCGCTGCTACCTACCTTATTAATAGGTCTCCCAGTTCCATTCTTCAGTTTAAAACACCTTATGGAGTGTTATTGGGTCATAAACCCACATATCAACATCTCAAAGTGTTTGGGTGTCTGTGTTTTGCCTCCACCTTACCTCATAATAGAGATAAGTTGGTCCTAGGGCTAGGAAGTGTTTATTTCTGGGATATCCTACTGGAAAGAAAACCTATAAACTGTATGATTTAACCATCAAACAGATATTTTAAAGTAGAGATGTTCAGTTCTATGAACATTGTTTTCCCTTCTCCACACCTTCTTCTGATTCCTATCCCACATCATCTCTCTTTCCTTCCTTTCATGATCAGCCTGTGGAAGACTTATGTTCTCCACTTCCTTCTCTTACTCATATTCCTATACCCTCTTCTTCTGATGGTACCTCTCCATCTCCTTCTACATCTTCTTCTTCTCCTTCTATTCCTATGCCCTCTGCTCCTACTCCTATGACTTCTCAACATTATTCTCCTTCTCATGATTCAGATATACCTCCTCCTAGGCCTATCAGACAGAGGACAATCCCTGTGAAATATAAGGACTATACTAACCTGCCATTCAACATACCAGCTTCCAATGGTCCCTGTGTGCAAAGGTATTTCCCTTATTCTGTTAACAGTTCTGTTGCTTACTCTTATCTTTCTCCTACATATCAAGCCTTTATTACTAACATTGACACTACCTGTGAGCCTAGAACCTATGCCCAAGCTGTCCAATCCCCTCATTGGTGTTAAGCTATGATTCAAGAATTGGAAGCCTTAGAAAGAAATAAAACATGGACTTTACAAGAATTACCTGTGGGAAAGAAAGCAATGGGCTGCAAATGGATCTTCAAGATTAAACATAACCAGGATGGGTCCATTGAGAAATACAAAGCCAAATTGGTTGCCAAGGGATTCACACAAACAGAAGGTCTTGATCACTTTGACACCTTTGTCCTAGTTGCAAAGATGACAACTGTCAAAGTTTTATTGGCTGTGGCAGCCATCAACAAATGACCTTTATGCCAAATGGATGTCTCCAATGCATTTCTGCATGGAGACCTTAATGAAGATGTTTTTATGACTCTCCCTCAGGGCTATTGTCCTACTTCTTCTAGTCCAAAGCTGGTGTGCAGGCTGGTTTTATCCCTCTACGACCTCAAACAGGCCCCCAGGCAATGGTTCCATAAACTTTCAACCGCTTGCCATTTGGTTTCGCCCACTCGCCAATGATCATACTCTCTTCACTCAACATACTCCTACATCTTTCACAAATTCTTATCGGGTCTATGTTGATGATATTGTCATCACAGGTCATGTTCTGCTATCTCTCTTTAAAGACCTAGTTACATTCTCATTTCTCTATCAAGGACCTTGGAGAACTGAAGTATTTCCTAGGCCTTGAAATAGCCAGGAATTCCTCTGGGATATGCTTACATCAAAGGAAGTATTGTGTGGACATCATCAAAGAAACATGCCTTACTAATGCTAAGCCTTCTTCTTTGCCTCTTTCTCAGCATCATAGTCTCTCTCAGATTCTGTGTCTTACTGTCTAGTTCAAATGTGCAGAGACTTGTAGGGAGGTTAATATACCTTACTATAACCAAACCTGACCTTGCTTATCCTGTACATGTACTTAGTCAATTTTTACATCAACCAAGGCAGCCTCAACTCAATGCAACCCTCAAACTAGTGAGGTTTCTGAAGCTCGGTTCTTTCCTGCCACATCCACCTCTTCTTTGTCCGCCCACCGTGATGTGATGTCCCACTACAAGGAGGTCTATATCAGGGTTCTGTGTATTCTTAGGGTCTATTCTTATTTCTTGGAAGAGTAAAAAACAACCCACAGTCTCCAAACCCTCTGTTGAATCCGAATATAGAGCAATGGCATTCACAACATATGTGAGATTTAACAGGCCTTAACTGCCTCTATTTTATATCTTTCCTTTCTTAATACTAATTATTACTATATACTATTTCCTATCCTCGCCACGGCCGATGTCTAGCTATCAGACCGATAAGCTATTCTTCCTTCTTCTATCTAATTAGTTACCTAAGGAGAAAGAGCTTTTACGCAGCACTTTCCTAAGAAGACATGCTTAACACTTTTCTAAAAGAGAGTTCTTCCCCGTGCTCGAGTCCGATCTCGCACTCCGCCCTCCTGACCTCCATGGCCATGCCTCCTCACTTCGTGTTCCCGCCTTCTTCCCATTCCATAAGGACAATAAGGTCGCAATCCATATTGTCGCTAATCCCGTATATCATGAGCGAATCAAACACATCGAAATTGATTGCCACATTGTTCGGGAAAAGATTGCTCAAGGGTTGATTGCTACTGCCTATGTCTCCACATCTGATCAATTGGCTGATTTGTTAACTAAGGTTCTCTCTGTGAGTCAACTGCATTGTCTTGGTCGAGCAAGACGTTCATTATGTGCTCGCGGTTGGTTGTGAGTGGAGTCCAGTCGACTTCATCCCATATGTTCTTGCCTCGATTATCTTCTTCTTTGTGGCATGTTCCTCGCCCCCTTTGTTCGAGTTATCATGAGCCTGATGCGTTCCATCGTACTCTTTCTTTTTTCCGTCTTTCTTCTCATTCCCCTCCTTCTTCGCCTCCTCGGTGTTGATCACCCGAATAGCATGGACATACATTTCACCGACGGAGGTTTGGTCTCGTAGCATCATCTCATGTCTCATCAGCCCATGTTGCAAGCCGGAGATAAAACACATTTTGATTGACTCCTCGGAAATGTACGGTATTTGATCGACCATGGCCATGAATCTATCCATGTATGTCTGGTTTGACTCGTTTATTCGTTGTTGTATACCACATAAGTCGGTCTGCTTCTTTGGCTGGAGTCCGGCTGAGGAAAATTGAGTGACAAACATTTGTCTGAATTCGTCCCAACTTTCAACTGAATCCAGCGGGAGGCTTGTGTACCACTTTAATGCCTTCCCTTTGAGAGTTCCCGCAAATATCTTTCCCCATGCATCTTCGTCATTCGGGGCCACTGCGTTCATTTTGACCTCGAAGCTGGCCATGTGATCAACAACATTGGTGAGGTCCTGATATGGTTCAAATGTGGGGATTTTCTTGTTAGGTAACTGGGCCTTCCTCATCCTCTCCTGGAATGGGCCATTCTTGGCTGGGGGTGAAATCATAGGTTTTCCCTTCTCCATGGCCTCAAGCCTGCTACGGAGGAATTTCACCTCTTGTTCTACGACCACAGATGGTTTATTAGTAGATTTTTGCACCTCGGTGGTCGCGTTCCGACCACTCTTTAGGTGTCCTATTCCCGATTGTTGGGAGTGAGTGCCAGGGCCGGTCCTAAATTTTTGGGGCCCCAGGGAGAAAAGAAAAGAAAAGGCCCCCTAAAAATATATAAAAATACAATTTTTAGACGAATATTTTTTTGACTTTTTATCGTTCATACTATTGAAAATGTACAACGCCTATAAATGTATAATAAAAATAAGCATTAAAATTTTATTGAAAACTACTATTTTGCATCGATTTAAACAATTTATGAAAAAAATGATATACCCCATTAATCTTTTTTCTTTTTTGACTTCCAGATAGATATTTTCTTGATAACATGTTTTTACTAAAAATTCAAGTTAAAAAAAAAGACCCAATCATTAATAAAGTTAAGAACTAAAGAAACATAAGTAATAAAAATGAGTCAAATAACAACAACAAAAAAATTGACTTTTGCTTGAAATGTAATAATTAAGCTATGAGAGATGGATGAGTAGGAAATTAGTTTGGCAAAGAAGAGAGTGAACCTAAAATGAAATAAAATAAAAGGCTTGGCTAAGACTTAAACTCGTGACATACGTATTCACAATACCCAACAATTTACATAGAGCCAAGAAGACAATCATGCATTTAAGTTACATGGTATATAATATATTTTTAAAACCTAGCCTACACTTCTTTAAAATTAGGCCCTCTAAAATTTTGGGCCCTGTGCGAAGGCCCATGTTGCACCTGCTCAGGGCCGGGCCTGGTGAGTGCAATGCCCGCACATTTTATTCTTCACTACCTCGACCCTTGGCTTGGACTCTCCTTCTTCGCTCCTCTCCCGTGTTCGACGAGGGCGATTGGATTCATTCGGAAAAGTTAACTGGCTATAAATACTAGCTTTGGGCGTCTGCTCGCTCATCCTATCCCCTAATCGGGATCTAACACTATGCCGAGGTACTTCCTTTTCCTTTCCTTTGCCCTTCGAGGTGACCTTTTGAAGGACTTGGGCTGGCTCCTCCTGAGGTATGACATTGGTCACTGCCTTCATTTTTTTCTGAAGCACGAACATTTTAAGTTCGACCTCTTGAATTCCTGCGAGGTAAAGTTTCTGGCGTTCCCAGAACTTCACTTCTGCCAAGTATTCTTCCTGCTCAGTGGATTTATGCTTCTTTACTTGAGAATGTTCCACCTGAGCCTCTCCCTCATCAACATCAAATATGGTGCTCGCTTGGCCGGTGGCACCTCCTATGTTGCGAGCATCCTCTTTGTTGCCCTTTCCTCCCAACACTTTTGAAGTAGCGATGGCGAGGTCCATGTCAGTTACTTTGCTTGCTGGTGAGGGGAGTGGTATGTTTGTTCCTGGTTGGTTTTGTTTTGTGGGAGTTTGTCTTTCCATTTCTTTAGAGTTACGACTCGATGATGGAATATGGCGTTCGTGGCAACGAAACCACTTGATCACGCCAAAAGGATGGGGTGACTATGCTGGTGATCCACGTAATGGACCGGAGGTGACGTGTCCTTGACTAACGTCCACGTCGGTGTATGGGGGTACTAGATGTACCAAATTTGATAGGATATCTGGGCTTTGTGCTTGTTCTTGATCGTAGGTTACCTGAAAGAAGACTACCGTTAGGGTGCTGGGGGTTCCCAGCTACAGCCCTTAAGTGTAAGAGTCAGTAATCAAGGAGTATGAATGCCGGAGTTAGGCGTTCCCTTAAGCTTCCGGTGATATTATGTATAGCTTGTTGTTCTTAATGCAATTGTGTATATTTGATCAAGTTAGCTTACCTTTCTTGCAAGGGAAGACCTCCTTTTATAGTAGTGTCCCTTGGGGGATCATGATTGATGTAGGGGCTTGATAGACGTATTTTATACGTCTTTATTGGGTATTTTTATGACTTAAAATGAGCTATTCCATGAGGCTTTTGGCTACTGATATGTGTTTTTGAATTATTTTATGAGTTTCAGGGTTTTAGGTGGATTTATGAGATTTATGAAGTTTTTAGTGAAGATTTCGAGGAAGGGGGCAAAGTGCAACATTGAAGAAAAGGCAAAAAGAGGATTCTGGCCACCTTGCGGCCGCAAGGTCAAAATACCTTGCCTTCGCAAGGTTGGCAGAAAGACGGCCTCTCGGAATTAGACCCTTGCGGACGCAAGACCATTACCCAATGTGGCCTCAAGGTCCCCAGAACCGACTTTACGGGGTTTTCAAGCTGGATTGAACATCCTATTCCCTTACAACTCCTTGGTATAAATAAAGGACGATAGACAAGGTCAAAAGACGTCCAAGAAGTATTATTAAACCGCTTTAGCTTAGGGATTAGATTGTATTTCATAAACTAGTTGTTGTAATTATAGTTTTGAAGATTGATCCATGTATTCCTTCATCTCATTGTGCAGTTCATCTTCAAGGATGAACTAAACATCCATTAATCTAGGAGTTGGGAGGAACTTGTATCGAATCTATGGCTTAATATATATTTTTATTCATTCAATACTTGTTGATCATGGTGTTTATCAACCCCTTTATTATCTCGCTTTGAACAAATGAATGTAATCGCAAGTAATAAAGGCCTAAGAGGTGCGGATAACTGCACGGCCAAATGCATATGTCGTACACTGGCTCACCATCATGATAAATTGAACCTATCGATGCACGAGAGTGATAAGTTAGGGTCAGGTTCTATATATGACCTAAGTGACAGTTATGATTCATATGTTCTTGTGCCTAGGATATAGAATGGATAAATTATTCGGAGATGGAGACTGAACGGTAATTCAGTAGGCTATATCTATCTTTCGTGAACGAACCCAAGTTATTGAATGATACTTTATCTGAATAAGCTATAGAGTAGATGCAAGTGAAACCCTAATCCTAGATTTCCCTCCTCCATAAGATCTTTACAACTGTGATTGTTGCGTGGTTTAATTAGATTTATTGTTTTAGTAGAATAAATTAGTTTAGATAAAATCAATAATCAAAACCCCCTTAGTTTAAAATTGCTACTGATAATCTTGTCATTCGTATTCTTCTTGTCTCTGTGGTTCAACCCTTGCTTCCCAAGTTGTCCTACGATAGTCTTGTCCATTTGCAAGGAATAATTAAAATAAGATACGATAAGCAGCTGTGTTACATAGGCAGTCCATGGGGACATGTTGTTGGTCGGCTGGCTGGCAGCTTTTTATTGGTTGATGGATAGCGTGTGATGCATCCATTGTGGGCGGTTGATAAGCAGTTGTGTTACATAGGCTTGCATGGCTTGCTCGCATCCTGTTAAGAGGACATCTGGAAACTATGTACAGGCTATATGTCAGGTCCATCACATCAGGGAAGTTCTATCGGTCGAGCATGATCATTCCTCGTCTAGGTGGTCGGGTTTGGCCCGTTTGCTCGAATGATCTTCGGCCATTATTGAAGATAATGGTCGGCTAATTGATGATCGCCGATCATGGTCGACTCATCAATGGTCATCGGTCTTGGTGGGACCTTCCCAAGTCCCACTGGAATCCACGTGGTCGCTCCACGTAGGAGGACCAAGGTCGGGTCCCTTCACTTTGTAAGGACATGAAGAAAAAACCTAAACACAAGATTTATCTTACACGTAACAACCGTAAGATCAGGGCGACATCGTTAGCCCACCATTCCACCAACTGATTTGGCCATTCGTCTTGTTGTTGGTTTTTATTCTTTGCACAAATAGATTTTCTTCCTTAGCTTTAGCCCACCTCATGCTTGTTCTCTGTTTTTATTTATTTATTTATTTGGTGCAGGGTGTCGTCCCTGCTTGTTTAAAAAAAACACTTTTTAGTTCAATCTAAGAAAAATAAAGAAGGAAGGAAAGATATACGAAATGTCATTTAAGGAAGAAAAACAGAAAAATGGACTTTTCGGGTTAAATAACAAAAATAGGGAGTTGAGCGGTTACAATTTTACAAAAGTGTTCAGACCTGCAATTATTCTTATCTTCTTTACCCGACTCACCGTGTGTTGGTATGTTGAGTTGTGAGAGAGTAGAGTTTCATCTCACGAATAAAGATCCATAAGGAGGCTTATAAGAGACTTACCCACAAAATTAATGTTACCAATGTAAACTCAAAGGCCATTAACTTGTATGAAACCTTTCTTTGTTTGAAGGCGGATGGATGATCATAAAAAAGAGGAAATTTTAATTTGATGTTATTAGAAAGTTGGATGTGTGTTTAAAGATATGGGAAAGGATTTAAAAGAGTCGGTCAATTGGATCATCTTCTGATAACATGTTTGCCGACTTTTAAAACTTCATTTACAAAAAAAAAACCTTATATATATATATAAGAGAGGAAATTTTAATTTGATGTTATTAGAAAGTTGGATGTGTGTTTAAAGATATGGGAAAGGATTTAAAGGGTCGGTCAATTGGATCATTTTAAAATGTTTGCCGACTTTTAATTCATTTACAAAAAAACCTTATATATATATATATATATATATATATATATATATATATATATATATATATATATATATATATATATACTAGATTTTGTGCTCGTGCTTAAAAATTTGTGACTCATCATGTATCAAAAAAAGTCTCAATTTTTTTCTTCTTATGGTGACATACATGCATGACTAATAGTTAACTTTTACCAATTCAATCGTAGTTAATAAAATATTAAAAAGAATAGAAATTAATTTAAATAACAAAATTTATGGCATATACCATGCATACACACTCCCTCCAATCCATCCTAAAAACTAACAAAATTGTGGTTAATAAAATATTTAAAAAAATGGAGATTAATTTAAATATCCACTGAATTTAATAAATTAATGAGACATTTTACGCGGACAAATGGTGATATTAAAAAGTATTGGTTATGCCATTTGGTTGACGATCGAGTACCGCATATTTCTAAGCTCGGTAGAAGCTGAAGAAAAAGTAATGATGCAGTAGTAGATTTATATGCGAGCAGAGTGCCGTATATATTAGGCGTCCTTTGCTCAATACAGTCCGTCTCTTTCGGAGTTCAAAGTTCAAAACGTGTATGTATCATACACGACAATGGAGGATAGAGGAGGAGACTGCAGCGAGAGGGAAACCTGAGAAAAAAACATTATTAATTAAAACATTATTACAAAAAGTAGTAAAATAATTTTTTATAATGAAAACATAATTATTAATTAAGCATATATATGGAGTACGTGACAATGCTTGTTACAAGCAAGGAGTAAAATAATTACCGTACAAAATTACATGGTAAAAGCCTTGAAATATCTTACAGTTTGGAACATTGGATAGATAGCAAAGAGAAAGGGCTTGCTAGCCTAGGATTTTTGCAATTCGCTTCTTCAAAATCTAGTCCGGTAGCCTCCCGACCTTTTCCCACGCTCAGTATTATATATACATAGAAGACTAATGGTACGTACCTTCAAACCCTTTTCTCTTTTATTTATTATCGATCTTTGAGGGTTGTTTATCGGTGGTGGGGGTTTCGGTGTGAGAAATATGTGAGATATGGAGTGTTGAGCGTCTTCTCTGGTTTCCGCTTGCCTTGGTAGTCACCGGATTAGTGGTCAGGAAAGCTTGGTTTTCCCTTTGGACTTATGGTTTGGCTAGTTGGTCTCTCCGGTGGACTTGGCTAGAGAAAGGGGTTGTGCCGACGTGGTTTTGAATTGAACCATGGTGATTACAGCCCATGATGGTATGAGATGTATAAGCTCTTTGTTTAAAAATGGGTTTCGGGTTTAGGTGTTGTTTAATGGTCGGAATTAAGGGTTGTGATGAGAAATGGGGTGTTGTTTGATAGAAACTGGGCGGAGTTAGGATCGTTCCTGATATTTCAAAGGCCCGGGGCAAAATAACGAATAAGGGCCCCAACGAATCGATAATACACAATTGTGTAGTTGTGAAGACCAATAACAAATGAAAATTTCAATTTCCAAATAAATTTCTTAATGCATTAAACAAAATATATTGAGTTTTCATTTTACAAATCTCTATAAAAACATTGAATTTCAGTTCAAAACTCTCGTCTTACTAACAAAGTTTTCGTCAATTGAACTGCGGGAAGAGGAACTGTCGAAAATCGAACTAAAGGTGGAGTGGAAAATCAGGTGGCCATAGCATAGAGAAGACTAAAGAGATTGAGAATCTCGAGGTCGAGGGTTTGTTGTTTACCGTTGATCATTCCATTCCTTTTGTCCGACTGTCCGCCCTAAGTGCCCTTTCATCTAATCGTTTGCCGGCTGTCGCATCCTGTCATCTTCACAACTAAATCGTTTCCAATTGACAATTTTCTATCCCTTTTACTCCCTCCGTCCCCAAATTATTGTCTTTCTTTATTTTTTTGTCCATCACAAAATAATTATCTTGTTTGAAACTTTCTTTTTTAGGACAAGACGTTTACTACTTCACCGTTACTTTTTCATCATACTTTAATTATACGCCACATACATATGAGATTTAAAATAAACTACACATCAAACTAATATTAATAATCTAGTAAATGTGTTTTCTTAAACCGTGTATCGAGTCCACTAGAACGATAATTTAGAGGCTGATGGAGTAATATTTATTAATATTATATATATAACATATAAAAAAAAATTGGGCCCCTAATATTTTTGGGCCCTAGGCGATCGCCCCTTGGACTATGCCCGAAACGGCCCTGGGCGGAGTAAAAAGAGAGAAAGGGTTGGAGGAGAAAGTGGGCGGAATCACAACGGAGAGAGGGGGTTGGAGAGATAAAAGTGACGTGTGGATAAATTAGAGTTAATCTTGGCCATTAATTATGTTTATTAAAAATCAATCTTGGCCGGTAGTTACCTTTTTATAACTGATCGATGTGTTTTATATTATAGACTAGATTCTGAGCCCGTGCTTATAGTACGGCGCTAATTTGAGACTTGATCAATATATGAAACAGACAATGTTGTGATAAATTAATATTTATTTAGAATGTTGTAAGAGTTGAATATATGTACACTACACAACGAAAATGAGAGAAACCTCAAATACCTAACAAAATACAACATTTTACTTGGACATTTAATTTAATTTATAAAAAAATAGACATGTAAAAAGAACATTTTATTGTTTTCTCAATAAAAAAACTCAGTCTTCTTTTGGAGGCTCTTGCTTCACAACAATGATTGATTTAGAAATATGAGATGCAATAACTTTGTCCAATAATTTTCACCTACACATGAGACAAATAAAATTCAAACCAATTATTTAACCATATTTTATGCATTATAGCCGTTTAATTAAAATATAAAAAAAGAACTTACTGCTTTCATCTACAAAACTACAATCCTCTCACATATCATCATACAATATTATGAGTATATGTCATGCTGCAACTTGAGATGTAGGTGGAGGGGGTGTCGGAGATGTAGGTGGAGTTGAAGATGAGATTGAAGGGACCTATTTGAAATAATGAGTAAGATATAAATTATGTAAATACAAAATTTGTATCAAATGTTATTATTAACGCTTATCTAAAAAAAAGTAGTGAGGATGAGAAGGAAAAACAAATCTCATAAATAATGAAATTGTTTTAATTATAACAAAAACAATACAACCATGCAAAGGATCTATTACTGTTGAGTTCCAATTAAATCTTATGGAGCCTTCATTGATATTGGTGGAATCAATGGTCTTTTCCATGTAAGTCAGATCAATTATGATCGTGTTGCAGACATTGCAACAGTCCTTTCACCTAGTGAAAATGAATTACCTGAACTTAAAAGAAAGCTTAAAAGCTGAATAAAAATAAATTAATTACCTGAACTTAAAGAGAGTATAACAGTAAGAGCTGGAAAGAGAGAGACTGAAGAAGTAAAAAAACCACGGTACAGACGGTGGGGGAAGGAAAAAGGGTTTGAGTATAAAAGGGGATCCAAACCTAATTTTAAGAGTATAAGGAAACCCAAAAGAGGAGGTTACCCAAATAAATGACAGGGTGATAGTAGAAAAAATGATTTGAGTATAAAAGAGGATCCAAACCTAATTCTAATATTATAGGAAACCAGAAGAGTAGGTTGCCCAAATAAATGACAGCCGTAGGATGATAGTAAAAAAAATTAAATCATGACCTCTGAATAGGCCTATTCAATTACCTGTATGTTTTATAATATAGACTAGTACTCTTGCCCGTGCTGATGACATAACGCCAGTTTGAGAATTTATCAATAAATGAAGCAGATATTGTGGAAATGAATTAATATTTACTTATAATTTGTATGGGTTGGATATATGTACTCTACGCAACGAAAAGGGGAGAAAACCAAAATACCTAATAAAATAAAACATTTTACTTCGATATTTATTTCATAAGAAAACCAAAAATAAATATTATAATTGTAACTACTGTTAAAATACGAAATGAAAATTTTATTGTTTTCTCAATAACGAAAACTCAGTCTTCTTCTTTTTCTGGAGGTTTTTGCTTAACAACAATGGTTGGTTTGGAAACATGAGATGCAATAACTTTGTCCATTATTTCTACATACACATGACACAAAGAAAATTCAAACACATTCATTTAACCAAATTTTCTGCTTCATCTGCAAAACTCGAATCCTCCCACATATTATGATATAAAATCTAACAGGCGAACGGAGATGCATTTTGATCAAAATTAATTAATCCTAAAAGTTAAAAAAAATGGCAATTAAATAATTAGAAACCAATACACATGCCTGTGAGGTTCCCGGGACGTGCCCCCGCGCCCCGCGCGCCCTTGTTTAGGGGTGCGCCAGACGTGCGGACTTGACACCACGCTCTGCTCGTTCCACCCTCCCTTGTTTAGGGAAGACGAAATCCAAAGTGCGAGAGGAGTACTGTCTATATTAGCACGTTGGAATGTGCCTCGGTTGCCTTGAGTGGATTTTGTATCCAAAATGGGAACTAAGGGTTTCCTCATGTCAGGTTATCCCTTATTTCGTGGATAACAGGATATGGGAATGCATTACCTTTCCATTCTCATTCTCCCCTTTTATCTGTCAGGGGAAAATAGAGAAGTGCAAGAAAAGATATTGCGACGCCCCCACTTATGGATTTATTAAAATGGCCTTATGGCCCAATCGATCGCTATGGGAGCTATGAGTTTCCGCATCAAGTTATCTCTTGTTTAGGGGATACCAATATGGGAATACATCACCCTCCATTCCCGTGATCTCCATTTTTTAGGGAGAACATGAAAGTGCAAAGAGGGAATGTTGCGTGGCCCCATTTGGATCTGAAAGTTTTAGAGTCGCCACCTTTATTTTAAGGCAAAATAAAGGAAAACCGTAAGAGAAAACCAGATTTTAGAAAACTGGGTTCGGGGCTAAGTTACGAGTCGAAGGTGCTAGGCACCCAACTCGCCTCTTTCTGCTTCAAAGCGCTTTTTGGTGAAATATGCTCATTGTTATATTAATCTAGCAAATAAATAAGGTCTTATTTTGACAAGGGAAAATTAAACAGATACATTCGTGGCTACATTATTTACTGACTCATGACCGCCTCCTTCCAATAATTACAAACACATTTAAGAATATTTGGCCGTTATAATGGCTCTTTTACATAATTTTTCCTAATCTAATCCGCAAAGACAACGGCTTATATTGGCTACATTGTGCCGGATTTAAAATACAACTTTTGAAAATAAATAAAAGAAAGAAAATACAAATGAAATAAAATACGCCTTAAAGGTATTACCTTTTAGAGCGGTGGTGTGCGCCTGTCCCTCTTCGAGAGGAGTCTTTTTGTTTTGAATTGAACTGACCGAATTGAACCGGATTTGAACCGGATTTGATTGATGTTTTGGGCCCGTCAACTCTGCAGAGTGACGCTTTATTTTGGTTGGTTTTGGCCTTTTCGATTGGGCGGAACCTAGACTTAAGTTTTGACTTTTTAGCTCGTTACTCTAGTAGTAACGGTGTGTATTTATGTGTATTTTCGTGTGTGCTTTTTATATATTTGTGTGTGTGAGTGCGTGTGTGTGTGGGTAGAGAGAGAGTATATGTGCGGTGAGTGGCATATATGGGAGATATATGTGTGTGTGTGATTGGAAAAGAAAGGGCCTACTGGGAGAAAATTGAGAGAGGCGCCGGAGTGAGTGATAAAATAAAAGAGAGAGATTGTGAGGGAAATTGAGGGGAGAGAGAGAGTTAGTGGCTACGGAATGAGGGAGTGAGAGAGAGTGAGATTTGAGAGAGAGAGTGATCGGCCGGGTCTTGAGGGAGAGAGAGAGTCGGGGTTGAGGGAGTATTTATATGGGATTAACTTAGTGGGGAAGGTATGGTGAAGGGAACCTGGAGGGAGAAATAAGGGGGCTACCCACTTTTTCTTTTCTTTTGTTTTTCCTTTTTTTTCGCTTTTTCTTTTGATTTCTCTTTTTTTTTTGCTTTTCGATTTTCTTTCTTTTTTTTTTTCTTTTTTTGTTTCTTTTCTTTCTTTTTTTTGTTTTGTTTTCTTTTGATTTTTGTTTTATTTATCTTTTCGCATCTTTGTTCTCGAAATATACAAGAGATAATTAGTAGTCCATTTTACAATATTTATTGGACAATATAAAATAGAGTACGAATTTGGGTGTCACAGAGCCCCTCAACGATGGAGTTTACTGTAACTCAAGTTTGCCGAGTAAACGAACATCGTTGATAAGATAGACTCCCAAATTCGAGATAAGAAAATATTTTTATGTTGCAATGGTCGGACCTACTGATGTAGGGTGCGCCTGTATCATTTTTTTCAGAATCAGACCCAAGCGTAGTTCGGCCAAAACCTTAAACTACAATGGAGAAAGATTTTTGTGTTTTCGAAAAACCGTATTCTTCCGGTCCGAAACCGTTGTCAACACGGTATGAAGATTTGAATGTTTTTTACCACCTTTCAACTAGTTGAACGTGTTAAGAAAAATTTTCTAATTATGTCCGAGCCTTGATCGCCGCCTTGTTTCCGACATAATCCGAAACTTTCAAATATCGAAAATTGTGTTTGACTAAAGATCCGTTGCCGAGCATTGCAAATATGTTACCACAATTTCAACCGGTCAATACCTTGGCATTGAAATGTGTTAAGAAAACTTTCTAGGTATGTCTGGGCCTTGATCGCTGTCTTGTTTCCAGACATAACTCGAAAATTTTCGATATCGAAAATTGTGCTTGACTAAAGATCTGCGTCCGAACACCGACTTAATTAATCATTCTTCAAGTTTTTTCGAAAATTGTGAAGTGAAAAACATTCTTTTTCCTTCCTCCTTCTTTTTTTTTTCCAAATATTCCTCTTTTTTTGTGTTTTTGAAATATTCCTCTTTTTTTTTGTTTTTGAAATATTCCTCTTTTTTTTTTTTTTTGTGTTTTTGAAATCAAAACTCATTTTGAAAAAGAGTTTTTCTTTTATTTGAAAATAAAACAAATTTTCCTAAAAAGGAAATTATTCTAAAATCAGGGTAGGAATACTGTATCTGACTTACCTTTCGTGCCCTGGTGGTCGCCGCAGAGGTTCTACTGATTCGACATTGCCACTCTTTGTCGGGAATTTTTTTTTTTTTTTATTTTTTTATTGTGATGGTCGGACTCCACCGATGTAGGCGCCCACGTATCCTTTTTCATGAATCGACCAAACGTAGTTCGGCCCGATGTCTGGGAATCTTGCTCATTTTTTTCCTTTTGATTTTTTCTTTCTTTTTTTTTTTTTTTTTTGATCTGCTGGGATTTTTCTTTTTATCACTGTTCCGGCCTTCGCTGGAAAGTCTTTTCCCTTGTCCCACTTTGTTTTCGGCTTTAGCTGGAAAATTTTCTTGATGCTGCTGCATTTGTTCTTGTTACTCCTTCTAACCTTGGCCAGAAGCTCCCTTTTTTTCTTGCTGTAGCATCTTTTGGTATCAGCTGATGTCATCTTTTCTTTGCTGTTGTTTTCTTTTTGCTCCATTTTCTTGCTTCAGTCGAAAATTTCTTCTTCTCACAAGATTTTCCTTGTTGCATGTACCGAAAATTTTTCTTCTTGTACATACATCTTCCCCTCTCCCGATTTTTTTTTTTTTGTTTTTTTTCTTTTTTTTCTTGGAGGAATGTAAAAGAATATGATATATATGTACAATTTTTTTTTTATGAAATCAAATGTTTATTTACATGTAAATTTTGTTCATGTATATTTACAAAAAAATTGGCAAGTGTTTATTTACGTAAAGAATGATACATTTTTTTTTGTTTTTGTTTTTTTTTGTTTTTGTTTTTTCGAATATTCTTTTTTTTTGTTTTTGTTTCCTGGATATACTTCTAATCTGCTAGATTTTGGCACTGTTTGGTACTTTTGAAGCATTTCTGACTTTATTAATGATGCATGTGCATGTCCTATTTATGCCTAAATGATGTAATTGAGTGATAATGTATGTAATTTTGTGATTTATTTTTGCGATGCATGATTTGAAATAGTGATAACTATTTGACCCTACTATGCATGATTTATATTCTAAATGCAAATGAGGCTATATGATGCATGTTTTACACTAAATCACATTTTTGCATGCAATAGAATGGCGAAACGGAATATTCGGAGTATAAATTTAATTTTTCCGAAACGCTTTTCGGGCATATTTTCGGATAAAAACATGACAAAACAGATATTTTTCATGCCCTTAGACTTATTTTCCAAGCATGCAAATGCTGCAGAGGTATAGTAAATACCACAAAGATATTTATTTTGATGATTAGTGATACTTTACCTTCTCTTTGTTGTATTCCTATGGCCTTATCGACGTATGAAATGCAAAAATATGAATGCATGAATTATTTTATTGATGCGTATGCAACGAATACATATGAGATGATGCATGAATTTTTCACATTTTATTATGCACATGACAAATGCAGTTATAATATGTACATTAAGATGCAAAATTAATTATATATATGAATTGTTTTTTTCTTTTTATGATTTTGATTTTCTATTTTTATTTTATTTTATTAATTTTGAAAAAGAATGATTTTTGAGAAAGAATGATGTTTATTTACATGTAAATTTATGCACATGTATGAAAATAGTGTGTGACTATTTAAAGAATTTTTTTTTTCTCTTTTTATTATGAACAAGTTTTTTTTTTTTTGCTAAAAGAATTTATTGTAAAAAATGAAGTATAAAACATGCGATATGTTTATTTATTTACTTAAAGGACTGCATGAGAAGGTAAGGGTGCAGAGAACTTACCCCGTTGTTGTTTTTTTTTTTTTTTTTTCAGTTCGCAGGAGCAGCCTCGCACGGGCGCCCGTATGTCGAGATGACGATGATGATGATGATAATGATAATGATGATGATGATGATGACGGGTCAAGCCGGCCGGGCGTAGGTCGAGGATTAGCAACGGTCCCAGAGTCGTGGTGGTCTTCCCGTGTGGCCATTCGTCCCGAGCACATTAGCTTTGAGTTCCTGCGAACATTAGTATCTCTTTCCTTTTTTTTTCTTTTTTATTTTTTTCTGTGAAAGAAATCTGTACAAACATTATGAAATAATGCAATATAATGTATACGATGCAAGATGTTACACATGCAAAATTAAATTCATGCGTAAAATAAAACTATACCTGACATCTAAAATGTAACCAAGACGTCAGATTTTGGAGAAAGGGTTTTTGAGAATACACCTTGGACAAGAGCTGGCTTTTTGGGTGATATTGAACCGAAAGATGGCTGAATCTCTTATTCTTTCTGCATCATTGTGGGTTGTTTAGTCCGTGGCCTAGCTTCCTCAGCTTTTTGTAGGTTTTTTCTTTTTGCGATCGACGCAAACAGCCAGATGATGGTTGAGCCGAATATCATGGTACAGCAAAGATCTCTATCCGGATAACGGGACATTGATGATGAGGATGAGGACACTGGGGCTCATGTCAATAGTCCGGTTTCTTCTTCGCCCGGCATGCGGGTTCCCGCTGGACGCCGCAGTAATCGATGGACCACTCTGGCGGTGCAAGAAAAAGGATTGTTTCGGGAAAACGGCGGTGTGCAATAATAGATACGTATTACGCCATTAATGCATAATCTAAATTTTTTGTAATTATTCCTAAGTTGCACCTAGACCTAATATTATATATTTTAGTATTTTATTGTGAGCTTATGTCGTGGTTTTTTTTCTTCTTCCTGCACGAGCTCTCAGATGAAGACCGGAGGTAAGATGCCGAGGTTTCAAAGAGTGTCTTCTCTCCTTATTCTCCCGATATATTTTTTACTTGGCTCTAACTTTTGCCTATAGTCGCCTTTCGGTTTTCAACCTAGCTAGCCATTATTTTTTTTTTTTTTTTTTATTTTTTTTTTTTGTTTTAATTTTGCTTAGGCCGAATTTTCGGTTTTCAAATTTAGCGAGCCCTTTATTTCTTTTTTTTTATTTTTTTTTTTTTTGAATGTTCTAACTTTTGCCATAGACCGCCTCTTTCGGGTTTTCAATTTAGCGAGCCCTTATTTCTCCTTTTATTTTTCATTTTTTTTGAATGCCCTAATTCCTTTCTCTAGACCGCCTTTCGGGTTTTCAAATTTAGCTGGCTTTTTTTTTTTCTTTTGCCCTAACTTTTGCCTAGACCGGCTTTTCGGGTTTTCATTTAATGGCCGAGAGGGAAGCACTTGTTGGATAGAACGATCGAGCACTATACCTTTTGAACTTGTTGAAATTGAGGTCGAACAAGGTCTTCTTTCTTGGCTTGTGGGGAGGACATCTCCTCGACCTGGATTTTGACAATACGCTGACATCGTGGAAGAGGGGGTAGCCTTTGATAAGTAGCCCCCAAAGATTTTTAGTCCGTAGACGCATGACATGATAGCGAGGTTTCCCAAAGGGTAGGAATAAGGTCTTTTCTTGGTCTCCTACGCCTTTGATTTGACTATAGCTCGCATGCCGTTGTTGGATTTGGAATGGTCACTATTTTTGGACAAATTGATTCCGTATTTTTTTTTTTTTTTTGATTTTACTCCTTTACCCGAATGAAGTTGACGTGGGTCGCTTCATGCTTTTTTTTTCAACTTGTAGCGACCATTCTCGCTTAATGCGTGGAGTTTTTTCGATTGAAGCATCCTGATATATGGATCCTGTTCAACCATGGTCGGGTCTACTCCTCGACATATCTTTATAGGACTAGGCGAGCATGTCCACGAACCTTTTTGAGGAGATCCATGAGTGGTGTTCTTTGGAGCCTCACAGTAGCTGCCGATTCTCGACTTCTTTTGATTTCTCTTGTCTACCTTCGCATTGATAAGGATCACTTCTTCGCTGTCGCTGATGATGTCTCTGCCTCTACTGACTTTACAAGCTCAAGCAACATTTTTTTTTTTTTTGGTCCTTTAAATGACTCATTATTTTAATTATTTAATGCGTCTTTTAATGGTGCAACTAAGAAATAAGCAAAGACGCTAGATTATTATTGCGCAACGCATTGTGGTTTATTACATTATT
>CM028381.1:115007717-115045138 GCA_013146195.2 Codonopsis lanceolata | reverse complement strand
GAAATATATAAATAGTATGCCATATGTAGTGATATTACGATTTGCGGTTTGTCTTTCATCGAGTCGCCAACTAAAGCAACTTCCAAAGAATCCATCCGCTTCTTTAAATAATAATGGTTAAACCTCATTAAATACATATAAACAATGATTTAGCTCCACTCAAGACATAGTTTTAAGTAGGTGTAAATGGAACCACCGAACCACGGAACGAACCAAACCAAACCAAACCCGATGGTTTTGTTCGGTTTGGTCGAAAACGGTTGGTTTCGGTTCAAGTTGAAAATCCGCTTGATTCGTTCAGTTCACGGTTTTTGGTATCGAACCAAACCAAACCACGAACAAACCAAACCACCCTATATATTTTATTTATTTATTATATAATATATATTATATTACATTTGCCAGATTTTGAACATTTGATTTATTCATTATATATATATATATATATATATATATATATATATATATATATATATATATATATATATATATATATATAAACCGAGATACTAAACCAAACAAAATCTTGATTATTGGAGAACTATTATTTCTTCCATTGTTTGTGTTTATTTTTAAATTTGTATTGTTTATTTATTATGATAATTTGTTGTTAGTAGATTATTTCCTAATTTTGATGTTAATTCCAAATTAAAATATTATTTTTATTGTTATTTTTAATGTTGGTTAATTTTATTAAAAATAATTTATATAAACCATAAAACAGTTGATTTTTGGAGCCATGAGGCGGTTCGGTTGTGGTTTTGACAATAAGCCCACAAATAAAAGCCAGAAACCACTTTACACTAGTTTTAAGGGCATCCTGATCGTGGACACCGTGAAAAGGTTTATTCTCATTGCCCGCGTCATGCCACGTCGTCGAAGACTTTATAAACGCTTTTACCAATACTTCAATGCTCAACCGCTCATAAAGCCATTAAAAGCTTTTTATAGCATGGACCCCATGACTAAATATTTTATTCTTTTCCCAATATCATTTATTTTCAAAAATGGGATAATTGCATAAAAACCTGGCTATTTTAGGTTTTGCAAATTGAACCACGACAATTGTTTATAGGCATATTGAACCCAGACTATTATTTTTCAGTTCAATTCAAACCCCAATCCATTTCACACGTTAACTTGTAACGGAAGGTGAGTAGGATGCCAGCGTGGCATCCTTAATAATTCTATCTTATAAACCTTGTACAATTTTTAATTTCATAAAAACCCTAAAATTTATTTTCACCAAATAAAGCCTTAAAATTTAAAATAAATAGTTATTTATATACCAATTTCATTTTAAAAAATAAAGTTATTTTTTTTAGAAAATAGGGCTCAAAATATGATGCAAGTTTCAATGAGTATTTAATATTTAATACACATCCGATCCTAAATAATCATCATGTTTGATTTCGTACACAAATTAAGAAAAACAAATTATCTCTATTATAATATTGGTATAATTTGTATAAAGTATTTATTTAATATGTAATATTTTAATAAAAATTAAAAATTAATATATTTTTAAAATTTATTTGTAACATTTAATATTATGTTTAAAACTATAATTTTAAATTATAAATTTTCTTAAAGAAGTTGAAACTAATTAAAGTAAAATTATGCTAAAATATTTTAATAAAACTAAAATTGCACACTATAGAAGATGAGTTTGATTAGTACTCGTAATATCGAATATTTAAACAAAATATGATTTTGTTTAAAATGACTTGACATGAAAATGCTTTGAAAGAGGCTCTCCATCTTTTGATTTCTCCAACATCCCTAATCATCATATCCGATCTCATTTGGGCCTTCCGTGAGAAACCAATCCATCTCCATCTTTGACTTCTCCAACTTCATCTCTCTCCCTTTATTCTTATACCATCATCGTTACATCGACATACTTAGATCCATCGCTTGCAAACTTCATCTCAATCCGGGCGAAGCAAGTCTTCCTTTCTTTTGTAACCAGATCCGGCAAAGGCGATGCGTCGGGCGCCAACCTTCCACTCTCTCCAGCAATTCTCAATTCTTACATCCGAGGTGCCTGCGTTCAAGCTAGATCTTACAGCAGGCCTTTGACTTCTCGAGCCGCATCAATACCCTCCATCACCCACTCAGTCCGGTAAGCCCATGTTGATCGGGCATCTCCTTCTGCCTCGATATCTCTTTGTCGGTCTAATCAACTTCCATCAATGGCTTCTTCCACGACTTGGTTCGGCTCCTACCTCATCGCCTCCATCCCCAATCGTCATCTCCGATCTCCTACGGGCCTTCCGAAACTCTAGCTCCATCTCCATCTTTTAACTTCAAAGCCCCCATCTCTCCACTCCAGATTCTCGACAAATGCCGTCCAAAGCTACGACTCTTCATTTTCATTGTTGATTTTGATCCATTTCAGCGTATAAGGGATTTTGATCCATTTTAGAATAGTTTTAATGTATAATTTAAAAATATCTAAAATATCAAATGGGTAACAAATTTTACTTTAATTAGTTTTTAACTTCTTTAAGAAAATTTATAATTTAAAATTATAGTTTTAAACATAATATTAAATGTTACAAATAAATTTTAAAACAAATATATTAATTTTTAATTTTTATTAAAATATTACATATTAAATAAATACTTTATACAAATTATACCAATATTATAATAGAGATAATTTGGTTTTTCTTAATTTGTGTACGAAATCAAACATGATGATTATTTAGGATCGGATGTGTATTAAATATTAAATACTCACCATTGAAACTTGCATCATATTTTGAGCCCTATTTTCTAAAAAAATAACTTTATTTTTTAAAATGAAATTGGTATATAAATAACTATTTATTTTAAATTTTAAGGCTTTATTTGGTAAAAAATAAATTTTAGGGTTTTTATGAAATTAAAAAATTGTACAAGGTTTATAAGAAATATATACGTAGGATGCCACGTTGGCATCCTACTCACCTTCCGTTACAAAGTTAACGTGTGAAATAGACGTTTGAGGGTTTGAATTGAACTGAAATAATAGTTCGGGGTTCAATATGCCTATAAACAATTGTCGTGGTTCAATTTGCAAAACCTAAAAATAGCCGTGGCCATTTTTTTTTATGCAATTATTATTTTCAAAATAAATATATAGTTTTAAAGCATAAATATTTATAGAACAAATATAATACGTTTAAAAAATAATTTATATATTTTTAAATTTTATCTTTGAAAAAAATATTTTTATTCATAAATATTTATTAGTAATTCAAAATACCGATGTAATAATATAGATTTTATTGAACTAAACCAACATAAAATCATACAAATTATAATTAAAGTTGCATAATACAATGAGAAAACAAAGTAATTAAATACTAATAAGAAATATCCAACCGTTACAACTTAATTTTCATTGTTGCTGTCTCCAAAGCGTTCCCAAATATGTTCGACCAAATCAGATCGAAGTTTTTGATGTACTTCCCGATCACGTAGTACGTTCCGCATGTCTTTGGAGGTATTGTTGAAATTCTTGAATAAATCCTTGTGATGCGGCTACCGGTGGATCTACTTCTTCATCGCTCCAGTTACTTATTGCATTACCTTCATTTTCCACAATCATATTGTGTAATATGATGCACGCGTACATTATATCTTTCAAAGCCTCCTTGTGCCAAAATCGAGCCGCACCTCGTACTATTGCCCAACGAGACTGGAGGACTCCGAACGCTCGCTCAACGTCCTTTCTTGCAGCCTCTTGCATTTGTTTGAACTTTATCCTTTTAGGATCTTCTGGATATGTAAAACTTTTGACAAATGAAGCCCACTCCGAGTAGATACCATCTGCTAGATAATATCCTTTCATGTATTGTGTGCCATTTACCGTAAACTGAACTTGAGGAGAGTGTCCTTTCAATACATCGTTGGACAATGGAGATTGGTTGAGTACATTAATGTCATTGTTAGAACCTGCAACGCCAAAGAATGCATGCCATATCCAAAGGTCTTGAGAAGCGACCGCTTCTAGCATTATTGTTGGAACCCCTTGATCTCCTCGGGTAAATTGACCTTTCCATGCAACTGGACAATTTTTCCATGGCCAATGCATGCGATCAATGCTTCCTAACATACCAGAAAACCATGGACCTTCGAATGTAGTTGAAGTAAGCGTTGGATATCGTGAACATTGAGTCTTCTCAAGTATATGCTTCCAAATACCTCAATCACATATCGACAAAATTTCATTAGACAATCGATTGCAGTGGTTTCACCAATTCGTACATACTCGTCATAATGATCGGCAGGTGTGTCATATGCTAACTGACGAATAGCAGCAGTGCATTTTTGCAAGGGGGAAAGTCTCTTTCTACCGGTTGCGTCAACCCTCATCTGAAAATACTTTGTATGATTTGAAAGAGCTTCTACAATTCGAAGGAATAACTCCTTACTCATTCGATACCTTCTTCGAAAATTTGATGCGTAAAGCGGCTCATTGGAGAAATAGTCGTTGAAAAGTCTTTCATGTCGACTTCACGTTCTCGATTTATGTACTTTCATTGCATTTATCGTGGAGGCTTCGCTTCTTCTTCCTTCATTTTCATTTCCATAATCATCATCATCATTTTTTCACTTGAATCGTCAGTCAATTCATCGTGCACGAATTGTAGAAGTGTATTTTTATAGGAGTGATTGGGATCTTGAGACATTTTTTAGTGTGGAGATTTGTGTATCTGTAGGTATATGTGTAAGAGGTTGTGGTTGGAGAAAATATAGAGTCTCAAGCCTCTTATATATAGACCTCTTATAACGGCTAGTTTTTACAACGGCTAGTTTTTGCAACGACTAGTTTTTACAACGGCAAGTTTTTGTAATGACTAGTTTCCTTCACACAATTAAAAATTACATAACATAAAATATTACACATGAGTTACATGAAGAAAAAAAATACATTAATTAAAATATTACATAAACTTAGAAACTTCATAAATTAAAATTACAAAACATAAATTAGGGAATACAACAATTAGAAACTTTATAAATTAAAATTACAAAACATAAATTAGAGAATATTATATTTGGCCTTGATCGAGTCACAAATGCGTTGATGCATTTTTAGTTGCTCATTCGTCATGCCACTAGTATCCTTAAAGAGAATTTCATAATTCAACGCAGTTGTCACTCCCTCGGGTGCTAAAATCTTTCTTTCTTCAATTTCACGATACTTATCTCATAAATCGACACTTTCCACTTCATTTTTCTCGGCGATTTTTGCTTTCCCTTTCCTCTTTGCCGCCTTTTGACCAATCGGGCGGACTTCGACTTCATTGTCTTCGATGTTGATGCTCGTATGTGCATCGGATGATGAAGTGAATGTTCCCGATTCAGATATCTTTGTCCTTTTAGAGGACTGTTCACTAGATTTCCCACCTTTCCACTTTGGCTCATCTTTCACCATTAGCCACACATGCTCATATTTGAAATGTTTTTTACGTATAGAGTGATAAAGACCACGTGCAGTTTCCTTCACTTGGTCGTCGGACCACCCACTACGATGTTGATCTCTAACTTGGATGAAAAATTTATTAAATTCATTAACCTGTGGACAAATTGCGTACCAATGCGACTTCAAGACGTTCGACTTTCTTTGAATTCCCGTCTTTCGGTTGTTGTTGTAGTACTCGGTGATTCGTTTCCAAAACTCATTATCATTTTGAGAGTTTCCCTTCACGCTATCTGTTGAAATAACTAGTCAAACACTTACAAGCATTTTATCTTCTTCAATGCTCCACTTTGTTTTTGCTTGTCTTTTGTTTGGTTGTCTTCTTCATTATCAAGAAGAATGGTTTCCAACCCCTCTTGGATGGAAAATGGTGGAATTGCAGACTCACCGACACTATCTCTTCTTGTATGAGTTGGTGTTGTTGGATTTCCAATACCGGGTGTACATTGGTTTGCCATAGTTGAATTAAAATATTGCGAATACATAGGAAATTGATAATTTGGATAAGGAAAATTTGGAACACTTGAAATACCTTGATAATTTGAATAAGGAAAATTTGGCGGAGCTTGAAAATTTGGTGGAACTTGAAAATAAGGTGGAACTTGAAAAATCGACGAAGCTCGAATATTTGGCGGACCTTGAATATTCGTCGGAGCTGAAAAATTCGGAGTAGTTTCGGCATTCGCAGAATCGTCGACATTATAGTTCAATAAATTTGTAAAAAAATTGTTATCCATAACAAAAGAAGTGTAAATAAGAATTTGTGTAGAAAATGAGAAAGTGTAGAGAATGAAAAAGGGTAGATGAATTTGTGTAAAAAAAAAAAAAATTGGAAACCAATTTATAGGATTTTTTTATTAACGTTATATTTTTACCGTTGTACAGTTTTTTTTTTTAAACCTGCCGTTGCTGTCGACAAATCACTGCAAAAATGCAGCGTTGCTGACCAAGCAACTCATAAACCGGTCCATGAGTTTGAAGCTTTTGCAAAATTGGAGTTGTGACGTGGAGTACTCCAAAGGTTATAAACCTTTCATGCTGCTGCTAAAGCTTTTTAACAACTCCCATTGGAGTTGCTCTAACACTCCCAAGAAACAGAGCACAAAATACGAAATATGTAAGAACTGAAAAATAACATTTGAATAGTAGGAGAAGATTTGGAATGCATAGTATCTCTTAATATGATATAATGTAAATGCTCCATGCCAGAGCTTCTCACTAATTGAACACTTATCTTTCATAAAAACATTTTTGTCACCTCATCTTTGCATCTTCTCTACCATACCATGATTTTCACTACAAAATCTTAAGCTAATTCCGTACCAGAGCTTAATCAAGCATATCATCTCCAAAATCCCTAAGCGTGAAAATTACCCTCACCGAAAAAATAAGAAATCATTGTTTTTCTATACTTTTTATAGTTGGCCATTATTTCTCATGTCCTTCAATGATTATGTCAGTGTTTAGAATATTTTTATCACAAAAAAGATGTGTAAACTATAAAGATTGAAGAAAGGTTCAAACCTAGATTGGTTGACAAGTGTTTTACACAAAATTATGGCATAGATAACAACTCCATAAGACATCTACTTTTTTCTTTTTCTTCTTGGAATCAAATTAGCTTGTAGCCTTCCGCAATCGAATCTGAAAAGTGAATTCCTTGGGAACTGTTAATCAATATATAATAATTATACAACATAAATGAGGGCTCAAAGGTATTTTCACAATCTACCCATATGACTATGCAAATTTTACCTCTCTTATTCTCTCTTTCCCATTGTTTCTAACAGACCATCCTTCCCACGAAAAAGCTAGAGTAGCATAGACTGAACAATGATTGAACAAAAAAATAAGCAGAACAACAGCTCAAGTTTGCCAATCTCAAGCCCTAGCAATCTTGGATTACTATTTTACGTTTTCTTTTCTTTTTAATTTATTTTTTTTTGGATTAGAATTTAACCAAGATTAGTTATAAAATGGGTTAGTAATTTAAGTAAAAAAAAAAGTGCCCATCAATGCCACGTAATCATTATGTATAAGATTTTAGGTACTTATTAGGTACCCATATCAACCCTATTATTTAATAGGTAGATTTGACCCTTGCCCCTTGGTATGGGGATGACAACCAAGGACCTATAAGACAAAAAGTCTTTGTCTTGAGTGTCCTTGTCATCTCTCCCACCCCCATGGATCATGGAGAAAGTATTGGTATAGTCTACCTAGCCACCTTCATCTCCTAGAGTGAGAGCAAAGAGGGGATAGGGAGATATTTCAAACAAATAATACACAAAGAAATGCAATAATATGTGATGATCTCTAAAAACACATGGTAAAAATCATAAAAGAAACATTGCTATTGCGCTGATTATTGCTATACCGTGTCATGTCTCATTATAAACAACTTGAATGGGCAAGGAAAATGAAACACCAAAGTAACAAGGATGGAAGGAAAACTTTACCAATGCAGATAGTACCTGAAGTTTAGAGAGAGCGCGCACACATACACTGACTAGAAGACCGTGATATTTCTTTAAAAACAACATACTGCAAGACTACAAAGTTCACACTTCCATGTAGTTAACCACAAAAAAAAAAAAAGCCTCAGAAACTTGAACATGGTAAGAGGGGAGAATTATACATGCCATGCCCATGGCTATCAAGGGCTGTGTCAATTTTACTCGATAAACATTTCAAAGAGGTGAACTCACAAGCACTCACCTCTCGATCTATCATCCTTGTAAGCCAACAATCGCAGGGGCAGTCTAATCAAATGGGAACCCCACAAATAATCACAAGGAAACCAAAATCAAATATTTGATGGATATCTTACTCATTATTACCCAAGTTCAGAGAACCATCTTTCATCAGCTTCACGCTTAGACTGTTAAATCTGCCTCTTGAGTAATGCCTAGAAGCCTTTCTCCAATCAGTTCCAGTCTTCATCATGGCTGCAAACTCGTCATAGCTAATTCGACCATCCTGCATAGTGTAATACTAATGTGAAAATTTTCCAACATCACTAGTCATTGTGGCACACATGATACTTGTGCTGTAATATTGCAAATTAAATTAGTGTTTTCCTTCATTGCATCTTTTTCTCTTATTAATTTTGTTTTTCAAACTAGTTTCTCTCTCCTGTTCTTTTACCACGTTTTTCTTTCCCTCTCTTCTTTATCCGGCTCATGTGCTTATATTTTCTCTACCCTCCATTCTTGTGCCATTTATTACTTTTGTAGAAAAAAAAAGGAAAGATACTGTCTTCGTTCCAATGCAACGAGTCCCCACTATTCTATATTGAGATGTTCCCCTTTAAACGATTATGTCCATAATCTCCGTACCCTTTGAACTTTACCCTCCACATGAGTTATAAGCATCTTGATTATGCTAAAACAATTTTGTAACAATGACCAACTCTAAATTTACTAATATATCCCTTAATTATTAGATTTTTCAAACGTGGACCCTTTGAGCGATATGAAGGAAGTACAATTGAAGAATGAGCTTAAGGGAAAGAAACACTAACCTTGTCTGTGTCAACTTCGTGGAAGATGTCATTGGCAACATCTGTACAATCCTCGACTCCATCTTCCATTAAGGCATCCCGAAGCTCGTGTGGCTCAATGTAACCATCACCATCCTTATCAAAGTAGGAGAATGCCTTGTGAAGATGCTCATCATTTGCCATCCTTCTAAGATGGAGGGAAATGGCAACAAATTCATTATAATCCATAATTCCCTTCCCATTAGTATCTACCTGCAGGGGACAACCTTTCTGTAGTCAAACTAAGGAAAAAGTGACTCAAAAATCCATGTTATGCATACCATTTCACCATTAAACAAGCACCATTCATGGATTTGCACCAGTACGGACACTGCTAGTAAGCCTTACACAAGTTTCAAGAGCAATATAAATATTGTACTCTTAACTATCCTATAAAAAGAGTGCCCATTAGAAATCAAAAGGAAAATTTAGAGGGGTTATATTTACAGCATATATTCATTGATCAATTAAGAATTGATAATCTTGAATTAAGTGTATAATGTACATGAAACCGACCTTAGAACTAGTGTAGAATAAAGATAAAACTACCTAAAGGCTATCCAGAACTCACAACATTTTCATAGCAATCCTTAAATTAATTACACAAATGTAGCTTCTCAGCACGCAGTGGTTAGACTGCACAACCATTCCCCCATAGTGTCGAGAAACATGTGTAATAGACCTTCCTATTTATAGAGTATAGATATAGATCATAGACAAGTTTCAAAACCTAAGGGGTATGGGAAGGAACCCAACCGGAGATCTCACTCTAATGTGAAGGCCAAACGCTACCACTTGGCCACCCGTGGAGGTCGAGTGACTCAAATCAATATATTACAGTGGCATTAATATTTTGAGTGTAGACTTTCAGGCATTGTGAAAAACATAATAGGTGAAACACAGTACAGTAACACCCCAGTATAATATTTAGATGTATAAGTAGTTGATGTGAAGGTATGAAACAAGTATGTTCATGCACATGGACTCACAGATTCAATAAGCAACTGTACTTCAGACTCTGCAAGCTGTGAATTACTTTGAAGCCCAACTTTTAATTCTTCAATTGAAACAATCCCATCATCATCAGTGTCGATTTTTTTGAACATCTCTTTGATGTCTTCAACTTCCTCATTCGACAAGAAATCCGCAATAACCTGTATATGAGACAGTGTCACAAACACTACTTGAAGCAGTATCAAAGGCAGATTTTAAAAAAGGAAAGTTTACTATGAACTAACCCTCAGGGCCTTTCTCTTGAACCTATTCATCATTGAGAACTGCTTAAGTCTTGACTTCACAACATCACCAAGAGGAACATTCGGAGCCTTTTTAGCATTTTGGATCCAAGGATGTTCTGAATACATTGAGAACTTACGCATTAGGAAGAACAAAACAAAGAAACTTCGACTTTGAGATATTAGAATCATGCTTAGTGTGCATAAATATCGGATATAAGGCGAAGTAATTCGACTCCCTGACGAGTCAACTTACCACCATTCAAGGTGGGCAAATATAAGAAGTTGGTTCTGCATGGGCCAAAGTATTACATCAATTGACCTTCTCCAGAATACGCTTAACCAAAGCATCAACATTTGGTGAGCATGAACACTAAAGAACTTTTCACCAATACATATATACTCCTTCTGTCCCAATAGAAATGGTGTGGAAGCCAATTCAAGCAAAGGTTGGTTCATCAATTTTGTGAAAAGGAAAGAAAATGGAAAGTCATGTAGCAGTTTCTAGTTGCTTGGAAGATGGGATGAAAAAGAGCCCACAACAAAGCAAGAAAGAAAAACTAGTCCTGCAGAATTTTCTTTTCTTTGTACATCAGGCAATATCCAAAAAACCGAGAAACTTTAACCATGAATATTCTTTTCCATTTATTTTTCGTTCACGAGAGATATCAGCTAAAGTGCTAAACAATGGTTACTTGTAGGGGTGTCAATTGGGTTGGGTTGGGTTGGGTTGGAGTGGATAATGGGTTGAAATGGGTCATGACCTGTCACAACCCAAATATTAAATGAGTCAGATGTGTTGGGTCATAAATGGGTCGGGTTTAAATGGGTCGACCCACTTTAACCCGTTTTTAATTTTTTTAAATTTTTTTAAATTTTTTTTACTTTTTTTATAGATAAATAAAATATACCCCCAACACATTAAATAACGAAACATCGTCCATAAGAATTTAATCAAAGTGCAGAAAATGTTCATGTCAAAAATAAAAAATATATATTTAAGACATTTCTCATCAGGGTCGCGATGCGACACAGTAAAACCCACAATAATAAACGAGTCAAATAGGTCGGGTTAAGACAGGTGAACCCATTTGAACTTTAAGTCATTCGTATATAAATAAAATATACCTCCAACACATCAAACAACGAAACATGATCCATAAGAATTGAAACAAAGTCATGTCGAAAATAAATAAAAATATATATCTATTTGAACAATTCTTAACATGGCTGCAGCATAGAACAGTACAAATTACATCACAGATCTAGCACTACAAATGAACATTTCCATACCGATTGTTACTATATATATATATATATATATATATATACAGTTCTCTCTCTCTATCTATAATTCTATCTCTCTCACACACACTAAAAAATACACCTGCAGTACCCCCCACCCCTCCCCCACAGTCCCTACGCCTCACATTCTCTCACCTCTTTCTCCTTCCCTGTGGATCTCAGTATCTCACGACAAAAAATCAGCTCCACACCTCTCCAACTCAAACCCCTCCATCCCCACTCTCTCTCCTCCACCAAGACAAACATCAGCTCTTTAATTCGTTATCCTATCAATGGCGAAGGATTAACAATGCACAAATCAGATAATACGAAACCTAAAATTCGAAAAATTTCCTCCATTTTCTTTCTCAAAAAACCTTTTTCAAATTCATCTGTAATCTTTTTCAAAGAGTCCCTAACGGCTACTTTTATGAAGAGAGATGGACCTTCTCGAAGTCTTCGAGAGTGACGCCAGGGAGGTAGAAGGAGTGGACATTGTGGATCGAGTGGAAAAGGGCGATAACAGAGATCCATAAACACGATGATGATGCCATAGAACGATGAAGCCCTGCTACCATGCCATCATAAATTCCTGGATTCGTGTCTGCACTGCACGGGGAAGATGACCTGAGCTGGGCGGCGTTGATGGAGATCGGGGAGAGATAGACCGAGTGAAGAGAGAGAGTTTGAGTACGACGCTAGGAATGCCATTCCATTTTGCGTTGGTTTAATAAGTTAGCGGGTTAAACCCAACTTAACCCGCAAAATTTATTGGGTTAAGATGGGTAACGCATTCAAATTAATTTTATTGTTGGGTTGGGTTGGGTTGGGTTGGGTAGATTAATGGGTAATGGGTCCAAATTGACAGGCCTAGTTACTTGTTACCCTCTGGTAATCAATGAACAAAATTCTACCGTGTATTCAACATGTCTATTGAATTTAGGAGGGTTATAGTCAGAACATCATGAAAGTTGAAACTTGTAAGAAATTGTAAGCTAAATGTTTTCAAGTAGGAAGTCTTTACTTGGGACATCCTAAAAGTGAAAAGGGATTTTTTAAGCATGAGCACAAAAAATCAAATTATATACTAGAAGTATTTAATGTACAAGCTCAGACTTGGGTTGGTGTGTGTGTTTGTGTGTGTGTGTGGGGGGGGGGGGTTGTGACGGTGTTGCAGAATATAATTCTATAAATGCATTTTAGGTCTATTTATATTTCAAAGTCTTTTGCAAGGGCTGTGGCCTTCCCCTACATCCACTATCTATTCATCTCGGCTTAGCTGATAAACTAGATTCATGAACACTTTCTTCAAGTTTGTGTGTGCGAACGCATAGCCATAGACAAATGACATCGATAATTTCTGGCAGATTCATACCAAATGCAGTCCAGACAAGAGAAGATTCGTATCAGTTTGACCTATTCCTGATATGCCAACCAAATTAAGAATTCTTCAAATGATAAACCCACAGCACGAGAAACGTGGAATGGTCGACAGTCAAAGATGCACTAAAATAGTTCACATGGTGTCAAACTCACTCTAAAGTGAGGCGTATTTAACCCAATACATGGTAATGATATTGTATTACAGAAAGTTTGGCGACTTACAGCTAAATTAGAGAAGGCATTAGACAAAGTTTAGCAATTATTGAGATGGCCCTCCACTTACCTACTAACCAACGTTGTACAACCATATTTTAGTTCATTTCTTCACATTTTAATGGTTCAAGGTGCAGTGCCAAGATTGGACAAAGACTAATCTCCATGGAGGAATCAATGCAAACCACGTGCACAGGCAAGTCCATGCGCACGCAGCGCACCATTATTTTTTTCTCATCTATAATTCTTTAGCAACTCAGGAAACTTCAAAGGAAGAAATGCACAAATGAAGAATAAAGTGGAATCTATGATTTGCAAAGCCAGACTCACTGACGAGTATTGACATGGATATGAAATGTCACGCTGCATTTATCAAATTATCACAACAACAGCACATAGATGTATGCTTACAAAAACAGGGAAAAATGCACACCTATTTTACACAATTAAAAAAAACTTTATTAGCATGCCTTCTTTTGTATGTTCCGACATCATTTGAGGGGTACAAATAGTCATCTCATTCTGTTACTTCAGGTATGAGCAAGAGTCCAAAAACTGATTATAATATCGTCGGACATAAGGACTAGTAACTTGAAAAGGTTCTGCCAACATGATAAACAAGTGCAGTCCACAGATGGTTTCACCCAAGACTTTTCCATTCTTTTCTTCCTGTCTTGATATTGGACCCGGCTACAATTATCCAATAGTTTGTTGACACATGTTAACACATGTGGTATAAAAGTGTAAGGCATGAGCTTTGTCTCTAACCAGCTAAGAGTTCTTCGTATGAAACATATTGTACTACACATAGAACGCCTTACACAAACTTGATGAGTAGAAAACCAATCTATGATCGACCAGTGATGATCAACTATGTACGTTTACAAAGGATAAAGGGTTGGTTTTTGGAAGGTATACCACCACTCCATGGCTAGCTTAAAGAAAACAATTCTTAAACTATCTTCCAGCCAGACCACAGACAAGACCACAGACTGAATATTCCAATCCCTGTAATAGATAGCAATAGTTTAAAATTTCTTTTTCATCCTTATCTTCAACCCTCTTAAATGCAGTAGTTTTGATGATAGATTAAAAATGAATGTTTCCATCATTCCATGTACCTTTAAGAAAATAAGTTTTGCACTACCTTCCAACCCTTATCAGATGGCTCCGTAAAAGGAAAACTATGTACATTTCTGTACTCCATGTCAATGCCCAGTCAAACAACTTTACTCAGTCATATAAATGAAAAAGTGAGAAGATTATAAACAGGTGACCTTACCACTAACCACTATTACAGATAATTTCAGTGGAAAGTCTAAATATTTTTTATAGGAAAGTATACACAAGGCATCTAAAACCAGAGAACTAAATGTGGCTGGAAGATCTAAAGACGGAAAAAACATGAGATGTTACGCCAACCAAATATAGTCATCAAGTTTCATAGGCTATATCAATGATATAAAGTACATGTGCACACAGATTGTACAACTTTATAAACCAATATTGACGAGTGGGGAAAGTCATATGCGCCATATTGGTTTCTTTAAGCTAGAGAGAGCACGAGCACAAAAATATGGATTTCTTTAGACAAATGAAAGACAAACTATCTTAGACTGATGTACTTGAGCAAAATTAGGTCGTCCTCCAGCGCCATGATGAACGAAAGTTAGTTTTGGGTGATGTATTAGTATCTGACCAGAATAAGGAGCTCATAGATACCACCTACAACTATGTACAACATTTCCTCAATACTAAACTCTTCTCTATCCAGAACATTCCTTCAAAAGTAAAATAATTATAAAGAAAAATACATAAACAACTTCAGTATCCATGCATCCTTCTCTGATGGTATAATGAAGACAAGGACAGGCTGCCCTCTGCAAGTAACCAGATTTTTGGTGCAGGGGCCGAAAAGGGAAAAAGAAGAAAGTAACTTAGGTAGTGTTTGGTAAACATTTCTGTTTCTACTTGTAGTTAGAAACAAAAATATATCTCTATTCCCAATTCATTTTTGTTTCTTGATTAAAAGAAGGAAATAATAGAAGTGTGTTTGACAAACACATTTATTCTTATTTTTATACCTATAAGGTTATTACTGTATTTTTATTTTATTTGTTTTCCTTTCCCCCAATTTCTTATACTCCTATTCCATTAGCTCTCAACTAAAAATCAAAAGGTTTTTGCTAGAAAAAACTATTCAATTACAGATTAAAGTGAAGTATCATACAAGTAATATATAATCATGAACCTAATTTAATCAAGGTCCATAAGCAATTCAAGAATCAGTCTCTACAACACCAATTTAGTGATACTCCAATATGCAAATCCAGAACCAATTTTTTTTATCAAGTTAATGACACCCCAATTTGCAGTTCAAGAACCCTGATGAGTAACTAAGATTAAAAGAAAAGAAGGGGAATTCCACATGCAAGACCAAACTGCTCCACCATTCATTGGAACAAAGCCACAACCAGAATTCTCCCCTTCCAAATGAAGCTCGTCTCCGTTTCTAACTCTGGTGACAAAGATCTTGGTCGGTGGTACACTTTAAGTCAGATTTTGAAGTAGATCCATCAAAGAGAAGTCTGATCGGACACATCAACGGAGGTGAAAAGTATAGAGAGAGGGAGAGTAACCTCGGTTCTCTCAATTCTTAAGGTCGAAGAAAGAAGAATGGGTTAAACAGGGATGAAGGATAAGTTTGATGGTTTACATATGTTGGGGAAAAAAAATAATGTCTTCAATTAAAATAGTTGTTGGTGCAGCTCGATATGTGGACCTTATTAAACTTACATCATCCGTGTTTTTGAGGAAAACATTTCTACCTTGTGAGACACGAATTTTATTTGTTTCTAGAATTGGCCCAAAACTGAGAAACATTTTTTGTTCATTTAGGAATAGAAATTGTTATCAAACATGTTTCAATTCTTTTTTAGCCCTATGTACCAAGTGTAATACAGAAGAATTAAGACTAAACAAATGCCAAAAACTTTAAATGATTAACTATGCTTCAAAAAAAAAACATACCAAGAACTTGTTTCGCAGTGAGGCGGACCTTAGGATCTGGCTCTAACATCTGACGTACAAGACTCTTGGCACCTTCCGAAACACTTGGCCATGGCTCGCGTTTGAAATCTATTAGCCCACGAAGAATGGCCTGTGCAACGCCTTGTTCAGACTCTGCATTAGAAACTTGCTTTAGGAAGATGGAAGCACTTTCACATACAGTCCAATTAAAAGAAAAAAACTTACGGAGCAGAACGGAAAAAAAAAAACACATTAATCATGCAACTGTGAGGTGATAAACTAATCTGCAGTGACCTTAAAAAAAGTGATGATAATGCAGACTTGAATGCACTGGATTCCCCTTAAAGAATTAGATACCGACGACGACAACAACACTCACAACAGACACATAGATCATGTAGACAAGAAAATTACCTGCCCAAAATGGAGGCACTCCACACAATAATATATACAGAATTACTCCTGCACTCCATATATCTATCTCTGGACCGTAATTCCGCTTGAGCACCTCTGGAGCCATGTAATATGGGCTTCCAACAATTTCAGAGAACCTCTCACCTATAACATCAATAGGCTAATCATTTAATACCATCCATGAAATCAAGAGATCGACCAAGAGAGAGATGCTTTAATATAATCATGAAAATAACTAGGTAGATCATTTTGCATTTAGAAAACTAAATTTTATTGCTTATACTGCGCTATCCTCAACTTTCAAATTAACTCACCAACTCCCAACTTTGTGAATGTAAAAGTTATATGGAGACAGTGAATATAACATTCCTCAATTGACTGAATACAAAATGACCCAAGCTCAAGTCAAGTTTCTGGTACATTCTTGGCCCTGAGCATGTAGCTGAGGTTCATACTTCACTAAAACTAACTTTAGTCATTCTGAAAGCTGCCAAATGCAATGTTTTGAGTTAATCTATTCATCAACTGTCCTTCAGCATTTACTGTATTATTACACTTGACTATGGTTGCATATCAATAGACTTAGTAGCTTTTGTTTTGGATAATGAAAACAAGTGTCCGCAATACACATAAACATCCATAAAATAAAACAGTACGAATATTCTCTCAATTAGCAACAGTTTGCGAGATAATGCATTAGCACTTAGCAGCATCGCCTAATCACTAGTTATGGTACCGCTATTTACAGCCACCTCTCTATAACTGAAAATGAGACGATATATAAAAAAAGAATAATCTGTTCTCATTCTGTCTTCTGCAAGACAATCTAAATGTACATTGCTGTCATACAAGTTCCACTTTGAAGCAAGCTATAGAAATCTAGCCTTAGTGTTAAGATTTATGTTAGTGTCATCTAGTTTGACAGGTCATATATTTGTTTAAAACCGACGAAATGAATATTAGAGCACGATAGTGAATATTTAATTCAAGGGTGGATCAGGATCATTTACAAAATAACCCATATGTTCTAGTCTACCTATGGCAATAATCAATTTATAACTGAAAATGTGGTGATGTGTATTAAGGTATACCCAACATCATACTTCTGTGCAAAATTTTACGCGGGAATACCCAATTTAATAAAATTCAGCTTGTTTAAACGTAAAGTTAACTTGTCAACAACAAAAAAATCAAAAGAAACAAGCCCTAAAGTTTCACATTTGCATAAAGTATGTGTGGCTTACTTGAATAATCAAATTAGAACATGATAGGCAAATCAATGAAATTTTTCGTGGAAGGGGGTAATAAGTTCCTAAAATTTGTAATACATAGAAGTTAAAAGAAAGTTTGATTGCCTTGTGTACCATACATGATATCAGGTTCCACATTTCAAGTTTAGCTTTGTACTTTGTCCAGCATTTTTGAGGAAAAAGGCACGTTGGAGACCCAAGCTATAATTTTTTATTTTTTATTTTCCTCCTAAGGGGGGCATGGGAAAGGATCGAACCTGAGACCTCACACTTTGTGAAGCCCCATGCTACCACTGGGCCACCCCCTTAGGGGCCGAGACCCAAGCTATAATACACAGTGCAAGGCATGAATGTTGGGGATATGCCAAATAGACATGAAAAAGTGTTATTCGCATCCTGTGCTTGGAGAGACACATCAAGTGATTCACCGCATCAGGGACCTAAACGGCTAAAAGGTCTAAAGACAATACTGACCCACTGTTCTATGCCTAACGCAGGGGAGAATGTTATCGTGTTCCCTCAGTAATGTGCAACCAAAGAAGAAATCTTAGGTTGCATTTCTTCATTTAGGTATCAGCAACACAGCTAAAGCACGTCGGCTATCGGCTATTAAACCAGTATGATTAGAGTCATCTTTAATCTCTTCCTTCTTACATTTATAGGAGCCTCATAACTGAATTGATTATTTTATGTTAGCTCTTACAAGTTGAAATAAAAGTTGCAGTCCTAGTCTAAGTTCTGCTCCCACTTAGGTTGTGGAGAAAAGTTAATGACTATACGCCTTTAGAATATATATAATAAACTATTATGGTGCAATCGTGGTGACCAAATTTAAGCTTTCTTTATCTCTACATGATTTACTGGCATGATGTTTGGTTCATGGATTTCATTAATGAAAATGAAAAAGAAATCAAAACAAAATTTGATTTCATAACTAGATCTCTAACTTTAACATGTGATCTTGTCACACATTCCAAAGTAAACATGTGATCTTGTCACACATTCCAAAGTACAATACACATTCATTTCAGTTACCTTCTTATGCCCTTCCAAATGTACAAACCAAAACTTGGACAGATTTTCATTGTAAAGTAGAGTTGACATTTAATACTAAAAATAAATTGCTCAAGTGCACCAACTAAAAACTTCCTGCACCTGCCAATGCTTTTTTCAGGTGTTCCTAATAACTTATCGCCCTTTCTTGAAGCAATGGCTAATTGTTCTTCATTTAGCAACTTCACAAAATGCTTCCACCTTACAGTATTTTCTTAGTCTTTCGCCTAGCTCCTCAAACCTGCTCCTTATTACAAACAAGAGATGTATTATGATTCAGCGGTTACTACAAACCAAAAGAAACAACTATTAAGCCCTGCCTTTCCTGAACCAATAAAGCCAAACCACTGGATTCCCCGCCCTATCTAGAAACCTTGAGACCAAATATCATCAGTGTCTTATAAAAAACTTCAGTCATAAAGTCACAACAAACGTTTGCTTCAAAATAGACATGGCTGCATCAACACACAATTCCATTTGTTCTCACTCTACACAGACCAGGTAAACGAGTGCTGCTCTATAACGGCAAAACTGACTCAAGGCCAAATAGACAGATACCACAAACTATAACTACTTAGGATGTTAGGCACCAAACAATCGAACCCCATGTGATCAAGGCTACATCATTCTTGTTACCCAGGAAACACCAACTGACATGAAGTGTCGTTGCCCTTTCTTTGGTTCTCTCCTCTTAAAATCTGCCTTATTGGAAGAAGCTTTAAATTGGCAATTGTTCTCCAGGAAAAAACTATCCTAGTACCTCAAACTAGTAGTAGTAGTAGGAAAAAAAGAAGGTTATAAGTGCAAGTCTGTAACCCCGTATGGACCACTCATTACCTCCTATCTTAGAGATCCAACAGATGAGGTTTCATCAAAAAAACATTTTATATACTCCATCTCCCAATGTAGAAGATTCTTCCTAAAATAAGGACTGCAAATAAAATCTTGTGTGAATGAACGTTGAGAAGAAATATGAGAATAACAATACTAACTAGACAACACCATGGTCTCTTCTAACTTGATTTAACATTGCAAGTACATTAAGGTGCTCACCTGTATCATGTGAACTCCACTACTATAGCTATTACACAGTGCTTGGAAAATTCAGACCAGTGACCTATCTTATCAAACCTTTTTTTCTAAGCCTAGAAAAATCATGATCCTCCATTAAACTTGTCAATTAAATTTAGAACAAACAATGAAAAATATTGAGAAATCCTACCATACATTATTCTGTCTGCTATAATTAAAACATTCTATCTAAAAAGTTAATGAATATTCACCTGGTTTGAAGAAGATAGACAAGCCAAAATCGATAGCTTTGAGAGGCGAATTCTCCTTCTTATTCGCAAACAAGAAGTTCTCCGGCTTCAAATCTCTATGTATCACTCCATGATTATGGCAGAGCTGCACAACCTCCACAATTGTCCTCGTAACCGCAGCAGCCGCCCGCTCCGTATAATGGCCCCGCGCAACAATCCGATCAAATAGCTCACCTCCCTCACACAGCTCCATCACCAAATGCACCGCATTATCATCCTCACACGCCTCCCTCAAGCTCACAATACTCGAATTGAGTGGCAAATGTTTCATAATTGCAACCTCTCTCCTCACATCCTCCACATCCACAGCCGTCCGAAGCTTCCTCTTCGAAATCGACTTGCAAGCCAACAACTCCCTTGAACTCCGATCTATACACAAGTACGTTACACCAAATTCTCCACGGCCGAGCTCTCTATCCACCATATACTTCTCCTCAATATTCTCCTTCGACAGGTCGGCTAGCACGGTAATCGGCTTCTTACCGCCAGTTCCTCCGCCACCGGACTTATCCTTCCGGTTATGATCGTTGCCGGAGTAGTTAGACGACTTCACATCCTCTCTAGCCACAGCCGCCGGAGATCTACAACAGTTCCCCATCAAATCGAGCAGTAATCCGAACCGAATCGAGCTTAAATAGCAACGCTAACCCTAACCGAAGCTAGGGCTTCACATGTTAACAGTGAAACCCCCTATCCTTTTCTGAAAGTATAGCTGTTAGTTAGAGAGAGAAAGTTCTAGAGAGAGAAAGTTAGTGTGCGTTTGTAGTGTCTGAAAAGAGTAAAGCTGTTGAGGAGAGAGAAAGTTTTAGTGTGTGTTTTAGAGTGTGTGCGGTTCTTGTCGGCTAACTTAGACGTCTGAAGGAGTGGTCGGAACGGAACGGAGCGTCAGAAGAGAGAGAGAAAGGAGGAGAGACAGAGAGAGAGACAGGGAGAGGGGTTTATTAGTTGGATGGATCTGTTTACAGTGTACTTCAACAACAACATTACATACTATACATCCAATTCAGTTCTTTCATTTCTTTGTAGCCACCATGGGTATTTTAGTATTTTCAAATATTGATTTGCAAAATGGACCATTGTTTTAGGGCTAAATGCATCGTTGGTCCCTAAACTTTGGCCCTTCATACGGCAGGTCTCTGATCTTCAAAGTGTATTACTACTAACCTAAGTACTCAATTTCCATCCACCGGTGGTCCCTAGCCCTAAATCTATTAATAAATTACCGTTATGTGATCATGTGCTACCCACGTGCACCAAAAAGAGTGTAATTTGATAACTTATAAACATGAAGGACGATCCTGAAAGTTTGAAAAATATAAGGGCTCATGTTGAAATTTTACCGTTCTTCTTCCCCAATCCAGGTTGTTTTGCCATTTCTCATGTCTGGTGGCCAAGTGCAGAGCCATTGACAAATTGTTTCACCTCACCCCTTAAACACACTCTCACCGAAGTTGCTCTTTTTCTCTCTAAAATCGAAGTTGTTCATTCTCTCTCTAAAAATGGCAGTGACAACAACATCATTTGCCCTTACGAGGCTGATGTCGACCCCCAAATCCCTCGGTATCTCCATCACCACCACCGCCCTCCTCCCATCCACAACCTTCTCTCATTTTCGCTCCACCACCACCACATCATCCGTTTTCTCTATCTGCCGCGCCTCCTTCCTCACCACCTAACCCCGCCACCAAATTCTCCACCACCCACAAAATATCTGCCACCCTCTCAGTTGGTGACAAGCTCCCCAAATCCATATTCTCTAACTTCGACTCTGACGTGGAGCTCCAAACCACCACCGTATCTGACCTCACCAAATCCAAGAAAGTCATCCTATTCGCTGGAGAAGATTTGGACCAGAGGAGATTTGGGCTCAAAGAAGTCCCTTGAGTCTTTCAAAGTCTGACTTGACGATAAGAAGAGCTCTTCGATTTTTATTTACAGAGTCACCCTACAACCACCAACCTCAAACCTACATAGACACCACTGATAGTGTGTGAGAATGATTTATATATTTCTAGAGAGAGAGAGAGAGACATATTGTTCGACAGAAATAGAAGAAAGACAGAATGGGTAGTAGGGGTGGCGGCGGAGTAGGGATACAATCAACCTCCGTTGCGTTGAGAAAGATGGTATAGAGCTTGAAGGAGATTGTTAACTATCCCAAACCCAAAATCTAGTCCGCTCTTAAAGACTGTAATATGGACCCTAACGAAGTTGTTAATCGCTTTATCTCACAAGGTTTATAATTTTTTTAAATTTTGTATTAATTATTTTGAACATATTTATGTCTGTATCTACTTTGTAATTCTTTTTTTGCTGTGATTGTGAACCGGTGCTTTGTTTATTTACTTGATGGGGTTTGATTACTGGAAAAACTCAAAAAACTTATTTTGTGGGTTTATTATTTTTTATTCCAGAAACTGAAAATATTTTATTTGTTGGATTATGAAACATAACTAGATTTGATTTACCTGGGTTGGGGAAGAAAGGGTAGGAGCAAAGCCGGAGAAAAAAATAGGGGAGTAGAGAGAGAAAGAGCAAGTATTGCCGGAGATGATGTTTCACATTGCCCCCTTATTTGATGATGTTATATATGACCTCATGTTTTGTGCATGTGAGTGTCACATGCTCACTTAACAGAAATACAGAAATGACGTTAGGGCTAGGGACTAACGGTGAACAAAAAGAATGATATTTGATCAACGGTGATCACTTTTGAAGTTGGGGGACTGATGATGATTTTAGCCATAGTTAAGGAACTAATGGTGCATTTAGCCCATTGTTTTACATCTTATTGAAGTATGAGCTAAAGTTTCTTTCTTTCTTTCTTTCTTTATTTATTACTCTCACCATCCCAAAATTATTGTTATGCTTTCCTTTTTAGTCAATCACAAAATTATTATCTTGTTTGAAACTTTCCTTTTTAGGATAATATTTTTACAACTTTAACTTTACTTTTTCATCCTACTTTAATTATATGTCGCATGTACATGAGCTTTAAATTAAACTACACATAAAACTAATACTATTAATAATCCAGTCAAATGTATTTTTTTTTTTTATTGTGAGTCAAGTCAACTAGACGATAATTTTGGAATGGAAGGAGTATTTCTTATTCCCAATGTGATTTTTATTTTATTTTTAATATTAGAAGCCATGCTCCTAAAACTATGGCATGTTGATGGATTGCTCCTAATTCGAAAAAATAAGGGAGTCGTTCTAGTCAAAAGACTTATTGAAGTAGAAGATTTTACTGGTGTGTATATATATGTTCCAAGTATAGATCTCTGTAAATTATAAAGAGTAATGGTATAGATTTTGAAAGTTTTTTTAGTAAACAAATTGATGTAAACCAATTAGATAACCTCAAGACCAAACCAAAATCGTTCCGATCGGTTTGCGTTTTTATATCAAATCAAACCAAATCAAACCTATATATATGATGTATTTACATACTTCCTTCGTTCCAAAATTATAGTTTAGATTGACTAGACATGCGATTTAAGAAAAAAGCACATTTAACTAGATTATTAATATTAGTTTGAGGTGTAGTTTATTTTAGAGCTCATGTGCATGTGACCCATGATTAAAGTAGAATGAAAAAGTAAAGATAAAATAGTAAAAGTGTTGTACTGAAAAGGAAAGTTTCAAACAAATCAATTATCTTAGGATGAACTAAAAAAAAAGTAGACAATCATTTTGAAACGGAATGAATAGTTATTATACATGAAATATATATTACGGAGTATATAAATTTTGTTAACTGTTATGAGATGTTTGATCTTATAGTATGCATAATCTAAGAAACTGAATCAAATATAGGCTATTTGAAGGACTTTCTTTTTTTCTTCTTAATTGTTTATGTTTATTTAGATTTTAAATTTTGCAAGAAAAGTTTGACTATTTGAGTATAAACAGTAAACATATGTGTTCTATTTATGATATTTTACTTGCAAAACGATATATCTTAATTAATGTTTGATGCTAATTACCAACTAAAATCTTATTTGCCTCGTGTTTAATGTTGATTAAAAAAAATTATTTGAACCACAAAACCAAATCATACCGAGTGGTTCGGTTTGGTTCGATAAACCTTATTTGGCTTTGTTTGAAAATTTTGGAAGCGATGGAAGATGGTATGTTTCGTGGTTTTGATTTAAACCAAAGCACTTACATCTCTACATTAAATTTTTGTAAAACGATAAAATGTATTTGAGGGGTGATTAGTAAAATAAGAGAGAGAAGAAGGGGAGTAATGCAAAAAAAATGATAAAGGGAAGCGTTTTACGGGAATTAGGCAAGGAAGATGCCATGTGTTGTCTCTTTAACTTGCAATTTGCAAACACATGATTTCCAAGGGGTCAGGTTGTCTATTCTCCTTTGTGTTTTATTAGTGTTAACGGCCAAAGTGGGTCTCATTTGGCACACTAACAAATAACAACTTTGATTTCCCACCTCCTTCTCATTTGCATACTGCATAATAATAAAATACATAAAACAATGAACATATCCATCTAAATCTAATAACAATGGTCAAAGAGTGAAATATAATCAAGATTGGTCAACTTTTCAACATTAATAATTGCTAGCTACTCATTTCAGAAGACTAGGATCAATTTGTAGTGCCAAGCCTCCCATGTTTTTTTAATAATAATCTTTAATTCACTCACTCTACTCATGTCTGAAAATTCTATTACAACACCATTAATTGATTTTATGCGTAATGTTCAATTTCCTTGTAATTATGGCTCAACTGAGATGTGAGAGGGAAGTAATATAGACACCCTTTATTAATTACTTCACTTCTAGTTAAAGTGTCTCTTGTATTTTACATAAATAGCTCATTTTTTAAAACAATAGTACAGGCTAGATTTAAGTTTTATAAAATAACACCCTTTAGGAAAATGTAATCAACGTAATCAACGGAAAATGAAGTTTTTCACTTCATTTATTTTCCGTAAGTCATTTTAGTATATGTGTTGTTTAGATATAGTTTGTGTACATTATTTATAAATTATAATTTTAATAAATACTCACTACGTCCTAAAATTAGTGTCAACTATATTTTTTAGGGACATCTCAAACATTGTTCATTTTCTTTTTTAAAACGTTTTTCTATTATATAAATTATCAATTTTTTATTTGTATTTGTGATATTGAAAAAAGATAGAACTTATTGATTTGACATGACTAATGATAAATTAGTGTTACTAATGAAAAATTTTACTTAAAAAGCTCAACACTATCAATTCATATATTGTTTTCCATAGCATTTTTCATGCGTTTACCAAACACCCGAAAATATTTTCCGACATATTTTCAAAAGATTTACCAAACACTTGAAAACGAAATCATTTCATTTTCCAGAAATCATTTTCCGGAAATCGATTTCTGAAAATTATTTTCCGTGAAACAAACGGAGCATTAATTACCACTACTTCTACTGCTATATTTATCACTAAGCTTTAATAAAAGGTAAAGTTATCTTTCACTAAAATATATTAGACCTTTACCACGATCTAGTGGTAACAGCAGTGACATAGATATGTAGTGATAAACCTAGTATTTTTGTTTTAAAAATTATGCATGCAATGCTTATAATTTTTCAACTGTACCCTTCAAATTAATTTAAGCATGTTGATTGTAATCAAACATTTTTTTATTTATAAACAATTCTAATGATACTAATATATGATTTAATTATTAGAATTTTCAAACGTGGTCTGTTTTATTGAACGAATGGAGTATTACTATTATTATTCAGATATTTTTCTTCCTTTTCCCCTAAAATATTATACTTTCTCATGACATTTAAATGCTGATCACGTGAAATAGAAGGGTTGGGTCAGAATTTTATATCTGTTTAATCGGTTGAAAAGTTAGATTTTATAAAAATATATTGCACTATCTTTTTTATATGATGCCTGAGAAAAAGTATCAAATTTTTTAAAAGAAATAATCAATTAGAAAGTTAGTGGACATTTATAACTTGGGTTTTAAAAATTGCAACATTTTTCCAAGGGACAAACTATTATGGGAAGACTCTTTGTTAAGGCGCAAGGAGTATATTTACATTCTAAAATGTAAGGAAAAGCAAGATTTAATAATGATTTTTTTTGTACTATTAAGGACAAATTTTGTATGAAACTGGAATAAGAAAGATGCTCCATTAAGGCCATGACTAATTAAAAATACTTTAGAATTATTAAACATATTGTCTTGTGAAGACGTTAGAATTATTTATCTCTCGTTTATAAAATAAAAGACACTTTAGACCAAGACAATGGAAAATATGTCTCACCTATTGATTAATTTGTAAAATATTTACTTGAACAATCATACACTAATTGAGACATGTTCGTCCATAGTGTAGTGTAGTGTCATTGCAACCCTTTTACAAGAAGTTTACTCATTTATATTTTATTTGTTTTTAACGACCAAAACCAATTATTATTATTAATATAAATACAAGAGAGGTATAGAAAAAACATCATTTTTCATAAAAGGGGCAAATGGGCGGACAGGCAATGGGCGAAGTAAGTGTCATTTAATAATATGGGCGGGCACTAAATGGGCATGGCGCCCATTTACTCATTAATATGCACTTATCAAATAAATATAAAAATTACAAAAAATAATTTTTTTTACAAAAATTATCAAAAGTTACAACTAACTATATATATATATATATATATATATATATATATATATATATATATATATATATATATATATATATATATATATATATATTACATATATATATATTACATGCTTTTCAATTGGGGGGAGGCGCTTGGAGGGATGAGGGTTGGAAGGGTAGGTGTACATATAGATATATTAATTATGTTAAACATTATTAATTTTTTAAGTATTTTATAATTATGTATGTAATTGATCAAACAAAATTAGAAAAGCAAGAGAATAGTGTTTTTTTTTTAGGGGCGCTTGGAGGTGGGGGTAGGAAGGTGGATGTACAATATATAGATTATGTAAATAAATGTCATTATTAATCTTAAGTATTTTATAATTATGTATGTAATTGATAAAACAAATGTTGTGTTTCATTAGAAAAAGTCATAGAATAACATTTCATGCTTTTTTAATTTTGGGGTGGGGTGGGGGGCGGTTGGAGGGGATGTGTGTGTGTGTGTGAGGGGGGGTGGTTTGAAGAATGAGTGTACAATATAAATATTAATTATGTTAAACGTCATTATTAATCTTAAGTATTTTATAATTATGTATGTAATTGATAAAACAAAATTAGAAGAGAAAGTGAATGAGTTTTAGTATGAGTCAAGTGGTATTTTCATCATAATTAATGTCCAAGTGGGCGTGTCTTAAACATTTTTATATCCTTCATTATTATTATATAAATGAGAGGTATACAAAAAAACATCATTTTTCATAAAAGCATACCATCTACTTACACCCATAAATCATCATGCTACCTATGTAGAACTCAGTTTTAGTTTCCACACCACACCAATGACACCATACAAGAAGTTTCCTCATCCGTACAATTATACACCATATTCGGGTATGTTTGGATCGTAAGTTAAGCGTTTTGTTGTCGAAACAAAGTTAGGTGGAGAAATCGAAGCTCGTGAGCTGGGCAGAACCTCAAGGGCAGTAGGCAAAGCTCTCGATCCCCACCAAATTTTAACACGGCCGCGTTCCTATGACTCAAATTCTAGATTTATGATTAAGCTATAACAATTTTACAAGCTTAGTGATTTAATTATAATTAAAAAAAGTTAAAAGAAATATCTCTTGAATCAAGTGGGCCCACAACCTTACAAAAGTTGCTTGAAAACTAGTGATTAATGGTAATCCCTTTTTGTACTTGGAATTAAAGAGTGAATTATAAGACTCACTGCATTTGAGGGTGGTGAGACAGTAGGATTACATTTTCTGGTGAATGTTGGTAAAATTTGGACCGACATTTATGATCACTGATTTTACCCACCCCCCGAACAGTACTTGGGATTCAGAACCACCAGTACAGTACAACGAAACAGTGATTCATTCAAGGACCAAGGTGAGGTAAGGTGGTGAAACATTAAACCTGATCTGATGGTTGGGCCAATTTGAGCTATGCAGTTTATGACTAGATTTCTTATATGGACTTGTTGTACAACTTTGTTGGGGCAGGATTAACCTATTCTATTTTTTTGAGTATTTCATTGGTTTAAATTACAAATTGGTCTCTACTTTACCATCAACAAACTATCTTAACCCATTTTCGTCCATTACCTTGGACGGAAATCATGAAAATGATTGAAATACCCCTTATATAATATTCAATTAAAAGATGTTGAATAATAGACACTCAAAAGATGATAATATAATAATACCCTCAAACCTCTCTTCAAAATCCAAGTAAGTTTCATCTCCTCTCCTCTCTTCAAAATCCAAGAAGTAACCCTTTACTTCTTGAGTGTGAGAGCACGCCTTTAGATCGATAAATAATAGGAATCTTTGTTTGCTTCATGTTTCTGTGGCAGCCACCAATTAACTGTTAATTGAGTACTAATAAATCGATAATATTAAGGCATGTTCGATTTGACTTATCTGAAAATGTTTATAACTTATGACTTACCATAAGTTATTTTTAAAACATTTGATTTCATTTATGGTAAGATAAGTCATAAGTCATGTATAAGCGACTTAAAGCACATGTAAGACTATAAGTTGTTATCATTAAACCTAGTGCTTAATTATTTTTTTCAAAAACATGTGAGTCTTCTTCTTTATTAAAATTTTATATATTTCAAGATTACCCTTCTTAATAATAGTAATAAAAACAAAAAGTAATAATATGAATTATAATAATATTAATAAATAATAATATGAATAAATAATAATATGAATAATGATAATAGTTATAATAATAATAATAATAATAAATATAGTATTAATAATGATAAATATAATAATAATAATTATTATTATTAATAATGATGCCAATAATACTAATAATAATAATAATTAATATTAATAATAATATAGTAAAAATAATCGTAGTAATAATAACTAATAATAATAAGTAAAAATAACAGTAACAACAATATTAATATCAATATTATAATAATAAAATATAATATTAATAATAATAAAATAAATAATACTAGTAATATAAATAAAATTAATATTATTATTAATATAATAAAATAAATACTAAAATTAATAAGTAATAATAATAAAAGTAATATTAATGTTAATTAAATTATAATAATAAAGGCATTAATAATGATAATAATATGATTAAAATTAATATTATTGTTAATAATAATAGTAATAATAATAATAATAATAATAATAATAATAATAATGTAAATCACATTTAGTGATGATGCTATTTTAGTCTTTATATTTGATTTCAGCATTATTTCAACTTATTAAACAAACACACACACTAACTTATGAAAGCTAATCAGTACTTTTAAAAAGATAAATCAAACATCACAAGTTATTAGTCATCAGTCATAAGTCATAAGTCATAAATAATAGTAATAATAAAAGTAATATTAATGTTAATAAAATAATAATAATAATAATAAAGGCAATAATAATGATAATAATAATGGTAATACTCAATAATAGTGATAAAATGTGTATTAATATTATTAAAATAATAAAAAAGTGATAATAACAATAATAAATCAAATAAATAATAATGATAATAATACGATTAAAATTAATATTATTGTTAATAATAATAATAGTAATAATAATAATAATAATAATAATAATAATAATAATAATAATAATAATAATAATAATAATAATAATAATAATAATAATAATAATAATAATAGTGTAAATCACATTTTGTGATGATGCTATTTTAGTCATTATATTTGATTTCAACACTATTTCAACTTATTAATCAAACACACAAACTAACTTATGAAAGCTAATCAGCACTTTTAAAAAGCTAAATCAAATATCACAAGTTATTAGTCATAAGTCATAAGTAATAAGTAATTAACACATATCAATAAGTTAAATCAAACAGACCCTAAGACTTCTTGTATTGCGGTAGTTTTTGACTCGGTGAAATAATATTTCGCAAATCTTCCCCAGCTTGGTGGAAATTAGGTTGTGGTTGGACCTCGGCATGGCAAGACCACAATGATAACATCTCTCAAGAGCGAAGGTAGACACTTGAACTATAATATGACCTTGGCATGACGAGGTGCGTGGGCCCTTGGGCCAATAAAAATAGCTCTCGAGAGCAAATGTGGGCTCTTAGGTTTTGTGATAGTCATTATAATGTTTTGGCTCCGAGAGCAGAGAATTGCGCGGATTTAGTTCATTTCATGTGAATATGTATAAATAAGCGTGAATATTGCATTGGCAAAAGATCGTATTATTTAACACATTTTGATCAAACAATAATTACCGGTCTCAACATTTTGATCATATAAGACGAGATCGTGTGAATAAGTTCATATTGTGTGGGGGATAAATCATGGTGTTGAAAGGTCGCATTATCAAAAGATATGGTACTCATATTTTGTTATTATTTGAATCCGTGAAATTAAGGAATCATGCGATCGTATCATGCCAACATAGTATAACTAAACTAGGCATGTTACTCCGAGCTAGTAACATAAAACAGCAATTTAATAGTTTCATGCATGTCGTTTTTCAATTATCTAATATGAATAGGCGAGTAGATAACTTGGCAATTGAGGCACGTTTAACTAGCATGTTATATACTCCTTACGTCCTTAAATTATCGTCCTCCTTTCCTTTTTCGTCCGTCCCAAAATAATTATCCAATTTGAAACTTACCTTTTTAGAACATCACTTTTACCACTTTACCCTTACTTTTTCACCATACTTTAATTATGGGCCACATACACATGAGCTTTAAAGGAAACTACACATTAAACCAATATAAATAATCAAGTCAATTGTTTTTTCTTAATTCGTGCGACGGGTCAACGAGGACGATAATTTTGGGAGGGGGGAGTATTTCATAAGTGGAAGAGCTTGCATCACATATAATTTTTCATGTTATGCCGATGATAGTTAACTAATATAATATTGAAATTGATAAGGTCGATGAACTTGTGCTCGTTCAGTAGAAATAATAATGTCAAATTTGTGAGAAAATGTTTTACTCGGTATGATGAACATGTTATCACATATGATCATCAAACAGTTATATATAGTTAATCGTATATATCATGACAATGTGTGTTGCATACAATTTGTTAAGTCATGCTGTCACACATCATGCAATTTTAAATTGATAGTTAATGTCTCGCGTTATTACTTCTGATATGCCCGGCCCAAGCCGGGTCACGAGCAAGGCACGAGTTGCGATCACATACCAGTCACGAGCATGACCAATGTGGGGCCTGCCCACCTAGCGGGCAAAAGGATGGAATCACTAAACAGCGGGCAGTGAAGTTCTCTTCCAAACCTACCCGGACACCACGCTCATGCCTAGCAAAGGAACCAGATTCATCTCGTCCAAACCTGGTCGAGCATCGGCCTTGCCTGCCCAACCAAGGGTCGTACCTTGGATCTACATCAAGTTCAGAAACAATGCACATTGAACAGCCGGGCAGAGCCATGCTTGCCCGGGTACGTATCGAGCAAGAAACCCCGGAAACTTGCTCTCCAAGACAAGTCAAAGGTTTCCATATTTGAGTAGGGCACTTACCTTACCTGCTCCTACATCTACGCGGTCAGTCGTCTATCATGCCTATCGATACTTACTCTCACGCCGGAGGGGTTTCGCGAGGCCCTGCCTTGCACTTCCGCTCAGGTTTCTTGTGATCTTAACAGGCTCAAGGAAGGTGATTCAAAGCCCAGATATCCTACCCAACTCACGAACGGCCCAAGCTGTGATTTTGCCATATTAGTTTGGTTCCGTTGCTAGGAAACGAAGTTTCAACACTTCTTTCAAGTCTTTCCAGTAAAAGTTCTCAGCTTTCTCCTTGTTACAATGGCTAGAAAAGGTAGCAAGCATCATGCCACCACCAGTAACCACCAGGCTGGAAGCCATCAGGTTGGCATTAAGGATCTGCCACCAAAGGCACCCCAAGGGGTGCAAACGAGAAATCAAAAAGTGGCTGCTTGGCACGCGACTCATGGCAATGACGTAACATATATGGAAGAACAGATGTCCCAGCACGCTAGCCAAAGCCATGCAAGCCAGCGTGACGCTAGGCAGGTCATCAATGAAAAGCGTGATGCTCGCGCTTTAGATCTCCGAATGCAGTTGAATCGCCAACGGGAAAACGGCCAGGATAGCCACGCGAGTTTACCCGGGCAAAACCCTGACCAACAAGTTGCCGCCCTGCAGGTTTAGGCGGAGTATTATAATAAAATGTACGCACTTAACCAGCAACTGCTCGCCTTGGGCCATGCCTCGGTTCCAGTTGCAGATTTGGTGCTGCCCGCTCCTAGTAACCCAGCACATGTTGGAGATGGCCATGCCTCCCAACACTTGCCCGCTCCAAGCAGACGGACCCCATCAGTCATTCATATACCGTCGGAGAAGGTTGAAGTGGTGAAGCAAGCAGATGACCAGGCGGAGAGCAGATACAACCGCCATAATCTTTCCCACAGACACCATCACCGACAAGAATACCATGCTCGGAAGAGAGCCATGGCCGCCGTAGAGCCCGTGAGTGCGCAGAGGCAGATGCTCAACGACCAAAATACAGAGCCTGCGTCACACAGGAGGCCAGATCCTCTTATGAACCCACCTTTTGCCCTCGTGTGCGCGGCGACCAATCAGACCCACAGTGGATGCGGAAAAACGACTATCCGAGAGAATGGAGGCCATGAAAAGGGATATGGCCAAGCAAATGGCTAATCTAGCCGTGGCTAAGCCCGCCATGGGTCACCAAGCCACCGAGGCGCACTGCCGCTTACTGAGATTGAAAATGCGCCACCCGCGCAAGGGTTCATCTTCCCACAGTTCGACAAGTATTTCGGGAAGACGCGTGCAAGCGATTGGCTCCGATCATTCGAGGCACAGATTCGGATGGTCACAGATGTTGAGGCCTTGAAGATGTGGGCATTCGAGGGAGCTCTTCAGGGAAAGGCACATGTCTGGTTGGGTAGAGTTCCACGGGGGTCAATCGATAGCTGGGCAACACTCAGGGAAAAGTTCTTAGAAGAATTCGGCACTGCAGGCCCAACCCCCAAGAATCGTTTCGACCTCGCCAAGATTATGCAAGGTGAAAACAAATTGTACAGCAGCTACTTGAAGAGATTTGAGGAGATGCTCGATCAGGTGACCGTGACCAGTGACCCTGAGATCACTTTTTGCTATCTAAACAACATGAGGGGCGGGGCCATCAGACAATGAGCAATGCTAGAATGAACCCGGGCTTCCAAAGCGAGGCAAGCAAATTCACATCTCTTCTGCTCGACTGAGAGCGTCAAGGCCGACAAAGCCAAAAATAAAGACAAGGCTTAGGACAGCTCGGCCACGCCATCTGACCAGAGCCCGGAGGGCAACCAGCCGAAAGGTAGACAGAAGAAAACAACCACCCCGGGCAAAAATTGGAGGCTCGGTTCACCCCGCTAAACACTACACGGGAAGAGATCATGTTCCAAGTAGGAGACGTGCTGCCCGTCCCGTATCCACTCGACCCTGAGCTCGCTCATACCCGGGACAACATAAAGTACCGTGATTACCACCATGGTAACGACCACACCACTAAAGAGTGCATTGTGTTGAAGAGGAAAATTCAAAAGTTGGTCAACGCGGGCAAGCTGGACCGCTTTAAAAGGGATCAAGGCGCAGAGAATAATGCCAACAATGACCAGGGAAGACCCCCAAGAGGAAGAGGCGTGCGTGGCCCCTCGGATTCGGGGGTGATAAACATGATTCAAGAGGAGCTCCCATCCAACACACAAAATGAAACGTATCTATTCCTTGTCCAAGGTCAGCCAACACGCCGCCGATACAATGAAAGGGAGAGAGCGAAGAGCATCCTGCTTTTACCGCGCAATGAGTTGGCAAGCACCACTTTGGCATCCGAGAGCATCCTGGTTATTTCTGTCCCACGTGAACAATTGGCAAGTTCACGAGGTTCTACTCGACATCGAGCATGCGAGACATCATGTACTACTCTTGCTTTAAGGGACCTGCGGACGCCCGCCTCAAGCCGTGATTCTGAAAGGCTGGAGGGTTCACCAATCACCAGGTGAGTGTCAAGGGTACCATCGAGCTGGAGGTATTCATGGGTGATGGGGCTCAAACCCAGATAGAGATGATCACGTTCTTAGTGATCGACCTAAAATCGCCGTATTAACCAGTATTTTAGCGCTCAAGAATGGCCAATTTTCGATGGTCACCTCAATTCCACCACCGTAAAAGCCAAGTTCTACACTGAGAATGGAGTGGGAATCCTCAACAGCAAGCCTCGGGCAATGTGGAGTATGTCCTGAATCCCAACGAAGAAAGCGAAGTAAACCGATCGTGGACATTCCCGACTAGCATCAGAAGAATGCCCGCTCGACCTTCGACCAAAGTTTGGCCCCACCGACACTTCTTCACCTCGCCTCATTAACAACATCGAGCTCGGGGAAACTTCTGAAGCTGCTGGTCCCATAGAGACAGAGATTCCCGAACAAGCCCCGGCACCAGAACCTTCCAGGCGTAAGGCAAAGCGCTCAGAATCACAAGACATTGAGATGGACACTCTGCAAGTTCGTGATGAGCCTGATATTCAACCGGAGGGCGAGCTGGAAGAGGTAGTTATCAATCCAGCCTATCCCGAGCAGAAAATCAAAATCGGGAAGGCCATGCCTTCTGAAGCTCGGGAACGATTGGTTGAGCTGCTAAAGAACAGCTTGGATGTGTTCACCTGGACAGTCGAGGACATACAGGGTATCAATGAGATTATTGCCCACCACGACTTGAACGTTGATCCCCCTTTTCGGCCTATCCAGCAACGGCCAAGGCAATATTCCCCCGAAAAGAATGCGGCTATTAAAGCAGAGTTCGAGAAGCTCCTGAAAGCAGACATTATTGAGGAAATTCAATACCCGACCTGGCTGGCAAATGTGGTAATGGTCAAGAAGGCCAACGACAAATGGCGGATGTGCGTGGACTTCACAAGCCTCAACAAAGCCTGCCTGAAAAGACTGCTACCCATTGCCCCGCATAGACGTGCTCGTCGATTCTATGGCCGGGTTTGAAATGCTAAGTTTCCTGGATGCATACTCAGGATATCACCAGGTCAGAATGAACGAGCAAGACAAGGCGAAGACAGCCTTCCGGGCAGCTGGGGGCCTCTACTATTACAAAATGATGCCCTTCGGGCTGAAGAATGCAGGAGCCACTTATCAACGCATGGTCAACAAAGTCTTCGGCTCTCAGCTCGGCAGAAACATGGAGGCCTACATAGATGACATGGTCATCAAGACAAAGGGCCACGACCACACACTTGACCTGGCAGAAATGTTTGTCAATCTGCGCAAACACAACATGAAGCTGAACCCGAGCAAGTGCGCCTTCGGAGTCCGAGCAGGAAAATTTTTCTTGGGTTTATGGTCAACCAGCGTCGTATAGAACCTAACCCGGAGAAGATACAAGCCTTACTTGACATGGAGCAGCCCTACTGCATCAAACACATCCAGCAGTTAAACGGTAGAGTAATTGCTTTGGGTCACTTCATCTCCCGGTCAGCGGAAAAGTGCCTCCCTTTCTTCAAGGTTCTGCGCGGCAACAAGGGTTTTGAGTGAATGCAGTGCAAGGCCCTCGAGCTCGGGGAATATCTTGGCAAGCCACCTCTCCTCAACCAGTGTCTGTGAGCCTTTATATGTATATCTAGCCCACGACAAAGCCGGTAGTCACTCGGTTGGGAGGAATTAGATATTCAAAAACCTGTGTACTATGTATCTAAAGCCCTCAGTCCTGTTGAGGGTCGTTATTTTAATGTAGAAAAACTAGCCTACTCGCTTGTCATAGCTGCCCGAAAATTAAGGGCTTATTTTTCTGCACATGTAATCATAGTATACATAGACGCACCACTGCATAAAGTCCTGCACAAGCCTGACACATCAGGCAACTGCTCAACTTGTCAATCGAGCTCACAGAGTTCCACATAGACTACTTACCCAGGCGAGAAATCAAAGCTCAAGCTTTAGCTAATTTCTTGGTTGAAACAAGCTCCACCCAGCGGGAGGATCCTAAGCCAGTAGTGCTCGAGCAAAGACGGCTGCCACAACCCCGGTCGGCCTACTATTGGGATCTTTATGTGGATGGGGCAGCGAGCAAAGTCGGGAGCGGAGCTGGCATCCTTCTCATAGCTCCCGACGAAATCACAGAGTTTGAGCTAGCATTTCGGTTCAAATTCCCCGCCTCAAACAACGTTGCCGAGTATGAAGCGATGATCGCTGGTCTTGAGCTCGCAGCTGACATGGGCGTAGAAGCGGTCACAGTGTACTCGGATTCACAACTAGTAGTGAACCAAGTCCATGGGGAGTATATGGTGCATCACCCTACCCTGGTCAAATACTGCAAGCTGGTCAAGGAAATCTTGAAGGATTTCAAGTTCTAGGAGATCATCAGAATTGATCGAGCAGATTACTTGTCCAAGATCGCTGAGGCAAACCTGGCACTGCTAAATCTCTCAAGAACGATTGAGCACTGAAACCCCACCATCGACAAAGCCAATCGGTCATGTGAGATCGAGCCAAGAACCGGTTGGATTGATGACTACAAAGACTATATCGAGCAAGGAATTCTGCCCGCAGACAAGGTTAAAGCCATAACAGTCCAGAGCCAAGCCTGTCGTTACTCGGTAGTAGGGGGAATCCTATATAAACGATCTAAGGTCGACCTACTCTCATCAAGCTGCACTCTGCAGTTAACTAAGGGCGCTTTTGTATGAAGTACGAGGAGAATGTGGTGGTCATCCGGGCACAAGGGCTCTGGCAGAGAGGGTCCTCGGCGAAAGCGGCCAGGTTCTACCGGATAACCCTCGAAGGATGCAGAAGTACGTGTCAAAAGTGACAAGTGCGTAGATACGTGGACATACCAAGGCTTCCATCCACAATACAAGCCCCGTTGCGGCCGGACCTTCGATATGTGGGGAATCGATCCGATCGGCCCATTTCCGCTTAGCACAAGTACAGTGTGCTGGTCACCATAGACTACTTTACTAAGTGGATTGAAGCAAACCCCGGCTAAGATTTCCAGAGGCCAACGCCATCAAGTTCGCTCACGATCAAGTA
>CM028381.1:114821967-115007617 GCA_013146195.2 Codonopsis lanceolata | reverse complement strand
TTGTTGCAAATGCCAAGTACTCTGATTGGGTTAGGTAACTACTATTTTTTGTAAATTCAGATTTTACTATGAATTTGTTTGATGGTTGGGACTTGTAATGGTTGAAGTTTGAATGTTTTGGTAGGCTAAGGAGGTCTTTGGATAAGTTGAGGCCGCCTTCAGCTACCTATTGTTGTCGAATGATAGGATCATATTCTTGAAGGTTGTTTAACAAATTTTTTGTTGTATGTCGCAAGGCTCTCGGTTAGCTATCTTCTACGTGTTTGAGGTGACTTGATTTATTAGTCTAAGGAAAACTTTATCTTTGAAACTATAGACTCGTAAATAGTTGGCTGTTACATGTCATGAAACTTATAGAATGTACTGAGACTACTAAACTATGTTTTGTTTAGTTGCATTGGTGGAACATTTTTGTAACGTAAAATTTTCGGCTCTATAGGGGAGTCTTCATTAATTACACAGTAACAAATATATCTTTGACTTCAGTCATGATATGCAATGCAGGAACGATTTATAATTCTCAGATTGAATTTTTTTGTACAGAATATGGTGGACTGTACTGTGTCTTTATGAAGGCCCATCCCTGTTTAAATTAGAAAGAAAGATATACTATGTGTGAACATTAGGTCTTTTGCTGTCAATTTTTCCGATAATGAGTTTTGGTTAAGGAATTTTAAGTTGATTTACATATTTTGCAATTTATCAACTACTTTATATGCATTGTGATTTGAATTAGCTGGCCAACATCGTTTCACCCAGTATGATACACATCAGTCTTTTATATGCAGCAAGCACTTGGCAACCACTCTGTCAAATCTGCACTTGTGAAGAGTGAAAACATTTAGTTTCTCTCTTTAATTAGTCCATGGTTTGTGTCTTTCAGGAAGATAAATATGGAGTACTTGAGTAATATATGCTAATATACTCAGATTTGTGATACACTTCTGTTCGTTCTTTGGGTGGATGTGTAATCACGGCTAGGGTTTCTCTCCACATCTTTTTCTTTTCAAGTTTTATTGATATATACTTGCTCTCTTTGCGTCCATGGGCAGTGCCTACTTACATTGGAGAGTGAACCATGTAAACTCGTGTGCTAAGCTGCTTATTTGTTTTTTCATCGCTTGTCATAGCATTCTTCCATTGGGGTGGCTTATGGATCCCATATAACTCTGTAGAGTGATGATTTTAACTATCCTGCATCACTAGAATTTTTCTGTGCTCTGAGGAAGATGTGTGCAGGACAGCAATGACGACATCAGTGAATTGAAAGACTTGCATAACCACCGAAGTGCTTATCCTTTTGAAGTACAGACAGCTCCCATCACTGATGGTGTCCTTCCAGGGGTTGTGCGCCAAGTGATTTTGGAGTAAGTATTTATATCTTTTGGAATGAGTTATTCTTTTGTATGGAACTTCTTTTGGAATTCTTAAAATAATGTACAGTATATAGCAGCAAATTATGATTATTCTATGATAGAAAGTTCTTAAATATACAAAAAGGAACTATAAATGTTATGTAAGGCTGTCTGTTGGGGAACTAATCTGCAGCATGATAAGCTGGCACTTAAATATAATTGGTCAAGGATTATGTAGGGCTTGGATAAAGTCAATCAAAATATTTCTGGATTAAGAAACATTGCTTCCATTGGTTAAATTATCATGCTCTAGTGCTTTGCTAATAATCCCTGTTGAACTGTTTGGGGTTTTGGAAACACAATATATATAACATGCTGTACTTAGGTGAGGCATGAAAAAGTTGATAAAAGCCACTCGAGTAATTCTTTGGGACTTTTTTCACATTAGACTTTGCTCATGCTTGGTTCACCATTTTTGCTCACCATTAGTCCTTTGTGTGGATGCTCTCACAAAATATCCGTTAAATAGTTGTGTGATAAGTATAGGGGTGGGAGAGATTGCTAGGGCACTCAGACAAAGACCTTGAGGTCCTTGGTTCCAATCCCCACACCAACAAGTGTTATGATAAGTATAGGGGTATTGTTTGTCAAATTTAATGGCTTATATTTTGAAATGGGACTATTTGTTTTTGGCTAATAAAAAGAAAGTGAGGGTGTAATTTTTTTCTTGGAACGGAGGGAGTATTAAATCATTATAGGTAGTAACACTGTTTAGTGTTGGAATCAGCCATATTTTACAAAACTAGGTGTTATTATCTACTCATTTTGTCTCAAAAAATAATTCTTCTTTTGTGTATGGTTTGTTCCAAACAAATAGTCTTGTTTTTATAGAAGGTAACAATTTTAGTACAATTTGATGAAGGTATAAGTTAGTTAAGTTCCAATCTTAAAAATTTGACTTGTCAAATGTGAATTTTTTCTCGGAAAGAGGGAGTAAAATAATTAAATATCCCTCCATCCCAAAAAGAATAAAAAAATAGGCTCACTTTCTACCAAATAAACAGTAGTTTTTAATTTTAAACCATTAAATGTGAAGATTTAGACCCCAAGAGGTGGGAGAGATGGCAAAGGCGCTCAAACAAAGACCTTGAGGTCCTTGGTTCCAATCCCCATACCAATAAGAGGTCACACTTACCTATCAAAAAAATTAAATGTGAAGATTTATATTTAAAACCCCTTCACTTATTACACAACTATTTAACGGATGTTTTGTAATGGCATCCACGTAAAAGATTAATGGTGTGCAGAAATGATCTACTTTGAACCAAGCACACACCAAGTCTAAGTCCAGGGACGATTTGTGGAAAAAATGTAAGTAAAGGAACCATTCATGTAATTTTCCCTTGACTTCAATCTAATTTAGCCAACAATTTAGAGCTGTAATAAGTGGTTTCTTCATGCTGATCTTCAATGGTAAATTCATTTTAGAATTTTGGAAACTTGTTTTAATTTGTTTAATGCTAAGAAAGGACTAGATTTGATTACTTACTATATTAATGCCATGTTTTCTGGAACTTTTACAACATTGACCCACATTTACTATTCTTCAAATTCGTTTATTTCTTCAAGCTCTACTTAGATTCCCTCAAAAACTTGTATTGTTCTTCACTGAAATGTTATATTACCGATAACGAATCAATGGATTAAACTAGTGGTCTACAAGATGTTACAGTTCTTTATTTTGTGCAGAGTTTGTTTGAGAATTGGAATTCCACTTCGAGAAGTTGCTCCATCATGGTCTAAACGTGGATTGTGGGAAGAAGCATTTATTACAAGTTTGTGTTTTCTTTTCTTTGTTCTTATTTTTTTTTTGTCATGAGTAATTACTTGTACGACCTATGAACCTACCATGGCTATAAGGCAAGGTAGCCTATGGTCGACCAGGCCTGTAAACCATACTATCGTCAATCATAGAGGCAATAGCGTTAAGATTTAGTGATGATATTACCAATCCCTCCTATTCGAGTAGGTTGACAGGGTTGGATTGCAGCCTGTCAGTACCTGTCATCTTGGTCACCAGTAACTAAAAATATTAGTTTCAGAGGTTTTCCCCTACTGTTCTGTAGGTTTATAACCTGGCTAGTGTGAAAGCTTTCTTTCTAAACTTTGGTACAGTTATGCCATCGCATGAATATCATTATCATTTCAATGACCGATGCTCCGTTTGTGTACGTATGCAGCTTATTTTTTTCATGCATTCTTATCTTTATTACTGTTAAAACCTTGGTCCATTGTAGAAACCAAAATATGATTTCCTTCACTGTTTCACTTGTATTCGATGCATGCTGATTAATGTTCATTGGTGCGTAGTATTCATGGGCCATTATTTCCGTAACCGTTACAGATATACATTCCTTCGTGTAAATATGTTTGATGATTATTATTCTTCTTTCAGTCTATAGCAAAAAAGAAAAAAAAATCCCTCAGGGTAAATATTTGTCAATTATTCTTCGGATTTTAGTTTATTGCCACAAAATTATCTGTTACAGATAGCTTGAGGCTTTTGCAGCATGTGGAGACAATTCAAGTTCCTAGTTCATGGGATTTGCAGGAATCCAGAACGTGGAAGGATGTGACATGGGAGGAAAAGCGATTCGAGGTGCATAAACTTTCAACTATAGCAAACCGTGGAATTTCACCTGTCTTACATTTATAAAATTCTTTTCTATTTATCAATTTTTAATTATGATATCAGAAGGTCCCCGGAAGCATTACGACATTAATTCAGGTAAAGTAGTTCTTGGTTTAATTACTTTTGGGTTGCGTTGGTCAATGCACTAGTCCTTTCATGGTGACTATTGTTTGATCAAGGGGAGGCCATTGTTTGATCATGTTCTTAAATAGTCCTTTTCTGCCAAAAATGCTGGTTATTCCATCAAAAATGGAAAACGGGAAAGATTCAGAGATTTCTTATTGTATCTGTAATCACATGAACCTAGTACATAACTACATACAATACCCTTTTTCTTTTTTTCTTTTTTTCTTTTTTTTTTGTACAATAGTCATAACGGTCTCTTTTGATTAGTTCAATTCCCATTTTATATGCTGGAGGTGGAACGAAAATAACTTTTTGCTTATTGTCTATGAGCAGAAGGAGATCATACAGAAAGCAGTGCTTGAAGGATCTCCAGTCTCGTCATTTTATGGCTAATGGAATTTTCATATCACATATTACTGTGATGGCGCTCCCATCTTTGGTACTCTTAATGTTTTGGGCATATTCTCTTATTTGATCCGACACACTGTTTAAGAAAAAATTAATTGACTGTATTATAAATATTAGTGAAATGTGTGGTTTCTTTTAATGTCATTGAACATGTGGCTATTAGGGGTGAGCTTGGTCCGGGTTGGTCCATTTTTTTGGAAAAAAGAAAAGGAACAGGACCAATAGTCTGTTCTCTCAAAAATTTAGAAGCAGGAACCAACCCAATAGGTGTGAGAACCAATACATTGGTCGGTCGAGAACCAATTGAAGGCGATATCGAAGCAGGACCAAACCAATACTATGATTTCTTTACTTTTTAACTGTTTAATACAAATATAATGAAATTTTAAAGACTTAAACTTTATAAAAAGATTAAACAAACTTCAATAAAAGTACATTCAAAATCAAACATGTTTTTTTGGAAACAACCTTCGATTAAAGCACAAAGTACCTACATTGTCTTTCTTTAATTTGCTCAATCCTACTTCTCTACCCCAACTCCCCAAGTCCAACTATAATAATAATAATACTAAATGAAACCAATAGTGAGAAATTTAGCATTTCAGTTACACCTACAAATTGTATTTTGAGTACAATACATCGTAATGATCTGATTGAATCTAGCTAAGTGATCTGATTTCAACCCTGAATCATGAGCTTGGTTTACTCAAACTCGAGCTCGTTACTACTCCCAAGCTCGACCTCAAACCGTATACTCTGTAGCTTGGGTCAAGCTAAGCCCATTGATCATAATATTCGATTTCATTACGACCCTAACTTGGAATAAACTGAGGAAGAGTTAACTTGATGAGGGGAGCAATAACTTAAATCTTTTATCGATGGAAATTAAGAATTAACCAAAAGGGTAAACAGTAAACTTAAAATCGTATCAAAGGGGAGACTTCAAATTATTTAGCCTATAATCTTGTCAAACAGATGATAATAAACCAAAATCTTTATTTTAAGAAATATAAAATGACCAAGAGGAATCTTACAAAATTCACAAGAAATAAGAAACAACAATTGCTAAAAGCTAGCAATTTGTCAACAAAGATGACCTCCAATATAGTTTCTTTTTCCTACAAAGCTTTATAGGCTCTGCGTCTGCTAGGGAAGTTTTTGTTATGTAACGAGCAGGAAAGCAACTTATCTAAAATATTGCTCATGTTATGTGATAATTTTACACTTAACCCTTCAAATATTCCCATATACTGCCAGAATCATATAACCAAGAAAAACAAAAAACCTCTGGAATCAAATTTTCCATTTTCTTTAGGCCTTAATCAACCCTATAACAAGATTTTGTATGCATGACTGTTGGGTCAAGAATCATGTGATTCAGTTGACCAAACAAATTCACTAACATCAAATGTCAAATAAAAAGATGATTTAACAAATCCCACTGCGGCAGCCGGCAGTGCGTGAGCAGTGAGCTTGTGTGTATGTGTGTGTGAGAGAGAGAGTGAGAGAGATAGAGGGTTTGGTACCTGTACTCGAAGGGCTGATGATTGATTTACAAACCAGTGCGGTGGCGGCTGGTGGATTTACAAGGATGGAAATTGGAAGATGACGGATCACGAGATTCGAGGCGAGAGAGGCGAAAGCGAAGAGGAGAGACGAAAGAGGGAGAGAGAAAGCAGTCGGCGAGTAGCTGCCGACGAAAGGAATTGGCGAGTAGTCGACGGCGAGGGCCGAAGGGAACCGGCGTCTGGCGATTTAGGGTTGAGTCTTCTGTCTTCGATTGAGTCTTCACTCTTCAATCTATTGAATTTGAGGGGAGGAAGGTAGGAAGCTGCGACATAGTGCATATACATTACACAAAAAAAGTATTTATATTTTTCAAACTAGAGTTTTATTTTGTAGGTAAAAAATATTAATAAATAAATAAATATATGTATATATATATATATATATATATATATATATATATATACATATATATACATATATATATATATATATATATATATATATATATATTGGTCGGTTCGAACCAAATTTAAAAACCAAAAGGACGACCAATTATTCGGTTCTTAAAAATTATGGACCAAAACCAAACCAAAAAATTGGTTCGGTCCAATTTTCATTGGTCAGTCGGTTCTTTGGTCGGTCCGGTTTTTAAAAAACCTTGCTCACCCTATCATGTAACCAAGAAAAACAAAAACCTACGGAATCGAGTTTTCCATTTCTTTAGGCCTTAATCAACCCTATAACAAGATTTTGTATGCATGGTTTTGGGTCAAGAATCATGTGATTGATTGACCAAACAAATTCACTAACATCAAATGTCAAATAAAAATATGATTTAACAAATCCCAGTGCGGCAGCCGGCAGTGCGTGTGCAGTGAGCTTGTGTGTGTGTGTGTGTGTGAGAGTGAGAGAGAGAGGGGGGGGGGTTTGGTACCTGTACTCAAAGGGCTGATGATTGATTCACAAACCAGTGCGGTGGCGGCTGGTGGATTTACAAGGATGGAAATTGGAAGATGACGGATCACGAGATTACGAGAGCCGAGAGAGACGCCGAAGACTGAAGAGGGAGACGCGAAAGAGGAGAGAGAAGAGCAGTCGGCAGTAGCTGCCGACGAAAGGAATTGGCGAGTAGCCGAAGGCCGAGGAATGGCGTCTGGCGATTTAGGGTTGAGTCTTCACTCTTCAGTCTATTGAATTTGCGGGGAGGAAGGCAGGAAGCTGCTGCATAGTGCATATACATTACACAAAAAAAGTATTTATATTTTTCAAACTAGGGTTTTATTTTGTAGGTAAAAAATAAATATATATATATATATATATTGGTCCGGTCCGGTTCCAGAACCAAATTTAAAAACCAAAAACCGGGACCAGACCAATTATTCGGTTCTTAAAAAATTATGGACCAAGACCAAACCAAAAAATTGGTTCGGTCCAATTTTCATTGGTCCGGTCCGGTTCTTTGGTCCGGTCCAGTTTTTTTAAAAACCTTGCTCAGCCCTAGTGGCTATAATTAAAGTAGATAGAAAAAGTAAGTGTAAAGTAGTAAAAATGTTTTTCTAAAAAGGAAAATTTCGCAAGAGAATAATTATTTTAAAACGGATGAATAAAGAAAGGAAGACGATAATTTGAAAACAGAATGAGTATACTTTTCAAGTTAACTTGTGAGTAGTCATCAAGTTAACTTTTCAACTTTGTCTTTCTCAAGTCTAAAAAAAACTGTCTTTCTCAAAGCAAGTTGTAAAACTAGTGGTAAGAAAAAAACAATTTATAAAGTGGTTCTCTATTATCCATGTGACCATGTCTAGGCCTGCAATCGAGTGAAGTGAGTTGGGTATGAGTTAAGTTGACTTGTGACTTGTAATATGTTGAAACATGTCAAAACTCATTAGCCCCTGAATATTAAATGAGTCGGGTTGAATCAATAAGAAACCTAGATTCCCCTCAAAAATTCATATATTTATATAATAAAAACTATTGGTTCAAAGTGGGTAACATGTTGGACTCGCTTTAACTCGATTCAATCCGACCCGATTAATATTTTTGGATTGAAACGACCGATCCAAAAATATTAACGAGTTGAGTTGAGTAATTTTACGATCAAATAGGTTAATGGATCCTGAATTATAATTGTTAGGTCTATCATGTTACAAAATTCGAAGGAATACAAATTTTTAAACTTGTTGACTTTTCTTTAAAATATTTTTTGTCAAGTCATACTCGAGTAACACCTTTTATACACCTCATCATAATATTATAAGAGCATACACATTGGTGGAATTCTTTCATAAATTTTTAGTTGAGTCTCACTACCACTTATATATTTTAAAAATTTCTCTCTTAAAATTACTCTTCATAATAGTTTTAATTATTCCTCCATTCTTACATGGGTTTTACTACCAAATCATTTCCTTTATTTATATTACCTTTTTATTTTAATACTAGAAGGTAACAATAAAAAAATTAGAAAAAAAAAAAAAGAATAAGCAAGTGCCAATTGTGTTTCTCTCTCCTTGTCTCGGTTTCTTGCAATTCTTGAACAAGAATTTTGGAAATGAATTCTTATTCAAGAATTCATAACAATGGTTCCAATTCCCCTTCCGAAATAAGAATTGGCTAAGAATCCACCAATGTGGATGCTCTTATAGGATAAATTGTAATTTTAGTCAATTCTCATTACGAATTAAATTACATTTAATGAATAAGAGTTAGCAACTAGATTTAATTAATTAAAATTTTCAAAATTTATTAACGATTAGATTTATTTAAAAATTATTATGTTTTATTAGTACTTCCTCCGTCTTCAAATTATTGTCCTACTTTTTTGTTTCGTCCGTCCTAAAATAATTGACTTGTTTGAAACTTTCCTTTTGTAAGATAACACTTTTACCATTTTACCCTTATTTTTTCATCATACTTTAATTATGAGTTATATATATACGAGCTTTAAAGTAAACTATACATCAAACTAATATTAATAATCAAGTCAAATATGTTTTTTTTAAACCTAGCGCCAAGTCTACCAAGACGATAATTTAGGGACGGAGGGAGTATATTCTTATTATATGATTCATTAAGATAAAATGCATATATATTAATTAATTTAAATATTTTCTCGTATTTTTTATTCAAGAAATATATATTTTCTTCTTATTTGTATTTTTCTATTTCATTGATTCTTTCATTTTTTTATTTATATCTTTTTTTAACCCTTGCGGCTGCTAGGATTGTGTTTGAGGAGGAGGAGGCTGTGGTGGAGGAAGAGAGGAGGGAGAAAGAGAGGGAGGAGGGAGAGAAGCAGAGAGAGGAATTTGTGGTGCACGTGTCATTACCGGATGAGAAGGAGATTGAGAGGATGGTGGTGGAGAAGAAGAAGATGGAGTTATTGAGTAAGTACGCCAGTGAGGATTTGTTGGAGGAGCAGAGTGAGGCTAAGCCTTGTAGGAAGGGGTATGGCTGATTTAATATTTCCAGTAATGCAAGTGTGTGTTCAGAAAGAAATGACAAATATCCTCGAGCACTTAAGCTTTTTCCTTAAGACAAAAACTGGCCCGTATACAGACTGGACGGGGTATGCCAGTGAGTCTCCCAGGTTTCAGGATACTTACGTGATTAAAGAGGGCAGTCCTCCGATCTTCAGTCACCGGCGAATCTAACACGCTGCTGTAATCTCTGTATTCGGGGCAGAAAGTTGTGCAGAAAGAGGAGAATTTTCGATACCAAAAACTGGGTTTGAAGGCAGTATTTAAGTGTCAGTTGGGGATGGCGGTTGGGAGCAGTTGGAGCGGTTGGTTGTCGCGAGACACAACCGTATAGCGATTCTGATTTCTGATTGTAGAAGCAGACACAACCTTTCGGAACATAAGCTTGTCGATAAGCTTTGGTGAACTTCAATTGTTATGTAGAAAAGGTTCATACTGAAAGGGTCACACGCCAAATGAACCTGTAGCAAAAAGATAGATTCAGGCAGGCAGGCAAGCCGGCCGGCCGACCAACCAACCAACCAACCAACTAGCCGAGCCGAGGGCGGGCGGCGGCGGCGCGTGTTTGGACCTACACCTAGGTAGGTCTTCCTTCCTACACAAAAGTGTAGTGGCCCAAGGGCCTGAAAGTAAAGCCTCAAAGCTCTACCTTATAAGGTAGAGCTTGTTTCATTTTGTTCCCAATGTGGGATTCCCACATTTCATATTACATGACTTAGCTTTATTCAAGCTATTGGAAACCAAGTTTCCAACAATCCCCCACATTGAATAAGATATCATGTAAGTTGATGACATATTGATATTTACAGAGATACAACTGAGAGTAACTGTACTGGAATAGGTGGCTTTTGGCTTTGAACCTTTCCTTATGATATACTATCGGGATGACTTACTAATTAGTGACTTGAGTGTCTTGAGCTGATTAGTGTTTGATGTCAACCAAGACAATAGCAATCACACGCCTAACCTCAAACAGGTGTGATTCTTCGCTTGTGTTCATTTTGCCCCGAGCGATACCAGTTCGTGAATGTTTTTAGAGAATTTTAGCCTCGTAATTCTCATAAGATCGGCCAGTCTTACATTCACATAGGTGATTGCCTATAAAGAGTTGTTCTGTCAGAACTCCGCTTGACGATTCAAGTCATAGGAACCATTAAAAGCAAAACTTATCCTATACCGTGACAGATAACACTAGTGTGTTTCACCATAGGAATGGGTAGGACTTAAGTCCCTTAGTGTTTTCGTGGAGATTAATTTAGTTGGGTTGTCCCTTTGAACCTAGACCATGGGATCTCCAATCAGCTAGGTGGGGTTTGCCGCTAAATTATTCTTTATTTCATAGGCTTTAGGCCCATTCCCTTCGATGAGTTGCATACTTGCTCTCTAGATAGACCTTTAGTTAGTGGATCCGCTAGGTTGTCTTTCGATCGAATGTAATCGATGGTGATTACTCCATTTGAGAGAAGTTGCCTAACGGTATTGTGACGCTTCGTATGTGTCGCGATTTACCGTTATACATATTATTTTGTGCCCTTCCAATTGCGGCTTGGCGCCGCCGCAATGGATGCATATGCCGCATCGGTCAGGGCCATGCCGAAGATTTTTAGAAGTGTAGCCATTCGGCTTCTTTGTTTTATCTAAAGCGATAAATTCTCGATTCCATTGTAGATCTTGCGATGCAAGTCTGCTTTGGAAGATTTCCATGCGATAGCACCACCCCCAAGTGTAAATACAAATCCACTTGTGGATTTCGAGTCGTTGGTATCAGATATCCAGTTGGCGTCACTATAACCTTCTATTACTGCTGGATACTTAGAATAGTGCAACCCATAGTCTTTAGTGTATCGAAGATACCTAAGGACTCTTACAATAGCCTTCCAGTGATCATGTCCAGATTGCTATTAAATCTGCTTAAACGATTGACTGTTTGAGCAATATCTGGTCGCGTGCAATTCGTGAGATACATTAGACTTCCAATTACACGAGAGTATTCAATTTGAGATACACTTTCGTGCAGGTTCTTTTTGAGATGAAAGTTTGGGTCTATTGGAGTTTTTGCAATACTATTATCACCATTGCCGAATTTCTCCAAGAATTTCGATGTAATGAGATTGTGATAATATGATCTCCTGATGTTCTAGATATTTTAATACCTAAGATGACATCACTATCCCAAGGTCTTTCATGTCGAACCTGTTGGCCAACATTTTCTTGGTGTCCTCGATCATGTTGTCGTTATTGCCGATGATGAGCATGTCATCTACGTAGAGGCGATAAGGACGTAACCATGTTGTGTATTTTGGCGCATACACATTTGTCACATTCGTTGATCTTGAACCCATTAGCAAGTACTACGCCATCAAAACGCTTATGCCATTGTTTTGGTGCTTGCTTTAATCCGCATACAACGATTTGACCAATCGACATACTTTCGCTTTGTTCTGAGCTATGAATCCTTCTGTTGATTCATATAGATTTCTTCTTCGAGTTCCCCATTTAGAAAGCAGCCTTAACATCCATTTGATGTATGCTAAGACCGTGCGTAGCCGCAAAAGCAATTATTAGTCGAATTGACGTAATTGGTTACAGGGCATAAGTGTCAAAATAATCAACACCTTCCTTTGATTAAACCCTTTTGCGACTAATCGTGCTTTATACTTATCAATGGAACCATCGGGTTTTAATTTTCTTTTGAAAATCCATTTACGCCTCAATGGTTTACACCCCTTGGGAAGATCAACTAATTCCCAAGTGTGGTTTTGCATAATGGAAGATATTTCGCCATTAATGGCTTCTTTCCATTGAGGAGCTTCGAGTAGACATTGCTTCTTTGAACGCAGCGAGGTTCATTATCCACTATAAATGTGGTCACAAAGTCGGGTCCGAAGGTTTTAGTTATTTTTGCCCGCTTGCTCCTTCTTGGTTCATCATCCGGTGCACTGATGGTCTTCTTGGACTATGTCCATGGGACCAATGTCCGGGGACCTCGCTCATATTCGCTTGTGTTCCAAGGAAATGAGCGTTTTCCATTAGTATTTTGGTTATTTTTAATGGAAATATGTGTTCAAAAAATGTGACATTTCTTGATTCTAGTATTGTATTTACTTCAATATTTGGATTGTCGACTTGTGCACTAAGAACCTATAGGCACTACTCCGAGCCGCATATCCTATGAAGATACAATCTACGGTTTTGGACCGATTTTCATCTTTTTAGGTAATGGTGTCGCCACCTTAGCCAAGCACCCCCACACTTTGATGAATTTATAGGAAGGTTTTCGACCACCCATAATTCATAAGGAGTTTGCTCCAATTTCTTGTGTGGTAACTTGTCGAGCAAGTAATTTGTCGTGAGCACCGCCTCCCCCACATTTCGCTTCGTAGGCCCGATTGAATCAAGAATGAATTCATCATTTCTTTGAGTGTACGATTTTTCCTTTCCGCAATCCCATTGATTGTGGAGTATAAGGAGGAGTCACTTGATGAATTATTCCATGTGCCGCACAAAAGTCCTTAAAAGGATGTACGTACGCATCACCTCTCTCTATCGATTTGAGAGTTTTTATCTTTTCTCAAGTTGATTTTCTACTTCTCTTGTACATTTTAAATGCTCGAACGCTTCATCTTTACTATTTAACAAGTAAAGATGACAATAACGTGTGCTATCATCAATAAAGGTGATGAAATAGTTTTTCCCGCCACATGACTCTATGGATTTAAAATCACATAGATCGCTATGAACTAGCTCTAGTGGTCGAGTGTCACGTTGTATTGTTTGAAAGGAGGTTCTTGTTTGTTTGGCCTCAACACATATTTGACATTTTTCCTTAGTGTCGATTCGAGCTTTTGGAATTAATTCCATTTGCATTAATCGTATAGAATCATGGTTAACATGACCTAGTCTAAGATGCCAAATATTTGAGTGCTCAAGCAAGTAAGAAGAAGATGTAGATGTTTTTTATTAATGCTACTATTGTTGGGTGGGGTTACCACCAAGACATTACACTTGAACAAGCCCTCATTGAGGTAACCCTTGCCCATAAAAACTCCACTCTTCGTAAGTACAAACTTATCGGATTCAAGACCAACTTGAACCCATGCTTTATTAAAAGGGAGCCGAGATTAGGTTTTTCCTAATATCCTGACATGGAGGACATTGGTGAGCACCAATTCCCCGTCCGCCGGTCATCTTGAGTATCACTTGCCCTTTCCTTCCACCTGCAGGTGGAAGAGTTGCCCATGAAAAGCTTTCCGGACGTCACTTTGGAGTAAGATGAGAACATCTTTGCATCGCCGCATATGTGACGGTGGCGCCGGTGTTCACATACCATTCACGACCCGGCCGACCAAGTTTGTCTCTTTAAACCACGCAAATCATGCCGATGTCTTCATCAACCACGTTGGCTTTTTGACTCGCTTGCCTCTAAGACTCCGCAGCCTTTATGGCCTCCTTCTTATCACAGCTCAAGCACTTGCCTTTGAACTTGTACTTTTTCCTTGCGTAGACGCCCCTTCCCCTGAGCTTTTACGCTTCCCGCTCTTGGAGTCTTGCTCGACCACATGCGCCTTCTATGGGCGAAGTCGCTTTTGTCGGCGAATCTGGTTATTCCGCTCAATTCTTAGCCTTAGGATCAAATCCTCCAACGACATATCTTGCTTATGCTTGAGATAGTTTTTGAAGTCCTTCCACGCGGAGGTAGCTTCTCGATCATTGCCGCAACTTGGAATGCTTCGAAATTATCATCCCTTCGGCTGCTATCTCGCAAGATAAGTTGGAGTTGTTCAACTCAGTGTCATAACACTTTTGGAATCATTCATAACAAATTCTAAAAACCTAGCAACTACTTAATTTCTTCGAGCCGACATCTTCGGTTTTGTACTTCTTTTCCAATGATTCCCAAAGGTCTTTAGTCGCCTTAAATGGGTCAGATACATCGTATAACGAGTTATCCAAAGTCCATTTAAGACGTAGTTCCCGCAAAGGAAGTCGGAGTGCTTCCATGACTCGACAAATGCCACGGTGGTGCGATCTGCTTTCCCTTCTTTCAAGATAGGGGTTGTTTCCTTCAGCACTTAGACAGTTCAACGTTGTAAGGTAGAAGAGCATCTTTTGCTGCCATCTTTTGAATTCTTTGCCAACAAATTTTTCCGGGCGCTCACCATGAGTGGGAACGGTGGTATGCATCAGTTCTGCCATGGGCTGTTGTACAGCAGCGGGTTCCTTTTGAGGTGGAAGCCATGCCGCACAAAAACAGAATGCTAAGTTATATGAAACACTATTGTTTCTATATAATTAGCAACCATATTTTAGTAGACTCTCCGGTGCAGTCTGATTAAAATACTATAGGCTAATCAGATTTTAATAGTCAATACACATAGCCTTAATTAAAAAGGGAAAAACAGTCTTAATTAATTTGTAGATCAAGCTGAGTGCTCTTGCCAAAACCAGGCTGAATTTGTAATATAATCAAAGCTGTAAAATCTGAATCTGCAATGTAAAATGATTAATATAGAGTGCAGATCAATTAAATACAAAACATTATATAATCGTAACGCATTATTTAATGTAGAGATGATTATGAAACTGATTCTATAACTTAGCGCTTTTTTCTAATTTTAATCGATTAGCGTATTAACAAAAATCGAAATGTAAATACAAAGTTATTCAAATGTAGGCAGTGTGAATTTGTTTACTAAACTTCAGAATTAGGTTATGTTTAACAACCGTAAAATGTAGCTTGCAGATTTCTCAAAATCAGGAACACAAACATTAAATGCGGCTTTTTAAGAAAACTGGAACATAATGTGTGATTTGAAACAGAAGCAGAAATTAGAATCTGTAATCTTGAAAATGCATCGGTATGCAAGAATAAAGTTTTATTTCGCCGTATGCAAAGCTTTGAATCAGATTCCGATTTGTAAAATTGAACATAAGCGCTTATGCCATAATGCAAGAATGCAAGAAGCGCGTAAACCGAATTTGTAATAAACAGATTAATAAACTGAAGTTCTTTATGAATTTCCAGAACATATTAATTCAGTAACATGCATAATCAGATTAATGTAGTAACATTCAGATTAATGCGAACATTCGGTGTTGATTAATGCGAATATGAATCGTAAATTGAATCATTTATCTGAATAGTATATGAACAAATTAAATGCGTGTTACGAATAGTATATAATCTGTAGTAGAAACATATCAAAGCACAGATTTAATGCATTTTTCTGAATTTGTGATTGAATTGCATGATCTGTTAACAGTCTATAATAGAAGACAGATTCAGATTTGCATGCTTAATGAAATAGTAAGTAAAATGCTTTATAAGAGTGTCGAAAACGGAGTTTCTTAGCCTGTAAGCGTATTGAATCTGCATGCAGAACTCAAAATGTAAGGCCTAATCAGATGTATTATCAGACTATAAACAGATACGCATTCTCAGATCTTAAACAGATGAAAACTAGAAGCATAAACAGGTTATGTACAGAGGTAAGTTCTGGAATCTGTAATAGTTTTAACAAAATCTGTAACAGAACCAGTTAAATGCAGAAACAGATTATATAATATGCAGAATCTGCCCTTTTATTGGAAACAAAAACCAAGCCAAAAATACATTTGTCTTAAGATTGTAGGAAACGGTATGGCTGATTTAATGTTTCCAGTAATGCAAGTGTGTGTGCACAAATATGACAAATATCCTCGAGCACTTAAGTTATTTCCTTAAGACAAAAATTGGCTGTATACGCATCGATCGGTATGCCAAATGAGTCTCCTGTGTTTCGTGATACTTAGTTGATTGAAAAGGGCGCCTCCGATCTTCGCCTCCGGCGAATCTAACACGCCTTTGTATCTCTCAGATTCTGGGCGTAAAGTTGTGCAGAAAGAGGAGAATTTTTCGATGCAAAATTCTGTGTTTGATGCAGTATTTAAGTGGTAGTTTAGGGATGGAAGTTGGGAGCGGGGAAATTGAGTGTCTCGAATCGAGACACAACCGTATGATTATGGTTGTTAAATGCAGACACAACTTTTCAGACATAACTGTCTCCTGGCGGCTGAACTTATGAACCTGTGCAAAAGGTTTACACTGAAAGGGTCATACGCCAAATGAACCGGTAGCAAAAAGATAGGTTCAGGCAAGCAAGCAAGCCCGAGCCGAAGCCCATAGGCATGCGGCGGCCAGGTTTGGACTCCGCACCTAGGTAGGTCTCTCCTCCTACACACAAAGTGTAGTGGCCCAAGGGCCGAAAGTAAATTCAAAGCTCTACCTTATAAGGTAGAGCTTGTTTCATTTTGTTCCCAATGTGGGATTCCCACACTTAATTTTACATGACTTAGCCTTACTCAAGTTTATTGGAAACCAAGTTTCCAACACTGTTCACGTTCTACTGTTCATGTTTTACTGTTCATGTTCAACTGCTCATGTTATACAATTAGTACTGTTCATGTTTAATACAAAAATATTCATTCTTATAATATTTAATTGATATATTAATAAAAAATGTTGTTAGTTGAATGTTCTATTTTTAAATATATTTGTATTGTTCATGTTCTATTGTTCACACATTCCAATGATACTCATTGATCGTTTCAATTAACTGTTCACGTTCTACTGTTCATGTTCAACTGCTCATGTTATACTGTTGTTGATCCTTTTTATTTAATATATAATTGTTGCTATATTCTGACTCTTCATGTTCTACTATTCTTTTTTTAATACAAAAATATTCATTCTTATAATATTTAATTGATATATTAATAAAAAATGTTGTTAGTTGGACTTGCTAAATAATTTTTTCGAATCAATTCTGCGTGAAATTGATATAATGCTACAACGAATTATTTAAATGTTGTATTTGACGCCACTAAGAGATGATTTTTTTTTCATACTAACTAATTGAATAGTATATAGTTACAATTCAAATTTTATATTAATGTTTGACTCACATTATTTTTATATAATATGTGATTGGTGCATTATTTGTTAATTGTCTGTTGATGTTCTTATCTAGCCAATCTACTACCAATAGCATTTGTTTATTATAAATAAAAAACTCGTTAAAAAGACTATTCAACTCGTAATTAATATTGGTTGATAAATAATTTTAAAAAAATTAACTTGGAATCTTAAGTTGATTTTGTAAGTTTAAATGCATATTTGGTAGGGCTTATTAATAAATCTGTTTTGTTAAATCTACACTAAATGTTTGTACGTTGTGTTCATAATTGATTTTTGTTTCATACTAACCAATTGATTTTGAATATTATTTAGTTATAAATCACTTTTTTTTTATAATTATATCGTATCATAATATTTAATTGTTCTTGTATTATTCTGTTTGTTCATTGACAAAAAAATATTGGAACTCAAATTTAATATTGTTTCTTGCATGAAAACATAATTTAAATTCCAAAGTAATAGATCAATCTTAGGGATAACAAAATACAACTTTGATCCCAATATTTCAATGTATTATGTAATAATATCTATTTAATCCTTCTCGGTCTTTATGATTTTTGTGTCCATCATCCCTTGAACTTTGGTTGATGAACCAACATCTTCAATTCTTCCACTTGTTGCAGTGTCCTCGTTAGACAAAACACGTTGTCGTTTTGAGATGGTACTTGTGGGTGTCATCTCTTCGTTGTCGCTACTTGAGTCATTTATTCATGAATCATCATTATTTAAAAACAAACATGAACTTTAAATAATGGTAGGTCTATATATATTTGTATGATTTAAATTTTTACCTCTATTACTTCTTCCCCTGCCTCTAACAATGCAGAGAGAACATCTTGCCTCTACAAAAATCAAAGTAATCATATGGTATGTTTTCATTTGAAATAATCATAAATAGATAAATTTTAGACCAACATTTTTTATGCCTACTTTAGTTTTCTCAAATTTTTCAATCAACTTCTCATCAATAGAAACATTGTTGACAGAATAAATTTTGTCATCACCCGAGATGTTTGTCTCTTTTACATTGACTCTGAATAGTGTTGTTCGTCCAACTAAAAACTCAATTTCTTCGGGTCGCCTCTCTGTTTATGATTTATTTTTCTCTTCGGCAGTCTATATTCACAAATTTAGTTAGATATCATTGAAAAATTCTTAAATTAAATAATAATTAATTTAAATAAATAATCTTACCTTGAAAATCCGTTCTTTTATTTGTAAAGCTGTCTTCCCAATAAGATTCTCACAAGCTTGATCCCATAATATAAATGTTGCACAATTGTTCCCAGAAAGAACATTGACCTTTACCATGTACCTTGGAAATGACTTGATTTCGACCTTACTACATTTCACAAAAGTATCATGTACTTTGGATACTAAGCTTTTTTCTGCACCTCCTACAACTAAGGAAGTACCCTTTTTCGTTTGAAATCACTTCGAAATAAATCTGCGATAACCCAAGAGATTCCTCCCTTTAAAGAAAAAGTTAATATATTATTTAATTGATTACTCGCTTCATTTCAACTTTTATTGTATAAAAAAATCATTTTGTAATCCTAATAATTTCAAAATCTAATCGATCCGAACCTTTGAACATGATATAACATCTCGTGACGGATAACACTTCGATGTTTCCATTCTCAAGCTCCTCAACCTGCACAACCAATAGTTGTGGAAGATAGTTGTTCAATTTTTGGTGATGAACGGTCGTCTTCATGCATCAACCTAGCAAATATAATTTAAAAAAAAGTTTATATAAAGGTAAAAGATCTATGACATAATTACAGGTTTCTATATTGACAATTGACAATTTTGCATTCACCAAGTAATATATATTATTTTTGAAATCCATACCTCTTGAACTCTTCAATTTCTGGTAACATCGAAGTCAAGTTATTATTTTTGTAGCGCATACAAAGCATTTGAAAGTGTAATCGTCCCGCATTGTGAATTATTTAAATTGGTTAGATTTTATTTATACTTGTATTTAAATAATTCATTTGTTGTAGCATTATATGATATTACCTTGAAATGTTTTTGGCTTGCATAATTGCAACAACACAACTAATGTATCTTTACTTGTTGTTTCGATATGCGTCAAGATTTCTTTAGCATATGATCCCCACATTGTACACTTCAGTCTGTTCTTTCTACAATTAAATAGCAAATACATTTAATAAATAGATGAAAAATTAATAGTTTTCAAAGAAAAAGGTTGGAGGACTTACTCAAGATCCTCTAGCTCAATGTCCATGTACTTGGCACTTTGACCACGTCTGTAGTGCTGATGTTTTAACAATCCTTTACCTACTGCTTTACCAAGGACATCTTTATTTTAAATGCAAATTAGATTAGTGATTGAAAATATGATAAAATTCTGAAAACTTATAAAGAAGAATAGTAGAATCCTTACCTAGTAATCCAGATTCTTCTATGTTTGGGATTGACTTAATTTCTGGAAAACTTGTGATCTTGTATATATGATTAGTAAAGTTTTTGTCTCCAACTGTTATAACATGTGTTGTTGCCATAAACTGTAATTTATAAATATTTTTGGTTATGCGGTACTTACCACCATTGTCAACAACGCTTACATTTGAAATATAGTATAACCAATTTTCACGCAGGATTGATTCGAACTGCTTCATTAAAGATTTATTTATTGTTGCTTGAATTCTTTCTCCCTGCAAATTCAACAAACAACAAATTACCGAAAATTTTAAATGTAAATGGTATTAGTTATTTGAAATATTTCTTTAAAGAACTAAATTTGAGTTGATGATTCAGGTCTGTACCTCTGCATCTACAACAACTAACTCCAGACTTTGTGGGAGCTTGAAGTCGTTTTCAACGGGAATTGACCACTTTCGTGCCAGCCGCACCTTAAGAGTCCAATCTGACCTACCTTTATAAATGTCTTTTAGAAGGCATGCAATGATCTGCGGCATTTCTTATTTTTGCTTTTCAGAAAGTTCTTTTTTCTTTTTTTTTTTTGTATTTACAAGGAGTATTTTGTGATTGTAATTTCTATTTCAATAATATCCTAAAAAATTACTCAGGCAGTCGAAGATCCTATATATATGTACATGTAAATGGGAAATGGAAATGTGAAAAGTCTTTGACTATCTTTGGAAGATAGATAGACGGATATTGATAGATATGCGTTCACATTCATTGTATAATATTCAGATGAACAGTAATCAATGCAAGAATAAGTATATTGTTCTAGTCCCCGAGGGTTCTCGCAATTAATTTTAATAAGGTAAAGGCCAAAAAAAGGTTTCTATTTTCGGTAACTGAATTTGGGCGGGAAATTTCCTCTTTTAGACTACTTGGCTTTTATAAATATATAGATATAGATGTCACCCCAAATATTGACACAACAATTGACTTTAAATTATATTTGTAACAAAAATAAAAATAAGGGATTCATTGTGAAGGAAAATGCATATTGCAATAAAAATTGGCCAAATTTTGCACACTTTCTTCTATTTTCCAGTTAATTTCTTTATTGCCCAAAACAGATATATTCTACAAGCTTCATCTAGGCATGAGAATCCTGCAACCATAATTAGGCATATCCAGCTCCTCCAGTTTGGTGTAGCATAGCATCAATCTCATCACCGTCCCCCATTTCAAGCTCATCTGGAGTCTGCTCCCCTCGGAGACAACGACCATCAAATAAGAATGCAATAGAGTTAATTTCCGCATTGTCGGCCACGATGCATTCATCGCCTTCTTCATGTGCTTCGCTTGATCCTAAATAACACCTCATTCCCATCCTGGCCCTTGACTTTCAAATTGATGTCCACAGATTCTTCCATCCAATCAAAGTTTTGAGGCTGACTTTCTTTCTTGTCATCGTCATCGTCATCCTCTTCCTCCTCTTCCATCTTGATCACAGGTTTCAGAGTCTCATTCAAACTGGCTTTAGCGATCTTAGATCTATCACAATCGCAAACACCTATTTGGATGCAGGGCAGAATTTAAGATTTAAAAGCTAACAACTGCTATAAATTAAAAATAAGAACGAATAAATGAATACGGAGAGAAAGAGAGACATTACATTTGCATGTGGTGGGAGTAACAGAACTCAAGTCCTTTTGACACCCATTTGGGCCATAGATGGAAACTTGAAATGCCGAATTACTAATTAGCCAGAAAATAAGAAAGTCTCCTACTTCTGTTTTGGTTTCTTTAACAAACTCAAGCCAACCATTCCCAAAACAATATTTCTCACCAATTTTTATAATCTCCACACCCCATTTTTCCCAGATTCAGTTTGGAGTACTGGGTTTTCAGGAAATCGACCTTCCAAAAATTGTTTCCTCACAAATGCAAGTGGTAATCGCTACAAAATTCATCCATTAGAGCAATCAGCAAAATTAATCTCAACAATAGAAACCCACATGACATGAACACACTACTCACACCAAATAGAAAGAATTTACCAGATTGCTCGCAATTTATGTAAGAATTTTATGGACTTATATGTATGTGCATATAATAAATATGTGCATTTAGGCATACAGACGTGTATGCACTGCGGCTTAACGTATACTTCATATTATCTAAAGTTAATAGGCCTAATTGAAGTGATTTACTAAGTTAAATGGGCCTAAGTCATCCTTTTTATAAGTATGGGGCTTTAGTTGAATATGTGTAGAGACCTCATGGGTGCTAATTATCAACTTATAATGGGCTGGTTGATAATTAGGTCAAACTATTCCTATAAAAGGGTTATGGTCCCCAATTGTACGTAGGTTAATAATCTTTTTTCTCTGCCGCCCCATTAGCAAGAGAAACCCTAAGGATACTACGTTACAAATTGGAAGACGCATAACCAAGGAACAATCATTCTCATGGATTCAGGTACGCTTCCGCATCTAGTTTATTGTTTCGGGTAATTCCCATGTTAAGATTAAGATCTTTGGGTATTAGTGTTGCTTTTAATTCCATCAAGTGGTATAAGAGCTCCTTCACATTAGGGTTATCTGAATTTATCAATAGTGTATGGTATCAATTAAAAAAAAAGGCATTTAAAGGTCGTTTAATGTTGTACCTTGCAAACGTCATAATTGTTGTTTGATACTGGTGTTTGTTAGTTGGTGCATATTGTTGTATGGTAATGGTGCACAGTATCTCAATATGATGCTTGGACATTTTCTTTACATGCATTAATAGAATCAATTCCAGTACGCTTCTGAGGCTACCCGTGTAGTTAGCCGCAGCAATTGTCCGTTATATCATATAAATTGATGGATTAATGTAGATTCCCTGTACTGTATTATAACTGTGGTGGTGGTGTTATCAAAGCACCCATAGGGGCACTGTTTAGAAACTCCAATCAATTAAAACCCAACAACATGGCACCTAAAGAACAAAGGATAAAGCAATAAACTTAAGGATACTAAAGGACACACTGATCTAATTTGTTGAGTATTAGTCTGTGATCTATGTGTACACTCTTCCGCATTGATCTAGTTTATTATTATGGTATCAGAATTTGTTCTTTGTGCACATATTGTTTCGTATTAAGGATACTTCTGTAAATAAAATAAATAAATAAATAATTGTGTGGGCCTGCTTAGTTTTTTTTATTATTTAATAATTTATTAAAGCTTGTCGTCAATGACATGTATTATACATTATGATATGAATTTATGAGAAATGACCTTGATTATGCGATTTATATTTTATTTGCCATGATTTTATGTATCACGGATTCCGTTTTAGATTCAAAATGACGAAGGTTTTCCTCTATTTATGAGCACGTCTAGTAATTCATATTAATTAATTGATACAACATGTTACAAAAGTAACCTCTCCTGTTTATATTTTTTAATTTTGATTTACTGAGATGTTTGTATATGTAATTTTCATGCAGGTAATGACCGGCCAAAAGGAAGGTTATTTTCGTCTGGCAGAAATTCAAACACATCTGTGGTAATAAACATGTGATAATTATTAGGTGTCCTTGTGGGTGTTGAGTCTGTCAAAAGAAATGCACAACATTTGACTGGATCTTATTGTCAATGTTTGATTACTACACCAAGAAAATCACTTGCAAATTAATTCTCTGTCAAAAGACTAGGATTAGTGTTGTACCGGTTTTCTTGTAATGAGAATCATCATTTTGAATTTATTTTAACTTGTCTGCTTAATGTTTTATTAATGTTTATGTGAGCTTATACGGTTTATTTTTATTCTCTGCTCGCTTAACACATCTGCAATCAGATATGCTAATATTAACTCCATTCCGGTACTTAATGATACCAATTTTAAGGACTGGAAAGAGAACGTTATGATAGTTCTCGGTTGCATGGATCTAGACCTTGTACTTAGGGAGCGGCGTCCTACTGATCTTACGTCTTCTAGTACCTCTGATGAAAAGAGGGAAATGGAGAAGTGGGACCGCTCAAATCGCATGAGTCTGATGATCATGAGGCGTGCAATTCCAGAAACATTCAGGGGCACTATGTCCGAGGAAAAAGTTGCTACGACGTTCCTTGAGGAGCTTGAAAAGCGCTTTGCCAAGAGTGAAAAATCGAAAACAAGTTCTATCTTATCTGGTCTTGTTTCCATGAGGTATAAAGGCAAAGGGAACGTAAGAGAGTACATTATGGAAATGTCTCTTTTGGCATCAAAACTAAAGGGCCTTAAGCTAGAGTCGTCTCGATGACTTGCTTGTTCATTTAGTTTTGATATCTCTCCCCGCACGCTTTACTCGCTTTGTGGTCGCTATAATCGCAAAAGAGAAATGGACTCTTAACGAGCTCATTTCGCATTGTGCACAAGAAGAGGACGTAATGAGACATGAAAAGACGGAAAGTGCTCATTTGGTATCATCTTCCTCGGGCAAAGAACAAGAAAAGGAAGGGTAAGGAAATTGGCTTGGACCCAAAGAAGAAGCAACAAAAGGTGTCCAAAGGACAAGATAAGGAAATGACATGCTTCTTTTGTAAGGATCCTTCTCATGTGAAGAGAGTGTGCCAAATATCACGCTTGGCGTGTGAAGAAAGGTAAACCTCTCATTCTTGTTTGTTGAGGTTAATTTGGTTTCGGTGCCTAGACATACTTGGTGGTTGGATTCGGTGCTACTACTCACATAAGTGTGTCTATGCAGGGTTGCTTGAGTTGCCGCAAACCAAGTGATGCTGAAAGATTCATCTATGTGGGGAATGGCAATTTGGTTGAGGTTGAAGCAATAGGAACATTTAGGTTATTGCTTAAGACTGGGTTTTATTTGGATTTATTTGAGACATACATTGCACCGTCTTTTAGACGAAATTTGGTTTCCATTTCTACTTTGGACAAAGAAGGATATATTTGTTCTTTTGGTAATAATGGATGTCGTCTCTTTTATGATTCTAAATTTATTGGATCCAGTACTTTATCAAATTTCGATAACCTATATTTGCTTGATACAATTACCTCATTTAATGAAAACTTGCATGTTGAATCACATGACACTAAACGAAAATTAACAAACGAGAACTCTTTGTCATTATGGCACAAGCGCTTAGGTCATATTTCAAAACAACGAATTCAAAGGCTTGTGTCGGATGGGATTCTCGATACAATTGACACTATGGAAACTGAAATATGTGTTGAGTGTATTAAAGGCAAAGAGACAAACAAGAGAAAATTAGGTGCCGAGAGAGCTACGGATGTCTTAGAACTAATACATACAGACATTTGTGGACCATTTCCCACACCTTCGTGGAATGGTCAAGAGTATTTTATAACGTTCATAAACGATTACTCTCGTTATGGCTACCTATTTTGATACATGAGAAATCTCAAGCTTTGGACGTTTTCACAAAATTTAAGGCTGAGGTTGAAAACCAACATGACAAAACCATAAAGAAGGTTAGGTCTGACCGTGGTGGTGAATACTACGGCATAAATGATGGTTCAGGTGAACAACGTCGGGCCTTTTGCCAAATTCCTAGAAGAATGTGGAATCGTCCCACAAGACACCATGCCAGTACACCTAGCATGAATGGTGTGGTGAAAGACTAAATAGGACTTTAAAAGATATGGTAAGAAGTATGATTAGTCATACTACGTTACTTGATTCACTCGGGAGAGGCACTAAAGACCGCCGCTTATATCCTTAATAGGGTTCCAACAAAAGCTACGACTAAAACCCCTTATGAACTATGGAGCAAGAAACCCGTCTTAAAACATTTACACATTTGGGTTGTCCAATGAGGCAAGGCCTTATAGGCCAAATGAAAGGAAATTGGACTCAAGAACGCTTAGTAGCTATTTTGTTGGATACTCGAAAGATCACTTGGGTTTTAAGTTTTATGATCCCAAATCAAGAACTTTCTTTGAGACACGAAATGCCCTTCTTTGAGAATATTGAGCTTGGGGAGGAAATAAGGTAAGAGACTTTGTCTTCAAGAGGATTCAGTTACTATTCCTCTTCTACGGTTGTTCTTGACCATGATCGGGGATCTTACTCCTAACACTGCTCAAGAACAACATTTGGAACAACAAGACAATGTTGAAATTCCCTTCATCTAGATCAACCAATTGTTCATGAGGAACAAGCTCAACAACCTCAAGAACCTAGCCTTTAAGGAGATCCACTAGAGAGAGGAGAAATGCAATTCCAGATGACTTTATAGTATTTCTCAATGAACATGAGACAAGTATTGGCGTGATGGAGGATGATCCAATCACCTTTCGTCAAGCCATTGAAAGTTCAAACTCTCAAAAGTGGATGGATGCCATGAATGAGGAAATCAAGTCCATGAAAGACAATGACGTATGGATCTTGTCCCATTGCCTGAAGGAGTGAAACCTATTGGTTGCAAATGGGTATTTAAAACCAAGAGGGATTCACATGGCAATGTGGAAAGATATAAGGCACGTCTAGTTGCTAAGGGATTTACTCAAAAGGAAGGCATCGATTATAAAGAGACCTTCTCTCCGGTTTCTTTGAAGGACTCATTTAGAACGATTATGGCACTAGTGGCACATTTTGATTTAGAGTTACATCGGATGGATGTAAGCGTGTTTCTCAATGGCGACATCGAAGAAACGATCTATATGGTGCAACCAAAATGCTTTGTTTCAAAAGATTCAACACAAATGGTTTGCAAACTTAAGAAATCCATCTATGGGCTCAAACAAGCATCTCGACAATGGTATCACAAATTTCATCAAGTTGTATTATCATTTGGTTTTAAGATCAATGCGGTTGATGAATGTATATACCATAAGTTCAGTGGGAGCAAATACATTTTTCTGGTTTTATATGTGGATGACATCCTGCTTGCCACAAATGATATAGACCTATTGCATGAGACTAAGAAATTTCTATCAAAGAAATTTGAGATGAAAGATCTTGGTGATGCATCTTTTGTATTAGGAATCCAAATACACCGAGATCGTTCTCAAGGTATTCTTGGATTATCACAAAAGGGATATATTGAAAAGGTACTCAAAAGGTTTGGCATGCAAGATTGTAAACCAGGTGATACCCCAGTGGCTAAAGGAGATAGATTCAGTCTCAATCAGTGCCCTAAGAATGAAATTGAATCTAAAGAAATGAAAGATATCCCTTATGCTTCGGCTGTAGGGAGTTTGATGTATGCACAGGTTTGCACCCGTCCGCACTGGCATTCATTGTTGGAGTGTTAGGCGGATACCTCGGCAAGAATCCGTAAGGAACATTGGATAGCAGCCAAAAGGGTTATGCGATACTTACAGAGAACAAAGGATTACATGCTCACATATAAAAGGTCGGATAAACTTGAGATCATTGGGTATTCTGATTCCGATTTTGCGGGATGCCAAGATAGTCTAAGATCTACTTCGGGCTACATCTATTTGCTAGCTGGAGGAGCAATCTCTTGGAAGAGTGTTAAGCAGACACTCGTTGCTTCTTCCACTATGGAAGCAGAATTTGTAGCATGCTACGAGGCATCAAATCAAGGGGTTTGGCTGCGAAATTTTGTCACTGGGCTGCGACTAGTAGATGGTATTGAAAGACCATTAAAGTTATTTTGTGACAATAAGTCTGCAGTTCTTTACTCAAACAACAGGAGCTCTTCTAAGTCTAAGCATATAGATATCAAGTTCCTCGTTGTTAAAGAAAGAATTCAGAGTGGTCACATTTGTATTGAGCATATTGGGACAAACTCCATGATAGCGGATCCGCTCACTAAAGGTTTGACACCTAAGGTCTTTCATGAGCACGCTGCTCGTATGGGTATTATGCAGTTATATTATGCATAGTTTCAGTGGGAGTTTGTATTGAGTATTTGCTTGATATTTATCTTTTATTGTCATGACAATTCTCTAATTTTGGACTTTGTTAAAGCATAAAGTTATTCAATATTCACCACTCGTTATTTGATCTCATATGGACTAAGGTAGGCCCAGTTGGAGATAGACATGTGAAGATCACATTACATGTAATTTCCATGCTACACATCCATACTTGATCCATGTCGTTAGTTATGTTAATGTATGTGACCACTGATGGGTCTAGTTGCGATAAATGTGACAAAAGCCTCTTTGATCCTTATGTTAATTTGACTGATGGACAGGATTCGCTTAAGATGACTAAAAGTAAAGGATTGATCGAGCTACTAAAGTATATAATATGATATACGATTGTTAGATTTATACGTATGCACATGTATATATAGTCCAAGTGGGAGATTGTAAGAATTTTATGGACTTATATGTATGTGCATATAATAAATATGTGCATTTAGGCATACAGACGTGTATGCACTGCGGCTTAACGTATACTTCATATTATCTAAAGTTAATAGGCCTAATTGAAGTGATTTACTAAGTTAAATGGGCCTAAGTCATCTTTTTTTATAAGTATGGGGTTTTAGTTGAATATGTGTAGAGACCTCATGGGTGCTAATTGTCAACTTATAATGGGCTGGTTGATAATTAGGTCAAACTATTCCTATAAAAGGGTTATAGTCCCCAATTGTACGTAGGTTAATAATCTTTACTCTCTGCCGCCCCATTAGCAAGAGAAACCCTAAGGACACTACGTTACAAATTGGAAGACGCATAACCAAGGAACAATCATTCTCATGGATTCAGGTACGCTTCCGCATCTAGTTTATTGTTTCGGGTAATTCCTATGTGAAGATTAAGATCTATGGGTATTAGTGTTGCTTTTAATTCCATCAGTTTCATCCAGCAGAATCTTGAAAAAGGAAGGAATGTGTTTCTTTGGGTTGGACCTGTTCATCCTCATTATGGGTGTAACCATGGAGTTCACTATTCACGTATTTAAGGGGATAAATTGAGAGAGTAGGTGGAGTAAATTTAAGGGTTAATATCATTTTTGATTCCCCAACTTTACTCATTTTTCAGTTTCCATACCCACTGTTTCTAGGCAATCAAAGTTAAGCCAAACCTTTCCAAAATTCAACACTTTTAATCCCAAAAGTTAAATGGCCGTGAATTACTAACGACTGACCTGCTATCCTAGGTTGGAAACCAGTAACAAGCTTGGCAACAGGTATACCCTTACATCCCTTGTTCATTTCTCGTAATTTCTCCCAATTTACCCCAATTTGCTTCTATGCCCTTTTCTCTGGCGAATCATCCACAGTCCAGCAGCTGACTTCGATTGCCTTCTGCCACCGTCCTCTTCACAGCCCCAGACCCGGTGAATCCCTCCATCTTCAACCACAGACAGCCGGCGTCTTCTCTCCATAATACTTCCCCAATTCCTTCGCCCAAATCCTCCACCAATCTCTCCCTTTCTCCAGTCGGCCCTTTTCTTCTTCCCCGTTCACAGCCGCATTCTCCCTCTTTCTTTCTCAAAACTCGACATTCTCCCTTCCCTTCATCCATCATCGACGCTGACCCCCTCCATTTGACCTCCACTCTGCCAGCCCTCCTCCATCGTCATCGCCAAGAAAGCCATCTTCAACCGCCACTGCCCCAATCTCGCTCCTCTTTCTCACCATGTCTAACAAATCCCAACAATCCACAGCCGGTCCCTTCACCTTCTCCGGCCCATTAGCATCTCCCAGGCGAATCATCTCGCCGAATCATCCACAGCCGCCTCCTTCTTCTTGGCGAATCATCTACAGTCCAGCAGCCGCTCCCATCTCTCTGTTCCATCCCATAATTCTTCCTCTCCAGTTGTTTTCCCCCAAATCGAAGACAAATCTGGAAGGTCATTTTAAGTAAAGTTTTTTAAGTAAAGTTTTTTCTCCTCTGATAAAAAAGAATTGGCTCTCTCTCACAAGTGGGCCAGGTCATTTATTTCCTTTTTTTGGCCATTTTATACTTTTAAACATATATTTTTAAGAAATACACATTTTTATCTTTAAATAAAGATTTGGTTAGACTAATTAGAACACCAATTGATTTTTGCCAAATTTTAAAATTATTGAAGATAAAAATAGTAAGGTGTGAAAGATTATTGAGGTTTATATCAAGTTATGGTAAAAAGTTTTTTGTTTAAGTAGCTTATATGTATCAAATAAATTTTTATATTTAATTTTAATAAATTAAATATTAAATAGAAGTAAAAACTGATAATTTGTTGTACAGCTCTAAAGGGACATCCACGTGCTATCTTATTATTAAATCAAATCTTATTATTAAATCAAATCATTAAATTGTTTTTGAAGCTTGAGTTCTAAGTATTAGACTATCACTCTTTTCGCAATGCTTACCACTCATACTTTAGTAGGAAAAAGCTCTATCTTGGCTTATCATTTTAAAATTCAACATAAGCTCTATCTTGGCTTATCATTTTAAAATTCAACATTTTACCGATCTCCCATATAGAGATCTTCATAAACCACCAACATATACAAACTTCCAGCAAAGCAAAGGAAAAAAAAACACTCAACGCTATCACTCTAACTACTAATAAACTCTAGACACAGTTTTACATGCCAAGCAAAAAAATTGGGTACAAAGTTTTAACTTTCTACTTTTAATAAGCAAGTCCCATGTCACGTGAATACCAACTTTACCTACAAATTAAGATCTCCACTAAAGCCACCAAAACATATTTTCAATATAAAGAATTGTAACAAAAAGTTGCCTTGACATAAGGATTTGAAATATCCTACCAGAGGCAAAATAAAAGGGAGAAGCTTTACCGAAATTTGGAATCAGTGAATTGACCTAAAAGCTAATCAGGATCATTCTTTAACCTAAAAGCTAATCAGGATCATCCTTTACCACAAACCGAGGAACTTCCACCAAACACCTCCCACGCCAAGCCAGATAATGAGGTTGACAATGGAGATGATGAAACCATAGCCCCACCACTTCGCCAGGGGAACGTAGTTTGCGCCACAGAATACGGGATGTTGATCCAATTCCGTAATGTGTTAAGCCACATATAATGTTGGACACGAAGGCGAGTACCATGGCTCCCAAGTTTGGTGGAGTACCTAGTGCACTCACAATGCAAGAATGCAAAGGAACATGGTCCCAATGGCCCAATGTGAGCAGCTCCATTTGCAAAAAAAATTATGGGAGAAGAAATATAGAAAAACAAAAATGTCGAAGGATGCCTGCCCTGAGAAACCTAGCCCGCCAACAAACTGCAAACAGAGAATGAAATTAGTCCTCTTAAATTGAAGTATGTTTTTAAAATTCAATTTCTTAATAGGATATAATTTAGTCAACATAAATTTTATATGGCAACTAATGCCGTAATGGCAAAGAACATTAAAGACACGGACATAACTTAACTATAGTTTGACTAAACCAAAAGATGAGTCTGTATTTGTTTAGATAACCAGCCATGGCAATGAGGGCGGCGAACCAAGTGAGGGTGTCCCATACAACAGATTCACCTAAGCATTCCTTCCATGTCACAACTCCAATAGGCGTGACGACAACCCAAGAATAACACGTAAACATCATCCACATTGAGCATTCCTCCAAATATCCGAGCCCAACCCGATGACACTAATGAACCTATTGACAATATGTGTTGTTCGAAGAAGCTTTTTCAATCATCGCATTGGTTCATACACCCATCACTAAACCCACAATATGCAATCCCTTAAATTATAATGCATCAAACACCCAAACTTTAAGAAACATGCAAAACCAATGCCCATGCTACAAATAAGGACACAATCAAATGAAACATGTGATCAATAAAAAATGTGAAGAAAACTAACCCAAACAAAAATAACCATTCAGATTATCATACACAACACTGATCATCTGAAACCCACAAAATTGTAGCTACACCTATGCCAATAAAATCAACAAAAATTCTAAACTTTAACAAAATTAAATAAAGTGCCACAAATAAGCTTCATAACAGAAATTGCACATTCTCTTCAGGTTTTGTGATTCATTCCAACAGTTCTTATCCCACAAAGGAGCTTCATAAAGACCAATCCACCTATGCATGAAATGATCACCATAAAGACCCAAGTAAAAATAAATTGATTAAAATCTCCAAAAAGTACAATTAATAGAGCAAATAGACTATACAAAAAATGTCAAATTATGAAGTTGTCGAATATATGTGACGATGATCACTCACTTTCACGAATGAAATGGCAATCCATCTGAAAACATTAGGAATAGAAGGAATCAAGAATGAGAAATATTTTAATCAATATCTTCTATTTAAAGTTTTTATGTTAATCATATTAAATCTTATAAATAATACCTTTACATTGACACATTTTGTTAAATTTTTAGAAAGTATTGAATCAACCTTTTGTATTTGATGTGAAAATCAATATATAGCACTCATGAATGGTAAAAAGAATTCTATTACAAATACTACAAATAAATACATTATTTGTGCTTACCCACGTATAGGAGCTTCGAATAAAAATGTGGCGTAACTAACTTGAAGACCATCTCTGCAAAGAAGCATGCATTCAAGCTCCCTTCCATGATTTATAAACAAACCCAACAATTACACACACTCTCTGCACACAAACGTCCACCCAGATCAGATCCAATGACATTCAAGGAGAAAAAATTGGCATAAATCTTTCTCTTCACAATACAAATCCAAACTTTACAATTTAAGCTAATCAAACCTCTTAACGAATACGAATACATCCAAATATTTCTGTAATCCAAGAATGAAAGAATCGAATCCGCCCTTCGCGAACTCCACATCATCAACTCCGCCGACATCGAACTCTCCGAAATCGTTTGGATTTGAATTTAGGGTTTTTCATGTCTCCATCTTCGACCTTTAGAAGCCCAGTTATATCTCTCTATCGTCCTTCACCATATTGAACAAAATTGACAAAGAACGAAACAAAAGTTACCTCGGAGGAATTCAATTTTTCATTCGTAATCCCATAATGGCATTTTACGAACCCAATTCGGTCGGGTGAAAGGGTTGCAGAGAGAAGAAAAAAATGGCATCTTACCAATCCAATTCGGTCGGGTGAAAGGATTGCATGGAGAAGAAAAAGGATTGGGATTTTGATGTAGAAAGAGAGAGATCGTACCTGGATAGGGATTTCGATTCTAAGCAATAGGCGGCTTGTGCGAGAGAAAGAGGGAGAGAGAGGCACAACAGACGGAGCTTGGATTGGTAGGGAGGGGATTCGGCCATAGTGAGAGAAGGAGAGAGAGGGGGTTTCGACGAGCTGTAATGAGAGAAGGAGAGAGAGGCAATAGATCAAAAGAAGTGAGGCTTTCATTTTAAAGGCTGGGTTCAGTTACCTAAATAGGTTCTATTTTCTAAGGCAAGGCGACTTTTTTTTACTTGGAAATAAGCGGAGCATTGGAAACATAAATTGAAATGGAGGAGTATTGAACACATCTCGCCTATAGTGGAAGCAAAACAGGGGTTTGCCCACTGTTTTCAGAAACCGTGGACTTAATCAGAAAAAATATAATATTTTTTATCAAATGTATTTTTGGTTTCTGGTGATATTTTGGCTGTATATGATTTGTAATTTTTTCATGTACTCAAACTAATCTGAATACCTTGGACAAATAACTGTGGGTCATCCATGGTTTCATATTACAATGGTTTACTTTCATAGATTTACGGTTTTACCCCTAATTTACTCACAAAATACATTCAATTTTTGATATTGTGTTTTTGGCGGGAACTTTCCTTAAATGGAATACTATTGTGCTTTTATATATATATAGATGTCTTCTAACTTGTAATATCTTGACCTGGCAGCTTGGTAAGTATCTAGTTTGTTTTATAACACTACCTATACAGTTTTTCCCCTTCTATATCCTCCAATGTATCTGCCCTTGAATATTCCAGACCCCAAAGTGGCAGGAGCCTCTTATTGGGCCCATGAACAATCATTTTTATATTTGTCCATGAATGTACCTAAAGATCTAGAAGCAGACATCTTGAAGAAATCAAACTTATTCTGAAATGATTCTTGTTCTCTTACTTTCATTCACTGTGTCTGTTATATTAGCAATATCAAATTTGATTAAACATGATAAGCTAGGCAAGGTAACTTCCTGAACAACGCTAATGTTAAAGTTAACCTCGGGCTCTTTATATTTAGTAAGCTGACCATAATCTGCTGACCTCACTAAGATATAGCCTAGTTCCTTATATGTCTTTGAAGATTGATTTGTTTTAGCATACACAATGTTTAAGATGCTAACTTTCTTATACTATGGCAGATGGCAAGAAACATTTTTCACTAATTGGGGAAACATCAACAGTTACGATTCATACACAAGATAAGTATTCTTTTCATGTGTGACCTAATTATTTAGTATATATAATAGTACAGTGTTTTATTAATAAAATAACATTTTATGTTTGTATAAAAATGCTTTGGTTATATAAGAGATTTATATTCATATTATCAAAAGTTACTTAACTGACAAACATATAAAAAAAACTTCATCTATTTTTTACAAATAGGGTAGAGATTAAAAAACTTACCTATTGATGATCCAGTCAGGATTTTGCGTTTTCTTGAGATGACACTTGATCCAGTTAGTTGAATGTTATATTTTAAAATATATTTGTACTGTTCATGTTCTACTGTTCACACATTCCAATGATACTCATACAAAACTTATCTTATTGATCATTTCAATTAACTGTTCATGTTCTACTGTTCACGTTCAACTGATCATGTTCAACTGTTCATGTTCAGTATGTTCAACTGCTCATGTGATACAATTATACAATTATATAGATGCAATTATATTCATTCTTATAATATTTAATTGATATATTAATAAAAAATGTTGTTAGTTGAATGTTCTATTTTTAAATATATTTGTTCTGTTCATGTTCTACTGTTCACACATTCCAATGATACTCATACAAAACTTATCTTATTGATCGTTTCAATTAACTGTTCACGTTCTACTGTTCATGTTCAACTGCTCATGTTATACAATTAGCACTGTTCATGTTTAATACAAAAATATTCATTCTTATAATATTTAATTGATATATTAATAAAAAATGTTGTTAGTTGAATGTTCTATTTTTAAATATATTTGTATTGTTCATGTTCTATTGTTCACACATTCCAATGATACTCATACAAAACTTATCTCATTGATCGTTTCAATTAACTGTTCACGTTCTACTGTTCATGTTCAACTGCTCATGTTATACTGTTGTTGATCCTTTTTATTTAATATATAATTGTTGCTATATTCTGACTCTTCATGTTCTACTATTCTTTTTTTAATACAAAAATATTCATTCTTATAATATTTAATTGATATATTAATAAAAAATATTGTTAGTTGAATGTTCTATTAATAAAAAAATGTTGTTAGTTGGACTTGCTAAATAATTTTTTCGAATCAATCCTGCGTGAAATTGATATAATGCTACAACGAATTATTTAAATGTTGTATTTGACGCCACTAAGAGATGATTTTTTTTTCATACTAACCAATTGAATATTATATAGTTACAATTCAATTTTTATATTAATGTTTGACTCACATTATTTTTATATAATATGTGATTGGTGCATTATTTGTTAATTGTCTGTTGATGTTCTTATCTAGCCAATCTACTACCAACAGCATTTGTTTATTATAAATAAAAAAACTCGTTAAAAAGACTATTCAACTCGTAATTAATATTGGTTGATAAATAATTTTAAAAAAATTAACTTGAAATCTTAAGTTGAATTTGTAAGTTTAAATGCATATTTGGTAGGGCTTATTAATAAATGCTTTTGTTAAATCTACACTAAATGTTTATGCGTTGTGTTCATAATTGATTTTTGTTTCATACTAACCAATTGATTTTGAATATTATTTAGTTATAAATCACTTTTTTTTATAATTATATCGTATCATAATATTTAATTGTTCTTGTATTATTCTGTTTGTTCATTGACAAAAAATATTGGAACTCAAATTTAATATTGTTTCTTGCATGAAAACATAATTTAAATTCCAAAGTAATAGATCAATCTTAGGGATAACAAAATACAACTTTGATCCCAAATGTATTATGTAATAATATCTATTTAATCCTTCTCGGTCTTTATGATTTTTGTGTCCATCATCCCTTGAACTTTGGCTGATGAACCAACATCTTCAATTCTTCCACTTGTTGCAGTGTCCTCGTTAGACAAAACACGTTGTCGTTTTGAGATGGTACTTGTGGGTGTCATCTCTTCGTTGTCGCTTACGGAGTCATTTATCTGCGAATCATCATTCTTTAAAAAACAAACATGAACTTTACATAATGGTAGATCTATATATATTTGTATGATTTAAATTTTTTACCTCTATTACTTCTTCCCCTGCCTCTAACAATGCAGAGAGAACATCTTGCCTCTACAAAAATCAAAGTAATCATATGGTATGTTTTCATTTGAAATAATCATAAATAGATAAATTTTAGACCAACATTTTTTATGCCTACTTTAGTTTTCTCAAATTTTTCAATCAACTTCTCATCAATAGAAACATTGTTGACGGAATAAATTTTGTCATCACCCGAGATGTTTGTCTCTTTTACATTGACTCTGAATAGTGCTGTTCGTCCAACTAAAAACTCAATTTCTTCGGGTCGCCTCTCTGTTTCTGATTTATTTTCTCTTCGGCCTATATTCACAAATTTAGTTAGATATCATTGAAAAATTCTTAAATTAAATAATAATTAATTTAAATAAAGAATCTTACCTTGAAAATCCGTTCTTTTATCTGTAGTGCTGTCTTCCCAATAAGATTCTCACAAGCTTGATCGCATGATATAAATGTTGCACAATTGTTCCCAGAAGAACATTGACCTTTACCATGTACCTTGGAAATGACTTTCTTAAAAACTGCATGAGTATTTTGGCATTGAGATATGATATAGGCTATCTTTGGATCGTTTGCGCCTAAATCAATCCCGACCTTACTAAAAATATCCTAGTGTCCCCTTTGAACTTTATTAAAAAGAATGGAGTGTGCTAAGCACACATTGAACCCCCACTCGACTTCGTTTCTTTAACCCACATTAACTTAACCCTAAAGCCTATACACTTTAGCCTACCCTTTGAGAGAGTAGGATGTGGGAGGGAAATTAATTTTATGGGACCAGTTTTCAGTTAGAAAAATTTTCCGAAGACTTCTTCTTCCCCGTCAAAACTCAAAAAAAAAAAGAAATAAAGCGACGAAAAATGAAACGGAAGAAGAAGAGTGCAAGAAGATTCAAATGAAAGCATGGTTTTCATTAGAAAAAATATGTTAGAAAAGTTCTTCTGAAAATAGAACACTAGTTATTTTTAGCTTGATATATTGTACAAAACAAGTTTGGGGAAAAAGTCCCACTTGTGGTCTTTGCAGGTCCTAGCCTAATTGGGAAAAACTTCCTTTTGTTTGGAAGTATTTGGGATAAATGGTAGTCTTGCTCTCTCACTATGTATTCTATTCCCTTTCCATCATATCTCCCGACACTAAGGCCTTACATTACAAGCTATTAAAGATCTATTGATCTTCTTGCCAATGCTTGTGTTTATTGATTTGATGGTAATGCATGTAAATTGATCCCCGCTTCATATACTCATATTATTCGCAAGCTCACCGTGTTAGCATAATCTTAGCTATTGCAAGTAATTGGGGCATGAAAGCATTGTATGTCATACATAGGAAGTGCTTGGGATGGATATATAAGTATTTGAAACCCTTGGTGTTCTCTCTTTCTATAATAGACCGAGTTTGATGGTAGATCTCATACTCCGTGTTGCATTAGTTTTATTGAAAATCTTGAATTTTTAAAATGAATGTTGTGCTTAGCTTAATATAACTGTTTAAGTTAAGATATTCTTTATGACTGGTTATCACACACACACACGGAGAAATTAAGACCGGTAGCAGTTTGAGTATAAATCAATTTGTTCTGTGAATTAGTCTGCACATATGTGGTGAGAATCTTACTGAGACAACTTTCATATGCCATGCCTTAGCGACTTGAGATTGAAGCCAAAAATATTTTTTGTTTTGTATTTATTGCTTTTAGTATAATTTTTACTTGCTTTTGTATTTATTAGTTTTTGTATTTATCTGCATAGTCGAGTCGCTCGTTAGAGTCTCCTTGAGTTTGTGGGTTTCTAGAGGAGCGTAAATAGTGTCACCCTCCAAAAAGATTTTCTTAATTTTTGTAATATTAATTGTTTTTGTATTTATAAGTATTGTTTACTCGTGGACGAGCAAAGTCTAAGTTTGGGGTATTTGATAGACGTATTTTATACGTCTTTATCGGATACTTTTATGACTTAGAAATAGCAATTCCACGAGGCTTTTGGCTACTAATATGTGTTTTTGAGCTATATAGTTTCAGGGTTTTAGGTGAACTTATGAGACTTATAGAGCTTTTATTGAAGATTTCAAAGAAGGGTGCAAAGTGCAACATTTGAAAAGATGCAAAAGAAGGCATCTGGATACCTTGCGGCCACAAGCCTCAAAGGCCTTGCCCTCGCAAGGTAGACAACAAGCAGCCTAGCCATTCAAGACCCTTGCGGACACAAGGCATAAACACCATGCGACCGCAAGGTCCCTAGAAACCGCCTTTACGGGTGTTTCACATGGATTGAACCTCCTAATCCATTAAAACACCTGGGTATATATAGAAGACGGTAGCCAAAGCCAAAAAAACATGGAGAAATCATTAGAAAACGGTTCTAACACCGATTTTAGTTTGTAATACATAGTTTAGTCATTGTAATTATAGTTTTGAAGACCGATTCATGTATTCCTTCATCCCGCTGATTGATTCATCGTCAATGATGAACTAACCGTCCATTAATCTAGGAATTAGGAGGTAATTTGTATCGAATCTATTGCTTAATATATTTTTATTCATTCAATTTTTGTTGATCATGATGTTTATCAACCCCTTTATTGTCTAGCTTTGACCAAATGAATGGAATCGCAAGTAATAAAGGTCTAGAGGTGCGGATAGCTGCACGGTCAAATGCATATGTCGTACACTGGTTCACCATCATGATAAATTGACCTTATCGATGCACGAGAGTGATAAGTTAGGGTCAGGTTCATATATATGACATAAGTGACAGATAAGATCCATATGTTCTTGTTCTTAAGATATAAATTGGATGAATTATTTGGGATGGAGACTGAACTATAATTTGATAACCTATATCTATCTTTTATGAACGAACTCAAGATATTGATTGATACTTTATTTAAACAAGCAATAGAGTAGATGCAAGTGAAACCCCAATCCTAGATTTCCATCCTCCATAAGATATTTATAAACTGTGATTGCTGATTAGTTGATTAAATTTTCTGTTTAAGTAGAATAAAATTAGATTTAGTAAAATAAATAAAAACCCCCTTAGTTTAAGTTGCTACTGATTTACTTGCCATTAGTATTCTTCTTGTCTCTGTGGTTCGACCCTTGCTTCCCAAGCTGTTCTACAATAGTCTTGTGCACTTGCGAGGAATTAATTAAAATAAGATACAATCAGTATATCAGGCAATTCTCGATGATGTCTGGACTTAGATTTTGAGCTCTCATTGCAAGAATCAACCACTTGAACAACGACAGACTTAGTAAGCCTAGTTCTTCAAACCACGACTCTACTGCACCACCCGTGCCTCTACCGTTCCCTTCCTTCTCGGGCCACTATCGGAACCGTCGGTCTTTGCAGTTGTTTCGTTCAACGGACGCCCAAATAAAGCTAGATCCGCATTAGAAGCCCTAGCTGCAATTGAGGCAATGCACCTCTGAACAATGCCAAGAGACTTAGCCAACGGAATCAATTGCTCGCATGACTTCAGCGTTTTGATGGAATCTTTTAGGCTTTTGAGGACTGATTGGGAAAGAAATCTCTCAGTTTTGGAAATGAGGTTATTTTCAGAATACTCCTCGGTCATTGCTAAGATTTCTCCGGCATACCGGAGCGGAGCAACGTTTGAAGCCGAGAGGTCGATTTTGACACCGTAACAGAACTTGGCTGCGGTCTCAAATATCTCTGAACCTCATACTGTACTTCGTCCTCTTCCTTTTTGATCTCTTCGCCATGAGCGACGTCGTCTTCAATAAGTTCCCTTAATCTTATTCGTAATTTCTAACTCATCACGTGTACAACATGTTTCTTCTATAAGGACATTTACGATTTTTTAATGATTTTCGTCCACTAAATAGACGAAAAATACATATGGTGACATTATTGATTATAATTGTTAAGTACAATGACTATTTTGACGAAAAATGAAGTAGAGTGAGCTTAATGAATTTTGGCCGAAAGTAGGGTGACCAAATTGATATTTAAACCTAAAAAAAAAGGAAAAGAAACCTCTCCTAAGCGATTTCTTCAAAATCTCTCTCGCTCTCTCGCAAAAAAATAAATGACCAATCACTCTTGGACAACCCCATAACCCACAACCAAAGCCAAAAGCCGATCTCCCAATACCTACAACCAGGTCCATAAACCAAATTTTCATCCAAACCCACAGCCTAAAAGGCCAACCAATTATCGCTTCTGACCGCCTTTCCAAAAATGACCAAATCCACAACCCAAAATGCCTTTGAACCAGAGGCCAATCAAATCCTCAACCCTAAAGCCAATCCATCCCAAACACTTAAACACTATACCCTAACCTAGTTGCCACAAATAGCATTGTTTCAATCGGTTATAACGTGATCTAGGTCCAAGACATAACTCCTTGCTAAAAAACACATAAAATCGTCCAAAGATAAATGCTAAGTAGGGTCCATAAAACTTGTGATACTCGGCGATAAATTTTGGATCGTGACTCTCTTTTTGTCCATTAGAGTCATCTCTTTTTCTTTGAGCATACTCATTTCTGTCTCCCACAAAAGTCTCTCCAAATCGAGTCTTTCTGGGGATGTCCCTAGTTAATCTTTTCAGAAACTTGCCCGTCTCATTTTACAAAATTTGGTTCATCGAGTCAACCCGGGGCTTCTTCCGCCAAACTCATTGGATATACAAAGGCTTATAATCTCCAATTCCCTATGAGGTAAAAGCTCGGTCGGTTGAAAACCCGAAAGGACGGCCTAGGCAAAAGTTAGAGCACAAAAAAGAGAAGAAAAAAAAAAAAAATGGTCCCTCTGAGGCGTCGATTAGTAGAATTTACTGATCTTTTGAATGAATTCCTTTCTTGAATGATGCACTAGTCAAAAGACTAAAAAGTAATCCTTAACTTCACCTACCTCTATCTCAAATATCACCATCAATTCCTATACTCATAACCCTCTAAAGCCAAAAGTCGCATCTTAATCCCTCTTATCACATCTGCATCCCCTGACCCGTCTTGTCTTATCATGTTTAAGAAAACAATAGGCAAACATCCATGTCATGAATTCAATTTTTTTGAAAAAAAAAGAAAAAAAGAAAGAGTTTTTTTTTTTTTTTTTCAAATGCATGTTATCTTAGCTTGCATCTTGTCATTACAACATCTTATCTTGTCAAGTATTTGCCACATTGTCCCCCCATGCAAAATGCATATCTTCTATCCGCACCCTCCAAGGACCTGGGACACCAATCTCCGTTAAAGTTGCTGAAGTTGAACAAAAGCATCGCCTGTACCCTGCAGTTCAATCATATTAGTTCTCGCCTAAGGCAAGTCGAAACACTGCTAGCAACTCCATCATCCCACATGGGTCCTATATCCGTCCAGCATCTCGCCAAGGACCTTTTCCCAAAGATCCTCACTAGCATCATCAATCATGCCGAAGATGGAAAATCAACCAAAGAATGCCAAAGAAGGCACATCAGTCAATCTTGCTGAAGAAGGCATATCAGTCAATCTTGCCGAAGACTGACGAAGAGGGCACATCATCAAGATCGCCGAAGAGGGCGCATGATCAGTCTTACCGATGATGGCGCATAAATCAAGAATGCCGAAGAAGGCACATCATCAAACCTCGCCGACGATGACGCATCATCAACATCGCCGAAGAGGGCGCATCATTAGTCTCGCCGATGATAATGCCTAAATCAAGAATGCCGAAGAAAGGTACATCATCAAATATCACCGAAGAGGGCGTATCATTAGTCTCGCCGATGATGGTGCATACATCAAGAGTGCTGAATAAGGTATATCATCAAATCTCGCCGACGATGGCGCATAAATCAATCTCGCCGACGATGGCACATTTATCAATCTCGCCGACGATGGCGCATCATCAATATCGCCAAAGAGGGTGCATCATCAATCCCGCAGACGATGGTGCATAAAGCAAGAATGCCGAAGATGGCACATCATCAAATATTGCCGACGAGGGCACATAAAAAAAATCTTGTCGATGAAGGTGCATATATTAGAACATCACCGACGAAATTTCAGAAGATACAACTATCGTGTTTACTAGGTCCATTCCTAGGATCATAGACCATCCAACATCGTGTTTACTAGGTCCACTCCTAGGAACATAGACCATCCAATATCGTGTTTACTAGGTCCATTCCTAGGAACATAGACCATCCAACATCGTGTTTACTAAGTCCACCCCTAGGAACATAGATGTTCCATCATCGTGTTTACTAGGTCCATCCTAGGAACATAGACGCTCCATCATCGTGTTTACTAGGTCCACCCCTAGGAATATAGACCTTCCAACATCGTGTTTACTAGATCTACCCCTAGGAACATAGACCTTCCAACATCGTGTTTACTAGGTCCACTCCTAGGAACATAGACCATCCATTATCGTGTTTACTAGGTCCACCCCTAGGAACATAGACTTCCATCAACGTGTTTACTAGGTCCACCCCTAGGAACATAGACTTCCATCATTGTGTTTACTAGGTCCACCCCTAGGAACATAGACTTACACTATCGTGCTTACTGGGTTAAATCCCTAGGAGCATAGACCATCAATCCCACCATCGTATCTTAAGAGAGTCCGTCCCTGAGATGCGATATAGTTACCATGTGTCTCACCGTCGTGTTTTTGCGAGGAAGGATTTGCCCTGGAAGCACGATGTCCACCAAAAGGTACTTATTTTTGTCGACTTGAGCCAAATTACGTTTGGTTTGATTCTTGAAAAGGATACGTATGCAGCCTACTCAGTAGGCATGACTATCAGAGCACGTCATTTGAATCATATATGCTCTATCCCATAAATCCATTAAGATTGTTTAGGGCATGAGATAAAATTGTTGCATCGTAAACTCCTGCATACTGCATTCCTCCCCCATTTTAATTTCCATGAAATTTGGGAGTCTATTTCTTATCAACAATGTTCGTTTACTTGGTAAGTTTCGGTTTACTCGTAAACTCCATCGTTTAGGGGCTCTGTAGACACCCCAATTTCGTACCCCTGTTATATAACATGCCATAAAATATCAAGACCTGTTAAAAGGACTAACGGATGTCAAGTTACAGGGTTTAAAATGCAAAAAATGCAAAAGAAAAGAATAATGCATAAACAGTGAATTGCAGGAGGCCAAAGTGCCAAAATTGGAAGGAAAAAAGGTTGTGGGCTCCTCCCCCCATTCTGGATGCCGACCCACCAAGCTTTTAGGTCGCACCCACTTAATCCCCTGCACTGTAGCTTTTGCCTTTTGGTAAAATTCTCTCAACACGTGACACAAGCTGCTCAGGCACGGTTGATGATACGTAACAGTGAAGGAAATTCGGATCCTAGCCTATAAATAAAGGCTCCCGGCTTCAGAAAAAATATAGTTTCACCGTGCAGTTTGTGAAAGTTCTCCTGAGAGAACGCCGAGGTTATTTCCTCTCTAGCCCCGAAGCTCCGTGAGGTTGCCAAATCTTCCCCTAAACACATAAACTCTCTTGCCAAAGTGAACACTAGCTACCTAACTAGGTTTCCGCCTTATTTCACTGGTTCCAAAAACCTAAAAGGAGCTATTGTCCTGCCCGAATCCAAACGTCAAATCCAGCCAAAGCAAGTAGTTGCTCTTCCCGAATCCATACGTCAAAATCCAGCCGAGACAAACAGTTACTCTGCCCAATTTCAGACTCGACGACAACAATAATCAAGCAAAAGCAAGCAGTTGTGCCACCCGGATCCCTAGGCGAAAAGCTACTAAAAGGAGCAGCCACGCTACCCTAAATCCAACAACAAAAAGAAAAAAGACTTCTTTTATCGGAAGGACAGGGGAAGCACATGTAGACTGCCTAGTGGGCTTAAGCCCAGGCATACCGGGTTCATACACTCACGTTCTGAGAGGTAAGTTATGTCCCCGTAGTTATTTATTATAATCTATAAATTAAATATAAATATCTAATTAAGTTTCATTTCAGTTTATACTTTAATGTAATAATAGTTATATTTCCTTTCCGTTTAAATTAGTTTCCTTTCTGTTTCTACTTTAATGTAATAATAGTTACATTCTATTCCTGTTTAAATTAGTTTCTTTTATGTTCTTACTTTAAATGTCATAATAGTTATATTTTTCTTCTATTTTAATTAATTTCTTTTATGTCTTTACTTTAATGTAAAGTCGTTATAATCTTTACAGTTTAATTAGTTTATTTTCTGCATTTACTTTAAATATAAAAATAGTTATGTTTCTTATTATTTAATATGTTTCTTTCCATCTTATACATGTAAATATAAATAAAGTTTGTACTAGCATAACTATTTTATTCCTAACATAACTTGTAAAAATGTTATAACTATTCTCTAAATTATTTTATTTCAGTTGTAATTTTGGATTCCTTTTTTTAATAAATGTAAAGTAATTTCTCTTTATTTTTTTCTGTCGTATATAAATGTATTATTCTGAACCAAAGTTTATATAAAATAAAACAAATATATTGTTAAACTCATTGTGAGACCGAAAGGACGAGTTGAGTGCCTAACCCCTTCCTAACTCGTAACTTAGCCCTCGAACCCATATAATATGGTATGTTTGGTTTTTCTTTGTTTCTTCTAAAAATAAAGATGACGACTTTGTAACACATTTTTCTGAGTCCACAATTGAAGTCGATCGTATTCCACGCGCTTTGAAGTTTTGAAACCAACCGCTTTTCAGTAGTGGGGGATCCGGTTAAAAACAGGGGGGTGGGATCCGGTTAAAAACGGGGCACTCACAGTCACTGATAAAGACAATAATGTATAAGAATCGAAAAGAAAACTCGATTTCCAAAAACAAAACCAATTGATCACGTCGCGAGAGAGGTGCTGAAAGTCTCGTCGTACGTGAGTGGTGTGTGATGTCATCTAGTGGATATCTGACTATGTAATCTGTAAAATGGAGCATCCTTAGTCGGCGGGGAAGGTTCCCTGCCAAAACCCTCTGGTGTGCGAGTAAGTCTCGGTACCAAAAGATGGAGCGTTCCTCCCGTGTGTCTAAAAGAGAGAGAATGAGAGATTAAGATAGAGTGAATAAGAATAATGAAGGAGGACCCCTTTATTTATAATGCAATGCTTCATGAGCTTTTACATATTTTGGGCTTAGGCCCTTCTTTTATTATGTACCTTTTAACGAGTACTTAGGGGATGTATTTTCAGTGCACATCACTCACTAAATCGACGTAATGCTTTATGACCAAAATGATAGCATCACGACTTCATGGCCACAGGCGACTAACTAGTTCTCTTTAAAAAAAGTGCTTCTCCTCCCACACACACACACACACACACACACACACACACATATATATATATATATATATACTAATCGATGAATAATGTTAGTTCTACTTAAAAAAAAACGTTGCATAATTATCTTCACACACACACACATATATATATATATATGTATGTATATATATATATATATATATATATATATATATATATAGGTATTATGTTAGTATTTAGTCAACATGAAAGTTTTTATAAATTCAAGTTTTGTTGATCTATCGAAGTCCGTTTGGATGTATTGATTTAAAATTAAATAAATATTCAAATTCTATAGAATTTAAATAAATTAGAATTTACTTTCAAAATCATAGCATTTTCATTGTTTGGATAATGTGTGGAATTCAATTGTAATTATATATTATACTTAAAATAAAAGTTTAATAATATGTCAAATATCTAATTTAGTCTAGTGGTATATAATTGTTAGTTATTTTGAATGATAAGGGTTCAAACCTTGCTAATAACAAAAGTATAAATATTTTACATTTTAGAAAATAAATACATATAGTGGTGGTTGTTAAAGGTGTCGGTGGTTGGTAGCCGACGGAGGTTGTTGAAGGAGGCGGCAGCAGCTGCGGGGATTGACCGGAGGCATCGGCTATGGTCGGAGGCGGTGATGGCGGTTGCCAGAGGTGTTGGCGGCGGCGATTGGAGGCGGTGGCGGGGGTGGCCGGAGGTGTTGGCGGTGGCGGGAGGTGGCATAAGTGGTGGTGGTTGAAAGTTGTTTTGGTGGTGGTAAAAAGATGATGATTTGTTACTATGTTATAATTGATTAAAATTTAGAATTTAAATTATTTGTATTTAAGATGTAATTAGTTTTATGAAAATGAGTGATTTAGAATTCCAACACAATTCCAATTAGAAATTTTATTTATGTTGTCAAACAAAGGAATTGGTTTTGGAGACCCCAATTCCAATTCAAATTATAAGCTATGGAATTAGGGTATCCAAACATACCCTCAATTTAGATTAAGTAATGGATTATTTCAACCCAACTATGAATAAATTAAATCAAATTAGATTACAGTTTTGTTTGTGGTGTTCTCGTTATACCAAGAGCATGTACAATGGGGGAGCAACATTAGATAGCCATAACCATATTCTACCAATTGATTAAAAAAAATTAATAAAATACCCTAAGCTAAGGGGAAAAAAACTTATAATGGTGATACAAAGTTCAATAACTTTATATTAATAAATAAATTTATTTATGCAACTATAGAATATTAATATGATGTCTAAATGAACCAAATCCCCCTCTATCTATAGATAAAAGTGTGTAATTTTTAAAAGCCGGAGGAAAGGAAATTTGGCCTTTTCCCCTTCCTAAGCTCGGGTAGCTTAGCAAACTCCTTAATCACCTTTTGCCAACATAAGCTCGGCATTTTCTGTCCTATTGACTTGGAATATACCCATTTGACATTTGTTCCCCCAATCTTCTAGGTTTTCAATTTGCACTGAACCTACATGTCTCCCCCAATTCAATTTCCCCTTCCACTTACATCCATTGCCAATCTCTTTATTCTAGGTGTGATCGTATCATGAGAGATTAAGACAAATGGAGTTGGCTGGGTCATGGGTGTGTATCCATTCCAAAATCCAAATAGGGTTGGATCGGCTTCAAGTTTTTTATAATTTCCATCTCTTCGTGCTAGTTGAAACAAGTTAAAACATAAAACTCAAGAAGAGAAATTAATTAAGTGTACCAAATATAAGAACAAATTTAAACAAGTCAAATAGTCAATACCCGGGTTGACACGTAAATCACAAATCATCATTCCCTAGCTAACACAACATGCTCGTGCATTGCCAGCGTTGAACGCCAGTCGCCACCCTATTTCCAGTTGTGGTCCATGGCAACATCAATAAACTCTGTGTGTGTGTATGAAATCCATTAATTAAACCAACGAATTTGGGCACGTCAGTGTCACGGCGGCCTACAAAAACAACGCGCCAAAGTACGGAGCAGTACAGTAGTTTGTCCCTTGGGTTTTTAGTCATCATGGATTGGGTAATCAAACAAAGTGGGTCACAGTCACAGTCACACCCACCTCAGCCCAAAGCCTGTTTGAATTTTACTAGTCATTTTAAAAAATTACCCATTATTTTCGTCAATGGAAATATATTTTCACATATTCTTAATTAATCAATAATAAATTGCAGGTAGTTCCACTCTACTAAAATTTCCAACATTTTTAGTACCTTATTTTTTAAAAACCGCTAAATTTCATTTTTGTTATTTTCTTCTTAAATTGCTCCTCATCTCTCTTCCTCTCTCTCTCTCCACCGTTCAGACTGAATTGAAACTTTATTTCGACAAATTCCACCATTCTTAATCAATGTTGATACATTCTATTTTAGGATGTCTCAACTAATATTTCTCAAGATTTTTAATGTACAAAATGTATACCATTCTTCTTATATATCCCTTTATATAATACTCGTATTATTGCACATCCCATTGCCAGCCTCCCACAGTCTTACTGATGCCGCCTACCAACCTGTCAGTTTCGTTCGCCTCTACCGACAGTCTGCCTCCCAACGCAAACGAGATCTGCTTGCAGCTTGCCTGCTTGGTACAGGTACTTTGCTACTTTTTCATAGTTTCAATTTTATTATTTGATTATTAAAAATTAGAATTATTTGTTGTTTTGTTGGGTTTTTTTTTTTTTTGAGAATTTGTTTAGCTTATATCTAAAATTAGAGGTGATGTATCCAAAATGTTTAGATGCACTGGGCTTTACAATATGTATATCTGACTTCCAATTCAATATGTATTTTCAAGGCCCAAATTTGTCAAGAATCAAATAATAAATGTGAATTGAGTTGGGGTTTTTCCTGCAAATGCTTTTCGGTGTGAAAATCAGTTATCACACAATTGGGTATACAATTTGACTTAGTTTATCCAAAGTTTAAGGTTTGCGTACCTTCCCTCACTTTTCCGAGGGGTTTATATAGTCAGCCTTGAAGGCTAGAAACTGAACATTTAGTGCAGGAGCATGAAATATGGGCACATTTATGACCACGTCTGGAACGTGGGAGTGGATCACCAGACAATAACTCCCCACATTTAAGACAACCGTTACTGTGTAACTGAATAAGACGAACGTGTTCGCTAAGACCTCTCTGCCTGCTCGCTATGTTCTTGGCCCCATGCTTCAGGCAGATGGCTGCTCGCTTGTTATGCCTAGGCGGCCAGTGATCTGTCTTTGCTCGCTTATGAGTTAAGCTTGGATTATGAGTAATACACGTGATTTGCTAGTGACCATGGGTACGACGTGCTGTGCACGTGACCAGAGCTTAGGCCTTTTGGATCAGGCAATTCAAGGGGGTTTTGTGTTTTAAAAAAATTAGTTTAACTATTTGTTACTCATCTCATTTACTTGTGTATGATTTACTGATTGGGGAATTTATTTGCAACTTGTGTACGATGTTTTAAGAACATTTTAATGTAATAAATTACCGTCAATTTAAAGTTTGCGTTGATTTTGCCAGTAACAACAACAAGTGTAGAAAGATGCTTTTCTGCAATAAATATGGTCAAAGTGGCTTTCACAAAATCGAATGACCAATCACTTTTTAAATAATTCTCTTGTATGTTATATTCAAAAGGCTTGTTAATGAATGTTAGTGATGATGATGTAATTACGTGTTTTCAACGTATGAAAACGCGTAAATGACAATTATAATTCTAATTTTTTAATGTAATAATTAAACACCGTTTAATCTTATTTCTGGATCTGCCACTGATTTCACGTTCATATCATAACATGTTTAGCTCTCCCTAAAAATCGAACCCTTCATCTATATTAGTACCAATCAAAAAGGAAAAAATAAACAAATAAATAAATAAACCACTTGACAAACCTGCCTAAACTTTGAGTAGGTCTCCTTTAAGACCGTCTACGAATTTTAGTTCGTAAGACAGAGCTCCACTCTCTCACAGTTCAACCCATTAACACTTGATGGATCGAGTAAAGAGGATCCATCTTACAAAAAATATTTGTAAGATCGTCTTACACAAGTATTTACCCTAAACTTTTTACGTGCCTTTGTGTTTCTTTAACTTTGGATTTCCTCAGTACGACGATGTTACAAATTATATGATCTATTTTAATAGATTATTTGAGAATTATGATAGAGGATTATTGAATCTTTAGTCGTTTAGAATTGATAGGCAACGCAGATGTTAGCTTGGCATTCTTAAAAAGCATTGATTCTATCATATGTAACGTTGCGCCTTATGTAATTTTATTACTAACATATAAGAATATGATTAACCATAAGATCTGCAAGGTTTTTATGCATGTAACTATGTCATGGTCAATATAAAGACTGAGCATTAATTGACAAGGCTACAAAGCCTAAAGTTACCTTTGTGTTCTTTTTTTTCCAAAGTGTCCTCGACCTGAAAGTCCAAAACTAATCTCGAACTGGATAGAATCACTAAGTGACGGTAAAAGTTGTCAACCCAAGACTAATTTCCCAAGCCGGTTAGGAATACCGAGTGATGGTATAATCTCTTCCAATAAATATTTAAATACAACTGTATTTTCGTAGATTTCGAACCCGAGACCTTGGTTAAGCTAGAACATCCCCTTACCATCTACGTTCTTATTGGTACAAAGACTTGTTTCTATAAGAAACACTTTCAATCTACAATAATAACTAGATGTATTACGGATGTATACGACCACACCAATTAATTATAAACTCAAAACCGAGGATAAGTAGAAAATAAATAAATAACAATGTGTGTCATTTTCGGTTGTAGTAGGGAGGGGAACAGTCGTACAGAGAACAAGTCGATGTTCACAATTCATAGAAAAATGATCCTTGAAACAAATGTCCATCTCCAGAACCAAGAAGCATTCAAGTGTGAAAGTCAAAAACATGCGGCAATGTACGTACTAGTTGCAGTTAAGACTTAAATAGGTGGTTTCTATTTTTATTTTTATTTTTATTTTTATTTTTGTTTAATTATTTAATTATAAGTAAGTTTGAGTTTGTATATAGTGTATACTTTATTGTAGATTTTTATTTCTATGACTAGTAATATGTGTCTATAAATTATTTGATATTTTCAAATAATGGGAGCGCATACGCATAGGTTTTAGTATCAGACTTTTATTTTCTTATCTTCAAACATATGCAAATATGTTATTGTCAATCAACATTTTTGGCAATATTATTGATCAAATAATGAGACTATAAATTAATTTAAATGTGTTCCAAAATAAATGACGTTACAGGATTTCAAAAAAAAAAAAATCCACATTTTGCCAAAATTGTCCTTAATAATTACTTTCTAATTAAATGTGTTATTCAAATTTTGAGAAAAAAGTAGGATGATTTAAAAAGCAACATTGCTAGCCTTACAACTACTTCTACAACTTTTTCTACAACTAAGCTTTGAAGAAGGGTAAAGTTGTTTTTGTTCAAAACATTTTTTTTCCAATTCAAGACTTAGTTGTAAGAAAAGTTGTAGGATTAGTGGTAAAGATATCATTTTTCTTTAAAGAGGGATGTTAAAATAACACATTTAAGACAAAAAGTAACACATTTAAGGATAAAAAGTAGCACATTTAAGACTAAAAACTAATACTCATTCCATTCTATCCAAAGAGTCCTCATTTGAAAAATCTAATTATTAAGAGATATAATAATGTCATTAAAGTTAGTCATAATTACAAAAATAGTTAAGCACAAACAATGTACTCCTTTTGTCCCAAAATATATGATGTTTTGAGAGTATTTTTTTTGTTCCAAAATGGATGACACTTCGTAATTTTCAAAGAATTTTTTACTTTTTTAAATTCTACCCATATTTATTGACTCTGTAATTCGTGTTTGACTTTTTGGGTAAGAATATCAAGACATCTCATTAATGTTGGATAAGGATGATTTAGTATTTATAATATGTTTCATTAGTTTGTGTGAAAAGCCAAAAAACGCCATATATTTTGGGACAGTGAGAGTACTTACAACATAAGTGGAATGTAAAGATAAAATGTTATAGAAATTGTAAACATAACTTTTGAAAGTTGACTCTTAGAATGAAATATCTCAAAATAATATAGTGGACTCTTTGCTTGAAACGAATGAGGTATCTTTTAAGGGAAAAAGTGATACATAGTATTTTTTATTAAAAACGCAAAGTGACACATTTTATATTGAAAATTGATATTTTAATACTAAAAAGTGATACTTTTAATACTAAAAAGTGACACTCTTCATTTATACACGTGAGGGGTGGTGCTGTAATGTATAAAAGTCGGGGGTTGCACTGAGATTACTAAATCTTGGCCTATGTAACATGAATAAGATTCTCTTACGAATTAAAATGCGTGAGACCGTCATACGTGAGATCTATTCAGTGAAGAAATAAGAAAAATTGCAGGCCGAACTACTTTTGAAAATATTAATTCACTGTAGTATCGTGTTTTTTTATTTCAATCGGAAAAGACACTTTTTGGGGTGAAATGATTGCGATACACTTAATGAGCCTGAGGCGGGCAATAAAAATGCACCGCGATTCAAACAAATTATGAACTACGATTAAATTTTTTTTAAAAAAATGCACCGCGATTTAAGAATGTACGCACCACAATTCAAAAAAAAATTATGAACCGCGATTCTTTTTTAAAAAATGTACCGCGATTTAAGAATGTATGAAACCTTGACTCAAAAGATTTTTGAACCGCGATTCAATTTTTTTTTTTTGAAAATGCATCACGATTCAATACTTTATGCACCACGATTCAAAAAAATTCTGAATCGCGATTCAATTTGTTTTGGAAATGCACCGCAATATAAAATCATAAAGAAACAGACCACATCCTCCACCTTCTCCTTCTATCTCTTCCGTCCTAAACATTTTTTCTTTCTCATCCTCCTCCGCGTTCGTTTCTATTGAAAAATCTCAACCCAAAATAGATTCATTACAATTTTGCGATTCATAAATCAAAAAAATTATTTATCTTTCGGGGACGTTGTCCCCTCGACCCTCGCTATGTGACCGAGTAAGTCGATCCTCGTTTCGTTACGTAACAATGATGATTTTCGAATTTAAAATTTGTTGTTGAAATTGTTAAAGACGATTACATTTCAGGAGTAATATATCAAAAAATGATCTTTTACAATTTGAAAAAAAACAATTAACTTTTTAAGTTATAAATTATGAAAAAAGAACCGGTTAGAATTTTACACGAAGAAATATGTATAAGGAAACCCAATCTATTCACAATTATCTATTTTTAGGCAAGGACTAGATCAAGTCGTCAGTGTGAACGCATGAACAATGACGTCCCATAAAAGTATAAAACAAAGTTGCAGAGCTGCATGCAAGCCACGTGGTTAGCCAAGGTAGGTCCGAGTATAGACGTGGGACATGTAAACTGTAAAGTAGGAATAACGCGTTGATAGTTGATACACAACTCCTGGCTCCTGCCCATAATATTCCAAACATTATTAAAAGTTGGTTAACAAAATCCATGCAAAGAAAGAGATTTACGGCTTCTAGCTTTTGTTTTGACCCACACACGCTTTCTTCACAAATAATACAAACTCTTAGGTCCGGTTGGATATTTTGAATTCAATAGCCATATAAATTGCATAGAAGGTGTGTTTGAATGAATTGATTTTTAATTTAATAAATATTTAAATTTTATAAAATTCAAATAACATGAAGTTTATTTCTAAAATCATAATAATTTTATTGTTTGGATATTGTGAAAATTTAAATATAATTTTACATTATAGTTAAATAAAAATAAAATATAAAATTTTATTAAAGATTATTTATATTATAATAGTTTAACCTAGTGATATAATTTGTGGAGTATAAAGTATATAGTTTAACCTAGTGATATTGTTTGTTAGTGATTATGAATGATAAATGTTCGAACCGAGCTAATAACAAAGTTACATTTACATAATGAATAACATATAGAGGTGGTTGGAGGCGGAGGCCGAAGGGTGGTGGCGGTGGCACCCAGCGGAGGTGGTGGACGATGGTGGTTGTTGGCAGCTGTGGCGGTAGGAGGTGGCAGTACGGAGGTTGCTGCCTGCAGCGGTGGTGGAAGGTGAAGGTTGGAAGTTGTGGTGGTGGTGATAAACGCAAAGTGAGTTGTTATTGTATATAATAATGGACCAAAATATATAATTTAAATTTTTAGGATTTAGTGTGTGTACTTAGTTTTATGGAATTGAGATATTTGGAATTCCAATTCAATTCAAATTCTAAATTTTAACGGTGTTGTCAAACGACGTAATTGGTTTTAGAGACCCTAATTCAAATTCCAAGCCAAAGAATTGAGATATCCTAAATATACCATGAATTTAAATAACGTGGAATTTGTTTTCAAAATTATAGCAATTCCATGGTTTAGATAATATATAAAATTCAATTGTAATTCTAAATTATAATTAAACTAATCTATATTATAAAATAGCTAGGTAATTGACTAAGGCTATTTAGAGGTTGAGATTAAATTATCTTTAAAAATTTAACGGTTGTGATTCACCCTCATATTCCCTATTTTATAGTTATCTATTTTTAACTCCCTATTTTTATTTCCCTATTATAAGTCATCCCCTACAATTAATATTATGAGCAGTCACCCATTTTTCTTTTCTCTATCTTATAAAACATCAATCCATCAACCATATTTCCCTATTACAAATCACCCATATAATTAATATTATGAACATTCATCCCTTTTTCTTCTTCATATCTTATAAAACATCAATCCATCAACTATCACTTGAATCAATGTACCCCTCAACTGTAATATTTTTTAAATCGCACATTCTATTTAGGCACTGTCATTTCAATTGACAAAATCAGATATACTGGCATCGTGCCATAGGCACGGACTTGAAGATATAGTATTTTAATAATATGTCAAATATATAGTCTAGCCTATTGGTAGTGATTGTTAGTGATTATGAATGACGAAGTTTCAAACCTTGTTAAAAACACGATTATTTTTATGCTTTTAAAAATAAATAGCATATAATGCTTGTGGTTGACAACGACAATGGATGGGGCAGTGGATTTCAGTGGAGTTAGTGGCGGGTGATGGTGATGGCTGGAGGTGGTATCAGAGGTGGCAGCCAACCACAATGGTCAGAGGTGGCGGCCAGCGGTGGTGGTTAGATGTTGTGGTGTTGATGGTGGTAAAAGGAAGGTGAGTTATTATTGTGTAAAGAAAAGATGACAAATGTGGTAAAATTTAGAATTTAAATATAGAATTAATTTTTTGGAATTGAAATATTTGGAATTGCAACTTAATTCTAATTTAAAATTTTAACTATGTTCTCAAACAACAAAATGAGTTTTGGAATGATGGAATCCCCAATTCCAATACTAATTCATGAAATTAGCCAATTAGGATATCCAAGCATACCCTTAATTACTACTGATTCTGGGTGTGTGTTGTAAAAGTGAGAAATGTGTGCTACATATTTTCCTACACATTTAGACGATTAGTGCTCGATCGGTTTGAAATTAATTAACGACTGTAATTATGGGTTCAATATTTGAGAAATCACAAGTTGAAGGGTACTGCCGTACTGGGAATAATCGCATGTGCGATTTTCAAACAAAGAATCGTATGACTAATCTCATCTAGCTGTGGAGCTCGTGATCAATTGTACGATTAATTTGTTTCTAAGGCTGATTTATTTGTTACAAGCCTGAGATGAGCCTCGTGGAATCGGAGCAATCTATGTTCAAGTTCAACCAATTTACCACCTGTTAAGTAAAATCCCCATCTTAACCAAACTCGAGCTAAATGGAGTCATTAAAGTTTAAACCACACGTTGGTGACAAGGTTTGTATTAATCAAGCTTACTATGTTGATTTTTTTTTTTTTGGTTTCTAAAGATCTCACAGTCCGAAGAATATTCAAAATTAATTTTCGAATCAAGTATGACCACAATGAGCGGTAAAAGTTTCCTTACCAAATTCTATTATAGTGCATGGTCCGAATTTGAAATATATGATTAAACTAGAACAATCTCTTATCAGATAATCAACATGTTAGGGGATAATCGAGACTATTATTGTGTTATGCATGTCACCCCTTTAATTTTTTTTTTTTTTTGAAACGATACTAGTAATTACACAATTACCACAAGTACAATCATTTAGTATTTGTTTGAAATTTGATGTCATTAAGAAAGAAATGTAGGACACGTTACGTACTCCATAGATATGCACCAGAATCGAGGGATGGAGCTGGAGCCTGGACCTTGCTTTCTAAAATGTCCAACTATAAAGTGTCTTTTTCCAAGGATTAGTATGGGCCAACACAATGGTTGATTTTGTTTGTGATTTTCAATCTCAGCTTCTTTAATTAAGTTCAGGTCTCTCTCTATAGAATAGACATACAGTGTACCCTTTGCTAATTTGGGATTTGATGTGGAAGCTGATTCGCTGCACGAAGGCCAGAAAACAGCCAATTGGGATCGCAGCAAATTAGAGCTTATTTTAATTGGATTAGAAATTTTGATTTTACATATTTTTTTGTTAAGTAAATCTCAATTTGCTTTTTTATTTTCCACCGTGATCATGATCAAGCCCAACTGTCAAGTGGGGCAGTTACGTCTGCCAATTTGACTTTAAAAATTACAAATATTTATGTTGGTGATTTGTTGCTCGACTCTAGAGTGGTCGGATGTTCAAACCCATAGATTCGTTATTTGTTTTAAAAAAAAATATGAATAATATATTTATTTCTATTAAATGTATATCAAAATTAAAAAAAAAAGTTGTCTTATCATTTTATCTAACTTGACACACTGTGTGTTTGTATGCTAAGCTTTGAAAGAGACGAGCTTCGTCTTACCATTTAAAATTCATAATAACGTACTCTAGATGTATAATATGTGAATTATTTTGTTCTTATGACTGGATTTAAACTAAAAGAGCTAATTGCATGTTTTCTTGAACAAGCTAGCTAGATGACATAAAGGATTAGTGATCACTGATTAGGCACAAATCTCGTCCCACACGCTGCCTTTTATAGTCATGCCAAAATTGTAACTATACCCTTTTCTTTTCTTTTCTTTTCTTTTTTGTTTCCTAGTTGATATTGACATTTTCATGAGATTAACCTGTATACAATAATTAAGGGTGATAACTGATTTGGAAAATTTCCCAATAGTTATTACTTATTAGTACAATATAACACCTCAGTATTTGGATAAGCTTATGCCTCATGGTATTACTTTTCATCATTTGAAATCCTCACAGGCTCACACCGTTCCACCCAGTTCATATTTAAAACGTAGAATTATTAAATGATATATAATTAATATTAAAATCGGTCATAGTTACAAAAACGCTCGAGTATAATCAAAATTTTCATATCACATAAGGGTAAAGTTGAAAGATCGATAAAGTAAAACATCTCAAATGTAACTTTTACCGAGTACTTTGAGTAACTATGCCCATTTGAGAATAAACGTTATCACTAGGCCTGACAGTTGAGTGAGTTGAGTCGGGTTTGGGTCGGGATGAAATGTATAACGGGTTGAAGTGAGTCAAAACTTGTTACAACCCAAGTATCAAATAGGGCGAAATGAGTTGAGTTGGAACGGGTTGGGTTGAAACGAGCAACAGTTTAAAACGGGTGACCCGTCTTAGCCCTATTTTTTTTCTTCAAAAATGCATAAATTTATGGTATAAAAAGTCACGGATCAAAACAAGTAATGGGTCTAACCCACTTTAACATACCCCAACTCAACCCGTTAATATTTTTGGGTTGAATGAGTTACCCATTTTGACTCAAAAAAATTAACAGGTTTGGTTGGATTGGGTAATTAGGGGTTGAGTTGGATGAGCTAATGGGTAATGAGTTGTAATTGTCAGACCTAGTCACCACTAATATTGTACCCCCTTTCGCTTTATATATAAACAAAACTAACCGATTTCACACAGATTAAGAAAGTAAGTTAATTAGTTAAATTGTCTTGACTTTATATAAAACAAAAGTATACTAACTAAAATACCCTTAAGTATCCCGCTTAAAACTGAAGATAATTAATACGATATTAACTCATTGTGTGTAAGGAATGTGCATCCATCTTGAAAAACAAAAGAATTAACAAGGGGTATTTTTGATACAAAACTTTTTAAAAGTTGTGAGTAAAGTTTAATATAATGATTTTTACTTATATTTAAGGATACCAAAATTTAGTATTTTTTACTTATATATAAAATTGGAGGGAGTATTATCTTCGTTCGAAACAAAGAGTTAATGCTTGCAAAGTCTCTTAAAAAAAAACTAATCATATTCTTGGAGTAATTAAGTAAACACCCATCTCCTAATTTTCGATTTCTTGAGAATATAAATTCATATACGTGATCTCGTGATCTGTAATACCCCATAGCTATGATTTTTTGGCATGGTATTTTTTCCACTAGGGGTGGTAAAATGAGTGTTATGGATAAATGAGTGTTAGACTATTATCAATGGATAACAAGTTACAACTTTACAGTATTTACGTGCTATGGAAAAAAAAAAACTGAATTAGAAGAAGAAGCTAACCATAAATATTAGGAGTATACAGTTTGAAATTTTAATCCTGATGTAGATATTTTAAAAATATTTTAGTATCAAAAAATATTATTCATAAATATTATAATTGGGATTACGAAATTTTTATTTCCCGAACTGTCGGAATCCCGATTCGTCAGATCCCGACACTTATCAAGAACAGGATCAGAAAAAAATTAAAATCTCAAATTCTATTAAGTTCGAGATGAGGGAGATTGGAACGGGTCCCATCCCGATTCCATCCCTAAAATTTAAGATATGGAATTGAAATTGAAGCTCAAATGATTCAATGAAAAATTGAGTTTTTTTTCTCTCAAGTTGCAGTTGAAAGCATGAATCTCTTGCTTCCAAATACAGTAGAGGAACATATTATAGAAACTAAAAAGAATAAAATTAGTTTTGCACTCAACATTTATAGCCCCTTTTTCTGTTAAGGCCGTTAAAATATAAATTTGTCCTCAATTTAAAAAACATATTTTAATTTAAAGGTATAATATTACGATTTTAAGCTTATGGTATTATTACAAGCTTTAGTATACGTTAGTATTGATAGATCAAATCTACTTACTAATATGATAAGTTTGAGCTCGTAATATTATGTATCTTTGATTTATTATACTTGTTTTACTCAAGAAGCTCTGCAAAGTCGTTGTGAGAATGAAATAAATTTTCCTAAATATACTTTTTTTTTGCAATCAGAATAACTTAAGGAATGTAGGTTTCTTGAGAAAAAAACTAAAGTTACGAAATCATAAAAATTCATCAGCATAATTTTTGAATAAAATCTTTATATGGAACTTTCAAAAAAATATGAGGCTTGATTAGAATGAAATAACATGAGTAACTTATAGGAAAAATGAAATCAAACGTTGAGCATTGGCTTAGTAAATGAGTGAGTTGGGTTGATTATGAGTTGGATTGAGACCGGTAACATGTCAAAATCCATTAAAATTCGAATATTAAAGGGATTGGAATGGATCGGGTTAATCCAATTGGGTTATAACTGTTAACGGGTTAAAGTGGGTCGGCCCACCTTAACCTCATTTTCCCCTAAAAAGTCATATTTATAGAGCAAAAACTATCGGAGGAAAATTAGTAACGGTGCGTCCTTTTTAACCCGCCATGTTAATGAAAATATTAACGAGTTTGGTTGAATTAAATAATTTTCAGGTCAGATTGGGGGTTACTTAACGAATTCTGAGATATAATTGACAAACCTAGTTGAGTACGATCGATCAATTACAAAAACGACATCGACAAATAGAAATGCTAGGCAATAGTTGTAGAAGATACATGGTAGAGCTAGGACAAAGATATTTTTTTGTAGAGGATACTTTGCTAGACTGATCGAATAATTAGAATATTATTAGGATAATACTTGAGTCATTCTCATTTTGCATTAAAATATGAGTATTTTATGATGTGACATATTCTCATTGGCTGGAGTGCTGGGACCTACAAAATGCCCAACCAATAAGAGTATGTCACATCATAGAGTACCCATAATTTAGTGTAAAATAAGAGTGATCCTAGCATTGCCCATATTATTAAAGGAAACATACTTAGTTAAGTATTCTTAAATAGTTATTAATACTCCCTCCGTTCTTGATAATAAAGTCTACTAAGTGTTTGTGTGGTGGAGCGTCTTGGTCAAAACACTGGTAAAAAATAATGCGTTTTCTCTTTAAAAGTGTTTCAATGTAGCGTTTTAAAATATAACATTTTAAAAGTGTGGAGCGTTTTAAAAATGTAGAGTGTTTTAAAAGGCTCCAATTTGTAGCGTTTTAAAAATACGATACGTTTACAATTATTCTGTTTATGAAAAATAGCGTTTTGAAATAGTTTTCCAAACGTGTTTACAAAAATAAAACTGCATTTTGAAAAAGCTGCGTTTTCAAAACGCTGCACCAAACAAAGCCTAATTTTCTAAAAGTTGTTCTGATGCAGCGAAACAATTTAAAGGAACTCTTACCACGAAAAATTCCTATCAAATAAGTCTATGACGGATTAGGGTTCTCAAGCACTAAGTAAGGAGAATAAGAAAAATCAATTTATTATTAAAACCGTCTAATCAAACGTTTAAGATGGTATTTATATCCTTAAAACAATCTTTTTTTTTCTTTTTTTTTCCTTCTAAGGGGGGCATGGGAAGGGATCGAACCTGAGACCTTACAGGTTGTGAAGCCCCATGTCTACCACTGGGCCACCCCCTTAGGGCTCCTTAAAACAATCTAAACACTGAAAGGAATAAATAAACAAATCTGACAAAAAACCCAAAAAAACAAACTTGTCACATGTTTCACCCAGCGAGTCTTGTAGACCTCGTCGAGTGCTTCGATTTGATATGCGGCGAGTCCCGTAATTCATCAGAAATCAAAAGTTATGATCAATTGAAGGAAACATCTCAATAATGATTTCTACTATTGCTTTTTTGATCCCAAGTTACATTTTCCATCCTTAAATTTCGATTTACCTTTAGACCTCTCAAACTTTGTCAAAAACGTATTCGCTACCTGTTCTACATCATGTTCAGAATATATATTCACTTTTTAATATATTATTTCATCATTTTACCATGATTTATTTGATTGGTATCACTTTTCACGAGTTCATTTGAATAAACAAAAAAATATAAATATTTATACTGCAATAAATTATTATTTCAATCTGTTTGTCGAATAAAATTAATTTATTTTTTAATAATGAAATGAAATGATAATTCTACATCCTAAAATAATTATACAAAATAATCTGTCGGTCTCTCTCAAATTTGGTCATGGTCAAGAAGATTCTTGCATAGGAAAACAAGGAGCAGGTCTTTAGATGTTTGACAAATGTAGGCGAAGGGTCAATATAGATTACCACAAAGAATACTTTTAAAAAGAGAAGAAATAAATAAGAAAGAAAACTTGTACAGAAAGTTTCAACAACTAGTCACAGAATATAATGACCCACTTCCATTCCTCTTTCTATACATTTTCCTATTTTACATAGACTCGTATATTATAAATTAGAATTAGTATATTGTAAGATAATATTACAGATTTTAATTTGTAAGATAGTCTAATTTTTTTTAAGTCAACTTATCAATACGCAATAAATCGGATAAAAAAGATCTGTTTCACAAAAAAATGACGGTAAAACCATCTTATCTAACGTTTTACATATATATTATTCGTTCATACAATGATTAGGTATTCATAGATGCACTATTATACATTACCACGTATTCATATTTCATAGTTGTCTATCCCAATTTTAGCCAAATCATTTTAGACTATAAAATAATGAGTATTCAAAAAATAAATCCAACCCTCAAATCAAACCAATTCATATCAGGTTGGAATGCTTTTTGATCCAATTGATTGATCAATCTTCTTTTATTTATTTATTTATATTAGTCGACATGATCAAATTACATGTATTTTTAAAAGGTTGACAGGGCATAGTACTTACGACACTCCTTATCACAAGCATTATATAATGCTTTAAAATCTTACAATTATGTCTATGTGATGTTTTTTGCGAGGTTAGAACAAATTACATCTGTAATAGAACTTGAAAACTCGACTTTTCTATTAAAAAAAGTGCGTACTAAATGATAACTATAGTGGCGGTGCTAGCGCTTGAACAATAATAGTGTCTTTAGTGCGGGTTGAACCCCCACCTCTTCATTAAGAAAGTGGGGAGCAGTATCAGTTCGTTGGTAAATTACTCGTATATTGATTTATTATACTTAGATCAAGTTAGATATATTGTGCTCTCTTTTTACTCCATTCGTCTTGAAATTATTATTATGTACCCGATACACGGATTAAAAAAAATTGACTCAATCATTTATATTGGTATGATATGTAATTTCCTTTAAAACACATACATGTGTATGTGGACCAATTAAAGTAATAAGAAAAACTAAGAATAAAATAATAAAAAAATTTTTTACTAAAAAAGAAAGTTTATGAAGATGACAATTTTTTTAGGATGGACAAAATAGGAAAACATGAAAATAATTTAAAAATGAAGGGAGTAAAATATACAACCACTAGAGATTCATGGTAGATTCATTTATCTTAGATTTGTAAATTACTATTCAAACTTTGCTATACTTATATCCCACACATATTTGATTTGTTACAATATATTTTGTTGGTTCCTAAATAATTGTCATATTTTAAAAAAATTAATTAACTCTTTATAAATAAATTTAGCATATAGTTTTACTTTAATATAGGGAATAAAAAAAGATTTTCTTAAAGAGAAAAAAAGTTTAGTAACACTACAGTTTTTTTTTAAAAAATATTGTACTAGCTGCTGACCAGGTTGTATCATATCTTATCACAACAAAACTAACAAATTTGATGTAACTGTATTATTTCCTTTCTCGTAAGGGTGACGAAAGTGAAGCGCAATGGGAACAAATGTGGACGTGAAAATAAAAATGTAAGCACACACATATTTATATATTATATATAATATATATCTATAGGAGGAGAGAGAAAGGAAAAAATAAAAACATTTCTAGTGTGAGAAAGTGAGGGGTATAAGTTTCCGCGTAGAAAGATTAGAATGAGAGAGAGAGAGCTTTATTTTGTGTTTGTGTGCGCGTGTGATGATTTTTCTGGTTATATGAACAAGCAAAACAAAAAACGGTCTCAGTGACGACATCTAAGCGGAAATATCATTCTTTTCTTTCCCTTTGACAAAATTTCACACCTTATTTTCACACCACCCTCCATATAAATCGTTTTTTGGATTCTCACTTTTCTCTCCAGAAACCCATCTTTTCAATCAAATTCTAGATTAATCTAATCTGATTTCAAGCCAGTACGTGATCGATGGACCAAACTCATCTTCATCAACAACATCATATAAGTGTTAGTGTTGACACGGGTGGTGGTGGTGTTAGTGGCGGTGGCGCCGGAGATAGGTTTCCTCAATGGAGTATTCAAGAAACGAGAGACTTCTTGATGATTCGAGCCGAGCTCGATCCGACGTTTATGGAGACTAAACGGAATAAGCTTCTTTGGGAGGTGATCTCTACTAAGATGAAGGAGAGGGGTTATAATCGTAGCGCTGATCAGTGCAAGTGCAAGTGGAAAAATCTTGTCACTAGATACAAGGTATGTCTATCTCTGTATCTATCTATCTATCTATCTACCTATAACCTATATGTATGATATATATATATATATATATATATATATATATATATATATATATATATATATATATATATATATATATATATATAGAGAGAGAGAGAGAGAGTTTTACTTTGAAAATCTAGGAAAAACAAGATACTACCACCTCAAACATCAAACGCTAGGAAATGAAAAGTTTTAGTAATTCATAAATACCCTAGAGTTCTAACTTTGCTTTATTTCTCTTAAAATTTTCTCTACCTACATATATTACAAAGGTATATGTATGCCTTGATTGTCTCTTGTTTTTTCTAGTTCCCCCTCTCCCCTTTCTTTTGGTGATATATATATATATATATATATATATATATATATATATATATGTATTTCATTTAAGCTTTTATTCAATCGGAAGAATTTGTGCCAATGGTTATTGACGTTTGCTATATTTGCCCTATATATAGGGATGTGAAACGATAGAGACGGAAGCTATGCGTCAACAATTTCCATTTTACAATGAGTTGCAAGCAATTTTCTCCGCAAGAATGCAAAGGATGCTATGGATTGAGGCAGAAGGTGGAACAAGTGGGTCGAAAAAGAAAGGCACAACAATATCCTCTGATGATGAGGAAGATAATGAAGAGAGTGACGGAGATCAGAAGGGAAATCTCAAGAAAAAGCGAAAGGTTATGAAAGGCGGTACGAGTAGCGGTGGTGGAAACACGAGTAATTTGAAAGAGATTTTAGAGGAATTCATGAAGCAACAAATACAAATGGAGATGCAATGGATGAAGACGTACGAGGCGAGGGAGGAGGAAAGAAGGATAAAGGAAATGGAGTGGAGACAAACAATGGAGGCATTGGAGAATGAAAGGATAATGATGGATAGGAGATGGAGAGAGAGGGACGAACAAAGGAGAATTAGAGAAGAAGCTAGAGCTGAAAAGAGGGATGCTCTTATAACTGCACTTTTAAACAAGCTTAGGAGAGAAGGTCATATGTAGTGATCCGAAACAAAAGTTCTTTGCAAATTGTTTTTCTTCTTGTTTTTGAGAAGGGAGTAACTAGCTAGAAGCTCAACTTGGAGGTTTGTCTATGAACTCTCTCTCTCTCTCTCTCTCTCTCTCTCTCTCTCTCTCTCTCTCTCTCTCTCCTTAATTTGGGGAACAAATTTTGTCTACTGATTTTCACCAATATAATCAACCTTCTTTTGTTTTTGGGATTAGAGGAATCTATTGCATGTTGAGATATATGCTTCCATTTTTATGTTTTATTGATTATCTTAATCCTTCTAATTAAACATTTAAACATTCACTCGTACTAAACTAGTAATTAAGAGTAGGTCTCCCGTAAGACCATCTTACAGATCTTTATTAGTAAGACGGAACACCACTTCCTCATAGCTTAACCAACTAATAAATGGTGAGTCGGGTAAAAAAGATCTGTTTTACAAAAAATATCTGTAAAACCGTTTTATCCAAGTTTTTGCTAACTTGTAATAGGAAGGAAAAATACATACTCTCTCTCACTTCAAAAAAATAGTCTCATATCTTTGTTGGAAGGCAATCTATGACAATTTTAAATCACAAATATACATACATTTATTATGTCTAAGGCAATAGGTATAAGTTTATCTTCATAAATTTTTGGTTAAAGTTTAATCACGTTGATCAAAAAAAGTCTAGACGAGACTATTATTTTAGGACAAAGAGAACAAGATTCACTTGTATAGGTTTGATCCAATAATAAAGCTGATAATTTGTTCAAACTAAGTATGCGAATCGTTTAGACGTTTTTTTTTATTCCTTAAATCTAACCAAACCCTTCAAAGACCCCCTTACGAGATTCGATCCTGAGACCAACAGCCTGAGTGCTCTACCTAGTAGAGTAAACACTGAATCTTAATCGTTTAGACGTTATATATCGCATTTTCCGTGGTTCAAATAGGGGCAACAACGAACGATACATGAACCATATTATTATTACCACATATTGAGGACAGACTTATGGGTAAATGTACATGGTCATAGTAAAAAACTTGAAGATCGTACACGCTTGCTTTAGGTTGCAGTGGAATTGGTATTGTGATCGTTGTTATTGGTTAGAGTAGAGATCATCAAGCCTCATTTGGTTGTGAAGTAGCGAAGGGATCGATGAAGGAAATCTAGTAATTTTATCGATAGTCATTTTAACTCCGCATAAAATGAACACTTAGTTTGAGGTGTCAAAAAATTAATGTATTGTAACTTTTAGGTGACTCAAAATTGTCTATCTCACTCTCTGTCATATTCCATATCCCATTAAATCTCGGCCATACACCTTCTTTATTATTTTAGTCAGTTTTCTTTTTATAAGAAAACATGTAAGACTGATAAGATTGAGATCAAAGTAAAAGCACTACTAAGCTTCATAAATGTGTTTTGTATTTCAGATATCATATAGGATTCAGGTTCTTTTTTTTTACTTGGAAGAATAGATTCGAACGCCTACATTTGGATTTTGGGTTCATAGGTCAAGTGAAGTGATAATAAGTGTCGTATGTGTTTGTTTTTTTTTTTTTTTTGTAAATAGATGGCCACATCAATTTCTTTTATGCAGTTCATTATATCAAGTCATATTTTGATTGCGATTTTTACATCATTTATATATATATATATATATGTCTCACTGAAATAAAATATTTTGACGTTAGTTTTGAGTATATTTTAAATCTCTCTTCCACAATTTTTAAAGTACAATTTCGAGATCAAATCTGTAGAGCATTATACATTGTTGAGCTATTCCATAACAACTTACCTTTAACCTTTAAGACAAATTGATTACTTAACATAGTATCAAATTTCTACAAAGGCAACGTCTTCAAATAGGTATTGGGCTCTTGCATTTATTACTTGTAGTCAGGTGAAGTGGGTTAGATCTTGGGTTCAAGTCCTGCCACTAGGATTTATTATCCGTTTTTTTAAATGTTTAATTGGTTGAGACTCAACAATCTAATATACAATAGAAATCATAAATACACGTGTAATTGACTACAACTATTTAGAGGTTGAGATTAAATTATCTTAAAAAATTTAACGGTTGTGATTCACCCTCACATTCACATGTGTGAGAGTAGTTTTCCACTTTTAACTTACCATTACAAAGTCATCCCCTACAATTAATATTATGAACATCCATCATTTTTTCTCCTGAACAGTCACCCCTTTGATTGACTGAGCCTATCTGGCGGTGGGGATTGATTCCAGCCGCAAGATCAAACGGTTATGGATGAGTTACATCTAACCCCTTACAAATAACCCCATCCAATTATGAATCGAGTTTAAAATCACACTTTCTATCTAAACATTATCGTTTCAATTAACAAAATCATATATACTTACACCGTGTCATAAACACATATACGAAGATCTAGTAATTAATATATAGGATCACATAAATATTAGATCTTCTCCTTCAACACTTCTTTTCCTTTTATAGTCATGGATTGGAGGTAATTGGACTTTATTGAACAACATAGCACATGATCGAACGCATTTGAAGCAACATAAAAACTTATTTGAAAAAAAAGAACATTAGCATACCATATATAGTCGGAACATGTATTATGAAGGATACAATTATAACTAATTTTAATTAGGACTATAACTAATATTTTTGATTTTTTATGCTCCCTCAATACATTATTTTATCCATTAATATTGTTGAAGCCATACATGTCTTTCAAGCTTTTATTTTCACTAAGTTATATAATTTCTACATTCGTAAATTATGCTAACGAATTGTTTGTTCATTTCATATATATGTTAGATTTACATTTAACTAGTTTTGCTCTTTAATGATTGATAAAAACTTACGTAAAACAATCTTATGGTCATTTTTTGTAAGATGAATCTTCTTTACCCAATATATCGGGTGCTAGTGGGTTGAGCTGTGAGAGAGTGAGACTCCTTGTGGGAATTAAGATCCGTAAGACCGTCTTACAAAAGATGTATTCTTAATGATTCAATCTACTAGAAAAAATTGATATATATATATATAATGTTCCAACTATATATTGATATATAATTCATGTTCCGACTATATATGGTTTGCTAATGTTCTTTTTTTAAAATAAGTTTTTAGGTTGCTTCAAATGCGTTCGATCATGTGCTATGTTGTTCAATAAACTCCAATTACCTCCAATCCATGACTATAAAAGGAAAAGAAATGTTGAAGGAGTAGATCTAATATTTATGTGATGGATACTATATATTAATAACTAGATCTTCGTACCCGTGTCTATGTCACGGTTCCCGTATATATGATTTTTTCAATTGAAACGATAATATCTAAATAGAACGTGCGATTTTAAACTCGACCTATAGTTGAGGGGGGTTATTGTATATTAGATTTTTTTCGAATTAGTGAGCAAGAAAAATTGAAATAATTTAAGCTTGAGCAAATTGAATTTAGTTTTTGTGTGTGTAGAGATTGTCCATCCATGTCGAATAATGCTCCTGCCAATGTCAGACAGATGGAAAAGCTAATAGGAAAGACGGAGATCGAAATAGATCGAAGAAGAAGAAGAAGAAACATAAACACGACGGCATAAGTGCATTTCATTACATGAACTTTATAGCATGCTACATATATATTCATGTGTGAAATACATTAACTGGGCATGCAGATTGTTCTTTTTGTAGCTAGTTCGTTTACCATGCAGTCGATCAATTCGGTTGCATAATGCCGGAAATATTTATTTTTAATGTTGGAACTTGGAAATAATAACTTGGATTATCCGAATTGATGAATAAATTCATGCAATTTAATCATATATTTGATGTGTTTTACACTTGGAAATTGAATAACAAAAACAATATCTCTATAGTTTCGTCCCATGATTTGTTGCACCATCATTCTTTTTCCATTGCCATGCTTCGTTAAAATCACGATGTTCTTACAGCTTTTGTGATTTTCTACATCTCTGAATAATTGTTTGGACATGCCCAAAGACCAAAGTTGGTATCTTATAGTACTATTATTGTATGGAACAAATTTTGTAATTTTTTTTACTGAGTACACATATCTGAATCATACTTAACTTTTGGACATGTTTGCTACCCATTAGAGCAAGGCCAGTGGAGTTTTGACAAATCATACATGAATCTTTCTATCCAATGGAAAATCTTCAAGAATCTTCGAATATCAACGGAAGATGAACCCATCCTGCGCCTTGCTGCCCCCTTTCCCTTTCCACGTGTCATCATTGTAGTGGACATCATTTTATTTTCTCACATTGCTTTTCTTGACCAATTTTTAGTCAAAAAAAATAATTTTTTCCCCTGAATTAAAGAGCACATTGTTACCTATAAATAGATATTTGATTTATTTCATTTGGATATCAGAAAAAATTATATGATTTTTTCAAGTTTTTAGTCATTTTTATGTAAAAATATTCAATTAATAGAGATAAAAATGGTGGGGTATGTAAATGTGTTGGATTTTATGTTATCATTGAAAAGATATTTTGGTTTCAAATCAAATGAGTGTCAAATAGATTATTTTATTAATTTTTAATGATTGTGTTTGATTTTTGGCTCAATTGAATCAAACCACTGTACTTGCTCTTAAAGTGACAACATACATGTGGGTAGAGTCTAATTCTATTAGGCCAACCTTAAATTTTCTTTTGATTTCTTCCATTGAATAATTAATTTTCCAATAGGTTTTTATTTGTAACGAGTTCGAGAGTTCGATCCGTTATGTGTAGTGTAAAAATTGACCTACTAAACATGCAGCTCCTTAGGTCACCAAGTCTACCACAAGCCGATCCAAAAGTCCATGAATGGTGTTGGTGTCTATTAATTATGTGCGACCACCATATAAAACACATTTAATTTTCACATTTTCCCGATGTGGAATTGAGGGTATTACAATCTCCTCCACTTAAATCTTTGACGTCCTCGTTAAGGTCGAACCGTACCCGGGGTGGTGTAGGATACAAGAGGTGGCTCCCGATGACTTGTACAATATTTTGTTCTGACATTTTTGGGTTGGGACGCGCTATGATACCATTTCTAACGACCTGAGCCCGAAAAAACGATCCGTTACGTGTAGCGTACACACTGACTCAAGAAACACACAACACATTGAGTCACCCAGCCTACCAGAAACTGATCTAAAAGTACATGAATGATGTTGGTTCATAGTAGTAGTGTGTGGTCACCATATAAAGCATATTCAAATCTCACATCTATTTGGGGGCGAGCCAAAATGCTACACCGCGGGAATTGGGAGCCAGCTCTTGATTCCCGTATGAGCCACATCTTAAATCCTTGACGAGACCTCAATGATTTAAGTGGGGGAGATTGTAATACCCCCAAATAGATGTAAGATTTGAATGTGCTTTATATAGTGGTTACACACTTTTAATATACACTAATATCATTCAATGACTTATTGGTTGGCTTGTAGTAGACCTGATGACCCAATGTAATACGTGTTTAGTGGACCCGTGTATACGTTACACATAACAGACCTGACTTTCTAGCTCTTATTATAAAGAAAGGAAAATGATAGGGTTAGAGAAGATCAACTCATCGTTTGAAAGGCTTTAAGGATTGTACAATACAAGTGTTGTCTTGTACAATGACTACAGTCCGGTAAATGTAGCATGGCGCTAAGAAAATTATCTACCTTTTCCGTTATGAAATTATTGTTTTATTATTTTTTTTAATCAAAGAGACAATCTTTCATAAAAAAAATTTAACTTATAAGTTTTATTTTAAAAAATAATCGTAAAACAAATAATTTGTAGTTCCAAAAAACTACTACAACTTGCATGTTTATGGTTTTTAAGAAATACATAAATATAAGTTCAATTTTCATTTGAAAAATAATTTATTTATCTTATAAAAATCAAACATAACAATAAATTAGGATTGAATGGAGAATTTAGTTGATATTTATGTAAGCAAATATTGATGCTCCTTCCGTTCCACCGAAAAAGACTATATTTGAAAAATTGAATTATTAATGGTTATCTAATGGTATTTGAATTTGTCATAATTATAATAATATTTTATTATAATCAATGTTTCAATATCAAATATAAATGGTAAATTTGAAATATTATAAAAATTATAAACATAATTTTTGAAAATAAACTTTTGAATGGTAACATTAAAAAATAATAATAGAGTGAGGTGAAGATTAATAAACGTTATCATTTTACTAGTGTCTGTATCTTCTGGTGCATTAACCATTTGTACTTAATATTGATTTAGGTACAAATTAGACTGAAGCACCATCGTAAAATCAAAATAGGTATAATGACGTACCGACTACCGATTCAGTGCAATACAATAGCGAATTAGTGATGCACTATCCAGACTAGAGCATCAATATTGTACCATAGTCATCATATGACTTAGGGGTGGCAATGTCTGGCACGGCACGTTAGCACGAACTAATAAGGCATGATTATAAAACACGATTACAGAGACAAATGACACGATAAGCCCAGCACGACACGACACAACACGAAACACGACACGAAAGACACGAAATTGTTAATATATTCAAATTAATATTTATTGTTGTATTTATGATCAAATAAGATAGATAATATTAAAACACGATAATGAGGCACGAACACGACACGATAACACGTATTGCCACCCCTATTATGACTCATATTGATCCAATGGATATTCAGCATCGAGACATTGGATTATTTGGATGGGCGTTTATTATTGATTATTTAGAACTCTTTAATAGTCAACTTACGGCTTATTAGATAAAAGGCAATTAAATGATATTTTTGTTTTTTAATGATAACGTCAAAGATATATATCAAAAAAATTATAAGAGAAATGAAACTTATCTAACATGTTTTGATTTCAAACCGACATCTAGCCATAAGCCATCAAAGAGTAGTTGAACTTAGGGCTCACTAAAATTAATAAACTTACAACAAAGTTAAATAACGATGAAGTTGATGGTCAAAACATCTGCCTTTCAGAAATCTAAATATATTTTAGTCCATTCAACTACGAAGACATGTTATAACCAATATTAAAATTAATAAATAGAAACTCAACTTCAAATAAACACAGAATGAAGATTGGAACTGGTCGAAGAATGGAACCGAATCACTCGATTTGGTTCGGTTTTATTGTTTCAAATAAAAAAAATGCAATCAACTTATACAAATAAAAAAATATATAGTCAAACTTTGAATTAAATAAATAGTCACTTTTCCAATAAGCGCAAAGAGGCTACCAATAGTAGCACTAACATACAAACAGAGAAAAGTGATGTTAACTTTTTAATGTACCCTTCACACTTCTCTTACAAATTAAAGTATAAGTTACAAATAAGCACAATAATAAAAGTTTAAAAGAAACAAAAAAAACAAACAAGGTGTGTGGGTAACTACGTGTAAAGTGTAATGTGCGAATGTAAATTAGAATTTGGTTACATTGATCTTTGGTACTTCCTTGCAAAATATAGAAATACTAAGAATTAGAATTACTAAAATATTATATATATATATAATAGTTTAATTCGATTTGACATAAAAAACCACCAGATAAGATTTTTGCCCAACCTCATTATTATTGTAACAGCAAATCTTTACTTTATTCTCTCTGTCCCTTTTTCATCCTTTTTTAGTTAATCTAGGAAGAAGGAAAATCTCAAATAAGGGATACATATGTATTGCAAGAGTGAGATTAACCACGCCCTTAATTTGTATCTCTATATTTCATATATTGTATTTTATGACATCGGGTATAATATCTCAATGTAATACATAAGATGTAAAGATAAAAAATTAGGATGTAGTTAGCTCCACTCGTATTACAATTAATCTCTTTAAAACATGAATGCAATTGACGAAGGTACTTGTTCCTCCCACCGTTTCACCAAAAAAGTCGGTATTAAAAAATTCTAATTATTAAAGGATATATAACTAGTGTTAAAGTTTATTATAACTAAAAAAATATTTAAGCATAACCAATAGTTAAAATTAGATGTGTAGGTTAAAGTTGAAATGTTATTGAGATAATAAACATAATTTTTTGAAAATAGACTCTTAATGTGAAACATCCTAAAATAATATGATGAATTTTTTACCCTGAACGAAGGGAGTATTTCTTTTTTTTAAAATATTTTTGATGTTTTTATTTGTAAGTGCTTGATGCAAATATTTTTTATATAACATTTGTTGACATTTAGAGAATCATCATTACAACTGCTGATTTGATCCTATATGACTATGAGTAATTAACACCATCAATCATATGTGACAAATTTTCTCTCTTCATTCACATTCAATTAAAGAAAACTTCAATTCATACTAGTGACATCTATCCACATCCCTCAACCGTGGATGCTATTATGCTACGTTATATCCACATTTCTCAACTATAGTTGCATTTAAGAGGATTTTTTCTTTTGGTTTGATCCCTTCCTATACCCCCTTAAGAGGAAAAAATAAATAAATAAAATGTAAAAAAAAAGAGGATTTTTCTTTTAAAAAATGTATAAATTTTAGGTGACATCTAATTTTTTCACATCTACATTAACATTGGTGATGCTCTTAAATACTGATGTCAAAAGCACAAGTATTACTATTGTCTCTTATACTAAAAATGTATATCCTCATGTTAAATACCTTTTTTGGAAGAGCTTATACTACCACTTAGTGGTTCTACCAAACTCGGATGATTAGTACGTCTTAAACTTTCAGGTCTAGGGACACTTTTGAGAGATAAATAAAAGAATGTTACCAAAGGAGAGTTGATTTGAGAACTACCACTTTTAAATATCATAATTTTGCTACTTTATATCCCTAGAAATTCAGTGTCCATGAAAATATTTTTCCTAAATTAAAATAATTAAATATATTTTCATAAATTCGCATCGCTATTTATACTAGCATTGCTTACATGCAATGAAGGAGGAGTGGGTAAATTTATTTCTGGGCACATAAAAAAGACACTTAGTTTGAGATAAATTTTTTTTACTTTTTGAAAGAAATATTCAATTTGAGACAAAATGAGTATAATATATCAATTATCCTATTCAATAAATCAATTAAACAACCTACAAAACATTCTATGTACCATTAGAACTATCAAAACAGACCAATAGGACGGATTAATAATGACAGACTTGAGAGAGAGATCGACAAGGGTTTTACTTTTACTTTTAAGAGAGTTGTTTGAGTGAGTTGATGGGTTTTTAACTTTTCACCTTCTTTTATGTCTTTGATCTCAAGATTTTGATCAACGGTCCCTATAATTATAGAGTAATTGTATTTACAGCACAAAAAATAGCGACATGCTCGCCCCGACTTGCCCGCCCAACCCACCCTTTTAACCTGATGGGGTTGGCTGACCCAATGAATTTGACCAATTTTAACAGCTCTAGGTACCATCACTCAAGTTCAAAGAAATAGAAGAGTAATACTCAAGCTACTTAAGGTGTACCTTATTTTGTGTGTTCACAAAAGATACACATAATATGATAAAATATTGTATACACATAATTAAGTACTCATTAAGTAACTCAACATTACTCTTTAAAAAATCTATACTGTAAATGAAAATTAAAGTTGGATGTTGGAAATACACCTCAGTGACCACTGACCAGTTCATCACAGCCCCCCGTAACCCACACACACCTTTTTAAGATTTTAAGGTTTCTTGCTTCTGTACTTGGCACTAGGTTGTAAGTGAACCCAACGGTTTGCGAATTTAATTCGACATGATTTAATGTAACTTTAAAACAAACTACCTAACCTCGATAGTTCACAAAAAAGCTTAGCTCGGCTCAAGCTCGTATTTGTAAAAAAAAACAAATTCACGTTCTTATTTATTTATTTATAAAACTCTTTTAAAACAAGGGAAAAACAAACACACTGAAGATCAACTCAGCTTTCACGGCATAATAATTAATAGGCCAGGTTAAAGGCAAGCATGCAACCCGATCCTAAGACCAAGCTTTAGGGAAAAATAGTAGAGCAAAGTAATTTAGTATGAAGCTCGGCATGACCCAATCGGTTCCTTTCCAGAAAGCCACAAGCTTTTTGGTTGATTGGCTAGGAGAATACAATCATTGAAAATGTAATGTCTCCAGGCCAAAAGCCCCGTTCGCTACGCATAGTCCATAGATTAACTCACTATACACCTAGCATCGAAGGTCAACGGGGACAACCATAGCTCACCAAAAGTGATTTGTCACCTTATAAAGCATTCAAACTTCACATCTACCTCATGTGAAAAGAGATTGTTACAATCTTTTCCACTTAAATACTTAACCTCCTCGTCAAGACCGAATAGTATCCGGACGATACAAGACTCACGAGGTGGCTTATATGGGGATCAAGATGTGGTTCTCACCTCCCACAATGTAGCACTTCGGTCCGTACAACACTTCATTCCCATATTTTTTGTCGGGACTCGCTCTAATATTATTTGTAACTCCGCGAGCTCAAAATCTTCGTCTGTCACAAATAGGGGTGGTAATTGAGTGTTAATGGATAATTTTGGGTTAGGTCATTATCCATTGGCCTAATGGATAATTGTCTTACCCAAAGTTATCCATTAACACCCAATTGTCACCCCTAGTCACAAGTAACCCACTCATTAGCTCACTAAACACCTAGCACCTTGAGTTAACCAGGCCAACCACAACACACCCTAAAATCTATGAACAATTTTGATACTTAATTATAGTAACTTATAAAACACATTCAAACCTCACGGCTATAAAACTCGTTTAATAAACAAGGCAAACACAAACACACCGAATCTCATCTCGGCTTGCTGGTCCTGGACAACCTTAAGTCAGAGGTAGGTCCGCACCCGGCTCTAGGAGACTAGGACCAACTTTGGAAAAAAAGAGAGGGCCCAAGTAATTAAGTATGAAGCTTGGTCTGGCCTCACTAACTGTTTTCTTTGCAGAGCCCACAAGCTTTGGGAGGCCTGGGTAAGCTTTTTGGTTGATTGGCTTGGAGAATACAATCATTGAAAAGATGGCAATCATACTTGGCTTGAATTGTTTTTCCCTTGTCCCTTCCACCTTTTACAAAATCCAGTGAAGAACACAAAGTTTAATTGAATATTAATAAAAAAACTTATATAAGATGATTTTACATATATTTTTTATAAGATGAATTTTTATTATCTAACTCACTTTGAATTGGTAGATTGAGATGTGAGATAGTGGAGCTTCGTCTTACGAATAAAGATCTGTAGACGATTTTATATGAGATTTACCTGAATATTAATTGTATTATAAATAAATGCATCCAAACAGATTTGAGAATTTTAGGATAAATTCAATCCTAATTTAGTGAAGAGCCACAAAGTTCATGGACTAGTTGATACAAGAGAATTTCAAGTGTTTCTTGTTCAAACTCAAGGCAAATCTCTTCAAATAATTTCAAATCATTTCTGGCTATCCAAACAGCCCCTCGTTTTAATTCTTCTTCGGCCAATCTACAAACTTCTTTCAACATGTCAACAACTAAGTGGTCATTTTCTTTAGTCTTCAAAGGCATGTTTGTTCATGGACTTAATTGCCCTTAGTTCTTGATCATCATCTTTCACTCTACTCTTAAAATTTGTAGAGTGGTCATATTTTAGTGAAGATATCTTTCTTGAAGTCAATCCCATTGTCCCCGAGTTTTCTGAAAGGCACACAAAAACATCAGATTAATTTTTAGTTACAACATACAAATTATTTCAAATTAACAATATAATGAAGAAAATCGATTTTTATACGCGTCAACTAATTCAGATGTGTCTATGGAATAGGCCGATTCTCTAAAACAAGGCTTATTTTTGTAATGGTAAATATAATATTAAAAAGTTTGACTTTTTAAATACGAGTTTTTGTTGTTTTTTGTTTTTAACGAAATGAGCAATGTCATATGAGCAAGCCCAATGGGTTTTGGAGCTGGATCTTCTATTCCAAAATTGTATTCCATCTTTTATTCTACCGTCGGATTCTTACCACGTGTCAATAAGAAATCTTCACAAAAGGAAATATTAAGCTAGATTTCACGGATTTTTATTATTATGTAAACACAATCAACTTAGTAATTGATTTTGTTTATTTACGATTGACACGTGACAAGAATCCAACGGTGAAATAGGAGATGGAATACAATTTTGAAATAGAGGATCCAGACTCATGGGTTTTCCCCAAAATCTAATTCAAATCATCCCTCCAAATTACAAATCTTAAAAAATCTAACCTAAATTAACAAGTGATTTTGGAAGAAAAAAAATCACCTCTTGAACCCCAAAAGTTCAAATCCAAGGTTGTCTTTTCATATGGTATGATTTGAGTGGTTGACATATTATTTTCTCTCATTGTTTTTCTTGACTAATTTTTAGCCAAAAAATTTATTTGTTTTTTTAATTTTTTTTGAATTAAAGTAAGCATTTTTACCTATAAATAGAAACTTGTTTTATTTTATTTGGATATCAGAAAAAAATTATATGATTTTTTTAAGTTTCTAACTATTATTATTGGAGATAAAAATTGTGGGGTATATAAATATGTTGGATTTTGTGCCCATTGGAAAGATTTTTGATTTTGAATCAAATAAGTATCTAATAGATTATTTTATTTGTTTAAAATGAGTTGAATTTGGTTTTTGGTTTGATTTTCTAAAACAATTGTACATGCTCTTACGGATATATTTTAAAAGATGAATCATCTTTACCCAACCCACTTATGTTGGTGGGTTAAACTGTAAAAATGTGAAGCTTCATCTTACAAGTTAGGATCGATAATACTATCTTACTAATACTCACAAAAGTTTGAACGATATGAACTCAAGGCCACTTCCAATTTCATGATCACAAACAATATCTTAAGGTCAAGTAATTAATCTTAAGTTAAGTTCTAAAATGAAAACAATCTTCCATCCAACCAAAATATTAATATTTGAAAAGTGAAAACTCTACTTCTTTACTAATACTCCGTCCATTTCGGCAAAAAATCTCTTCGAAAGTCAATTTTTATAAAAAAAATTGACATTTTTAATAACTCATTAGTAATAAAATAATATTTGTATACTTTAATTTTTTTAAATAGACTCTTTAAGTGAAATATTTGAAAATAAAATAGTATTTAACTCTTTACCGGAACGGAGTGAAAATATAAACATTAGTATTTGATCTGCTTGTTAACTTTCAATTTCTGATGGTCATGAAACGTACGTAGGACAGACAATAAAAAATAAATTATTTAAATGGAATATTTTCAAAATAGAATAGTAGTCTAGAGTTCCTTTTTACAAAACAAGGGAAGAGTAATAAAAGAAATTGTTTGGACTATTGATGGTGCAAAAAATGATCAAAATCCCAGGGTGAAAGAGTAATAATCTTAAAAGACAAACCTGAAATTATTGGAGCTCTAACTGGCAATGGAGAATCACGAAGACCACTACTAGATTTTGAATTTGAATTTTGACTATTATTTTCATTCTTTCTCTTCCTTGTAGTCTTCAGTTCAGCAGAAATCTCCTTCCGGTTAACTATGCGCTTTTCCGGGTATTTCCCCTTTAAACTCACTCTCGGTTTTGAATGAACATCCCTCTTTTGGCCCAAAACATTGCCAAGCTTGGGCCTTGAAGAAGGCCCATTAGTAACCTCTTCTTCCTTTCTTTTACATGCCTTCTTATTCTTCTCTTCTTTCCCACTCTTTTTCAAACTCTCTTTTTCCCTTCCACTCCCATTGTTTTCACCTCTCGCCATTTCCTTGGAGCCCAATTCAGACTTTCTTGAAATTTCATCCACTTGGTCAAGGCAAAGAAGTAGCAAATCATGGTTTTGTGGGTTCAAGAATGTGGGGACATCACGAAAAGACACCGATGTTTTAACGCGTCGATGGTGGGCTTGATCATGGGCCTCATCTTGGCCTCCCTTTTGGGGTTGTTTCATAATATCAAGCTGTGGCAAGTAATAATCTACATAGTTTGCTGACCGACTTCTTAGTATTGATTCCAGAGTTCTCGTTTTGGGAACTGAGGTGGTATCCGGAAATGGGTCTAGGCCCATTAGCCTTGCAACTATTCCTGGGGTGGAATTAGTGGGGGCTTGAATGAGGTTAGATTCAGTTTTTGAGGCTTGGGGTTGGTGAGTTGACACGGTTGAGGTGAGTTGGGGGAGGTGATCAGATGGGTGAGTTGGGGGACTGCCGTAGCATAGAAGCCGGCTTAGGATGGCTGAGAAGCATTTGGTTGTAGTGGCTGCATCTTCTGAACTTTCCATGATTCTGTGCGTAAGTGTTGTGTGTGTGAGAGAGAGAGAGAGAGAGAATGGGAGAATTGTAGAAGACTAAAGTTGGTAAATATTTAAGCAAAGCAAAGACAAGTGTCTTCAACAAAAACTCTCAAACAGGAGTACACAAAAGGAGAGAGAGAGAGAGAGAGAGAGAGAGAGAGAGAGAGGGAGAAGACGCCGGGGTTGAAAATATCGGAAGAAGAAAAAAAAATGGTTGATGTGATCTATGTTTTCCTTGGTCGTTGAATTTCATATTCACATTACTGATATTCTATAGTAGTACGACTGTACGAGTAGAAAAATAGTGGATTTTAAATACTCCGTATGATTATTTGGTTACGTTCAGATCGCGTTCAGACCGGACAATATTATATCAACAATTTATTACTATTATTATAAATAATTTATACCACCTTCGTTTCAAAATTATTACTTTATCCGTTCTTAAATTATCATTTTTTTTTTTCGTATGTTCTAAAATAATTATTCAGTTTAAAACTTACGTTTTTAGAACATCATTTTTACCATTTTATCCTTACTTTTTCATACTACTTTAATTAGTACATACACATGAACTTTAAAAAAACTACGCATAACGCATTAAACCAATATAAATAATCAAATCAATTGTTTTTTTCTTAATCCGTGCGGTGGATCAACTAGAACGATAATTTAGGGACAGAGGGAGTATTTTGTTTCCTTTTTTATTCATTCCAAAATAATTGTTTTGTTTGAATTTTTTTTAAGATAACACTTTTATAACTTTAATCTTACTTTTTCATCTCATTTTAATTATAAGCCACATACACATGAACTTTAAAGTAAATTATACATCAAACTAATATTAATAATTTATTCAAATATATATTTTTAAACCATGCGTTAAATTAACCTAAAAGATAATTTTGAAATGGATGAGTATTTTCTACGTTCTATAAATATGTTTATTTCGTTAAAAATGTCATATTTTTTAAATCTTATTTTAATGTTTTAATTTTTACGGTAGTACTACAGGTAAAAACTAAACAATCCCACTAGTTGTACATGATATTCCATATTTTTCAAATAATTTTTTTTCAATGGTTGTTGCTCACTTTCTCGTACAACCGACCTAAGTAACTTTGTTTTATTGAGAAAGTCCCATCCAATATTGACTACGTAAAAGATTTTCCATTCCTTCTTAAATACTCCCTCCGTCCCTAAATAATCGTCCTGCTTGACCCGGCGCACAGTTTAAGAAAAAGTAATTGACTTGATTATTTATATTGGTTTAATGTGTAGTTTCCTTTAATGCCCATGTATATGTGGCACATAATTAAAGTAGAGTGAAAAAGTAAGGGTAAAATGGTAAAAGTGATGTTATAAAAAGGTAAGTTTCAAAGTGGACAATTATTTTGGGACGGACGAAAAAGGAAAGGAGGACGATAATTTAGGGACGGAGGGAGTAATAGATACATTATTATAAAAAACAAATTAATTATATTATAAATATTAATATAATGTATTTTTTTTCAATATCTTTATATATAATTAAAATATGTAGAAAATTTAATAATAAACAGATAAAAGTGTTTGTTTAAAAAATGTACTACCGAATGAGAACAATTATATTAAAAATGATAAAAAAGAAAAGCAGGACAACTATATAGAATTGAAGAAATTTTGTGATTGCATAGAATGATATACTCTATGGCTCTACCTTTTAAAAAAAAAACATTCTAATCAACTTATTATTTCTAAAAGTTTGACAAGCTTACTCTACTACTATTTTTCATAGTTTGGTAACTATACTTTACAAAAAGTGTCAATATGATGCATGAAGTGGATGCTCTTAATATATATTATTGAAAAGACTAAAATGCCTTCTTTTAAAAACATAAAAACAAGGTTTTAAAAATCGTTAGGCAGTCGCTAGGCCACACACTAGTGTCTAGGACCTAGGGGACTAGTCGGGGTGTAATCGGGGCCTAGGCGGGGCTTAGAATTAAAGCATAATTATCATTTTTTTAAATAATTTACATTAAAGATCAAACACATTGACCTTTTTTTTTTTTATATTTGTCATTTTATCAAACACTTGTTTATATTTGTAAAATGAACAAAAATATACAAACCTACCACTAATCATAATTCTCAACAACCTCAAAGTAATAAACCAGTCAAGTTTAGAACTAAAAAAAATAAAAAATTACTCCACCTACCTACTGTCCCAACAACCCACAGTCTATCCTATCATTCCTAGTCTCTCCTCATTCTAAATTTCGAGTCGTGAGACAGCCCGCTTCTTCTTCATATTTTTTTTTCTTCTTTCTTCTCTCTATCTGGTAGACCGACAACCTCTTTTTCTTCCTTTCTTTTTTTTTTTTCTCTCTCTCCTCATTTTTTCATCTTCCAATCTCTTTCCTCCTAAATCTAACCCTTTAATATATCACCTCTCTCAGCCCACCGAATATCCACAAAATCAAACCCCATTTCTTTCTACCTCCCCATCTTCCTCACCATTACCACTCCCACTTCCTTCTCCAGTTCGCCCACCTTCCTTCTCCGGTCATCGCACGCCACAAAATCAAAGGTACAAAAATAAATTAGGGTCGGCGGGGTTTAGCGTATGCACTGACTTTACCGATTAGGCGACGACTAAGAAACTCGCGGCAGTGGAGAGGCGCCTAGCGCCTAGGCGGAGGTAGGCGGTGAGTTTTAGAACACTGCATAAAAATACTAAAATATTCATCTTTCATCACTATCAACCTTGGTTCCATAAACTCATGCATGATGACCTTCATCTCTCTCGACTCTGGCAAAGCTAGCCTCAGTTCTGAGCTTCGCTCAAACTTCTGTCACAAAAGTTCCAGCTCTGACTATCTTTCGCATCGCAAACTCTGCAATTGCGAGCTTAGGGCTCAATCCGGTACTCCCTATTGCAAATTTCAATGCTCTGACCTCTCCCTTTTGTTCCTGCGAAACCCGCCTCTTCAAATCCAAAGCACATCTCAATTATCAATTGTTCCACTCTTCTTTAATTTCACTATTGCATTTTTTTTTTTTTTTTTAAAATCATGTGTAGCGATCTTGTCATAATATGGTTGGGTTGATCATGTTGCCTGCCAACTTTCCTAGTAGGGAAAAGAGGCTTCCAAATGGGTTTTGACTTGAGAGAGAGAGAGAGATATAGATGTAAGATATATTTCTTACATGTTAAGAAAATCTTTATATGGTCAATAAGTGAGAATCACGATTGATTTGGAATTACTAAATTATAATAAATTATGGTTTGTAAAAATGGTAAGTTTCCTAAATAAATTCTACCTTGATGGACGATTGAGATTAAAACCCTAATAGGAATTTGGTCTTCTCTTTGCCTATAAAAGAAATGTAATGCCCATCATATTTATCTATTACGTTAAATCAACTCATTAGGTTTTTTTAGGCTAAAAGAGAGAAATCATATTCCGCCTCTGTCTCTCTATTATACTGCAGATTTCGGATCAAGGGCAAATCACTAAAAGCAATATGTCTTCATCAGGTATTTTAATTAAGAGCATTTTGTATGTTATTGTGATTATCATGAAGTTCAAGATCTATGGTTTAAGATTAATAACTTACAGTTGGTATCAGAGTACCGTTACGAACTCGTGATACTTCATTAAAATTACATGCAATATTATTGTTTTATGGAAAGATCCCAACCCCTTGTTGAATTCCGATTCATCAAATTAGGACGGCACTGTGATTTTTGTGTCGGTCAACTTTCGGTTGTGTTGATATGCTTTATACACATGATTGCTTGTACTGTTATGTCTTATTTAAATTGAGATACAATATTTGGAACATTAAGGTACTAAGAATGTGTACAAAATATTATGGACATGTATTAGTCATTTTGAAATCAAACATATATCATCATTTCAAAGTGTTGCTTCTGTAATGGTCATATTCAAATGTTCATCTTTTGCATAAGGGAAGCTTAGGCTGGAACGGCATGCTCAATTTGTTTTATGTTGTTTTATGCCTAGGAAGGTTAAGGGTAATAAATTATGCTTATTTTCTAAATAAAATTACACTTTATTCAAGGCTTGAAACATGAAAATTATAATAGTACATGAAATAAACAATGAGTTATTTACAACATGGTCCTGATATTTTTGGGCTTCAATTTTTTTTTTCAAAATTTTATGAATTTTATATTATTTTAAGAAAAAATTAATTATGTTTTTTCCGCACTAACCGTTTTGATATGTATAAAGTCTAATTATCACCACAGTGATAATTGATAATTAAATTAATGTTATTTATTATTTAATGTCAATGTTTATTGATGAGTCTTTTACGTTATACATACATATTAGAACGGTAATCACCCACAGGTGATTCTTATTCACATGTTTGAACAACATTAAAATTAATGTGTTAGAGAAAAGAAAAAATATCCACAAATATTTATCTTGTTCTTATACACATGATTAAGTTGGAATTAAGACTCATAATTAATTATGTGGAAGTTCTACCCACAGGAGAATCTTCTTTATGTATATTTAAACAATTTCTAATTCGTGTATATCTCTATTATATTTCAGCTCTTGTTTCTGTTAATTTGCACTCGCATACTTCATCTCTACCCTCTCTCAATGGTACCAACTTCTCAGAATGGCGTGAGAACGTTGAATTCACTTGGGGTGTTCTTGACCTCGATCTTGCACTCCAAACTGAAAAACCTTCTGCATTAACCGTAGAAAGCACCAAAGAGGATAAAGATCTCCATAAACTGTGGGAGAAAAGTAACAGATTAAGCCTTATGTTCATGCGAATGACAATTGCTGCAAACATCAAGACCTCTATTCCTGAAACGAAATTGGCTAGGGAATTCATTGAATTCGTTGCAGAACGCTTTAAGACTGCAGATAAGTCCCTTGTAGGGAAATTAACGCCAGAACTCACTACTACGAAGTTTGATGGTGCACGGTCAATGCACAATCATATTATTGAGATGCAAAATCTTACAACTAAGCTTCAGAATTTAGGAATGAAAGTGGATAAGAATTTTCTTGTCCAGTTTATCCTAAATTTTCTTCCTCCACAGTATGCCCCTTTTCAAGTGAATTATAATTCCATTAAGGAAAAGTGGACAGTGAATGAACTATCTAACATGCTAGTTCAAGAGGAAGCAAGGCTAACTCAACAAGGTGTTAACGTTGCGCATCTCACAATTCAAGGAGCGAATCATTAGTTTGGGAAAAAGGCCTGAAAAGGCCAGACAAGAGCACCACCCAAAATGAATAATAACGTCCAACCCCCTCAAGTCAAGGCAAAGAAAGAAGAAGTTTGTTGTTTCTGCAAGAAATCTGGACATTTTCAAAAAGATTGTGAAAAACGTCGTAATTGGTTTGAAAGTAAAGGTAATCCTTTGGGATTTGTAAGTTTTTCAGAATGTAACTTCTCTAATGTGCCTTCAAATTCATGGTGGTTGGATACAGGTGCTAATGTTCATGTTTCTAATTCGATGCATGGATACCTTACAACCCAAATCATAAACCCAATTGAAAACTTTTTATTTGTGGGAAACGACAATAAAGCTCTTGTCAAAGCTATTGGAACGTATCGTCTTGTTCTTGCAAAAGGACATTATTTAGATTTATTTCAAACTCTTTATGTTCCATCTATTTCCCGCAACTTAGTTTCAGTTTCAAAACTTGATTTACAAGGATTTATGTTTGATTTGGGTACTGGAAGTTTCAATTTATATAAAGATTCTATTAAATTTGGTTCTGGAATTCTTGTGGATGATTTTTACAAATTTACTTTGTTTTTTCCATCCTTACCTGAAACTCAATTGACTCTGCATCATAATGAAGGAACTGTACATCATATAATGAAAAATGACTCTTCACTCTTGTGGCATCAGAAGTTGGGACATATATCCCATGAACGACTTCAAAGATTATTAAAAGATGGGGTTTTACCGAACCTAGATTTTAATGATTATCAAAGTTGTGTGGATTGTATTAAAGGCAAAACAACAAAACACACAAAGAAAAGAGCCACAAGAAGTTCTCAGCTTCTTGAAATAATACATACAGGCATTTGTGGACCTTTTGATGTTCCAACGTTTGGGGGAGAAACCTACTTCATCACCTTTATAGATGATTATTCACGTTACTGTTATCTCTATCTATTGTATACCAAATCTCAATCTGTGAATTTTGTACAAATATTCATAACCGAGGTTGAGAGGCAATTAGAGAGAAAAAAGAAAATCATAAGGTGCGATAGAGGTGGAGAATTTTAAGGCAGGTATGACGAAACATGACAACATCCTGGACCTTTAGCCAGACTCCTCGAACAACTTGGAACTGTAGCTCAATACACAATGCCAGATTCTCCATGGCAGAATGGTGTAGTGAAAGGCGAAATCGCACGCTTTTGGAAATGGTTAGAAGCATGATGAGTCATGCTAAGTTGCCCATTACGTTATGGACATATGCTCTTCGTATGACCGTATATATTTTAAATAGGGTCCTAGCAAAGCAGTTCTAAAGACCCCTTTTGAGCTGTGGAAAGGCTGGAAACCTAGTTTAAAACACTTGCAAGTTTGGAGACGACCAGTTGAATCGAAGGTATATAATCCTCAAGCAAACAAATTGGATTTGAAAACCATAAGGGGTTATTTCATTGGTTTTCCTGAAAAATCCAAACTGTATATAATTTATTGTCCTAACCATAAGCTGCGAATTGTGGAAACTGGTAATGTCAAATTCATTTATGATGGCATGATTAGTGGGAGTATATTTGTGGAAGATAAGTCTGTTCACGAAGTTAAGGTAACAATCCCATTACCCAATAATCAAACAGACAATGTGAATCCTTCCATCGTTGAACCGTTAAACGTCGAAGGATCACCTGTGGCTCCACTCATCGTTGGAACGATAAATGAAGAGCCACAACCACATCAGCCACAAACCCCTAATGAAATCATTGCTAATGAAGAAATTGTAGAACAATCACAGGAACCGGCATTGAGAAGATCTCAACGAGAAAAACGAAATGATATCCATGATGATTACGTTGTTTATCTACAAGAATCTGATTTTGACATAGGGATAATGAAAGACCCAGTTTCTTATTCACAAGCCATTACAAGTAATAATTCTGATAAATGGATTGATGTCATGAAGGATGAGTTGAAATCAATGGCAGATAATCAAGTCTGGGAACTAACTCATTTGCCAGAAGGAGACAAAACAGTTGGGTGTAAAAGAGTTTTCAAAACCAAACGCGACTGTCATGGCAATATTGAGCGATATAAAAGCTAGACTTGTAGCGAAAGGTTTTACTCAAAAAGATGGCATATATTACAAAGAGACTTTTTCTCCTGTGTCAAAGAAAGATTCTCTCAGAATTATTATGACCTTAGTAGCTCATTATGATTTAGAGTTACATCAAATGGATGTGAAAACAACATTTTTTAATGGTGAGCTACAAGAAGAAGTTTACATGCGTCAACCTGAAGGTTTTATCTCGGAAGGACAGGAAGACATGGTCTGTAAACTTATGAAATCAATTTATGGACTTAAACAAGCCTCTCGGCAATGATATTTAAAATTCAAGGAAACCATTAATGCTTTTGGTTTTGAAGAAAATACAGTAGATCCATGCATATACCTCAAGATCAGTGGGAGTAAGTTCATATTTTTGGTTCTGTATGTTGATGACATATTATTGGCAAGTAGTGATCTTGGCTTAATGCATGAAACCAAAGCTTATATTTCTAAAAATTTCGAGATGAAGGACATGGGTGAAGCTTCCTACGTGATTGGGATAGAAATATTCCGTGATAGATCACGTGGATTACTTAAACTCTCCCAGAAAACATATATCGAATGAGTTTTAGAAAGATTATGAATGACAACATGTGCTGTGAGCGTTGCTCCAATTCAAAAGGGACACAAATTTGGTCTCTATCAATGTCCTAAAAATGAATTGGAGCGTAATCAAATGGAAAACATAGCCTATGTTTCTTTAGTAGGAAGTTTGATGTATGCACAAGTTTGCACAAGGCCTGCCATCAGCTTTGCTGTAAATATGTTGGGAAGATACCAATTTAATCCAGGAATGGATCATTGGAGAGCTGGAAAGAAAGTTTTGAGATACTTACAGGGTACGAAGGATTATTGTCTTACATTCAAGAAGTCAAATCAATTAGAGTTGGTTGGTTATTCAGATTCCGATTATGCTGGATGCAAAGACACTTTAAAGAGCACTTTTGGTTATGTTTTTCTACTAGCTAGAGGAGCAATCTCATGAAAAAGTGCAAAGGAGTCTATTATTGCTAATTCCACGATGGAAGCTGAGTTTGTAACTTGCTTTGAAGCTACAAATTATTGCTTATGGCTGCGAAATTTCATCTCAAGATTTAGAGACTTGAATTTTGTCTCTGGACCATTGAAACTCTATTGTGATAATGTCGCAGCAGTATTTTTCTCTAAGCATGATATATACTCTAAAGGGACAAAACACATGGACCTTAAGTATCTATTGGTGAAGCAAGTAATTCAGAAGAAACAATTGTTCATTGAGCATATAAGCACAACACTTATGGTTGCAGATACATTTACGAAAGGGTTACCTCCTAAGGCTTTTCATGAACATACTTTAAGTATGGGTCTAGAGAGAGTGATTGATTATTAATTTATCGTTTGTTATGCTTATACATTGAACTTCTATTGAGCTCTTATTTATGACATTCTAAATTTCATTTCTGTTTCCATATTTTGTATATTTTATGTGAATGGATAATTGATAACAGAAATAGTTCTTGAAGAAAGAACATTATTGGACCCTTATTTATACCCTTGCTTAAAAGTCCTAGTAAATTAAGTTATTTATGTTGTAGTACATGGAAGGAACCATGTTGAAAACCTGATAATATGGAACCGTTATGACTCTCATGGATAGCATGTTTTGCGAAGGTATTATGTTAACCATCAAGTTATTAATTTAGTAATTATGTGCGCCTTATGTTTTCAAGATTAACCATTAAAGGATTATCACTTTTACCAAGTGGGAGACTGTAAGATATATTTCTTGCAAGTTAAGAAATTCTTTATATGGTCAATAAGTGAGAATCACGGTTGATTTGGAATTACTAAATTATAATAAATTATGGTTTGTAAAAAGAGTAAGTTTCCTAAATAAACTCTACCTTGATGGACGGTTGAAATTAAAACCCTAATAGGAATTTGGTCATCACTTTGCCTATAAAAGAGATGTAATGCCCATCATATTCATCTATTATATTAAATCAACTCATTAGGTTTTTTAGGCCAAAATAGAGAAACCATATTCCGCCTCTGCCTCTATATTATACTGTATATTTCGGATCAATGACAAATCACTAGAAGCAATATGTCTTCATCAGGTATTTTAATGAAGAGTATTTTATATGCTATTGTGATTATCATGAAATTCAAGATTTAGGGTTTAAGATTAATAACTTACAAAAGAGCGATGTGTAATTATGAGTTAATAAAGTTTATGAAATTAAATTTAGGGAAGAAGATGAAGGTATAAAACAAATAAAATGAAAATAATTTAATTTGAGGTATTTTTGGGTTTTCATAAATATGTAGATGGTTTATTAAAAAAAACAACAGACGGAGTGATTAATGTTATATTTTTTGTAAATTATAGTTACCAAACTGTAAAAATTATAGTAAAATAAGCTTAATGGATTTTTCATAATAGTAAAGTGGCTAAATTAAAAATTAAGTCTTTTTTAAACGAGTATCTATTTAATTTTGAATTTGGTTGAAAATGAAATCAAGTGGTAGTAATTTTTTAATCCTAAAATATGCGAGTGTGCGATTGTGTGACAGTGTGAATGTAAAGGGTTTCTCACAACAGCCTATGGAAATAAAACTGTGAACTGAGCGAAGCCGAAGTTATTGACTTTTGTGTAAGAGCTAATAGACCGCTCTGATTAACTTCCAGCCAAGTGGGCCTAACTTTCAACATCACCACCCCCACCGACCAAAAAAAAAAACCCACTCCCTTCCCCCCGGCCGCCGGCATTCCCGATCCCCAAATTAATAAATTTCCGTCAAATATTATTACTACCTCTGTTTTCGAGTAACGAGTAGTATAAATGTTACTCCTCCGTCCTAAAACATATGTTATTTAAAAGCTTTTTACACGGATCAAAAAAATATTTTATAAAGACTAAATTGTCTCTATTCAAATATTAATGAGTTATCTTGATATTCTTGTTTAAAGAATCAAACACGAGTTACAAAGTCAATATATATGAGTAGAATTATAAAAAAAAGGAAAAAAAGTTTCTTTCTTAAAAATTACAAAATGTCATTTATTTTAAAACAAAAAACTCTCTTAAAACGTGATATATTTTGGGACGGAGGGAATAACTTTTAAAAATTATGTTTGATTTTTAAAAAAGGTTTCAATTTTATTTTTCATATTTAATATAATATGAACATATTGATTATGTTTAAAGATTATTATATGATCAATTATAATGTTAGTTATATAACCGTTGATTATTAAATTTTTCAAAAATAAACTATTTGAGTAGAAGAGAATGAGTAAATGATCAATTCTATGGCTTGTTTGGTAGTCGGAGAAGGATAAACAGCGTTATTAATCTCAGTACTATTAGGGCTTGTTTGGTAGTCGGACAAGGATAAACAGTATTATTAATCCAAGTATTATTAGTGCCCTCGCTATTAATCCTCACTTGTATATCGGGGGTAGTTTTGAGATTACAAATGTTAATCCCAATTTTTTTTAGTGAGGACGCTAATAATACCACCCTCCCCCTTGGTATTAATAGTGAAGGGATAATGACTTTATCTGGATAACTCGTGCTATTAGTCCCGACCACCTATTGCGTACCAAACATCAGGCAACTCGGTTTATTAATCTTATCTGGCCTTAATCCTGACTACCAAACGGCACCTTAGTGTCCCTCGCTATTAATCCTTATTTGTATATCGGGGGTAGTTTTGAAATTACAAATGTTAATCCCAATTTTTTTTTAGTGAGAGTGCTAATAATATCACCCTCCCCTTGATATTAATAGTGAGGGGATAATAACTTTATCTGGATAACTCGTGCTATTAGTTCCGATCACCTATTACGTACCAAACATCAGGCAATTTGGCTTATTAATCCTATCTGACGTTACTTATCTTAATTTATAAGATGAAATCCTAATTCATAAGACCCAACTCTGTTATTTCCCGGCTTACAAATACATGGTGTGTCAAATTTAAAAAAAAATGTTTTATTAGAAATACCAAGACAATTTTTCGTAAATTTTTGTCTGGTTGCTTTGGTGAAACTCAAGAGCTCTTAGCAAATAATGATCTCTCTAGCCTATCCCTCCAACATACATGCACCAGCAAATTAAAAGCTGGAAAAATTTCGAGTAAGTTTCCTTTTTAAAATTTTCAACCACTTTGCGCTTATATTTTTTTCTAATCAGAAAAAAAAATATTTCATATATTGTGATGAGGCATAATATCAAGCCTCACGATATATCAATTGTACATTATGATGAATGAAAGTATTTTATAATGTGTATGTAATGCATAAGGTATCTCTTTTTGATTATAAAGATGTGAAGCAGTTAAAAATTATTCAAGAGAAGAGTAGGTCACTGTAAGGCTCAAAATCTCCTTGTTAGAGGAGAGTTTATTGAAGAGGAATGAGGAAAATTCTGGCCGGTCCCTTTTTCTAAGTTTTTAATCCTAAAAGTCCATCGTTCTTTTTTTTCAACCGCAAAAGATCACTTTTCGAAATATTATTCAAAAAAATGTCATCGTTTTCTTCAACAGCTCCGGTAACACACTTTGGATTTGAAAATCATGATTGTGCGTAACAAAACGGGAATCGGTCTGCGCAATCAAGTCACGGGGGTCGAGGGGGCAGAGCCCCTTCGTGGGGACTCGGGGGAAAGCCTCCGAAAGGTAAACACATTTTTTATTTATGAAATACGAAAGTATAATGAATCTGTGTTGGGTTGAAGGATTTTTCGGTTGGAACGAAGACAGAGAAGGATGATGAAGAAGAAGACTTACGACGGAGGAGATTGAAGAAGAACGTGAAGGACGTAAACTGATTTTTTATGCTATTGTATCGCGGTGCAAAAATGAATTAAATAATATTTGTGCATCGCGGTTTAAAGTTTAATTTCGTAGTCTATTTTTGCATCGCGATTCATAAATTTCATTGCATTATTTTTGTATCGCGATCCATAAATTTTATTACATTATTTTTACACCGTGGTTCAAAATTTAATTTCGTAGTCTATTTTTGCACCGCAATTCATAAATTTCATTACATTAATTTTGCACTGCGATTAAAAGTTTAATTTCCTATTCTCTTTTTGCATCGCGATTCATAAATTTCATTGTATTAATATTTGTACCGTGGTTTAAAGTTTAATTTTATAGTTTATTTTTGAACCGTAATTCATAAAAAAAATTTAAAAAAAATCATAAATTTTATTGCATTAATTTTTACATCGATATTCAATAGTTTAATTGTAACGCGATACAAAAATAATGACCTCTATAATATGCATATGATTTATTAAGGACGTCATAGTTATTTTTCTACCAAAGATGATTTTTTCCTATTAAAAAAAAAGTATTGCGACAATAAAAAAACTTAAAAAAAGTGACCGACCCACAATTTTTCCAGAAGGAAGGGGATGCTTATGTCAACCTATAACCAATATCCAAGGCCCAGTCTATTTCACATAAGGAACTAGCCCAGTAAAGAAAAATTATGGTATGTCAGTTCGGATGCCCGGTTCCTTATTTTTTGCGTGTGATCCTCACGTTTTGTCCCCATCTCGCTTTTTCATTCAATAATCATAAATTTTCGAAGATAAGTTATGAACCACAAAACCAACTATTTATTTACCTAAATCACTAAGTTCTTTGAACAAATTTAATTTTCCGAAAATTTAAAAGTAGTCCAAAATTAATTTTTGTTTTACAACCAAAGTAGCCGAAATTATTTTAGGAACAAATTAGAGTCTCTTCTCTATCTCGATTTAGTGACTTGAGTTCTGATTTTCCTTCTGCACTAGTTTTCTTTCTATCGGTTTTACTTTTTTTCTTCATCTATTACAACAAAATAAAAAGAAACTCCAAAACATTAAAAGCAAGTGATTAAGCGTCTAGGGAAGCCATATATATGTAAGTGTTGACACATTGAAAAACATCTTGATTCAAAACGGGGTTCTCACATTAAGTCAGACAGAAATGGTGGATATGCAACTGGTCTAAAAGCAATAATAAGTAATTACCATAATTAAATACTTTCAAAAACTCTCAAGAGTCCATGTTTGACTTTGACAATATCTATGGTAAAATCTTTTGTTTTAATAAGGAAACTATTTTTGGAAACTAATCATTTATTTCCTAATTCTATGTTTCCTTGAAGTATTTGGTTTCTTTATTGTTTGAGGACTTTAATAGCTCAAGTATATATACAAGGAGAGGTTGTCCAGACAAAAGACACGGAGACACATAGAGATATGAATGCTTAAGAGAGAAGCTGAGAAACATTGCTTGAAGTATTTTGTGCGGCGTTGTATGCAACTATATCAGCAGCTGCATCTGCTGTCTTGTTGTTTGTTTTCCAAATTGATAGAAACTTATTTTTTAATCTCACGTTTTCTTTACTCGTGTTTTTGTGAGTTTACTCTACAGACTTGATGTCTTGTTAGAGTGTTTTGATACTTTGTTGATTTCACGTTTTGGTATGTAAAATTCATAATCTTTTTAGTAAAATCTTTTTTGGCCATAAGGCTGGTTCTACAAGCATAGCTTGTAGATTGTTTGATAAACTTCTGTTTTTATTATTGCTTTATTAGATTAAAGTCTTCCGCTATTTACTTGTTTTATTATCTGATCAATGCACCTTTTGATGCAGTTACATCACAAGCTGCATTGACAATTTCTTTGAAATCCTAGCTATTGTTGTACTTTCAATTGGTATTAGAGCTTCCTCTTGACGACACTAAGAGAAGATTCTGGTTGTAGCCATGATGGATTCTCAATATGAGAATGTTATTTGACCTCCTACCTTAACTAATGTGAATTATTCAATTTGAAAAGTTAAGATGCGTATCTTCATCAAATCAATTGATGAGAGAACGTGGCTTGCTGTTTTGAATGGTTTGACTCCACCTAGGACCATAGATAATGATGGTGATGTTAAAATCACTAGTGAAGTAAATTGGTCCACTTAAGATAGAGCCACTGCTTCTCTTAACTCTAAGGCTTTTTCAGTCATATACAAAACGTTAGATGACAACACCTTTAGGGTTATTGCTAATTATGACATCGCTAAGGATGTTTGGGAGCCTCTTCAAACCTTATGTGAAGGACCTGTTAGTGTTCGTGCTTCCAAACTTAGAATGCTTACCACTCATTTTGAAAATACTAGAATGAATAAAAATGAAGATATTATGTCTTATTATGATAGATTACTTGATATATCTAATACTGCTCTTGCTTTAGGTGATCCTACCACCAATGAACGTCTTGCAAGTAAGATGATGTGCACTCTGCCCAAAAGATTTAATGCAAAAAATTGTGCCATTGAGGAAGCTCATGACATTGATAAAATGAGTTTTGATAAATTAGCTTGTATTCTCCAAATTTTTGTGATAAATCTCAATGAAAAAATTAAGCAAAAAGCTAAAGGTGTATCATCCTCCACACCTCCATTGAAAAACATTGTCTTACCTATTGTTGTTGATGTTTCTCCTAATTTACTTGAATTGCACAAAGAAATTGAAGAATCTGACTTTGGTGAAAACTCTATGGCTTTCTTAACAACAAAGTTCAAAAATATTTTGAAAGTCAAAGGACAAAATAGATCTCCATCTTCAAACACCAAAAAAAATTAAACATGAGCCTAGTAAATTTATTCCCAAAGAAAGGTCTTTCAAAACCCTTGAAAAACCGTTTACCAACCCTTTTGCTAAATAGTCTACATCTAGTGGAAAAAATATTGATTATATTAAATGTAGAGCTTGACAAGGGTTTGGTCATTATGCTAATCAATGTGCTAATACTTTTCGTAAGAAGGGTTTGAATTTTCTCTGCTACTTTGAGTGATAGTGATGATAAAGATTCAGATAATCATGTTACTTTCACAGCAGTGCAATCTCTAAAAATCGTTCCTACTGATCATGGTTCACATGATGATATAGTAGGTGTACCTGCTGATAATGTTTCAGCTGATGATGGGGCTAGTGTTTCTTGTGATAATGGTTCAGCTGGTGTAATAGGTATTCATACTGAAAGTGTTCCTGTTGATGTTGCAGCAGGTGTTCCTGCTGAAAGTGTATCAGGTGGTATTTTAGATGGTTTTCTTGCTGATAACATTTTGACTAGTGTTTCAGCATGGGTTCATGGTGTTAGTGCTTCAACTAGCTGCTGATAGTACTTCAGTTGTTGGTAAAACATGGGTTCCTGTTGTTAGTGTTTCTACTGGTGTTTCGTATGGTGATACCTCCAATGTAGCTGCTTTAGATGAAAGTTGGCATGATTCTCTATGCTTTAATTCCCTATAACTGAAGAAGCTCCAGAATCATAATGCACAGAAGAGTTAGAACTAATGGAAGCTTACAAGGAATTGTATAATGATTGGGAGAAGAGAGCTTTACAAGTAAATGTTCTTGCAAAAACAAATGAAGCACTCAAAAATGAGAATGAAAATCAAAAGGAGTGCATTGCGAGGTTAGAAGGTTTGCTCACAAAGAAGGATGTTGAAATAGAATCTTTGAAAGGAGAGCTTGACAAAGCCAATGAAACTGTGGCTAAATGGAATTTTGGAAAATTCAAACTTGATGAGATGTTGAAAGTTTGTTAGAATGACAAATTTGGACTTGGGTTCAAGCCAATAACCTTTGTCAAAGAAGGTGAATGAACCTCATCATCTTCTTTTGAACCAAAACAACCTTCACATACCTTCCTAAACACCAACTTCTTTAAAAACCTAGACCTAGGAAAAGAAATTATGTGTGTCACTACTGCCATAAACCTGGATACATTTAACCTTTCTACTACCAGAAAAAGGAAGATTATGTTAAAGAAGTTAGACAAGCCTACCTGACCCGCAACTAGATGCAGACACGCAACACCGCATATATGTAGCCACAATAGAAACTGCATCAGTCAAAGAAGTTTAGAAAAGATTGGGTTCCTAAAGGAAGCTTCAGACCTGCTCCTAAACAAGAACCTTTTGATATCTATCCAGAAGCTCATCTTTCAGATTCAGAATGTTATAATGTAACATTCACTTCTTTAAAATCTGGATCTTGGTACTTTGATAGTGGATGTTCAAGACATATGATTGGTTCTATTGAGAGCTTGGAGGATTATGTGAACATCAATGGATAGATGGTTTACCTAAGCTAAAAAATGGTTGCTAAAGGTGGAATGGTGTTGGAAAAGGTGCTTATTGACAGGTACAAGATCTTCAGACAATTGTTATATGTACAACAATGTGCAAACTTGTCATATTGCTAGTGTTGATGTCACAGACTTATGACAACAAAAGTTGGGGCATATGAGTTTTCGTAAGCTTCATGAGCATGTGAAACATGAGGCAGTAAGAGGTTTGCCTAGTTTGAACAAAAATTCCACAAAGGTGTGTGGACCATGTCAAAAGGGTAAGCAAACCAAGGCATCCCATCCTACTATCCAATATTGCTCCACATCTAGATGCCTTGAGGTGATTCACATTGATCTAATGGGTCATATTTGTTGGAAATTATTCGGGTCTCATATCGAATACGGGTCGCATAAGGTCCGACTTTTTGATCAAATCGAACGGAAGTGGAAGCGATGGATTTCAAAAACTATAAAATGATATAAGAACGTCAAAATTATGTGTATTAAATTTATTTAACTAAAGGAAGGAAAAAGAAAAACACCTCTTACGACGATTTCTTTTAACTTCGATCGTAACTTTCGAATCTTGATAGCTCGTAGACACCACGATCTTTCGATTCATTCCTTCCGATTAACAATAGTGTGTGGGCACTCAAATAATATTATTAAGTTCCTAACTTAATAAGGACGAGTATTCAACTAGTCTAGAAACCAAAACCACCAAAAGCCTTTTTGTGTTTTGCTCACGGTAAAAAACAGGAAGGAAAAATGAAAAAAAACAAACAAACAAACTGAAGTTGTCTCCCCTTTTTCTTGAAAAAGGACGACAGTCACTTCTCTCTTTTTTTTTCTCTTGATCTCTATTTTTATTTTTACTCGAAGAAGTCATCTCCTTATTGGTTTTGGATAGGGAAACTATTTCTACTTATCCATCCACACCATGGAGCCCTAGTTGTTTTGGTTTCCTTTGTATAGTAACTATACCACAAGTTAAACTCCAACTCAATCCAAGTAGCTTTGTACTACTAAATAATTATTCAATATAATTTTTAATTAGTAATTATATAAATATCTAAAATATCTCATACTTATTCAATTCTCAATACAATTGAAAATGTATGTTACCCGATATTCTCGGAATCAATTGATATTTATATATTAGCCGGAAAACAATTTTTCATAAGCCTTTAGGAACATAAATATTAATTCTAATCTGTTTAAATAGGGAAGGCGAATCGGGGACCATTAACCTATAATTATAAGCTCAAATAAATTGAATAAATGATTAAACTCTTCAATTAATTTATTCGACTTATCAATTATGATATTACTCCACTATAAATTCGGAATTGCATTCCTATAAATATAGAATATCTTACTCTACGAAATAGAGCAATCCATTGATTAAATCATTACATATAGATTAATCCTCCACAGACAATTCGTAATTGAAGCTAGGTAATATTCGTTAACCTCTTCAATTACATATTTTCCTCATTTACCATTAATTCACTAGCGAATGGTTAATTTATAATTAGATTATAAATTAGGGATCTTAAACCACTCAGTTCCTGAATTAACAAATGAGAGAAATGTCTTTCTACTTCTCGTAAGAAGGAATTGATTCCGTATATGTGAATTCATATTCCTAGTCATTTAATTCAAATGTGAATCTAAAATGCAAGTGCTGGAAATGTCATCGAAAGACAAACTTAGACGAGCAAATCAAGAAACACCCTGAAATAAATAGGAGTCTATAATCATTCAGGATTAAGATCCATCTATATATGATCATCTAGAGATTTAATTTGATTTTTCATTTCTATAACGATGTTTATAGGAAAATTACAAATAAAATCGATCTAAGTCCTATATGATCAAATCATATATAAATGCCCCCACTAAGATGTCTCTACATCGACGGTCACATTCAAAATATTTTGGGCCGCATTAGTGATGTTTTAATTAAAGATCTCATACTTTAATTAATATCATCACGAACTTAATTTTAAGTTTATTCTCCACAATCTTAATCTTCTTGTATATAACACTTATATACTAAGATTATGGTTATAACAAATAAACTAGAGATTTTATATGATATTTAATAAAATGCATACAATAAGCACAAGTGTTCATAAATAAATGTCGCATATATAATAATCCAAAAAAACAATTCAAAATTATTTTAAGGGCACTATCACTAACACTATTGACATAGAAAGTCTTGGTAAGGAAATATATACCTTTGTGTGTGTGTTGATGACTTTTTTAGATATACTTGAGTTATATTCTTACGAGATAAATCTAACACTTTTGAGGCTTTTAAAGCTTGGTCTGCCCGTGTGATGAACTTGTATGATCTAAAGCTCATTAAAATTAGATACGATCATGACACGAAATATGAAAATTCATCTTTTTCAAACTTTTTGTGATGCTAATGGTGTAACACATGAATTTTCTGTTCAAAAAACTCCACAGCAAAATGAAGTGGTTGAGAGAAAGAATCGTACATTACAAGAGATGGCTAGAGTCATCTTAAGTTCAAAAAAAATATCAAAAAGATTTTGGGCTGAAGCCTTAAATACAACTTGTTATATTGGTAGTAGGGTTTACTTAATACTAGGTAGTACCATGACTCCTTATGAAATTTTGTTAGAAAAGAAACCCACCTTGAAATACTTCCATTTATTTGGATGTGTGTGTTATTTGCTTAATGATATGGATCATCTTTCTAAATTTGATCCAAGGAGTGACAAGTGTGTGTTCATGGAGTACTCCAATAGTCGTGCTTATAGGGTATTTAACCTTAGAACTAAAACTATTATGCAGTTCATGAATGTTCTATTTGATGACCTAATAGATCTTGGACACAAAACTGTTGAGGAAGATATTTCAGGTCTGCTTGATTATGGTGATCTTGGATCAACTTCAAAAGATTCAGTATCGACAGAAGATAGACAGTCAGACAATGTTCCAAGCTCAAAGAATTCAACAGCTGAATGTCCAAAAAGTTATGGAGAGATGGATGCAGTTTCTGATGCCATGAAGATGCATTAGTCAGACCTACTGATATAGCTGAACTTAAATGTCCTCATGCTGATGTTGATCCTGCTGTCACTAATAAATCCTAGGATGTTCCCAGTAGATTACAAAAGGACCATCCTATTTCGTAAGTCATCGGTAATGCTCATGATGGTATGTCTACAAGGAGGAAAAGTAAGATTGATTATAAGAAATTAACATGTCTTTTATATCCTGGATGTGAAGATTTTTATGCCTCTTACTATGCGTCAAAAATTGAACCAAAAAATGTGAATGAAGCTTTAAAAGATGAATGTTGGATTAATGCTATGCAAGAAGAACTTGATCAATTTTCAAAAAATGATGTTTGGTTTCTTGTGCATAGACCCACCTCCGTGAATGTTATTGGAACTAAATTGATTTTCAAAAACTAATCGAATGAGGTGCGAGAAATAATTAAAAATAAGGCAAGACTTGTCGCTCAATGGTACACACAGATTGAGAGGGTGGATTTTGATGAAACTTTTTTAAAAAACTATATCGAATCGATCGACCAAGTCGCCGCCAAACCTCGCCGACCTTAATTATTTTTGTAGCTTTGATTTTGTGGCATGCGGTGACTAGAGAAGGAAGGGGGGCGAACTGGAGAAGGAAGGGGGAGTGGTAATGGTGATGCAGAGAGGGAGGTGATGGGGGGTGAACTGGAGTAATATCTTCTTTTTTTTTTGTTTTTAGCTCTAAACTTGGCTGGTTTATTGCTTTGGGGTTGTTGAGAATTGAGATTAATGGTAGGTTTGCATATATATTTTTTTCATTTTACAAATATAGACAAGTGTTTGATAAAATGACAAACATAAAAAAAATTAAATTTGTATTCAATGTGTTTGACTTTGATGTTTATCCTTAATTCTAGGCATCGATTACACCCCGACTAGTCCCCTAGGCGCTAGTGTACCGCCTAGCGGTCGCCTAACGATTTTTAGAACCTTGCCTATAGCCCGCATTGAGTCCATACGTCTTTTACTTCCTATTGCATACTTTATAGATGTTACTCTTCAACAAATGGATGCGAAAAGTACTTTTTTAAATGACATCTTAGAAAAAGAAGTTTCTTTTGAACAAACTAAAGGATTTGAGGACCCCCATAAACCAAACCATATTTTTCAAATTAAAAAAGACCTTGTATGGTCTCAAACAAGCTCCTAGAGGTTGGTATGAGAGACTTACAGATCATCTTTTAAAAATGGCTTTAAGAGGGGTGATGTGGACAAAACATTTTTTATTTAAAGAAAAAACGAACACGTTTTGATTACACAAATCTATGTTAATGACATTGTGTTTGAATCCACTTCCAAGTCATTGGAAAAAGATTTTGTGCATCGCATGACATCATCATTTGAAAAAAACATGGTTGGAGAATTAACTTATTTCCTTGGTATTCAAGTGAAACAAATGTATGAAGTGATGTTCATTTCTCAAGTATGCTATTAGAGTGTTTTGATACTTTGTTGATTTCACGTTTTGGCTTGTAAAACTCATAATCTTTTTAATGAAATCATTTTTGGTCATAAACCGGATCTACAAGCATCATTTGATAAACTTCTGTTTTTATTATTGTTTTATTAGATTAAAGTCTTCCGTTGTTTACTTATTTTATTATCTGATTAATACACCTTTAAATACAGTTATATCACAAATTACATTAACAGATTCTTTGGAATCCTAGCTACTCAGAAAGCTTTCCCTTTTGTTTAATAGCAAAGGTTGGTTAGCTTTCGGTGGCAGCTTTTCCCATACTAACAATCTCTTTGCAACAATTATCACTTAATTTGAGAGTCTCCAATGAGAAATTGTCTCTGATTTCCTGCTTGCAATCTCTCGATAACTTTATCAAACACTTATCACCCACGGATAAAACCCCTCTAATATGTCCTTAAGGGGGTGGTTCAGTGGTAGAGATGAGATTCATGTGATGTGTCTTGGATCCATCCATTGAAAAAAAAAGAAAAAAAAAATCTCACGGATGCTTCATGATCAAGTTGGGCATATTGAATGGCAGTGATGGCTAATGATAATGCAACTGTGAAGAGGAGTCCATTGAGACTTGTCATTTTTGGTTTGGGTTGTTGGGTACGAGCTTACACGATCGACTCCTCTTCATATTTTGAAAAACAAAAAGGGTAATAAACGAAACGTTTCAATTTCAAATGCAATAAATATTTCTCCTTAAGTTATGAATATGAGTTTTATTTGTGAACTATGTATTAAACGTGGGTTACGATTGTCAACATTTTACAAAGTCTTTCTATTTTAATGCAAAAACTAAACATACGTTCATTTTAAAAATTCATTTATAATATGTTTTCTCTCGACATCAAAATAACATTAAAACTTGTGTATATATGATACTCGATTTAATAGTTACTTCATTCGTTTATGGCAAATAGTCACCATTTGAAAGTTAAGTTTTTTAAGAAAATAACACTTTTAGTAGTGAATTAATAATAAAATAACATGTTTATGCCTTAAATTTTAAAAAGTAAACTCTTTTAGTGAACAATCTCAAAATAGAAAAGTGGACACTTTATCCCTAATGAAAATAATACAAAATTAAGGATCTTCAAATGTGGCATTTGAGCACATGCTAGCCAAAAAAATATTCTCAAAACTACTACACCCTTCGTTTTCAAATTATCGTCATTCTTTTATTTTATGTTCGTTTTAAAATAATTGTCATCTTTTAAAATTTTCTTTTTTATGAAAGCACTTTTACCACTTTACCTACCTACTTTAATTATAGTCACACGCTCAAGAGTATTAAAGAAAATCACACATTTAACTAATATTTATAATACAATCAATTACTTTTTTTCTTTTTTAAACGATATGACAGATAAAAGAAAACAAGAATTTGAAAACTGAGGAAGTATATTATTTTGGGGTTTTTTACTCAAAATAATCCACTTACAAAAATTGCTTTTATAATCTTCAAAACTAACATTTCACATTTGATATTATATACTTAATTATGTATAAAATACTACTCCATCCGTCCCTAAATTATCGTCCTCTTTTTTTTTCGTCTGTCTAATTTGAAACTTACCTTTTTAGAACATCACTTTTACCAATTTACCCTTATTTTTTACCCTACTTTAATTATGAGATACATACATATGGGCTTTAAAGAAAACTATATATTAAACCAATATAAATAATCAAATCAATTATTTTTTCTTAAACTGTGCACCGAATCAATCAGAACAATTATTTAGAGACTAAGAGACGGAGGGAGTATTATAATCATGATGAACTCTAAAAAGTAAGCTATATATAATATACCTTAATTATCACTTAGTGTTTTAAACATGAGCCTTTGATGGACCATCACCTTTTTTGATACATATGTGCACAGTGCACAGTGCACACTCAACGTTTTCTGTGCCTTTTTATGTGTAAAGTACAGGGAAAGATTGGCGTCTCTATTAACATTGGTCGACCATTCGCAAATGTAGGACAGACATTTATGTCTAATACCCCATAATAGTGAGAGGGGTGACGACTTCTAAGTTTTTGTTTCATTCATAAGTCAATAGATATAAAATCAATAATTTAACAACATTTATTTGAAATTTGATAAAATTTGTGGTTTGCTTTGCACCTGGCCTCTAATTTAGAGTTAATTTTAAATTTTTTTGTCTAAATGTTTCATAGTACTTCAACTTTATTCTGCATATTTTATATAAACATATTAATTCTTTTCAAATATTATTATAATTATAATCAACTCTAACACTAGTTATTTATCTTAATTCTCACCCTCCTGGCCTCCTTTGCTTATGTTGGTCTGAAATTTAAGGTACCTCTACAACAGGAGGAACAAGGTTTACGTTGGGGGTGCAGATCGATATAGCCCTTCCTAAAGATCATTGACACCACTCCAACTAGCCAAACAAAATGTCAGCATTGTCGGCAGCACCAACTAGCCACCTATCAACTTCATACTGGTAAAACAAATGACCTTATGGGAATTTGGCAAATGCACATGAAAAATATACTACTTTCTCTCTTTTTAAATTATTGTTCTTTTTTTATTTTTCGTTCGTTTTAAAATAATTATCATTTTTCAAAATTTTCCATTTAAAAAAAATATTTTTGCAACTTTACCCTTATTTTTTCAATTTATTTCACTAAAATGCATTAAAAAAAATCACACATTTTACCTATATTTATAATACAATTAATTATTTTTTTAAAATAATTTATCCAGTTAAAGAAAATAATAATTTAAAAACGGACTAAATATAATGTTACCTTTCAGTTATTTCAAAAGTTTGACCAACTAAGCAAAAGAGGAAATGACCTTGCAATTGTGTAAAGGCTGCTGTTGTGAAAGTGCGGATTTGACTCTTGATGTTGATGACCAAACAAGAAATGTGAAAAGTTTGGTTTTTTATTCGATACTACTCCCTAGTCTCTAAATTATCGTCATCATTTCCTTTTTCGTCCGTCTCAAAATAATTGTCTATTTTGAAACTTAGATTTTTAGAACATCACTTTTACCACTTTACTCTTACTTTTTTACTCTACTAAAAGAAACTACACATTAAACCAATATAAATAATCAAATAAATTATTTTTTCTTAAACTGTGCGCCGGATCAACCCAAATGATTATTTAGGGACGGAGGGAGTAAAAGATACATGAAAAACATGTTTTCGTACTAAACGAACACTCAATATTAGAGACTCTGCTTTACCTGAGCTGGTCGAGCAACCAAGTTTGCCAACTTCAATATTGTCTACATCATTCTTGCCATGAAATCAATGTTTCATGTGCTCCTTAGCATAGCAGCCAATGATACTGTCAATTTTTTCTCTTACCCGATACAGGATGAGGCATACGCCACACACGGGCTCACAACAAATTAAGAAGCTCAGCGAAAGAGCTGAAGAAAGATACCTATTTGATGAATGCACCAATTGCACACTATCTTTCATTTAACTCGTTGTAATGTACCATTTATATATTCAATCAATATCAAGTAGTGTCAACGTCAATGACATGCATTTATCGAAACGATCCGAGCCTGAGAGCACGGTCTGTTACCGTGTAACCCACGTACTGACCATTAAATATGCAACACCTTGGGTGACCAGGTTTACTATAAACCGACCAACATCATCGACTTTTGAGTCGATTTGTGGTAAACTGATGACCCAATACACTGCGTGCTTAATAGGCTTGTAGTTTGGCTATACGTAGCGAATTGAGTCGAGCTCAGGTCGTTACAGAGACCCTCATCTTTTGCGTCTCGATTTTTCACTATGTCCTCTAATTGTTTCATATGCAGCCTAGCCTAGCACATGTAGTGATGCATAAGACCATTAAACAATCGGCATTTTGGGATGCAAGTATATGAACAAGAACAACATGCCTCACTCAATTTATTTGATGCATCTTATATCAATTATTTTCTGATCATATTGACCCTGACGATTCAACGACTTGCGAGGCTGTGAACGACCACAAGTCAACTCGACACCAACAAAAGATGCTAAATGCAAGGGAAGGCAACTCAACTCAACTTGAATATTCACTTTCCTCAAATAGTGAGTGAAATGTCACAACGACTACCTTATAACAAAATGACAAACGCAATTAGAAATTGTGCCAAGGCTGCTAGTTTAGTTAGAAGCTACTAATTAAACAAGATTTTAGTATCTATCTTTTCCAAACAGCTCATAAAAGAAAGAAGCAATTTACACTTTCTATTATTCAATTTCATGTAAAAAAATCATATAAAATTTGGTAAAAATTTAATCCTATGGCTTGGTTTTTAGCCATAGACGAATAAATTTACAGCGCTTGTTCCCTATCATAGCATCAATTCTTCTTCTTCCACGTCTTCTTTTTCCCTTCTAATTTGATTCCTTCTTTTTCTTTATCACGTACAACACTGAACACTGATCTATATAACCTAAACATAGCTTCTATTTGGATCTAAACGCACAAGTTTCAGTCATCTTACTCAACCTTTTCTTTGCTCAGCCCCACAAGTTGTGTGACCAATAGTGTATCTATCTATCTATCACTTTGCAGCAGGATGGATCATCGTCAAAGTTAAGCGATGCCGTTTATTAAATAGGACAACCTTTCAATGTTTGCAACCTCGACATCACTTTGAGTTAGTAGAGCCACTAAGCTTGGAGTCTGTTTGGTAGTATAGTACCTCCCCTGTATCACTAACGTAGTGGTCTTTCTTCAAACTTCGGGCCAATTCTCCGAGAAGGTGAAGAGGCAAAGGCAATGATTTCTTTGGTTCCCGATAGTACTCCCCCAGCACTGGCTTTGCTGCCTCTGTCTACAAGGTTTAGTATAGAAAGGAGGAAATATATTAGAATTACGAGTGTAATGTGGAATCACATAATCCTCACAAAATTCACCCAAATAGAATACTCACTGCCTCAATAAGGTGATAATGTGGGATTTGAGGGAAAAGGTGGTGAACCACATGAGTTCCAATATCATGATGGATGTTGTTAATCCATCCATAGTCACGGTCAATTGTTGTTAGCCCACCCCTAAGATAACTCCATTCCTGTGTACAGACAATATTATTATTAGTATTTTGAAGTCAAGCCATAAACAGTACTTTTCAACTGTAAATTTTGTTGTAGTGCAAGACAGTAGTACTAATATTGTTTCAAAGCTTATTTGGGTAAATTCAATTATCTTGACACGATTACAAGGTTACTGAAATAGGTTATCAGCACTATATATAAACAGGAGGCCTATTCAACGGCAAATCCAAGAAAATTCTAAAGTGGATTCACAATTATAACTATTACATAAGAACCATAATTGAAGGTGGGTCATGTTGATAATGATATGTGGGTCACCTTGTAAAACGACGTGAAAAAAATAAATAAATTTGAAAGTGGCATCACTTGCACCCACTTTGGCAAGTGTGTGTCCGCCCCTGGGCCTATTTTGAGGCCTCATTATTCTTTCTTTCTTTTCATTGATAAGTATATATATATATTTATTTATTTATTTATTTTTTTTGATAAAATGGGGATTGAAATCAAAGACCTCTAGGCCTTTGCCTTGAGTGCCCTTCCATTTCCCCCACCCCATGGGGTATTATTCTTTTATATATGCCCAACATACCCTTCACGGATAACTGATCCATTGAAAAGCAATCATTAATCAAAAACATAATCACTCGCAATTTCTACAACTACTCACCAAAGGCAAACCACTGCTGACTACCTATCGTTGTAAAATAATTCAGATAAAAAGTAACATGTGCAAATTATGCAAGTAAAAATATAAAGCTAAATAAAATATGGGCAAGCAGACTAAGAAGACGTAAATTGGATGATTGTAGATGCAAATGGACTCCATGTAAGTTTTGGTGGATGTCATTGTCAAAACTAACCAAGCACATAAAACTCTTGTTGAATACAATATAACAACAAAGCCAGGAAAAAGAGATGATGAGCATTACCTTTCCACGATACCAAGGAAGTTTATCTTCATGACCATGGTGATGCAAGTAGGTAACAAAATCCAACCACATAACATTTATCTGAAATAGAAGTAAAACCAAGTTAGAATTCCTTTTTTCAATTGGTTTTTTAAGCTATCTCGGCACCAACATCGTTTTCAAGTAATCACATGACCAACTTGAGTACGTTAATTACCCAATATGGAATGCCATAGAGCTTCAGCATTTGCATGGGACCAATTACAGAAGACAATCCAACAAGCAAAGCCACCATTGCAGTCCAACATAGGGTCGAAGTGATCACATCTTTCCTCTCATTGGGGACAAACAAGTCACTGTTTGGATCAAAGTGAGAACCACTCTTTCCAGGACTCCTACCCCACTGTGAAACAAATCCATCAGTAATTTATGCATAGCTATGAAAATCAAATGAATTAGAAAGGCCAGACAAAACTCACCAAGTAAAAAGGATAAGCAAGCATGGGAAAAGGCACAGTGAAGCGCAACATCCGTGTCACCACATCCAAATTCTTGAAGATTTTCTCAGGCAACTACAAGAGAAAGCAAGAAAGATTCAATCTTTAAAACTGAAAAACAAAAAAAATGAATCAGTGAATGTATGAAAAAGGGAACAACTAACCGGGTGCCATGATTCATCTTTCTCAACGTGCCCATGGTTCTGATGATGAGTTCTATGGCTAATTCTCCTGCAATATTCATGAAATTCAGTTCTCCTCGTGATAAACATTTATTCTGGGAACTAGTCCCAAGTTCATTCTTTGGAATTTTAAAAGAGTTCAGCAAGTGTTTTTACAAAACAAACAATTTTATTTTATTTTTGACCATTTCAATCATATTATTGTGAAAGAACATTTTGGTAATAGGTATACTCTCCGTCTATTAAGAGAGTTGAAACATTCAAATCCAAAAACATAAACAAAGTTCAAACATCAAAACAGATTCCACAAACTATGTACAAAGATGCTTCTAGAGGTCAAATTACACTATTCGGAGCTCACGTAAAAGTTATAACAAGTAGTATTATAAACTATGCACATTTCAAGGTCGATAGGAAATTCAATTGGAGCATACCATCCATGATAGGGCACAAGAATTGATGAATGAAGAATATGCCCAACCACACTATTCAGCTTGTGATCATTTGAAAAACTCCCATGACCACTGCATAATAAAAAATATGCCAATTCATAGTAAGCATAAAAAATGCTCAACTATATATCCCCAATATTCTGTAGCATGTCTTTTTTTTATATCAAAATTGGAACTAATGGGGAGAAAATTAATGAATACCAATCATGACCAAGAACAAAGAGGGCCCAAAACATGGTCCCTTGAGCAGCCCAATACAAAGGCCAAACAAGCCAATTGTTTAGATAAGCTGCAGCAGCTGCCAATCCGATCACAATTGCAACATCCCTTGCAACATAACTCATGGACTTCCATGGGTCCTTGACCCAACAATGGGCGGGAATTGCAGCCCGAATATCAGTCAATTTGAATGGTGGAGGTAAACCCGGGTCGAATTCGGGCCCGTCTTCAAACCCTGTAAGCCCAACGATTCTCTCTCTGTTTTCTTCATTGAGAGAAGGAACCTTCAATGGAGCACTTACTTTGGGAACCCACTTTCTCTCTCTAGAAAACAACCCAGGTGGCGTAAAGTTTGGATCTGAACGAAAAAATCCAAACTTTGATGAGTTTTTGGAGATGAGTCCAGTTCTAGGTTGGGGAATTATTGAAGGCAAAGGGTTAGTCCCACATTGTGATAAGACCCAGCTGGCCATTGGAGAGAGTGAAACCCAGATTGTGAAGGAGAGAGAGGGGGACTGAGAAAGAGTAGTTGGAAAAATTTCTTTGAATAATTAATGAGGACGGGGAAAGAAAGTAATTTGAAAGTGAAAAGATAACCCTAGCTCTCAAGTTTGCTTCTCTCTCTCTCTCTTTTTCCCTCTCTTGCAGGATTGGCGGTTATGTTTAGTTTTAATAGTAGTCAAAACAAAACACACTTTGGCCTTTGGGACACTATGGTTTTTTTAAAAAAGTGGTCGCTTGAACTTTAAAAATGGGATAAGTGTACCATTAGCCTTGAACTTTCAAACACAAAAATTTATCACCGACTTATCTCGTAAAGGCCTTTTTGCTTAACTCAACGCCGTTTGTTTTTTTTTACATGTGCCACTCACATACAAAGTAAGGGTTATGTATAATATCTTCAAGGTAAGTACCTTTTTTATCCCTAAACATGGAAAATATTAAATATACCTTTGTGGAATGGATATAGTTTAGTAATTAGTTAGCTCCAAACTTCACGCTTCCTCATTTCATAAACATTATAAACAGTAATAATTATGTAAAATAATTATATTAATCGGAAAAAATATTCATGTATTAGTCGGTGACTTAATGAGACTTGCTCATTAAGAGCTTAATGTATCATTTGGTAGTCAGAATTAAGAATAGATAGGATTAATAAGTCAAGTTTTCTACTATTTGATACACGATAGGTGGTCGAGACTAATAGTATGAGTTATCCGGATACCGTCATTATCCCTCATTATTAATACCAAGGGAGAATGTGGTAGTATTAATGCCCTCACTAAAAAAATTGAGATTAATATTTTTTATCTCAAAACTAACTCCGATATATAAGTAATGATTAATAGCGAGGTCAATAATAATACTGAGATTATTATTATTGTAACCATTTGACGTGGGATTGGAGCCCTTCTCAATGACTATCTAGATATGCTTCGTATGCTGAATTACTTTGTAATAGTTGATTTCGACAGAGCTGCAACATCCCTCTCAATCCAATCGTGTTCTCCTCAAATCAGCTCCTTCGATCCATAAGTAAACATAGCTTTTGTGTATGTATGCGTTTTTCTACCTTTGTTTTGATTTGGATTGATCACTTCATTCTATATGAATTTGAGTTTAGTTGAAGTAGTTGATTTTTTGTTTTCCTTGAGCAATTATGCTCCATGTACTATGTTTGCATGCAGGCACCTGCTTGATGTTTGGTCATGAGATTTATGCATTCATCTTTCAAGCTCTAATCATTACACACGAGTAAGTGAATAACTAAAATTCAATGGAAGTAATTAGTTGAAGAAAAAAAGTTAACAAATAAGAGAAAAGGAAATTTGATAAGACTATTAAATGGGCAATATGAAGGGCAAGCTTACGCAAAATACATTTGGCTCATGGTTTGATATTTTATTTAATTGTTCTTTACTTCTTCCAAAAATTAGTGCATGGTGATGGTCAGATGGTGGATTAGTCATGGTATGTTTTTCTCTGTGTCGTGGTTGTGTGTGTTGTTGGAATATTAGGGTCAATATATAAGAGAATTGTAAAGTCACCACAACATAGTCTAAACCCACATTGGAAATATACTAGAACGTATTCTAGTTTATATAGTTGGATATTATGGAGAGTAACATTTAAGTTATAAGCCTTGTAGCCATGTCTCGCGTACTAGCTAACTTTGGGCCATTGGACAAACGCTCATGCTCGAGCAATTATCGTGAAGGAGCGATTGGAGCCTTTTTTTTATAAGAAAGGGGCTCGAACTCAATCACGAATGACTAATTGGCGGCTTGGACAAACTTCGGTGCAATTTGTCTACATGATTTGGCAATCAGTCCATGTTATATAAAGACCTCCTCTTCCAGTCATTCAACTCATCGAAGTAACAAACAAATTCTCTTAGTCCAAAATATGAAAATCATAGTTTTGTTTCCAAAAGAAAGTCTGTTTCTTTTCTTCATCATTCGTCCTCCAGTTTTAGAAGATCAAAGAGCAAGTCAGATTATTTCGTTCGCCCGTCAAGGTTAGTTCAAGTGCAGTCTAACTTTGGAAGAAGTGTTGTATCTTGGGAGACATTCGCCACTATTTCGTTTGCACAGTTACGAAGGAGAAATATTGTCTTAAGGAGATTTGCCTACGTCTTCGATTCTATGGTGAAGATACTAAGTATGTGTCATGGTGGATTTTACGAAGTTTGATTTTTGTATTGAAATTGTTTTGTAATGGATAATAGGTCCATGATAAACATTGAGGTACCTGATCAATGTAGAGATTAGATTTAATTAATATTCTAAGCTATCATTTCTCATTCCTTAGAGCAACATTGATCTAGTCCCTCACGAGACTTTGTCATAGGCACAGATACAAAAATCTAGTTAAAATACAATGCATATAGGTACATTGGCTCAACCATTATTTAAGAGGACATACGATATATACCATCTAGCTCTAGACTTACAGCTTTGCGATCAAGTCTAACATCTCTCTCAATTACTCAAAAGGTAGACTAAAGAGAACAAATTAACTTCTCAAACTCAAATTTCTATTATTGAATCCAAGTAACATAGAGAGTAACTATATAGTTCTAGAATGAAGTGACAAACACAAACACTTACCAGAAGAGGAGGAGGAGGGGTGAGCCTAACACATAATCAACTAGCTACATAGCTACTCTAGTTGGTTGAGACATTATTAACCCAAATCGGAGGAAGTTGAATCCTCTTTAAAGAAGAAGGAAAAATATTTATGTCATCATTGATACCGTAATCATGGCCAAGCGCGCGGTTTTGGGGGAATTTAGAGTGATTGACCAAATAGGACCCCCAATATAAGAGGGCCAAAATTTATATATGTGTAGGCTAGTTTTATTTGGATATATTATAAATAATGTAACATTATTAATCAAACCGCTTTTGGCTCAATGGATTGGGTAATTGTCGGTGAAGTATATATTTTGCTTAACCACCTCAGGACAGTCACAGCTCGATACGGAAAACAAGTGATTGAGACCTAGAAACAATGAGCAATTGCCAAAGGATTTATGACATTCCCACTTATTTTGAGGCCGATCAAGCTTAAAAGGATAAAAACAAAAGGTCATATAAGTGAGCTTTTCTCTTACAAGTTTATCTTTCTCCTCATCTTCTTTTGTATAGTCGGAAAATGGTGAGATATAAAGATTAAAGAATACATGTTTCTCATCTACTTCTTTGCAAATGAACCTCGGAACTTGGAAACATCTCCCGACACTTCCACCAAGTATCTCCTCTCATCCATATTCTCTTCAGTAAAAGCCCGGTCATCAATATGTGTATCCAGATGCGAACAAAAATGCCAAGGTTGAATCAAAATGCTTTTAGGATAGGAACTAGTGAGAACACAACCTTCAAAATAGTAGTGATCATAAATATTCCACCAATGGTGTAAAACAATTGATCCCGACTCGAATAAATAACTTCAGGAATCATTCTTCAATAACCCATGGTGGACCAAGTCAAGTGGATCCGACATATATAAAATACTCGTAAAACTATATTTGATAATTTTTTTACCTTTTTTTTAAATTATGCACTCCATTCCATATAATTACATTAGTATTTATCAGGTTACTTTTCTCTTTCTATTGGGTTTTTATACCCACACCACTAAAGTTGGAACACCAACACATAATTTTGCCACCTCGCTTAATATTTAGCTCTCATGCATTGCATTTTCCTGCCATTTTGAAGATGTGAGTGTGATTAAATATATGGCCAAATTGTATCCTTTCAAACGAGTGTACACTCTTTGGACTTTGGTTAGTCAAGGTTTCAAGTTGTTGAAGGATAGTATATACTCCCTCCGTCGTTGACGCGACACACCGTTTAAGAAAAACCAATTGACTTACATATAAATATGTGTATTTGATGTGACAAAAATCTAGCTTGGGCCGCCCGTTTGATGCGTAGGATATTTGGGCTTGATTATGTGGATTGATTTGCTTCCTTGAACCTGTCTAATAACACGAAAACACATTAGTTGGAGTGCAAGGCTTGGCCTCGTGAAACCACTCCAACATGTGAGTAAGTATCATGTGAGTCAAAAGGCAATTTGACAGATATTTGAGGTTCAAGAAAGTGTGCGTACCTTATTTAGGGTTTATAGAGGGGTATTTATAGGCCCCCAATGTCATAGAATCCGTTTAGGATTCACTTCCATAGTTACCTAGTAGATTTAGGAGGAAACTCCTAAATTATAGGCGTGATAGACGGTTGACCGCGAGAATCCCGGAGCGGATAAGGCAAGTGTTCTGCTAGGATAAGGAAACCTTTGACATGTCTTGGAGAGCAAGCCTCTGATATTCCCTTGCTCGATACTTTCCTGGGCGAGCATGGATCTGCCCGGCTATATGAGGCAAGTCTGATGATGTTAAGTGCGATTCCCGGGCATGGCCCCCTGGTCGGGCAGGCAAGGCCGGTGCTCGACTAGGCTTAGATGGGATATAAACAATTCTCTGATCGTGTATATTGTTAGCTCTGCCCAATAGGCCTGTGGGTCCCTTGCTGGCAAGCTTGTGACTGGCACGCAATGATCTCTCGTTCTTTGCTCGTCACCGGGTTTGGGCCAGCCACATTAGTGGGCCTTAGCTCCTTGTTTGGTGAGTATTTATGCTCAGAGCGGCGAGCGCTTATGCTCGATGTTATTGCTCTTGTATCAGGCTCCAACACTTGTAATTTATGAATCAATTGTGACTTGACTGGAGAGCAAGATGATGGAACGTTTTGGAACATTGGTGATCGGTTGCCAGCTGGAGCGTACGTAAGAAGTTTTATCGTTGGAGAGTAATAAGGCGAGTAGGTGCAGAGGCGCGTGGCCGCCGATGAGTGGAATGACTTGATGGGGGCGTGATTCACGAAGCGATGCATTTAATGCGAGCATGCCTTCGTGACGTCACAGTCATTTGGCTCTGCCCTTTTCCCCCCAAAACCTGAAATATCTTGCTCATATAAAGCATGCCTCTCCTCTTCCTCGTTCTTTTACGATTCTTAAATTTCTCTAGAGAGAGAGAGAGAGTTCACCCAAGCTTTGTTGTTGTTGCTGTCGAAGATTTTCCAGATTCCGGCTATTGTGTTTTTAGATTCAAATTGGCGTTTTGCTTCCGGTTCCACTTTCCAAAACTTCTTACCATTTCTATTTGTGGAGAAAACCCTTTTGCTGACTCCTGATAGTAAGTTTTCCTTTTTTTTTTTTTTTCCCTTTTCTTGTTTTATTCTTCATTTCTGGGTTTCTAGTTCTTCGTCCCCTTTGTTTCTAGGTAAGGTTCATAGGTTAGAATCAGAAATTAGGTAAAGATCGAGGAAAAGACCAAGTAATCTTGCTCGCTAGGCGGGCATGCCCCATTATTGGTATACCTAGACTTAGGGTTTTTCCTTTACTCGTGCCGATCATACATGCATATTTTGATTTTTCTTCCTCGGTCTCTTTGTAGAAATGTCTCGCGATGAATGCTTGGACAACGAGAGAGAAGTCTACAGTTTATAGCAGACAGAATGACCCGTTGGGTAACGAGAAGACCCCTTCTATTGATGTCGAGATGGAGGATGACGATGAATTCGTGGTTGGGTAAGCCACCAGTTGGCGCATGCCCATACACATGGTTGACCTTGTGGATTCCTCCAGTGGGCATGACCCTTCTAGAGAGGCTAGCGTAGGGGGCGGAGAGGCCGCTGACGGGCATGTCCCCGAACAGCTAGCTGAAGGGGAGAGAACCGTAGTTGAACCAGTTGGTGATGATGCGAGGTATTGTGAGTTCCCGGGATGCGCCCGCGCCCCGTGCGCCCTTGGATAGGGGTGCGTGTACATGCGGAAGCGGGACACCACGCTTTCCATTCCACCCTCCCTTGTTTAGGGGAAGACAAAATTAAAAATGCGGAAAGGGTGCTGCCAAGATAACACATTGAATACGCCTCGGTAACTTCAGTGAATTTTTGGTCCATTATGGGAGCTTTGGGTTTTCTGTATCAAGTAATCCCTTTTTTTAGGGGATACCAGGATGCAGGAATACATCACTCTTTCATTCACATCTTCCCTTGTTTAGGGGAAAATAGAAAGTGCAAGAAAGAATTTTGTGAGGCCCCACTATGGATTTTATGAAAATTGCCTTATGGCTTATTTCAGATCACTATGAGTCCTTTGAGTTTTCTATATCAAGTTATCCCTTTTTTAGGGGATACCAAGATATAGGAATACATCACCCTTTCATTCTCATTCTCCCTTTTTTATGGGAAAATGGAAAAGTGCAAGAAAGGATGTTGCGATGCCCCACTGGATCCAAAATGTTTTTATAGAGTCGTCATCTTTATTTTAAGGAAGAAATAAAGAAAAACCAAAAAAGAAAAACCAGAGATTGCAAAAACGGGTTCAGAGGCTATGTTATGAGTTGGGAAGGTGCTAGGCACCCAACTCGCCCTTTCAGTCTCAAAAGCGGTTTTTGGCTAAAGTATGTTTTTGGTTATATTTATCTAGCAAATAAATAAAGCATTAACTACCTACAAATACATTCATATTTACATTATTTACGGACTTGCAGCCGTCTCCTTCCAATAATTAAAAATACATTTAAAAATATTTGGTCATAATAATGACTCTTTTTAATGCTATTTTCTAAAATAATCCGGGCAGCACAACGGCTTATATTTTTACATTGGGCTGGATGGAAAAATAACTTTTTAATAAATAAACTCTTAAAGGCTCACCTTTAACAGCGTTGGTGTGCTCGCTCTGTCCTTCAGGGAGATAGAGTCTTTTTTTTTTTTTGCTGCTGTTGTGGTTGGTGCGGTTCAGGCAGAGTAACTGCTTTCGGAAGTTGATTTTGGGACCTGTAAAATGGGCGGAGCAACTGCTTGCCTTTTGCTACTTGCTTGCTTGCTGCTGGAGGAAATCAGGCAGAACAAGGGCTTATTTCTGACTAATTTGGTCTTTTTACTCGGGCAGAGCAACTGCTCTTTTCCGAAGGTTTTGGACCGGGGAAATAGGGTGGATATCTAACTAGAGGGCTAGGGATCACTTTGACCGATTGATTTTATGTTTGGAGGAGGTTTGATAGAGTTTCGAGGCTTTATAGGAGGGGGAATTCACTCTCGCTCACTGATCGCTCGCTGCGTAAAAATAACGCACGAGTTTCTTCGGGCTTCAAGCCTTTGCGAATTGTGTCCCTGAAAGTGAGACCGAGCACCTGTATTTATAGTTGGATTTGTGCTTCATCGGCTTGTACCGTGCGCTGAGAGAATTGTGCAATGCGTTAACTATGAGTGCACTGTTTGGACCCCTGGCACCGAAACCATCCTTTATGGGCGTCGCGCCCATAATGCATTATGGCAGCGCCCAACCCCTAAATTTCAGCCAATTTTGGACACTTAGGCCCCTGCATTTAACTGCTTTGCGCATCCTACTTTGCCTTTTGCATTTTTAAACCCTGTAACTTGACATTTGTTAAGTTTTAACAGGTCTTGATATCACATGTCAATGTTACATACCAGGGGTACGAAATTGGGGTGTCTATAGGTACTCCACTTCTGGGCAACGGGAGGCCACTAAAAAGGCTTCCCAATTTTGTGAAGCGAGTTCTGACATCCCGTTGGCCTGAAAAAAAAAAAAAAAACTGGTCGGACAAGAGATGTGGCCACTTTCTCGGCCAGCGAGCCTGATTGGTCGATAAATGCCGACGAGAGCCGGTATGTTGCACACTGGGCCTCCTTGAATACAACAATCAAGGTGATGGATTGGCTTACGTCTCTGGGTGTGGACTTTAAGGGTTATAGAGCGGATAAAATGGAACTGCCCACGGACGCTGAGCTATCCCGTGAGCTCGGGGATGGGCTCCTATTTTTTACCGATTTCTTCAGAGTGGGATTGCGTCTTCCATTGGAGCCCTTTTTTTGTGGATTTTTTGCTCGAGACCTAGGCCATGCCATGTGACATGATTTTGAACACCGTCTAAGCAATAATGGCCTATACCGTGGCCTGCCGTCTGCTATGCTTCGAGCCAGACATGTACCTTTTCCGTAAACTTGTTATCTTTAGCCCGAGCACCGGTGGTCTGATTGGGGTTAGGTCAAACTCAACCTTTTTGATGGTCTTGAGCGACGTCTCGAGTAAGGTTGAAGTTTGGGATAAAAGAGTTTTAATAATTGATTCCCATGAGAGGTGGCCGCTCAAGCCTACAACGACCAGCGACGTGAAGTCCCCAAGGTTTCTAAATGGGACTTCAGCTCTGGTGAGGGCGCTAGGCTTCTAGCGTTAAAGACCACTCTCGGAGTTCACAAAGAGAATGAGAAGCGGGTAGGCCAGGAATTCCTACTCGATTGGAAATAGCTGGTATGCAATCCTCAGAATCTTTGTGAGGCCGTGGTGCTCCAAAAAAATATGCCCGGGGTTGAGCTCCTTCTGGTACACGGACTTGAAGATGTCCATCCATACTAGGGTGATTGTTACGATCAGAGATTTAAAGAAGAAAGTTCCAAGTGTAGGCGGCTCGGTGCTAGGGCGAGCTATCGTTCTATTTTTTAGGATAGAGATGGTTGTCTGCTAACTGTTATAATTTCCTTTATTTCGATGCCTTGAATAACTATACTGATTTTCACTTGTTTTCATTCAGGAATGAAGTCCCTTGCTTTGCTGAAAAAGATGAGGGGTCAAGCTGACCAATGGACAGCCGACATGAAGGACAAAGTGCCTCAGGAATTGCCCAAAGTCCCTTTCGGCCCTTCGGCCAAAAAAAAATGCATCGGCGGGCAAGGTCGTTAGCCCTGGTGGAAAAGGGTGCTACTACTCTCCCTCCTGCTTGTACTACTGTAGAGGCTGCTAAGTCTGTTGCCACCAAGGTCGATGAAACTGCTGCGACCAAGACCGCTGAAGATTTCGCTACCAAGGCCACCAATGCATCGAGCAAAAGAAAGAGGGACTCTCCTTCCCGCTCTGACCGGCCAGTGCGTCATCACGGCCCGAGCTCCGAGCCAACTTCTGTTACTTCCCCTTCAGCCCAAGATAACGTCACAACGTGGAAGCGACCTGATTTTGAGATGCCCATTATTGTCAGCGTCGCGCGGGCCATTGTGAAAGAAATCAAAGGTGATGCCCTATGCTCGGGGGTATCAAGCTAAATTCCAGTGGAAGCCTTACTGGTCTAGTGGGAAAAGGCATCGTCAGACGGGCTCTTCATGACGATGTCACCTTTGACCGGGTGACCAACGACCACGTGATGGTCGGGCACGTTGGGCTCTATCTAGAGTGAGGTAAAGCCGACTATAGTCTTATGTCTGTTTTTTAAGACTTGTTATTCTGGCTTGTCTTCGTGCTGATTACTTTGTGTTTGCCTGTAAAATGCCTCCACTTGCACCAACCTATATGACCGATACAATGAGGAAAAAGAGGCTCGCAAGAAGATGGAGTCTGATAATGTTACCCAGTAGGCTCGGCTGAAGAAAAAACTCGAGCAAGTTTCTGCTTTGTCCGATCAACTCGGAGAGCAGAAGGCTGCGGCCAAGAAGGAGGCAGAGCTGCTCACGTGGAACCTTCTTCTGGTTGCTAAGAACAGGGAGCTGGCCTCAGAAAAGACTGTGCTTTTGGACCAGCTGAAGAAAGAACATGTTTCATTGGAGGCGGTGTCACTGCAGAAAGAGCGAGATGCTCTTAAGATGCAGGTTGTCAAAGATGGTGCCACTGTGGGTGAAGCTCATGGAGAAGCTCACGGTAGCCAAAGAGATGGCGGTGAAGGAGTTCAAGTGCTCTCCAACGTTTGAGGCCGTCATGGATGAGGCCATCATCCCATACTACACCCACGATACCAATCATATCCTTCGGATGCTCGCGGGTCATGGTGGTGTGAGCATGCAGACCATGCATGAATGGGTTGTGCTAAATCCTTTTGATGAAGTTGCTCGCCAATTCCATCACTTGGTCCCATATACTAAGGAGGAGCTGGTCACCCTTGCCCGCGATGTTGTAGCTGCAAAGCGGGAGCCTTGGGGGTCCCTCCAACGCCACTAGACATTAATGTTTGCTCCCTGGTGGAACCCTTGGAGGCACAATATGAAATCGATCAGACCTGCGAGTAACTGCTCGGAGACGCTGACGCCAAAGCTGTTGCAGATGAGGTTGCCCGCAAAGAACTGAATGCTTAATATGAAATACAGTATAAGGCCTCCTCAAAGAGTGTTCCACCCCCCCGGATAAAGCCTTAGATTAAGAATTTTCTATCTGGCCTGCGCACCAGTATTTTTTGCTTTCCCACTGTAATTTTTCCGAACTTTTAATGGGAATTTTGTTTTGCTCGACTGGTGTTTCTTTACCTGTATTTTTCCTGCAAATGATCAATGTTGTATGTGTATTTGTGCTGCTCGAGTGAGTATACCAAGTAGAATACGAACATAACATATCAAGTATGCAAACTTGTTCAAATAATAATAACTTAGAAATAATAAGGCTAATTCAGTGGATATATTATTTAATTTTATTTAAGTTAGAGTATCGGGAAACACTCTTCCCCGGGATACATGCATCGTTCTGGCTAAGGCTTTGAGCGGCCATAGCCCCTATTTGCCTTTGGAGAGCATCCTGATGATTGCCTAGCGGGCATGTCCAAACTCTGGGCAGCGACTAGCTAACCGGGCTTGACCTTGTTCATCGATTGTACACCGAAGCTGTTGCTAGTATATCACCTGGGTATATAGATAAACTACTAATAGTGTTGCTCGGTCACTGAAGGAACCTAAGGTTATCTTATGGACATACCGACTTGTTGACCAACAAGTAGGTGGATCGGGTAAATCCCTATCTTGCTCGTTTGGAGGACGAGATTTGTCCACTAATTCTTAGGTATAATGGATAGTTTGGCTGGGCATGGCCCTATCTGCTCGTCTTACGAGCTAATCTTGCCAAACAATCCAAATGCAGTTTGTATATGAAAAGAAACAATTATATTAACGAATGTAATAAAAGAACTTGCCTTTTTATTAATAAAATAATAATGACCCTCAACAGGGCTGAGGGTCTTGCCCGTTTGTGCATTGAGAACTTGTTCAATGGTAATACTTTTTCAGATGGTCTGCGTGTCAGAGATGTTTTAAGTCCTTGCTTTCATGTGTTTGCAGCGTGTAGGTGCCCTCTCTGACTATTCCAGTAACTTGAAAGGGTCCTTCCCAGTTAGGTTAGAGCTTTCCTTTTTCTGCTCGATGACCGGTGACCTTGATTTTCCTAAGCCCAGTCGTCGACCATGAATGCTCTTCCTTAAACTCTTTTGTCGTGATGAGCCTTTGTTCTTTACTTGTAGTTGACCATCCTTAGACGTGCATCCAATCTTCTCTCTTCAAGTAGGTCCAGATCTATTGCTGGGCAAGCTCATTGTTCTGCTTGCTATAGTGAGAAACTCTGTAACTTAGCAAGGCCAACTCAATTGGGATCATGGTTTTAGAGTCATATGTGAGGCGAAAGGAGTTTCTCCCGTAGACTCCGGATAGTAGTTTTGACCGCCCATAAGACTGACGACAATTCTTCTGCTCACTTTCCTTCTCGTCCTTCTAGGTTTATCTTGAGTACATGCAGGACTTGTTTATTTTCGACCTCTGCTTGGCTGTTACCTTATGGGTAAGCTACTGATGACTGCCAGTGCTTGACGCCCAAACGCGCACATTCGACTGTGAATTTGTCCGAGCATTGAGTACCATGGTCGGAGATGATTACTCGCGTGGAGCCCAAATCTGCACCATACATGATCATGGACGAATTCGATGATCTTCGTCTTTGAAATGGTAGTTAGTGGTTTTACTTCGATCCACTTGGTAAAGTAGTCGATGGTGACCACTACGCATATTTGTACTTGTATTGTCCTATGGGGAATTGACCGATCAAATCGATTCTTCACATGTCGAAGGGCCAGGCAGCGACCATCGAGTTTGCATAATAGAGGCAACCTCGGTATGTCCGCATACCTCTGGCATTTGTCACATTCCCAGACATGTTTCTCTGCATCTCTCCTGAGAGTGATCCAATAGTATTATGTGGCATGATTTTCTCTGCAAGGGCTTTATTTCCCGGGTGACCGTCGCGCTCTCCTTCGTGTACCTCGTACAAAACTCCCTCGGTTAACTCTAGGAGAACACAGTGAAGCATAGATCAGACCTTAGATCGCTTGTATAAGATGCCCCCAACTACTGAGTACCGGTAGGTTTGATTTAAGACCATTGTGGCCTTGACTTTGTCCATGGGCAGGATTCCTTGCTCGATGTAGTCCTTGTAGTCGTTGATCCAGCTTTTGCTTGCTGGCTCGATATCCATGATTAATGGTCTATCAATGGCTGGTGTTTTAATGTGCTCGATCATGACTTACGATTCAAGACTACCAGATATGCCTCGACAATTTTTGACAAGTAGTCTGCTCGCATGTTATTTGTTCGATCAATTCTGATGATCTTCTAGAACTTGAAATTTTCAATAATTCCATGACAAGCTTGCAGTATTTGACTAGGGAGGGGTGATGCACCATATACTCCCCCTGGATTTGGTTCACTACTAGTTGTAAATTCAAGTACACTGTGACTGCTTCTATGCCCATGTCCACTGGGTGCTCGAGACAATGATCATTGCTTTATACTCGACCACGTTGTTGGAGATTGGGAATTTGAATCGAGAGCTAACTCAAATTCTGAAACTTGGTCGGGAGCTATAAGAAATATGTCAGCTCCGCTCCCGACTTTGTTTGCTGCCCCATCTATATAAAGTTCCCAACAGTAGGCCGGTCAAGGCGTTGGAAACTGCTCATGCCTGGGCTTCAGATTCTTCTTGCTCGGTGAAACTTGTTTCAACCAAGAAATCGGTCAAGGCTTGAGCTTTGATTGCTCACCTGGGTTGATAGTCGATGTGGAACTCAGTAAGCTCGATTGACCAGTTGAGTAATCTGCCCGCTGAATCTGGCTTGTGCAGAATTTTGTGCAGTGGTACGTCTGTGTAAACTATGATTGAATGTGCAGAAAAATAAGCCATTGGTTTGAGTGCAGCTATGACAAGTGAGTAAGCTAATTTCTCTACATTAAAATTACGACCCTCAACGGGACTGAGGGCCTTCGATACATAGTACACATGATTTTGTAGATTAAATTCCTCCCTAACAAGAACAACAGCTACAGCCTGGTCTGTGGTCGCTAGATATACAAATAAAATGTCCATAAGTACAGGGCTGCTAAGGAGGGGATGTTTGCCGAGATATTCCCTTAGCTGCTCGAGAACTTCGGCGCATTCATCGTTCCACTCGAATCCCTTGTTACCGTGCATGATCTTGAAGAACGAAAGACATTTCTGCGCTGACCGGGAGATGAAGCGACCAAGGGCAATGATCATATCATTTAGTCGCTAGATGTCTTTGATGCATTTGGGTTGTTCCATATTGATCAAAGCTTAGATCGTTTTTGGGTTGGCCTCTATCCTGCGCTGGTTGACCATGAAACCGAGGAACTTTCCTGCTCGAACCCCGAACGCGTATTTTCTCGGATTCAGCTTCATGTTGTGTTTACACATATTTTCAAATGTTTCTTCCAAGTCAAGGTTGTGGTCGCAAGCTTTGGTCTTAATGACCATGTCATCGATGTAGGCTTCCATGTTTCGACTGAGATGTGAGCCGAACACTTTGTTGACCATGCACTGATAGGTGGCCCTTCCATTCTTCAACTCGAATGACATCATTTTGTAACAGTACAACCCTCCGCCTGCCCTGAAAGCTATCATGGCCTTGTCTTGCTCATTTATTTTGACCTAGTGATACCCTGAGTACGCGTCTGAGAAACTGAGCATATCAAAACCGGATATGGCGTCCACGAGCACATCAATGCACGGTAGTGGGTAGCAGTCCTTCGGGTAGGCTTTGATAAGGCCGGTGAAATCGACGCACATGCGCCACATGCCATTGGCTTTTGACCATTACCACGTTGGCGAGCCAGGAAAGATACTGGATCTCCTCGATGATGTTAGCCTTTAGGAGTTTTTCCACATCCACTTTGATCGCTGCGATTTTCTCCGGTGAGAATCACCTTGGTCGCTACTAAATGGGACGAAAGGTTGGGTCAACATTTAGTCGTGGCGGGCAACGTTCTCACTAACCCCCTGCATGTCCTCAACATTCCATAAGAACGCATCAAGGCTGCTTTTGAGCTGATCGATCAGCCTTGCTCGAGCTTCTGCAGTCATAGCCTTCCCGATTTTAATTTTTTTGCTCAGGGTAGGCAGGGTTGATGACGATCTCTTCCAACTCATCTTGTGGATGGAATTCAGACTCATCTCGAACTTGTAATGTGTCCAACTCAATGGCCTGCGTGGGGGGATGCCCGATCTGACATGCAGGGATCGTTGTTGGTGGAGCCTGATCGACCTCATCGATCTTCATGAGATCAGCCATCCCTGAAGATTCTCTAAGCTCAATGATGTTGATATCAACTGAGCCCGTGGTGATGTTGTATGACGTCTCTTTTTCGGAGACTGTGATCATCTGCTCGGGAGTTGAAACTGTCAACTTCTACTTCTTCTTTTGTGAATCTCGGACATATTCCCACATTGCCCGTGGCTTGCTGTTGAGAATGCCTACCCCATCCTCTGTGTAGAATTTGGCCTTTTGGTGTGGGATAAAGGCGGCCATCTAGAACTTGGCCATGGCCAGGGCACCTATGATGCAGTTGTAGGCGGACATAAGATCGATCGCCAAGAATGTGATCATCTATGGCCACGTCTGAACCCCATCTCTCATGAAGACCTCCAGCTCGACTGTCCCTTTGACGTTAACTTGATGGTTAGTGAAGCCTTCAAGTTTACCCGAGTACAGCTTCAGCCGGGTATCTGACAGTTCCAAGCTTTTGAAGCAGAAGTAGTACATGATGTATCTGCACGCTCCCGTGTCGATCAACACCATGTGTACTTGCCAGTTGTTTATAAGGCAAGAGATTACCAACGGTTGCTCGGAGGCCAATGGGGTGCTTGCCAATTCATTGCGAGTGGAGAAAATGCTCTGCTCTCCTACTCGTTGTACCGCTGAGGCATTGATTGCCTTGGACAAATAATAGATATGTTTGTCGAGCTGAGTGTTGGATGGGAGCTTTTTTTGGATGACATTCAGAACCCCTTGAATCTAAAGGGCTTGGCCACCTCTTCTTCGATTGGGTCTTGTCTGGCGGTCATTTCGAGCATTATTGCCACACTCTCTGGTTCTTGAAGCGATCCAGCTTGCCCGCGTTGATCAGCTTCTGAATTTCTCACTTTAACACATTGCAACTCTCCGTGTCATGATCGTGATTGTGGTGATAGTCATAGTACTTGGAGTTGTCCCTGGTGTGGGCGAATTTCAGATCCAACATGTAAGGAATAGGAAGGGCGTCTCCGACCTGGAACATTATTTCTTCCTGAGTAGTGTTCAGGGGAGTAAACTGCGACTCTCTGAATCTATGTCCTATAGGAGGTTTTGTTCCTATCTCTGTGTGGGCGATTGTTGCCCTCCTTACCTTGGTCAGCTGGTGTGGCCGAGCTGTCCTGGGTCTTATCTTTCCCCTAAGGCTTGTCAACCTCGGTATTTTCTGCGAGCAGAACAGATGTGAGCTAGCCAACGACTCCGCTCTCGAGGCGCTAGGGATCATTGTCAGTATAGTTTTCAATGGCCCTAACCTCATGTTATTGAGGTAGCAGAACGTGATCTCTAGGTCGCTTGTCGTTGTTACTTCCTCGAGCGCCTCTTCAAATCGCTTAAGGTAGCTGTTGTATGATTCGTGCTTGCCTTGCTTGACCCTGCTGAGGTCGAACCTATTTTTGGGCGTATGGGCCCTGCTATGCTGAACTCGTCGAGGAAACTCTTTTTGAGTTCCTCCGAACTGCCGATAAATCCACGGGAACTCTCCCCAATCATGATTATGCCTTGCCTTGGAGAGCGCCCTCGAAAGCTTTCATTTTAAAGGCTTCATTGTTCATGACCATACGACTTGTGCCTCGAATGACCTGAGCCAATCGTTTGCTCCCGTCTTTCAAAAGTATTTTTCGAATCGAGGGAAGGTTATTCCTTACACGAGTGGCGCGTCCTCGATCTCCGGGGTGAAGGGGCTTCCTTCTAGCGGCTTTGTGGCTCCGAAACCGGCTTGGCCATGGCTAACTCAGCCATTTCCTTTTTCATGGCCTCCATTTTGTCGGCTAGCCGCTTCTTGGCGTCTATTGTGAGCCTGGAAAAGGTAGTGTATGACGAGCTCTTTGAGCGGACATCCTCTAACCGCTGACTTTTGTCCTCTTTTGGATTTCGGTGGCCTCGTGTTTCTTGCTAAGTGAAATACATCAGCAGAATACCTGACCGATGTGGGGTAGTGATGTGCGCAAAAACGTAATATGGGCAAGATTACCCGGTCGTATCAAGTAATAAAATGTACCTAAGTACGAGTTATCGATCCCACGGGGAATGCGCATAATTCTCACTCCAACTAAGTACCAAAATTATGCTAACTAATTATATTTGAGCGAAAAGAAAATGAATTAAAATCTAAATATATAAACAACCTAGAAAGCAATTAAATCTAATCTATTGCGGAGGTGGTTTGACAACAACAAATCAAGATAAAAATATAGGAGTGCAATATTTCTAGTCTAGCCGATGTTTAATTTAATCATTTTTTGCTTTTCTTTAACTCAAGTCTTGGTAGTCGGGCGCACTAAAATATTCGCTACGGCTCTCGCAACATATAGCAATACAACTCCTAGCTATAAGCTCTCACTTCTTATAACATAGGAGAAAATAACCGCATGTCAAACCAAGCACCCAATGACTATCTACGCACGATCTCCTCTCGGTCTCACGTAACGCGGACAATTATTGTGATTTTCGGAATCAATAGGACGTGCTCTCGCATCTTATCCTACAATTCTAGCGATCATCTAATGGTTCGCTACGCCATTAAAAGCATGAAGAACACACAATAATAACCAAGTGCATGGGTAATACTTCGCAAAAAGAAACTCTCTATATTTTTCTACATATCATGATGGTAGTCGAGACAACAAAAATTGGTTAACTACGGGCTCTCGCATCTTATAGTCAACCCTAACCTCCCCGACCTCGCGAATGGCTAAGGTGGTTCGATCGCGTGTCAAACCGAGTCTCACAATGGCTATCGGTGTGTGTCACAAAACACCAACTATTAAATTGATTGGTCCGAAATATAAAGGTAGCTCTCGCGGATCCTAAATATTTCTAAAATCATTTAATTAATTGTCAATTAATTAAAGACATTAAGTTCACAAAATAATAACCAACATGAATGTGTACTAAATAAAGAGATAGATTAAATTAAAACATTATATTGGACATAGAAAAATAATTGCATTTCATAAATATTTTAAGCACAAACCAATTCCACATTTACAAAATTAGAAATCTTAACAAATATCTAAAAATATAAGGTGAAAGAATTAAACCGAATAATCACGAATCCGGGGTTGAAATCATTTGTAAATGCTTCCTTGGCCCTTGATTTGAAGCTCCAAACCTTCATTGTTGGACAATTTTTTTGGAGGAATTGAAGAATTTTGGTGAAATGGGGCTGGTGCCCCATTTTGGGAACATGTCCCGCAATGGGGACTTGGTTTTCAAAATGAGGTTGCTTCCAGAATTAAATGAGGAAGTCAATGGAGTGCATAAGCTGCCAGGGGTATAATTGGAAGAACAAAGGAGAAATGGGGCAAAAAGGGAAGGAAAATAGCTTTGGGTCACGGCTGGGGCAGGGGCCAACCAGGTTGAAGTTCGCAGGTCAACCCGTGGGGAAATGGGTGAGAATGAGAGAAGGAAGTGGGCTGGAAAGTGGGCAGATGGGCTGGACATGGACGCGGGTCCTGGGTTGAGACACCAAGAAGACGTGGGTCATGGGCTGGCTGGAGCTGCTGGAGTGCGACATGTGGCTCCATCAGAATGACGACAACGCAACAGAGAGTTTCAGTTTTTGTGTCGGCTCCCCCTGAACTTTTAAAACTTTGCTCCGGTGCCCTTAGGCTTTCTGTAATTAGCACCACCTTCCTGCCCACTTCTAGCTCTTCAATTTGGTCCTCTATCAATGATGTTAGCCTCTGTTACTCTCTGTTTGCCTTGGAACTCTTGACGGACTTAAAGGACGTTGACCAAATACTTTCCAATTCAACTTTAAAGCCCGAAATTATCTCGAACTTCGTGCTAAACACCATATAATTGCTCGATTATGCATGAAAACCTACATTAAGCACAAAAACACAAATAATAATATTTCCAAAGCATAATTAACTCAAAAATAACACAAAATAGAAGAAAATTCTCGGGAAAATTTGTGAAAATCTTGGGCTTATCAGGTAGGAGGTTAGATCATAATATACTTCAACCTCTTGGTCGGATTAAGCCTTGTGCCTTGGTCGTTGCTCCTCTGCGGTTCTGCCTCAACATATTCACGAGCTTTGCGACGACACTGCCCCTTTGTATGGGCATGATGACGATGGGGCAGATTCTGGTGGTTGTTTCGACTTTCCGCCTGATGATCTCCCCTTTGCTTGCGAGCCTCTCGATTTGATGGTATTTGAACAACAGATGGAAGTCGTCTGCTCGGAGTGGGTAGCTGTTGTGGGGTCTGGCCACCACCAACAGCCAGAGTTACTAGGAACTGGAAGCGCGAATTACACAACTGGCACCAGGGCCTGACCCAAAGCGACCAACAGTTGATTGAGCGCATACATCTTACTGTAATAGTCCACTTGGACTTGCAGGGCACCGGCCCGTTGTTCAGCAGTTAGCCTGGGCGGGGCCGCCTTACTACCTTGACCGTTTTCATGCTACCGATTGAGCTGATTTCTTAGATCACGGGCACGAGCCTGTTGCTCGTTGATCACTTTGCAAACATCCCACTGGCTTACTTGGTTCTGACTAGTATGATGGGAAGATTGCTCCTCAACATATGGAACGTCCTCATCATGAGTGGCTCACCAAGCAGCCATTATCTTATTCCTCGTCTGCACTCCTTGTTGGGGGGGTGCCTTCGGTGGTAAATCACCGGATGCAGTGAGTAGTGGCTGGTGCCCAACCGACTGGCTCACAACCTGGTGATTGCTAACTGTGGCATGATTTTTTCTACCTTTACCAACTATTGTTCTGATATTGCTTGTCGAAGGTAACCAAAAAACATATGAACAAGCTCTAAAGCTTTGTTTCCTGGCAATAGAACCAAACTGATATGACAAAAATGTAGCTTAGGCCGTCCGTTTGATGTGTAGGATATTTGGGCTTGATTATGTGGATTGATCTTCTTCCTTGAACCTGTCTAAGAACACGAAAACACTTTTAGTAGGAGTGCAAGGCTTAGCCTCGCGAAACCACTCCGACGTGAGAGTAAGTATCGTGTGAGTCAAAAGGCAATTTGATAGATGTTTGAGGCTCAAGAAAGTGTGCATACCTTGTTTAGGGTTTATGGATGGGTATTTATAGGCCCCCAATGTCATAGAATCCGTTTAGGATTCATTTCCATAGTTACCTAGTAGATTTAGGAGGAAACTTTTAAATTATAGGCGTGATCAGGCGACTGGTCGCGAGAATGCCGGAGTAGATAAGGCAAGTGCTCTGCTCAGATAAGGAAACCTTTGACCTGTCTTGGAAAGTAAGTCTTTGAGATTCCCTTGTTCAATACTTGCCCGAGCGAGCATGGCTCTGCCTGGCTATATGATGCAAGTCTGATGATGTTAAGTGCAATTCCTAAGCATGGCCCCCTGGTCGAGCAGGCAAGGCCGGTGCTTGACCAGGCTTAGACGGGATATAAACAATTCTCTTCTCGGGTACATTGTTAGCTCTGCCCACTAGGCCTGTGGGTCCCTTGTTGGCAAGCTCGTAACTGGCACGTGATGATCTCTCGTGCTTTGCTCATGATCGAGTTAGGGCCAGACATATTAGTATTTTTCTTACTTTCTAATCATACCCTTAAGATTTTACTCCCGGTACTCTTTTTTGAAGTCTAAAATAATATTCCCTCCAATAATCCAATCAGACTTGGAAAATTTCAAATTTCTATGATTAATGCAGTAAATAGGTAAGTGGTGGTTCCCATATGGGTCCCACTAATTGAAGAATAAAATTCATAAGGGCATAATGGTAAAAATTATTTTCCTTAAAAGGAAAGTTGGAAATAAGACAATTATTTTGGAACACAAAAAAAAGGATGATGATAATTTGAAAACGAAGAGAGTACTATATATCTCAACATTTCAACTCACCTATTGCAGCCTTTAGAACAACTGTGGTTAAGCTAATATTAAATTGAGTTATATTTATGTATGTGTGTGTGTGTGTGTCTATATATATATATATATATTAGTATCTGTGTTCCTGCCATAGGCACGATGTCGGTATGTGATCAGTTCAATAAATGATCGGGATAAACATAACTCATAACTGAAGGGTTCATTTGTAACTCACAAACTTATGAATCAATCTGCACCGTCAGTTGTGTTTAACATAATTCGATCAAGGCCATCAGTTATACTTTGAACTCTTTTATAATATATACTAGTATATGTGCACGTGTCATAGGCACGATGTTTGTATGAGATCAGTTCAAATAAAACTTACAACTAAAGGTTTTATATGTAATTGTGGAAGGGTGAATCAAACAAAACTCATAATTGAGAGGTTTATATGTGATTAAACCTAGTATCTGTGTCCGTGCTATAGACACGATGTCGGTATGTGATCAATTCAATGGATGCTCGGGATAAATTATAGATAATCACCTCGTCAACTTAAACGGAATAGATAATCACCGTAATTGGTTGTGGAGATGATAATTAAAAAAAATCATAACCGAGGGGTTATTACATACTTATTGATTGTGGAGGGGGTAATTCAAATAAAACTCATAACTGATGGGTTTATATGTAACTTACATATTTACGAATAAAAATGTGTGTTTGAAAGCATTCATGATTATTTTGTGCGTGAGAATGGTTGTGGAGATCTTTGTTAGATAATTAAAAAAATCATAGAAAAGCGAGGGGTTCAAAAGGAAATACTAACAACAAATAAAAATAAGAACTTTGAATTGAAGATAAACCTTTGCATCCATAATTATTTCACTACTTAATCTTCTTGGAGGGTTTCACAACAATTCAAATAAGCATTTTCACTACACGTGAGACAAAGAAGAGCGATTAATTTAATTATGTTATGCATAAAAGTGATAAATTAAATTATAAAAAACATTATATGCATCCTAACTTACATATTTTGGAGCAATGTGTAAGATAAAAAATATGTAAATTTAAAATATGAATCGAATAAATAAAAACTATGTAATTGTAAAATATTAATGATATGTAATTTTTAAAAGTTATGTGAATCGCCGGTTGTGTTTCAAAAGGACTTTGGTACCTATTTGAAACCATGTGTTAGAAAAATACTATATAATCGTAAAGTGAGTTGAAATTATAGGATTTATACCGTTGTAGAAGCATTATAAAAGAACTTCAGATAAACTTAGTTTCCTTGATCGTAAGAGAATTGTTATCTCTATGAATGTAGTACATCGAGATATGCAACATATATATATAAACATAGATCAATCTATGGCCTTGTGATTTATTTATAGTTATGCAAAGGCCAACCTAATTGAAAATTGTCAATTTGTATTCGCTTTAAAATCACGATTGACCATCCTTCGCAAGATTTCAAAATAATGGGACAACCAACTTTTTAAAATGATTTAATGATTTAATGAATATATATATATATATATATATATATATATATATATATATATATATATATATATATATATGATCTATCTATCTCAATTTGTATTCGAAAATCACGATCGAGATCGAACGGGTCGTGTGGGGGTTCGAGGGCAACGCCCCCGAAAGATAAACGGGTTTTTTGATTCATGAAATATGAAACTATAATAGATCCATGTTGCGTTGAAGGATTTTCAGTTGAGACGAAGGAGGAGAAGGAGGAGGATGAGAAGAAGGATTACGACGGAAGAGATTGAAGAAGAAGGTGGAGGACGTAAACTGGTTCTTTATACTTTTGTACCGCGATTCATAAATTTCATTGTATTATTTTTGCACTGCGGTTCAAAAGTTTAATTTCTTAGTTTATTTTTGTACCGCGAATCATAAAATTCATTGCATTTTTTTTGGCACCGCGGTTCAAAGTTTAATTTCCTAATCTATTTTTTCACTGTGATTCATAAATTTCATTGCATTATTTTTACACTGCGGTTCAAAAGTTTAATTTTCTAATCTATTTTTGCACCGCGATTCAAAAATTTCATTGTATTAATTTTGCACCACAGTTTAAAGTTTTATTTGCTAGTCAATTTTTGTACCGCGATTTATAAAGTTTAATTGTACCAGGGTGAAAAAATAATGACTTCCGTAACGCACATACATTTCATTGAGGGTATAATAGTCATTTTCGCCATAAAAAGTGATTTTTTCATGTTGAAAATAAAAAAAATGTATTATAGCATTTAAACAATTTAAAAAATGGACCGGCCCACAAATTTTCCCTTTTGATCGTAGGATGAAGTTACCTTCTAAGGGAATGTGGAAACCCAGCAAACACCATTTTGAAGATGTTCGATGGGTGGAATAGAGGGGTTGATAGATTATAGGATAAATTGTGGTTCGGTCCACTTTTTAAAGTTTATAATCGCTAAAAAGTTCTTTTTTTTTTTCAATCGAAAAAAACCACTTTTGGTAGTAAAATGACTACGATATCCTTAATAAATCGTAGGCGCGCTACGAATGTTATTATTTTTGCACCACGATGAAATAATTTTTGAACCACAATACATAAGTCTTAATTACCTAATCTAATTTTGCACCACGATAAAACAATTTTTGCACCGCGATAAAACAATTTTTGAACCGCGATACATAAGTCTTAATTTTTGAACCGCGATACATAAGTCTTAATTTTTGAACCGCGATACATAAGTCTTAATTTTTGAACCGTGATATATAAATTATTATCTAATCACCGGTCAACGTGGCCTTTCCCTTCTAAGAACTTGACAAAAGTCTCCCTAACCGTTAGTGGCCGGCCATTCCATCTCCTTAATTGTGAATCCATCCTCTTGGCCGGAGAGGACGAACAACAACGAATTTGAACGAAAGTAAGTGACAAGATATTGAAACGAATAACCGGTAGAAGAAGCGGTGGCTTGCAAGCTCTAACAAGAGACGCTACCAGGAGTCTAGAAATGGGTGCTAATGATGGAATTACAGATGTTCTACTGGGAATTAACGCTAAATTGATATCAATATGTTTATAAAATCTCATCCATCTGAAATGCGATTTGTGGCAAATGATTTCAGGCCCGATGTGATGGTGTGGGCTGCGTGACGGTGAGGATTGGCTATGGGAACGACGAGAAATGGCTTCTGACTTTAGAAAGTGTTTGTCAAATCTGTTAAAGAAGGCGATTATATTTTCGAAACAATATTTCGAAAAATAACTTTTCGCAGTTGAGAAAAAAAATGAGATATTGGAAGTGTTACGAACTTTAAAAAGGAAACCGGTCAGAATTTCACCGGCTTGTTCTCCTTCACAAAACAGGCCCACCTGAGCCGAGACTGTTAGTGAGTGATAAACCAATTAAAACCGTTCTCGTTATTATGTGTTTCTTTTTGTTTGACTGTATAGCTAGGTCAAAGTCCAAGTAGGGGCAACGAACTGGGGTTGCAAACTTGCAATGTTGCATCAAGATCAGTTGGAAACCCAGCCCACTTGGTAAATTCAAGCTAATGCAACTTATAGTGGGCACTATGGGAAGCACACAATCTTTAAATCAAACATGGTAGATTGGTAGTATGGATTTGAACCTCATTTCAATCCTCCCTCCATCACACACACACACACACACACACACACACACACACAAACGGTTTGCAACAAGCAATCCTAGTAGGCTAGTAGCTATGTTCTAACTGAAATGCACAATTCAAGAGACCATTTAAAAGCCGAGTCCATCAACCAGAATAACGCAAAAAAGAATAACCAGATATCACTAGAAGGAAAAAAACACAACCTTTACCCTATTATTATCCTTTGCCTGGGAAACAAAAGTTAATTTAACAAGTATCAAGTTTGATTCAGTGTACTATTTATGAACTAAGTCTTTACCCCCTTTCGGAAGTCCAATTTTCCACCAAGATAATTTGATCTCTTGGGTATCAAACTGGTTGCTCCCTATAACATCAACTAGAGTTTCCTCACCCTAACTCCCTCTCAAACTTCATGTAACACTAGGACCAAAGGGCTTCACCCACGCCCTCTACTAGTCTTGACCGCACAATCCTTTTTCCTATAACATCTTTCAACTCTATTTCACCAGGGAACCTCTTCTCTTGCAGCTTAGAGAAAACCTACAATTTTCGTGACACAAAGAAATAAAGATTAAAGGTTAGATAATGACATATATTATAAATCAAACAGCTCGTTTACTAAATTGAATGAGATGCATTGAAAATTAAGAAATCCACCAAATAAGTATATATTAATTGTATTTAGACATGCAACAACAGAACCTACATGTGACCTTGGTAACCGTTGTATGAACTCAAAATACTTCCAATTTTTTAAGCAAGGAAACAAGTTATGAGGTTGATTAAGGAGATAGCAAAATATAATAATCACTGCTATGGTATTCACAAATCTAAGCCACTCCGGGGGATTTCTCAAGTCTCAGTGGAGCTTGCCTTACTATGGCCCAAAGGCGGATTCTTGAAATACTGATTACGGATGAGGAGGTTTGGTGGGCAGTACGTGAGATAGTATTGGTCCAGACTTATGCAATTTTGTGATGCAAGCTTTCGACGAGTTTTTTTTTTTGTTTTGTTGAGGAGAGTGTTAACAGTCCGTTGATTAGGCTCATACCTAATGTGGAGGCGGCCTATCAGTCTGCTCAGCATTGCGTACAAAGCGATCACTAAAGTGCTTGTTGCCTGTATCTGGCTGTTTCTAGATGAGACAATCTCTCTGGCTCAGTGCAGCTTCATCCCGGGGCGGTCGACGACGAATAACATCGTTTTGGTTCAAAAATTGCTTTATTTGATGCAAGCAAAGAAGAAGTGAAATTGGGTGGGTGGTGGTGATAAAAGTGGACCTCGAGAAGGTGTACGTTGCGGCGGGAGGCGAGGGTGTTACGCCTCAAATGAGTCCAGGCGAGGCTATTTCGCCTTTGCAACCTAGGGCGGTCGCCTTTTGCGCTTAGACGCAAGGCGAAAGGCTTTTAAAGGCAATGAAAGGCAAGCATCGAAAAGGCCTCTGGCCAATTCTAAAAAATCCCGGCCCATATCTAATCTATCTTCTTCAGATCTAGCTTCCAATCTTCACTAATCACCAAATCTAACACCACAGATACTATCGCCTTTGACACGGCGAACTCATCTGTGGCTTCGCCATCGCCGGAAATTGCCGAAATGAGGCTCACGCTCCCACCCGCCGGTGTCGGTGCCGGAAGGTTTTGCCATAGTTGACACAGGCATGGTCGCCGACCCATTTTAACCTCTTCCCTAAATTGGTTTGGGGGGATTCAACAAGGGTTACGTAAGTTTGTTTTTTTTTTTTTTTAAATATGTAAGTTTGGCCCCTTGGTACTCTAATTTTTTTCTTTTTACCGACAGTACTCTGCTTCTTTGCCTCTAATGTCTCTGCGTTTTTGTTTTATTCATTTTTTAGGTCTTTTGTTTTATCTTACTTTAAATTGGGGATTTGGGATTCTTTTTATACTGATATTCTGTTTTTATTTTTCAATTTACTTTGCTTTTTTTTTTCATTTATATTTTATCTTATTTCCATAACTATTAATTATTTTATTTGAATTTTAATAAACTCATAATCTTTTACCACTTGGATATTGAATTTGTGTTGGCGACTTGTTGCTATTATATGTGAACTTGATTTCATATATTATTTTCATTCATACATGCTTTGGTATTTGTTATAGTAAAATAAATAAATAAATATATTATTTTTCTTAATATGTCACCCGCCTTTATTTTTTTTATTTTTTTTTTGATAGGTAAGTGTAACCCCTTGTTGATATGGGGATAGGAACCAAGGACCTCAAGGTCTTTGCCTAAGTGCATAGTTAGTAGTTATTTTAATGACTATGCTTCAAACCATCCTCAATTCGTTTGGATTCCCGGAGAGTTGGATAAATTTGACAACGTCCTATGTAACATCGGCATCCATGGCGCTGTTATAGAATGGGGAAGTGACAGAGAGCTTCAAGCCAAATAGGAAAGTCAAATAGGGGATCCCCTTTCGCCATATGTGTTTGTGTTGTGTATGGAACAATTGTCCCATATTATCCAGGCTTTGGCTAGAAGTCGAAAATGGCAGTCGATTGAGATTGTGAGGTGAGGTCCTTAGCTTTCCCATGTTATAAGTCTAAGATGTTGGTTTCCCTGAATGTGACTAATCAGTCAGCTCGGCTACTTAGTGATAAGTTTGGTACTCCGTACTCCATAAACGTGTGACTTTGGGAAGTATTTGGGAGTCCCATTACTTCACAAGAGGGTGAACAGAGGGATGAATCAATTTGCTTTCGACAGAGTCCAAGTAAAGCTGACTGGTTGGAAGGCAACATGTGTTGTCAACGGGCAGTTGCATCTATCCCAAGGTATGTCATGCAATCAACAAGACTTCCCCAGGCTGTGTGCAAGAAATTGGATAACATGAGTAGAAGTTTTTTGTGGAATGGCAGTGAAGGAGACAAGAAAAAAATACATTTAGTCTCATGAACTAGAGTCTGTCATCCAAAATACATTGTGGTTGAAAAGTGCAGTAATCTCTAATAATGCATTCGTGACCAAACTTGGATGGAATCTTGGGAAAGGGTCCAAGAAGAGGACTTGGGTTGACGTTTTCAAAGCAAAGAATCTAAGAGGCAGAGACTTTCAACAAGTAGAACCTGAAAAAATGGTCCATTGTGTGGCGAAGCATTTGCCGAGGAAAATCTCTCCTTGAAAAGGGTTTGCGCTATTTGGTGGCTAATGGTAACTGGGCATCTTTTTGGTTTGATAAATGGTTGGGAAATAAGAGGTTGATCAGATTTTTAGTTGCCACAGTCCCTAAGCATGAGCTGCAGTAGCGAGTAGCAGACAACGCATGGTAGAGAATGAATGGAATTGGTCGAAATCGGATACACTTTTGCCTCACGGGGTTTGCCTACCACTAATGCCCATATTTTAACAAAACTTCTGGTGCGGAGGATGAGCTTATGAGGGGTGAGACATCGTCCGGAGCGTTCTCACTTCTCAGTGGGCTCAGCATACCAGCTAAGTAGTGTGAATTCTTGATTGGCACTGGAGGACCTTCTGTGGAAAGCTTTGTGGAGTTTGAGGGTCACAATGCGACAGAAAACTTTTTTTGAGATTTCATAGAAACATTGGAGCCTCTCCTATGAGAAGGATTTGTGAAGCAGGGATCGAAGACAGTATGCATGCAGAATCTGATTGTCCCTCGATGGTTGCCTTATGGAACAAGCTAATTCCTCCAGAGCTGGGGCAGGAACTTTTTGACTTGGATTTGAGAAGCTGGCTGCTCTGGAATGTCTGTAGGGAGTCAGACTGGTGCCGGAAGGGTGTCATGGTGTACGGGGTTTGGAGTGGCAGCTTGGGCCATTTGGAAGTGGTGGAATGAACATTTCTTTAGTGAGTCCTTTGCAACAAACTGCCCCAACATGAATTATTTGGAAGCAAATGGAGGAGATTTGGAGGCGTTGAACTCGAATAACTTCTTTAGTCCTAAACATGAAGTTATTGTGCGATGGCAGTCTCCAATGGAGCCTTTGGGTAAAAATTAATACTGACGGGTGCGCGAAAGGAAACCTTGGGGTGGCTGGTGCGGGTGGTCTCATTCGTGACTATAGAGGGCCGTGGCTTGCGAGTTTTACTAGTAATCTTGGCGTCTACGATTCTTTGGCTACCAAGCATTGGGCTGTGTTGTTTGGTATTCAACTTGCTTGGTCCAAGGAATATCAGTGGGTTATTTTAGAGACGGCTCTAAATGGCACAGCAAATGAGTGTGGAAGGTATAGAAATTTGGTTCAACTGTGAAGGAACTGGTGTGACGTGGAGTGGCAGTTCAAGGTTTGCCAAATTCCTTGTGAGGCCAATCAGTGTGCAGACGGATTGACGATTGTTTGGTAGTTTTCTGATGGGGCTAGCAACGTTCGACTCCCCTCCAAGGGATGTTTCTGTGAAACTTCGAAATGGTAATATCGAAGTGATTTGGTCAAGATGGTGTAAGCTCTCTTAGGTCCTTCTGGGTTACGTTTGTACCCAAAAAAAAAAAAAAGAGTAAACTAAATTCTCTGGACATAAGCCTATCAAAAGAACAGGTCAGCCTATCAAAATTGAGTAAGGATTTACCCACGTTTCACTGGTTCCCTTAGAATTCAGTGAGCTTATGAATACCGTTTGGGTGGACAGTGAACCCCATGTATCTTCTTCTTCTTTTAATTATTTTAATATTTTTCTCGAGGACAGAGGGGGATGCAAAAAGGGGAAAAACCAGACGGGAATGCCATGCAAATACAATGATTACCACTGAACTTGGAAAGAGGAAGACTGATTATAGAAAACATAAAGCATTTCAAAACGATTACAACAAAATTGCAGGGAACATTAGGAACAATCACATCATAAAGTGAATAGGTGATCAAAATGTTGTTAAGTGGTTTGATCATACGTGTTTTGGAGGAGAAAAATATGCAATTACCTACAAAGAGAAAAGGAGTAATGCTAGCAACATATTGATGAGAGGACCAACTTGGTGCAATATTATCAAGTAACAACAAACAATTAGGTAAACAGAGTATATTAAATGGTTCTGTTTATAGCATATAAGATTATAAGAATAAAAATCATGTCTCCGTGGAAAGAAAGTAGGTTAGTTCACAACTGGAATCAACCTCCATTTTCATTCTTTATTTAATATTCACAAGGGCATAACAAAAATTTATGCTAGCTGCTACCTAACACAACCCTCCTTCAAGGCTTGGGACCAGTCAAGTAAAAGCATGATTCTATGAATGATATAAGGAGTTCCTATTTTTCGCTCTTTAGCCAATCATCATTTATTGTTTGATAAGAAGAAGCTATCATCAACACTAATACATGAGAACTGGACTTTACCTGTTCACCGTTGCAGTATACTTCAAAAGCACCAGAACTTTGCAGGAAGGACTGAAGGAAGTTACCAAGCAGCCAAGATGATGAAATGGTCCCAAATCTATTTGCACGCAAGGAGTAATACCAAGAAGGAGGAGCCGCAAATCCCAGCCTTGGGAAAATCTGCTCACCAGCCATTACAATGCCAATAATACCAAATTGAAAAACAGGTACCACTTTTCCCAACAAGCGCTTTGGAAGCGGAGGCGGGTAGTTATCAAGAATGACATTGATCCCAGGGAATGAAGTTTCCAACATGTTTTTCATTGTCACAGCATTACCCCTATCGATATTAAAAGGACTTCATGTTACTGCATATCAAGAGAGATGATGAAAATTGGAGATAGCAACCCTCCCAATGAAGAAATCGAATTATTAAAAAAAAAAGGCCCAACAGATACACTACAAATATAAAGAAATGGGGGGATTGCATAGCTAAGATGGTTTGAACAAAACATGAAACAAAATCACTTTAAATGGTATGGACAATCCTGTTACACCAACAACATCCATTATAAAGAATGATAATATCAAAATATACGGCCGTGCAAGGGCAAGGGGAAAACAAAAACTAACATAAATGGTAATAAGCACAGAGCTGCAATGGGTTAATAGACATCTCACTTTGAATAAAATCAGAGGGAGAAAACGGATTAGGTATCCAACACTAGGTAAGGTGGAGAGAGAGTTGACGAGAGGAACACATAATTAGTTAACACAAATGAAACTACAAATAAACAAACTGAGAACAGCAATGACTTTATTAGCGAAAACACACAACGACATAAATGCAGATTATAACCAGATGGTATCCGGCCATCCGCACACTTGACTTTCTTCATATCAGCTTTACTCCAGTGAGACAGCGTTGCATTGAGTTGAGGAAAGGAGCATATAATTGGTTAACACTAATCGGAAACTGCACACCACAGACTGAGAACAACAATGATTCTACAAGCAAAAAGCGCACCATGACATACACTTGCTGATTAAATGAACTTGCTAGGATGCGCACAAGATGCTGGTGCCTTCTTCATATCCACTTCACTCCAGTGAGTTACTCGCACCTACTCACTTTGCAGCTGTTCTTATTTCAAAATGTCTTTAGACTAGTAACATGTTTGAATCTTACAAGAATGAGTTCTAGTGGGTAGAAGCTCTTGAGCTTTGTATACTTCTAGTGTACTATGGATGCGTCACCTTTTTGACGTTCTTATTAATATACTCTTTACTTATCAAAAAAAAAAAAAATCTTACAAGAATGAGTTTTGTTACCTCAAAACTTATCATTGAGCCAAATCAAGATCTTCTTCGATAAATTACAACAAGCATATCTGCATATGCTAGTTATAGGCACTGTCTATAATTACTTCCATCCCATAATTGAGCTCATATTTCGAAGGCATATTTTGATATTTTTGTGTTTTCACGAACAGAATACTTAATACGCAAAATTTATTAACCAAGACACACACAGAATACTTGGTACACAAAACTTATTTTCTCATTACCTCAACACATTGTTTGGGTGACAAAATCAAAGGAGAAAATAGAAAGAAAAAGAAAAGAAAAGAATTTTTTTCCTTCCCCCTTCTTCTGTTCTCTACTCTTTCCCATAACAGAAAACTGGTGGCCCCAATAATCTCTCCACTGATCACTATATCTCTTCATCTTCTAGCTCTCCTATGGAAGTGAACCTAACTAACCATGGATGGTTAGCAATTTTGACGAAATGGATATGATGAAAAGAAAAGAAAGATACAATGCAGATTTTGTTTTAGCCACCTTCCTCTAATACTACCAAACAACTAGTGCATAAACTGTCATACCATTTGAAACACGGCCAAACCATGCAAAGACTCACAGAAGCACACACATATATGCACAGAGACAAACATAGATGCACACAAACAACACACAGAAACGAACAAACTTGTAGAAAAAATGTGATTAGATTGATTGATTCCTAATGTAACCCCATGGACCCCATTCATGGCTAGATGTAGCCAATGTAAACACTTTCTCCGCCAAACATGCAGCTAAATTTCACAAGGCCAAAATCACAATAACTGAATTACTATCAATCAATCACAATAACCAATCAACTACAAATCAATCAACAAACTACACAAACAAAAATTTAAAAACTTGTACGAACAGCAATTGAGTTGATAAGTTTTTTAAAAAGATACAGGGACAGTACCCTGCAGAGGAACCTCTAATCTAATTTCATAGACAAACATCTTATCCATTGGGCCACAATAACAAAATGGCCCTAGTTCATCTGCTAATGGCAATGCCTAATTTCACGCGCTAAATCATCATAATCATAAAAACAAATCAATCACAAATCAGTTCCCCAAATAACATGCACAAACACAGAGACATAAAAGGGAGAAGTAACTACTAACTTGTAGGAACAAGAGGAGCAAAAGTCAATCTTGACGGTGTTGCCTACACCAATTCCATCAATGCCACTAACTTTCTACAAATTAAACCAAAAAACAACAAAATTACAGTTAGACTTCACAATCAAAGTAGGGATTTTTTATAGATTTGTTTTCTATGTTTTTTTTTGTCAATCTTGGACAAGTGTTGGCTAACCTGCGTGGGGAAATCAAGTGGCTGTTGAATTACTTGTTGGGCACGGGGTTGGTAGTCGTGGTGGTGGACGGCGGGTTTGGGAGGCGGGGGAGAGAAGAGGTTGAAAACATCGGAGCAGAGTAGAAAGAGGGGTAACCCTATTAGGAAGACCTGAACTCGATCCATTGCTGCAGCAGTGTGGAGAGTGAAAATCGGGCTTTGACGGAGAGTATGGAGATTGTGATTTGAGTCAAGTTTATAGTTTTGATCTAGTGATCTTTGTCGATTACAGTTTACAGGTAATTCTTTTAATACATAAATTGAAGGGGTGATTTTAAGAGAGGATATTGAGGTGTGGTTAAAATCACCCAAATTGAATTCAATTCAATATACTGTAGATGTTATATTTCAAAGTTTAATTAAAAAATCAGTGACAAATTTTTATTGGTTGTTACTTGATGATAGCACCGATGTTACAATTTTCCTTACTACCAATGGGACCGCATTCCCCTTCGGGCCTCCACCAGCATCTTGATATTTTATCTATTTTTGGGAAATTACCTTAGAGCCCTTCATCAATTCAACCTAAATCCGACCCGAACACCTGGATTAGTCATAATTAGCCTAGATTAAGTCTAATGGAGGTTATTTAGCTCTAAGTCCCCGTTAGTTAGTCTAAACCTAATTAGAAACAACCAATAAGAATGTGACACTTGTTCCATTATCTTTAAACTCTTAGAGATATTTGCATTCAGCTGCTAGAACTCTTCACTCAACCTTCGTTTTCCAGATCTTTTAGACTTCAACAATAGTGAGAGAACATGGTGAGATTAGTGTGTGTTGTAAGGGTTCCCAATGAACCGAAGACCCAATTGATGATCTAAGACCGGCTATGCGATCCCCTCGTCAACTAGATCACTCTACCTCATTTTGAATTTCATTTCCCTTGTTTAAAAACTGAGCTAGGTAAGCTATTACCCCTCCCTTTTTGGTGAAATCTAGCTACAAAGCTTGCTAGAGTTTATTTAACATGTCTACCATGATTTACTTGTGAAACCTACTCTTATTTAAGGAAGTTATGATGATTATGCCCTTAGTATGTTATGATTGTTATAGACATGGATTTGGGGTGGTTGGTTATAGTGTTTTATTCTCTAAAATGTTGGGAAAAGGGTTCAAGAGCCCGAATCGATTATGAGTCTCAAGATTCATTTCGTGACCTAGCTTATGAAACCTAGTATATCGACTCAATGGAGTCGAATAAGAGTCTAACATGTTTTATATGATTCTAGGATTAAGTCCTACGGGTTTTGAGAATTTTCGGGTCGCAAATGCATGATTCTGAGTAGTAGACGTTTGAAATGGATTTAGTGTATCCTATGACTATTGACACATTAGGGCTTCAATTGAAGTCTTGAGACTCGTAATGACATGGCCTACCCCTGAATTGGACCCTATAGATTTAGGTTTTTATGAAGTTGTGAATTCCAACTCACTAAAGTCGCCTTGTGTGCATGAATGCATGTTGACATGTTAAAGATCTCGTTTGGGAACCTTGTGGATATCTTAAGGAATTCAAGAAGATGAATTAGATAATCACTCCATTCGACGATTTCGGTGAGTATACGCCTTAGCACTCTATACATAGAGTCTACTTGGATAGTTTCAAGAATAACCGAGTTGATATTTATGACACACATGAATTGAATTGGACTTGCAAAATACCAATGCATAGATACCTTGTGAATCTTGACCACACTCTAAGTGTTTCCCCCCTCGAGTGTACTCCTTGACACTCAATGTATAGAGAATCTCTAGAAGGTCTCGAAGTGTTGTAGACTGATGAGCCTACGATTTCCACGAATTTTCCCTCGAATTCCCTTTTATTTTGTGCTATTTTTGAGTTATTATGCATTGGAAATATTATTTTTGTGAATTTGTGCTTTAATGTAGGTTTCCAAGGTTTAATCGAGCATTCATGGTGTTTAGCATGAAGTTCGAGGCAATTTCGAGCTTTAAAGTTGAGTTGCAAGTCATTCGGTCAAAGTCTATTAAGTCCGTCAAGTGTTCCAAGGCAAAACAGGACTAACAGAGTTTAACTGGGCTAACAAAGGACTTATTTGCAAGACTTGGGCAGGGAAGGGCCACGACACACAGTCCATAAACTTCAGGGGCACCGATGCATGATCCAGATCTACAAGGGAGGCCGACGCCAATTCTAAAACCTCTTTCCCTTTTGCGTTGTCGCCCACCCAGATGCGCCACGTGTCGTCATCGGTTGCCCCCCATCATCTCAGTATTGTCGGTTGCTGCTTGCACCACATCACACGCTTCCACTACCAGCAACCCGCGTGTCTCCTTCTTGGATCGGGCCAGCCCGCGTCCCAACCCATCCACCTGCCCGTCTTTTCACCCATTCCACCTCATAACCGCGGCCTATTTCAGCCAGGGTTGACCTGCGTCTCCTCTTGCTGGGTAGCCCAACCGTAAGCCATGCCCAGCCCCTTGTTTCTCCCGTTCCTGCCCCTAAAACTCTATTGTCCTTTCCCTAAAATGCCCTTGCCTCTTGTTGCCCTCTTTTAATTCCTCCCAGTCGGCCTCCATTCAAACCAAGTCCCCATTTTCGGGACATTGCTTCCAAAATGGGGCACCATCCCCATTTTCCACCATTTTTTCTTCAAATTCTTAAAGCTTGATCACCTTTAAGCATCAAATCAAAGCCCAAGGATGCATTTACAAAAGATTTCAACTCTGGATTTGTTCATCATCGGTTTAATTCTTTCGACCTCTATTTTATGATAGTTGTATTTTCTTGGGCTAAATATTTGATAATTGTTGAATTGATTTGTGCTTAAATTTATATATGGAATGCAATTATTTTTCTATGTCCAATGTAGTGATTTTAATTTAATCTCTCTCTTTATTTTGTACACATTCATGTTTGGTTATTATTTTGTGGATTTAATGTCTTTAATTAATTGGTCATTAATTAAATAATTTTAGAAATGTCTAGGATCCATAAGAACTACCTTTATATTTCAGACCAATCAATTTAATAGTTTGTGTTTTTGTGACACTCACCGATAGCCATTGTGAGACTTGGTTTGACACGTGATCGAACCACCTTAGTCATTCGCGAGGTCAGGGAAATTAGGATTAACTATAAGATGCGAGAGCCCGTAGTTAACCAATTTTTTGTGTTCTCGGCTACCAACATGATTTGTAGAAAAATATAAAGAATTTCTTTTTGCGAAGTATTACCCATGTGCTTGGTTATTATTGTGTGTTCTTCATACATTTGATGACATAGCGAACCATTAGATGATCACTAGAATTATAGGATAAGATGCGAGAGTCCGTCCTATTAATTTCGAAAATCACAATAATTGTTTGTGTTACGTGAGACCGAGAGGAGATCATGCGTAGATAGTCATTGGGTATTTGTTTTGACATGCGACTATTTTCTCTTATGTTATAAGATGCGAGAGCCCGTAGCTAGAAGCTATAGCTAGATTTGCTATACGTTGCGAGAGCTCATAGTGAATAATGTTGTGCGCCCAACTATCAAGACTTGAGTTAAAGAAAAGCAAAAAGAGGATTAAAGTTAAACACCGGCTAGACTAGAAATATTTCACTCCTATCTTTTTATCTTGATTTGATGTTGCCAAATCACTTACGCGTTAGTTTAGATTTTAATTGTTTTCTTAAGTTGTTTATATTTTTAGTTTTTAATTCATTTTCTTTTCGCCAAATATAATCAGTTAGTCTAATTTTGCTACTTAGTTAAAGTGAAAATTACGTACATTCTCAGTGGGATCGATAACTCGTACTTATGTACACTTTATTACTTGATACGATCGGGTATTCTTGTCCGAGTTATGTTTTTGCGCCCATCGTAGACGGTATCTACAATACAATTCCAAAGGTTTGGGCTTGACAAGGTTGGCTTACGAACAACGCTTGCACTATACAGGGCCGGCGCTGTTAAATCCGGGGGCCTAAGGCCGATCATCTCGAATGGGCCCTTCCTTTGTAACAACTTTTTTTAAATATTTTTTGAATAACTAAAGAAACAATCAAAAAAATATAAAAGATAATAAAAAACATTTCATTTCACTCAAAAAACAAACAAACAATTTTTCATGTACAATTTCTCTTTTTTAGTATATAATTATAGTAGATGTACAATTTTTCATTAACATAAATTAATGATTAATCTCAATTTATCTATTTTAGAATTATAGTATATGTTCAAATAATCAAATTTCAATTAGAATACCACCAATTACCAACAAGTCACTCATTCACATATTTAAATGCCCAAAAAATTCAATTAGATTATCAAAATATCAACAAGTCAAAAATGGAAAAACCATAAAATTTGAGGCAAACCGCAAATGATTCACTGATCACTGTATATTATAATCTGATTAAAAGTTAATAATTAATTAATAAGCTATAACTATTAGCTATAAGTTAGGGCAAATTGAAAAAATCAAGAAAAAAATATAAAATTGTGAAATAAAATACTAATAATTTAATCATATGTAGGGTTTTTTTTTTGGGGATTTTGGGGCCCAAAAAATTGGGTTTTTTTGGGGGGCCTAAGGCCATGGCCTCATTGAGCTTATGGCAAGGCCGACCCTGGCACTATAACGAATTTGAGAATATAGAATTAATGATCGTTCTAGAAAGAGTTTTAATGGGTATAATCTTGTTATTCAACGATCCTAGACCATCAAAGTAGTCTTGAGGAATATGTGATTTGTTATTTGTTAGTTACAAATTTAGCTTGGATTCATGCTAGAAATGAACTTCTATGCCTATTCGATATTATGACTCATGAAAGCATAATTGTGATATTTGTTAAGGATTGAATCCTTCGTACTTATTTGATGAATATGACTTACTAAAGCATATTGTGTATCCTTGGTTGAAGCTTGATTTATTCTTAAATGCCTTAAGGTTTCAATTAATGATATTGGATTTGTTAACTTGTTTTGAACTAGGGCGTGATTTGTTTATGATCAACCTAAGGTTTCACTACTAAGTGAAATTGTGGACTTGTTGAATTAAAGTTTCTAAGTGAAACAAGAACCTAGCTATGTTTGAACAGAGAATATAGAAAAGGGGTTAGAAATGCATATAACATTTACCCTATTTGAATATGAAGTCGTAGTAAAGACTCAACAAAGTCAAGTTTAAGGAAATATTGAACCTTATGAGTATCGTATTGAATCCCTACGACATTTAGAGTTCATTTGACTAGATTTACTAGCTTTTGGAACTTTGGTTGATTTAAGTGTACTTGATTTGACACTTGTGATTTCGAGACTCATTGAGAGCTCCTAACGTGATTTCATGATTGTAGCACGGATATGCATAATCGTGTAAACTTTAGTAGAGTTATATACCTACTTGACATCGACGAATTCACTTTTGTCGACCTCGATCCTTATTTCATTTAATGACGAGTAAACAACTACTTGTGCATTGCATATAAGTCCAACAGTCATAATTTGAGTTTATAAGTTGATGGTGGGACGATGCATCGTCTTCACGAATTATGAGATTCGTGATTGCTATGGATCACCGTACTGGATACCACACACACCCCTCCACTGTGAGCCGCAGTGGGGAAGTAGCCCCTCTAGCGTAATCAATACGAGCGCATTGACTTGTTATTAGCCCGACTATGTCCTCAGTACGTCGATGTATCATACACAAGCATCTGATAGCATGATATAGTTTAACACTATGTATTGCAAGAGCAACACAACATCACTGATACGGTATCTTTTCCAACTCTTATGTGGCTTACTACGAGCACTTATGTGAAATCAAAGTGCTATTCAGAACATGAGATCTACGTTATCGTGTTTATGTTGATTGTGTGTTATGTGGAAGATTTGATGTATGTTTATATACTTGATTTGTTTGATATACTTGATATTCTAATTAATATTTTGTACTCTTATATGACCGTGCATCTTACCATCTCATGTTGATGCATATAGTAGCTTACTGGGTTTTTATGACTCACCCTCAGTCCCCACGCCTTTGTTTATTTAGTGTGCAAGTTCCATTTTATATCATAGTGAGATCGACTAGCTAGTTCATGTTGTTGCGGTTGATCCTTCAGGATAGCATCGTGCTCCGGACGTGTCCTTGACTATATTTCGGCAAAGATGGTTGTGTAGGATTATGTAAATCCTACGTACGTTGGGTAGTATTGTTAGCACACTATATTTTCATACTTGTAGCATTCTTGAGCCGACATGTGTCGTGCAGTTTGTAGATATTATTCTATTTTATTCCTCGGTTTGTATTTTGGTTTATCATCTCTTTCAGTTGTTATAAGTTTTAATTGTCTTCCGTCGAGCACTGATTTAGCTCTTCCTTACTTTGTTTTCTTGAGCATGTCTTGGCTCGTGGTTTCTAGTTAGTTGGTTCCCCTCCGACATGTTTTAGCCGTTGAGTGGTTGTTAATCAGGTTGGGTTCTTGTTGTTTCGCTGGTCGTGGATTGCCGATAGTTTTGTTCTATGTCTGCAACATTGAGGCACGCGAGTTTTATTTCCTCCTCAGGAGAAAGTTGTCTCTATTGGGTTCGTTTGGTTATGTATCGAACTTTCTAGCTCGGGGCTTTTTTCTATTAATGCTTCCGCATATTCAATTTTGAGTTCCAGTATCGCCACATGGCGATACGGTTTCTTTAGAGCCTTGTTGGCTTATGAGTTTTGGAAGGTGCCACCATGCTATGCATGTATTACTATTAATGCTTCCGCTATTTGTGTTTGTTCCAGGGCATCGACCTCGGGATTCCTCGTCGGGATCTGGGTCGAGGCGTGACAAAATCAATCAAGGATATTTATTACTCCTTTCGTTTTGGATAAAGAGTCCACTATTTTATTTTGGTATGTTTCACTTAAAGAGTCAATTTTAAAAAATTAAGGCATAAAAGTGTAATTTATTACTAATTAGATGCTAAAAGAGTAATTTTCTTAAAAAGTACTATGACTTTCAAACGGGGACTATTTGCCCGGAACTGATGGAGTATTATCAATATGCACGGTAATTGTGATTTGGGAAAAATTAAGTGTTTCATACATCACGACAATGGTGACGAGAGCTAGCAGCCTCCCATGCAATGAAGGCAACCATTGCGAACTTCAGATTTTGCAACCTCTTAAACTGATCCAGATTTACACAAATCAAGAAAACCCAAGCAAGTAATGTCTGAATCCATGTCTGCAAGACCAATCGAAAGGACTCGAAGGCCTTTCATGACCCCTGCTTGCACCGCCATCTATGGCGCTCTCTAACGAGTTCGCCAGTGCACAATAACCCAATTCAACCCATATAAGTCATTACCCACAAAATCCCAAGCAATAGGTATGCGATCCCATAGCTGGAAAGGTCCAACAACCACTTTGTGATTGTTTCACGCTGCCTGCATACACGACAGAAAATGAGGACGATAGGATAACTATGGTGACGGGAGAGATAGCAACGTACTTTTCTCTTCAAAATGGTTCCCTATAGCAGCTTTAAAAACATGTTTCTCTTCTCTCACTGATTGATTTTTATATGAATTAAATAATATTTTGGTCCCTGGACATTACCAAAAATATTAGTTTGGTTCTCAGGCTGTAAAACATATTCATGTGGTCCCTTAATTCGTTTCTTTAGATCAATTTCCCCCCTCCCACCGTTACCGTTACATTTTCCGTCTAATATTATTTCAAATGCCTAAAATACTCTTAAAAGTTTAATATGGGATGACTTTTCAAAATGTCCAAAATATAGGGGGTTAATGTGCCAATTCAAAAAGGAGTCTTTTCAACCTTTAACATTCAATGTCAGACTCCGGCACTCTCGATTCCATCGGTGGACAAAAATTAATCTTGATTTGGATCTCCAAGAGACTCCAGGTAGGGTTTTCTCCAATAAAAATAATAATTCTAATAATAAAGTAAATCCTTCTATCTTCCGCCCTCTTGCTCAAAAACCTTCTTCACATCTTTTTCTCCTTGTCTTTGTAATTGTATACAACATTCTCTCCCAATTCAAAAAGGAGTCTCTTTAACCTTTAAGATTTAATTTCAGACTCTGGCATCCTCGACTCCATCGGTGGCAAAAACCCTACTTGGAACGACAAGTTCGTGTTCCTTGTCCCACCTGATTTCCTCGCTAGCGAAACCTCAAGCATCTCCGAGGAAATCTACGTCGTGTGTGGTTTCATCAAAGACTTTCATGTTGGCAGCGCTTATTTACTTCTCAACACCTGCGTCGATCGTGATTGTTCGCCCGAAGCAAAGCCGTTGTTTTATGCCGTCCAAGTCCATTGCCCGTCTAGCCAGTTTCAAGGTGTTCTTAATGTTGGTGTGATGGTCTACGACAATTTTTAGTTGGAGATCCAGATTTGAAATTGGAGAGAGAGAGAAAAAGACCCACCTTAAAAATGGAGAGAGAAACCAATATCTGAAAATTTGATTTTTGGGAATGTATAAACTCTTCATTGTCACATTTGATCTAGGGTTTCACTCCAGCACCCATTTGTTAGATTCTGTATTGTATGTATCCTGTATGTATTCCTCAAAACCACCGCCCTGCCATTTGATTTTTGATTTTTGATTTTTGATTTTTGATTTTTGATTTTTGATTTTTGATTTTTGATTTTTGATTTTTGATTTTTGATTTTTGATTTTTGATTTTTGATTTTTGATTTTTGATTTTTGATTTTTGATTTTTGATTTTTGATTTTTGATTTTTGATTTTTGATTTTTGATTTTTGATTTTTGATTTTTGATTTTTGATTTTTGATTTTTGATTTTTGATTTTTGATTTTTGATTTTTGATTTTTGATTTTTGATTTTTGATTTTTGATTTTTGATTTTTGATTTTTGATTTTTGATTTTTGATTTTTGATTTTTGATTTTTGATTTTTGATTTTTGATTTTTGATTTTTGATTTTTGATTTTTGATTTTTGATTTTTGATTTTTGATTTTTGATTTTTGATTTTTGATTTTTGATTTTTGATTTTTGATTTTTGATTTTCGATTTTCGATTTTCGATTTTCGATTTTCGATTTTCGATTTTCGATTTTCGATTTTTGATTTTCGATTTTCGATTTTCGATTTTCGATTTTCGATTTTCGTTTACCCCTCCCATTATTTTACTTATTAAAAATAGATTAAATAACAATTAGCCAATTTTAAATGGAATTACAAATTATTTTATCAGGTTAAATATTAGTTAACATATTATAAATGTGATTATATATTATTTAATGTATCAAAAAAGGATATTACAAATCATTTAAAGAAAGAAAAGTTAGATTTATAATTAATTAAAAAATTAATGTATTGAAGTATTGAATATGTGATGTCATATTTACCCATTTTCTTTGTGATTGATCATCATAACAATCTCACAATCACTAATAGTAGAAGATATTAATCATTTTGGCCGCATATAAATTGGTTTTTATTTTGCTCTTGATTTTAACATTTTATTTATTTTTGGTATCAAACTTCTTACGTGTTATTTATTGTGTATTATCCATAAAAATACTTTTAATAAATTAAAATCTCTACATATTTGTTTAAATTCTATTACTTACAAACAATACTATCAAAAGTATTTATTTAATATAAATATTAACTCATAAAATAACAAGTATATTTGGTTTTATCTCCCTTTTTTGTGTGGGGTAGTAATTCGATATTAATCCAAATCAATCAATATGCTCCCACTTTTAATAAGATTCTGACTAAAAGCATACAAGTATTATAATGAGCTTCTCCATGAGTCTTTGACAACCGTGTGTAGAGGTAAAATCAGTGATTGAACAAATTTTTTTAAAAAAACGAATATAAAATAGGATTTCTAAGGGCATAGAATACGGACTAAAAACTCTCATTAATAGAAAAACATAAACTGTGAAAATGAAATGCAAAGAGTTTTTGGAGGGAGGAGGATGAGAGAAAGAGAAACATTAATTTGGTTATAATTATGTTTTTAATGTAACATTAAAATGACCATCAATTTCATTCATTAGGGTATTAAATATGTACCATTTAAAAGGAAACCTTAAGAATTCTTTTAACTAACTCATGTAATTATATTATAACAATCATTTACTTTTTATTTGAGTACTATAATAATAATTATAATGAAATGAACATAATCAATTACAATTTCTTAATTGATCAAATGGAGATATGTTCAATCACTCATGAGCTCATGCATATATCAATAACATGCTCAAATTTAGAGATCTATATTAGCAAAAGGTCTTTCTCCATTCTATTGACATTGATTTTTGTCAACTTAAATACACAATATCAAACTCTTCAAATTCTTGATCCAGTTAGCTAGAGTTTTTAGCAAAGGTTGCTCTGAAAAAGCCTTTAGTTAAAAGACTTATGCTAATATATATACACATATATCATAATACCCCTTATTATATTAATTATTACTAAGTATTATTATTAGTTAATGGCTAAAATACAAAAAATCTTCATGAAATCAAGAGTCATCAATTGAGATTTAACAAAAGTGGGTAAGGTAACATAAGCATAGTGTTCCTCACCAACTTTATATAAATAATATATATATATATATATATATATATATATATATATATATATATATATATATATATATGTGTGTGTGTGTGTGTGTGTGTGTGTGTGTATACAAATTTGTAAGGTTTTTGCAATTCAGTTTATAATTAAATGACATTGGAATACCATACCATACGTACATTTATATCATATACTATCTATTATATAAAACAGATCGGACACTTGGAAAAAGCTAATTACCGGCCAGGATTGATTTTTACCAAACACAATCACTGGCCAGGATTTAATGTACGTAATTGGGCGGTTAAAAAAACTATTTACCGGCCAGGATTTGTTTTTACGAAACACAATCACCGGCCAAGATTCAATTTTATCCACAACCGTTTTTTTACATGTTTATTTTTATCCACAACTGTTTTCTCTCTCTTCCTCGCCATCTATTCATATTCCTATTACTTCTCCTACTCCTACTCCATCTCCTATTCCAATTCTCAACTCCCTCTGCATCTCTCTTCTTCCCTTTAGTGAAACCCAATTTATAATAGAGCCCCATCCCGTTCTTCTTCCCTATTCCTATTCTCCTACTCCTACTCCATCTCCAAGCTTCAGTTCATCCGTCCTCCTCCCCCTCTCCTCTGTCCCGACGAATTCTCTCTCTTCTGTCCCGGCGTTTCGCCAGCCTTGCCATCTCACCATCTCCTCTATTATCCCGTTCTTCAAGCTTCCTGTTCAGCCCCATCCCTTTCTTCAAAGGAGAAGGGAATACGCGTGGACCCGCTTGCTCCAAATGCTCGCACAAAGATCAACAAAGAACTCCACCCCACGGCGGCTTCGTTCACACGTTTGCTCCGACGCCAAACAAAGAGAAAAAACTGAGACAACGGAAAGGGGGAAATAAATAAACGTCGAGCCCATCCGTTTCCATTTTTCCTTTTCCTTTGTTTAATTCGTCGGCGATCAAACAATTAGACCGTCCGACCGTTATTAGATTGAGAGAGGAAAGGGAAAGAGAGAGAGGAGAGACAAAATGCCGCCCTTGTTTCTCCCTTTCTTCTCTCTCACCGCCGGAACTTATCTCCATTTATCGGTGTAAAAGTCAAGTCAACATGAACCAGAAGGCTAACGTCTCCAAGGAGCTTAATGCCAAGCACAGAAAGGTTACAAACTTCATCTCCGGTCAACACCTCATTGTCATTTTCTTTCGATCTCATTAGATTTGATCATTCTTGTTTGTATCTCGATCATTGATTCTTCTTAATGGATATTTTGGCTTTGTTATTATTATTGTTTGATATTTCAGATTATTGGTTCGATTTTTGCTCCACTTTTCCTGTTTTAATTATAAAGATTGGAGATATATGATATATTATCCATTATTGCCTGGAATCATACGCATGAAAGCTGTTATCTTTGATTGTTCTCCGTTACCTTACGATTTTAATTTATATTAATTTGTAAGACGCAATAGTTTGGTTGAGATTAGATATTTTCTGAGGTTGCTTTGGGTGGGTGCTATCATATGATTTATATTTTGTGTAATATAAAATATCCAAATATTCACCAAAGAGACATATGTTGTACAGAAAGTATGTCATAGAATTTGAGCTTATTGTGCTTAACAAAAACAAACATTACTCGAGTCATTTAATATAGGGTTGACAATTAGGTGGGTTGGATCGGATATGAGTTGGGTCGAAACGGGACGAGTTGAAATGGGTAATGGGTCAGAACGGGTCGATCCGTAATTTTCCATCAAAAAACTTATATATATATATATATATATATATATATATATATATATATATAGTAAAAAAATAACGAGTCGAAATGGATAACGGGTTCGACACACTTTAATCCGACCCAAATCGACCCTTTAATTTATTTTGCCAAAAAACGTAATGGTTCGGGTTAAATCAGGTAATTTTCAGACTGCATTATGTGAGTTAGCATGTTTTGAATTGTAATTGCCAGACATAATTTAATAGGAAGACGTTACTCATTTTGGACATAGCCAAATTCGTCCATGTGGCATCAAAAGATATTTTGTATTATGACTCATATGTAAAAGAAAATATGCATTTATTAATTTATTTTTATCATGCTCGGTTCATACGTTGATCACGTTCATAATTGCACCGTTATTTATTGATAAATTCTCAAATCGGTGCCTTGCCATCGGCACGAACAAGAGTACTAGTATTTTATAAAATAAGAACGTACCACATATTTATAAATTTAGTGAAAGAAAAAATAAAAACCTACCCGTGCAGAGCACGGGTTACACACTAGTGAATTTGAAAAATTGAGCGAAAATCCACTTCAAACTAGGTTGAACCTAAACATCCTTTGACCTCATGTCAAACAACCCTAAAATTCATCGATACTACCACGGGCTTGGGTGTCAAGAAAGATCTTGGCTCAAGTAGGTCGATAGAGCGATTGGGTGCACAGTGGAGGCGTGACTGCATACCTAGCTAAGAGTTAAAATGTTGATTTGAAATATATAGATGAATTCAAGTAAGGGTTCATTTGGATACCTTAATTTCATAGTTTGAAATTGGAATTCGGGTTTCCAAAACCACTTTCGTCGTTTGGCAACACAATTAAATTTTGGAATTAGAATTGAATTAGAATTCCAAATACCTCAATTTCATAAAACTAATTTTATACTAAATCCTAATAATTTAAATTCTAAATTTTGGTCCATTATTATGCACAATATCAACTTACTTACCTTTTACCACCAGGTCCACCACCTCCGCCACCACCTCCGACCACCACCACCGGCCTCCGCCACCAGTCACCACCTCCAGCCTCCACCTCAGATAACCTCTATATGCTATTTATTACTTCTATAAAAAATATAAAATTCTAATAAATTTGTTTTTAGAAAGGTTTGAACATTGGTCACTCATAATAGATAACAATCATTACCATTATGCCAAATTAGATTTTCTATTTATTAATTAAATTTTATTTTAACTATAATATGGAATTATAATTGAATTTTATACATTATCTAAACAATGGAATAGCTATGCTTTTAAAAACAAATTCCACATTATTTAAATTTAATGGAATTTTAATATTTGTGATAACTAGCCCGAAGAAAAGCTAAGTATCTTCGGTGAATGAATCGGAACTCAAAGAAGAGAGAACAATTTTTTAGCCCCTGGGCGGCCATCTGGGGTGGAGGGCTCTGACAAATACTTCTCTACATCATCCCACTCTCCATTAATCACAGTATCTTCAAAAGACCTCATGTTAAAGAAAAATACAAACTCCTTCTCCAACCTTCATTCACACAGCACAAACACAAAAACCTCAGCCACAATTTGTTTTAGAAATTAAAAATTCAATAAAAGACAAAAAAAAAAAATAATCCAAAAGCCTTCACTGAATTTGAAAATCTTTGAATTTCTCTTCATCTAAGAACTGAAGTATCAGAAAAACAAGTTCTCTACTCGGTGACGACATCTCCGTCTGATCGAACCAGATCCACGAGGTTTTATTACTGTTGGAAAAGGTGGTCAGTTTTCTTTTGACTTACACACGGACAAAAGAAGGGAGATGAAACAGAATGTTATCACTTAAGTCGAAATCGAGGCTTGTGTTCAACACAATCGAAACTTTGAAAATGTTATTTACGCATGCTCATTTTTGTTTGGACGTTAAATTTAATCATTAAGTTATGTCAAATATCTATTTTACCCTTCTAAATATAAATTTTTGTGTGATATTAGAAATCCAAAGATGTCTAACTAAAAAATAACAATTACACATGTTATTTGTATAAAGTGGCGCTATTCAGAACCACCCTTCCTATGAGTGTACCCCTCAAAATACTCACTTTCTATTTTACCCCTCCTTCTTATAAGCATACCCCCACCTTCCCTTCCTGTGCATTCACCCTATCCCTTTTTCTTCTTCCGAGTTCCGACCCAACCACTATTTGCATAAATAGAAGGGGTCAAAGTATAATTAAAAAGAAATCTAAATAAACTTGGAATGTCTTCCAAATTTCGACAAACCCAAAACCCAGATGTAAATCACACCTTTGACTATTTGTTTTGTAACTCAAATGTATCACCATCTCAGATGGTCAATCTCCAAATCTTGAAACGAAGATCAACTTTGCATTTGGCTTTTGTCTCTGATTCAGTGAAAAAATTTATTTTAGGGATTTGTGTGGGTTTCAGGTTGAGCAAGGAATTGAATGCATTGACAAAGCGTTACAAAGCAGTTCAGGCCAGAGTTGTTGGCCAGAACAGCTCACCCACAAGGCCTTATGGATGATGTTCGACATATTAATAATCAAACCGACGGTTGCTCCGGTGATGATTTCTTCGTTCACGGCCTCTTTGACTTTTCCAAAGAGCATGGTTTTGTTAAAGAAGATGGCAAGGAAGATAAGGAGAACCCGCTATCTCAAATAAAAAATGAGAAAATTGTTATCCCCACCATGGCTGCTGTTAATTTCTACGTTAAGGACTGCTTGGTCTCCATTCCTGACGCTGACAGTGAGCTTTGTGTGTCAATAAGTAACCCTCTTTTTATGAATTATTTTGTTTTTGCAAGTAACCCTCTTTGTGGTGGTGTTGTTGCTAGCGGCCGTGGCGGAAGGGCAGACTTTGTCTACCATGGCTAGCTGGGCTAAATTCAGATAAGTAGTTGCTACTTAGTTATGTTGGTAGTTGCTACTTATTGCTTCAGATCAGTTTGAGTGTGTGGGCAAAGGTTGTTTCAAGATCTTCGTTTCAAAATCTAAATACAAATGCAAAGTTGATCTTCGTTTCAAGATCTGGAGATGGAGAATCGGAGAGGGTAATACATTTGAGTAAAGAAAAAAAAAACCAAAGGTGTGATTTACATGTGGGTTTGTTGAAATCTGGAAGACATTCCAAGCTTGTTTAGATTTCTTTTTAATTATACTTTGATCCCTTCTCTTTATACAAATAACATATGTAATTATTATTTTCAATTAGACCTCTTTCAGTTTCTAATATCACAAAGAAAAAAAAATTGTATTTAGAAGGATAAAATATATATTTGACATAACTTAACGGTTTAATCCAACATCCATCCAAAAAAATGGGCGCGTTTGCATCATAACCAAAGTACAATGGCCCAAATAGTATTTTCAAAGTTTCAATAACCAAATTGCAAGTTAATTTGGGTGACCCATTTGTATGCTTTGTCTTTTTTTAAAACAACAAAGTAGGCAAATCATCATCAATTTAATCATCTAATGGCTCTAAAACTAAACGTAGTATCACATGCCCAAGCACGTAAAATTATTTGCCTTTGAGAAATTACTTAATAAAATAGTATCTCTTAAATAAGTGTTTATATTTTTGCTTTGGATAAAATTTTATAATGGTCTATTTTAATTTTTTTTCCAAAAAAACTTAATTTTGAAATTAAAAACAATCTAGAAAGGGATTATTGATTTTTAGTCAATGGTGAATACAGTAATCAAAAAATAAGTAAATAAATTTGACACTATTAATAAGGGAAGGAAGTAGTTTATTCCAAGATCAGCATCTAGCTCAAGTAAGGACGAATATGGCTACAAGTTCAGAGGAGCACATACTCAAAGGACCCAAATTTGACAAAAAAAAATGTTAAGGGACTAAAATTGTAAGGGACCTATAGTCAAGGGACCAATGGTGCGATTTTTCCCTTAAAGTAATACAGTCATAAATTGTAATAAAAATAAACAATAAAACATTGTCAAAAATATATACTCCTTCCGTTTACAAATTATTGTGTTATTTAACCCGACACATCGTTTAAGAAAAAATAATTAATTTTATTATAAATATTAGGTTACTACCCGTGCGAGGATGTACAGTTTAAATATATATATATATATATATATATATATATATATATATATATATATATATATATATATATACAAAAGTTGTTTATAATAAAAGGATTTTCTAAACTTGTCATAAAAATATTTTAATTAGAATAGCTTGAACAAAATTAAAATAGGGTAAATATTAAAATTTATATATGAATAAGTAATTAAAAGATGTGTATTGTAATTTAAGTTAAGAGAAATAGCGAACGATCCATCCACAAGAATATCTGACCAATATTGTTGACACATTCTCATATTTGCCACCATTTTCGACCTTCCATTGCCTTTACGAGCTCATTAGCTAAGGACGCAAAGTCTTCAGCACCACTCCGTAGATCTTCTGTCCGTTGGCTGATTCTCTAAAGACAAAATAAGGGAAACTTGATTAGCAACAACCAAATTATATGATCTCGCATGGCAGCAGTAGTGGAAGTACAGATGAAAGCTTGAATTTGCATTTCTAAGAAAAACAGATGCTACAAATGTTAATGAACAAAAAAAAAAAGATGTTAATAAAGAATACTAAGATAGTATTGTTTGATAGATAACAACATTCCATTGGTGATCCAACTACCAGAGGTAAGAATATTTAAGGCCGACATTGAATGAATTCTCAAGGATTCTGTAGAAGGCGATGCTACCTCTAGCTTTTCCTGGCGTTCTAGAAGCTTGTTTCTTGCTTCTCCAGCTACTGAGGAGGCATCCTGGAACAAAACATAATCAATTAGAACAACCTTTGGCTATCAATGGAAACCCCCTAATTATTATGTTTTTTCTTTATCTTTTTCTCGTTTTTATTTTTTTTAGTGTGCAAGTGAGGGGGGTACGGGGGTGGGGGGGTGGGGGGGAGAGCGTTGGTGCATAAAAATGAGTGAATGAATCCCACTGTGAAATTACCCCAGCCTTTCTATATGTAGCTATAATTTCTTCACGAGTCCTGAGCCTGGGTGTTGTATCAGCACCCACACCATCAAATAATTTTTCTCTTTCAGTTCTCATTCCTGCATCATGAAGTTTGTAATAAAAATATGCTTGCAGATTACTTGAACGGACACTATTGAATACATTCATTGCATACTTATCTCATCATTCTGTTCTGTATTGGAAGAAGTAGATGCCACAGGTACAGGTTCATCTATCTCGATGTCATCTGTACCAAAATAACTTAGCTGTCACTTTGAGGCACAAGAATAAAACAGTAAGGAGAAAACATGCAGAGAGAGAGAGAGAGAAGAAATAAAGAAACAAGAAATAGAGCTAGACATAACCTATATCGAGTTCAGTATCTTGTTGATAAGCAGTACTAGCCTGAGATGGATCCGGAAACGGATTCGTCACAAAGACATCATCAAGATGACTCAAATTTGATTTGGAGTTTGCCAAAATATTGATGATATTGTTCACTTTTCCCCCTTTGAATCCCTTAATAATATTGCCAAGAACTCTGGGAGCACCCTGAAGCATTGATTATCAACGTAGTTACAAAAGCCACTTATTTATGCTGAAAGGGAGAAAACAAAGCATATCATCTTTTGACCTGTTTTTTCTTCTGATTCAAAGAGAAAATGGCAGCCTCGGCAGCAGCTGCAAGAACTTTATCATGAAGACAAGGCAAGGATTCCGGGATTCTGGAATAATCAACGAAGCTTTATGTTACAAAAACTTTCAATGTGATTTACTATCATGCTTGGTTCCAAATTAAGAAAGCGGCAACATGTAGCAACACTAAACCATGGATACCTGAAATCGTTTTCACTGGCTAGTAGAGAGATGAAAGCAACTTCACATCCATTTGCCTGCATAGATAAGCTTAAGAGTATGTCAGTCAAGCGAATGTCATGGGTACAAGACCATACTATACAGATAAGGAACATGAAGATGGAAACACATACTTAGGGCCAAACATTATGTATTTCAAACTTGAAGGAAAACCTAAAAATCCAAAAGAGTGAATAGATTCCTAGCTTCGATGCCGTGAAATAAAACTTGTACGTAAGAGAAATATTTGATGGTATAGAATCGATGACTGAGATATTTTCATTAACAACTCACAGATGAAAAAATGGCAAAAAATAAAGCATTCACCCCTCGTTTATATTTTGCATTTATAGTATTTTTGCCTCATGTGATTTGAAAAATTATGAGAAACTTCAATCAATTTGGATTACGATACCACATGTTTAGCAGTCAAACTTTTATGTTCTAAATATATTCTGACTGGGGAATAACTTATACCAAAGCAATCTGCCCCTTATCTGTAGAACTCAGCATCGTGTTCATGCTTGCCTTCAAATTCCACCTTAAAATTGACATCAAGGAGGTCTCCTTCACCAATTCTAAGTCTGGCAAAGATCTGCAAAAAGACGTATTATTATAACATTTTTGGGAGTCCGTAAAAGTAACTGAATTTGCTAATCATATTGTGTGTGTGTGTGTGTGAGAGAGACAATCAAGGTAACAAACTGGCATTTACCTGACATCTATCTCTCCAGTCTCGTAAAGTAGTACCAGTCCACAAATTCTATTGTCTTTCTTAAATGTTGAAGTCCAAAAACAGGGCTTTGAAAGTTTCACTTTACAAATAGTTTTGTTGTCCCCCAGAAGCACAGATTTCAGACGGTATAGTCGCAAAGCATCCTTACAACAAAGTAAAACAAGCGAATCCGTGGAGCTTCTTCCTGATTTTACACATTTTGGAGAATACTGATGTTCATTCTCTTGTTGATCAATTTTAGAAGTAGTGTCTCCAGAAGGCTCATTAATGGCAGCAGCATTCTTGCTTATCTGCTGTAATGGCTTCTGCCCAAATACCTCGGTCAATGAAATATTCTCCTCTACAGCAAAACAAAAATCCTCAGTCGAACTGTAAATGCTAACTGAATATTATTCCTCCTGTAAAAATCATACTTGCCTATAATATATATGGAAATAGCAGTCGACTCCTTTTTCAAGCCCATTGCACCAGAGTTGATCATGTTACCATTCCCACTATCAATAACGTAAACCTTTGCATCCTTGGTTAATGCGAACATTAATTCCTCTGCAGGTTTATCAGGATTTTTTGGCGCCATATGCTTTGGGCTTTTAGCATGACCATCATTAAGCACAAGTAATGTCCACGTCATGGAAATCACCGGCGAGCTAGGGCTAGATAGACAGTCGGTTAAGAATAGAACTGAGAATAAATTCACATCAAGTACAGCAACCTGAAACGGAGTCATTGACAATTAGAAATTAAGAATCCTTTTTAAAAAATCTTAAGCCAGTAATCTCACCTAAGCATAAACAACACATATCCTACTTACACGACCACATTTATATCCAACAGAAAGTTTGGCTCCATCACTTTCATATCGAAGTGCTTGAACAAGCGAATTGAGAGGGCAAAAAACACCTCTACAATTAAGTTCTTCATCTTGAGGTAACTTGTGAACTGATAACAAGTTGAACAATGTTAACATGGAGGGAGTTTAATGTAGGGTATTACGAGTTACATGAAAGGCATTATCCAAAAGCAAAAATAAATAATGGCTGTCGCAGTGAGGATGAATGTAGAAATTCGAACAAGTTAATCACCTTTAGGACATTGCAAGTAATAAAATGGAAACTTTTCAGAAACTGCCATACACATATATATTTAGATTGATGGGAACCATGCAACAAACACTTTTGATGAAATATGCTCGAGCACAATAGGATTATAGAAATAATCAACTAGGAGTAAGACCTATTTTTACATCAGGTGTCAAACAGTTGGTAATGATTTGAAAATTATCCAGCGTGCACCCTTTTAACTTGTGAAGAAGGTTCCTGAACTCCAGGTAATATTTTTTCTTCCAATTTGTTACTCATAGTAAGCTATCTTAATCTTATTTCTATGATACTTCAACAGATTCCAATCCGGTTGGAAAAAGAAAAACTTACGACCAACCAATTAAACAACTCGTGGCAAACTTGGACCAAGTAGGTGGAAAAGCAGCAAGCATATTCGGAAAACGATGGTAGTATCTAGAAGCTCACCTTCGTGTTTGGTTTCACCGACAATGTGAAATCTTGTTTCTTTCAAACTGCCATTGAGGTCGTAAACACGAATCTGCAGAAGTCCACAACCACATTAAACAGTAACAAAAGAAATATACAACCTCTAGAAAAGTATCTCATATAGTAGTATCGCTTACTACCTATCCAAAAAAAAGTAGAATCGCTTACCAGACCCAGTTCATTGCCAACCGCTAAACCTAAAGTCGAGGAACAGAAATCCAATTCTGAAACTGAAGCACTTGAACCAGCCACTTCTACACCTTTAATCTGCCATTCATGCAAAAAAAATATGAACTTCAAATTGTACTAGCACAGAACTTGTTCCTTTTTAAAGTTTCCGTTAGCAAAAAAGAACAAATGAGACGGAACCTTTACCTCACTGGGTATAACACAGAGAAGTGATAAGACTGGAGAAGTGGCATCCCATATACGAATAGATCCATCCAAGTAACCTGCAACATAAATTCTATGGGACATGTTGTTCCCTGAAAAATACAATTGATTTGGTACACCTCCAGTTAGGGGCCACTTCCCTCCTTTCGAGCTTGGTGTTGAACCATGCTTAACATGAGTGGCTATCTAGGTAAACAGAAATTCAGTTAACATATGCCAATACGAGAGCAAAACATCATATTAGCACCATTCAAACATGAAATGCATGTGCACATGATATACCAATTACCTCTGAGAGGACCCTTGAAGAGTTTTCACCTTGGGGTAGCGAACTGAGCTTTGCCACAGTCATAGTTGGATTAACCGTAGGTATTACTACAGGAGATGCCACAGAAGAAAGGGTGATTTTCTTCTCATGCTGAGATGCCAAGGCAGATAAACTATCATGGCTGAAAAACTGCAAGTGTCCAGGGCTTGTTAAGACAAATAGATCAGCATTGGTACTGTTCAAAACTGCCGCCTGTGGTAACAAAATCATGTCTGCAAAGGAACCAGTAAGTATGAGGTCTCCACGACCAACACATCTTAGAATCTCCTTCCCAGGGAGCCACTCAAGATTCAAAACCTGAAAAGTCAGAGAGTATTGTCAAGAGTACTCTTACAGCAGAAACTGCAATATTCATACAAAAGCCAAGGCTGGAGCATCAGTACCAAAGACAAAATCAAGACCAATAGTACTTAAAAATAACAATAATAATAATAATGAAGTTCTTTCAGTATTAGCTTATTCCAAAAGCAAAAAGCCTTGGTTTCTTTTTACATACTGAAGTTCATTGTCACAATAGAAAATGTTGAATCACAAATATTTGTATGTTAACAGCTTATAAAACCCAGCTCATCAGCCCATGGAATTGCTTCACCAAGTTATGACATCATTCTGCATTTAAACAAAAATAAAAGTATATAAATCTAAAAACGGTTATTAATTCTTTAAAGGTTACACCAAATCATCTAGTATCAGTGGATGCCATGCTATTTGAACCTTTAGTTAAACTGTAAGAACCCTCAATGTTGCAAAATTTATAAACCCACCGTTAAAACTTCATCAGATCCTATCTCATCACCACCATAGATAAAAAGTTGACCATCACCATCGTTCTGAGATTTACTGTTTGCAGACCAGTGCAAAACAATGACTGGGAGTCTCCTTTCGGCAGGGCATAACTGCAGCTTAATAACATTATTACTTGATGACCTAGCTTGTTGACCTTTAGTGTAGGCACTCGTTGACGTTTTCCAAAACAAAATATCTCCATCTATGTATCCCACAGCAAGTATAGAGCCATTCGAAGATGCCCAACAAAGAGCGCTTATCTCTTTCTCCAAAAAATGCTGCTCAGATGTAATATCTTCAAGGGAGCTAACTTCACTTGGAGAATCAACAACTCCATCTTTCAATTCAAGAACCTTATCACCTCTAACAGCAAGAACTTCAGCTTCAATAACATCCCAGAGAATAATTAGCCCACTTTCATATGCGATCAGCACTCTGCAAAAGAATTATGCTTTAGGTACACGTGTGCGACAAGATAAGCTTGAGTTTATATCATAATTTTTTTCAGTTACAATGATTTCTCATCAACATTTAAAGACCATATAATCACCAAATGCTATACAAAGCCAAAGACTAAGCATAGTAGTTAATGGTGGTGATATACCAGCTTCTAGGTTACTACAATTTTAGTGGTACTTAATATCACACATCCACAGTGATTAATGTTACTCTGTGATCATTACGCAGGTTTACTTTAACAAAGACTTTTTCAGTCAACTATAAGGCTGATTTAGTTATATACTAAATAGAAAAAGAAGCACGATGACCAAGTTCACAATGTGGTCCTCAGATAGACCAGCACTTAAGCTCAATTGAGTTAAGAGAAGGAATTTGATCAAAAGCAAATAGGCAAGACAAGAGGAAAAAGTTTAAACAATACTTATATCTTGCCTATTCCCAGATGAACAAGGTTGGGGAAGAACTCCGACAATTGTTTGATGATAAGAAATAGATAATCCAGCAGCTTCTGTGGAGTACCAAAAAGATATAATCATTAAAATGTTCTGAAACATACAGAATCACGAGCATGTAACAGGAAAAGAAAAACCCAGATATATGAGACACTAAATTCATCTCAGAAACAGCCATCAGGTGTTTGCAGCCTAAACTAACTGTTAGGAGATAGAAATCAAACAGCTTCAAAGTTGTATCAATATTGAGACAATACTGATGTAATCTCATCTCATTCAAAATTAAAGTCTACAGAAAATTGATAGAACTAATCTCAAGTTCATCATAACTGTGCGTCTAGACATCTGTCAGTCCTTGGCTAGTACTAAGAGCTACTCCCTCCGTTCCGGGCAAAGAGTCCACTATTCCATTTTGGGATGTTTCACTTAAAAAGTCCACTTTCAAAAATTAAGGCATGAAAGTGTCATTTTATTACTAATGAGCAGCTAAAAGTGTTATTTTCTTAAAAAGTTTGACATTCAAACAGGGACTCTTTGCACAGAACGGAGGGAGTATTTTCTTTTCTCTTTGTCCCAAAAGAAAGAATATATTTGTTTGGACCTTTATTTAATTAAGGGTTCCATATAAAGTCTAAGAACACAAACTGGTTACAGCACATTGAACGTAAACAGGGTATGCTGCAGCCTTATATAGGTAACAAAATAATGTTAGAATCTATAGGACGGTTCATAATGCAGTACATACTTCCTCAAAAAGTAAGTGATTATAGTAATAAAGAGTACAGAATACTTGCTTCCGAATAATTATGGTGTAATACTATGTAGAATTTTAGTTAGCCTATAACAAATTTTCTCTGTTCCTTAACATTCTTTAAGAATGTTTGTAATACCACTTCCTTATACATATCCTTTGGGTATCATCCTATATGTCGGCAGAAAACAAGACATGATTAAAGTGTTTTGGATTGCTAAGTAGCGTTATGTAACTAGATTGTACTATGTATCGGAACATTATGCCAAAAGGCAATTCGATCGGATGTCAATATATTGTGGAAGCTCTTTTTTAGGTAATCTGAACAAAGTGAAAGTGCAAATTCTAGTTTCACTCCTCATTATTATAGTAACTTTTGCGTAGTTGGATCATTAGCTCTAAAATCCAAGGCTGATCAATAACGCCAAACAGAAATGTGTCACTTCTAATTGATAAGATTGAGTAGATGTGTCATAAGTTCAATAATTAGGCTTCTTATTTTTTTAATTATTTTTCACCTTTGATGTCATTTGAAGTGGTAAAAAGGAAAAAGAATATAGTAATTTGCTTCCGTGACGAAAGTTTATGCACCCAAATTGAGCATGCACATAAAAGACCAAGTTCAATATTTAGGGTGTTCTTTCTTATACTAATTTTCACCTTTGATATTATTAAAAGTGGGAATTAATAGTCTTTTTCCCCCAACTGTGCACCAAACTGAGAATGCACATAAAAACCACGGACAATCAGTAAGAAAAATTTACATGGTTATAATTGTATATTGCTCTCTAGGACAAAAAAAAGGACCAAAAACTTGTGGTCCTAGGTATGTGAAAAGATAAATTACATAAAAGTAACTTCCCACAGAAAGTTGAACGAAGGGTTCAAGCACAGAACAGACTCTGTTAAACTTAGCAGATCTCAAGAAAATGCAGCTTTTCATCAAGAAATTTGGGATTGTGGTCTATTCTTAACACTTAATTTAGTGTTGAATGAAAGTATAATCCTGAGCTCTGGAGCATTGGATTGTGCAATCTGAGCAATCCTGAGGCGTGTATCAACTCATAAGAATATATGCATGCCTATATGATGTACATGCGTTTACATGCATACATCTAATAACATAAATGTGGCTACTATCAGGAGATGGCACACAAACCATCCGAAAAGAGTAAGATAAGTTTTGCTATCAGGAGCAACAACTTTATGCTTTCAGCAAAAAAAGGAGGGGCAAAGTTTTACTTTTCAGATTACGTAGAGTGTTCATGCAGCACCACAGATGTTATTCTGGTTCTAAGGGGAAAGTTTCACCTGAAGGATTACCTACTTTCACTGACATATTACAGTTTCTTTGTCTTTAGACTAAGAAGATAAAAGCATCAATGATTTAGAAAATAGAGCAATTAAATTACCACTAAGAGAATTTGCAGAAATATGATATGGCAAGACCAAAAGCTCCTCGTTCTCAGTTTCGTGCTTCAAAACGGAGAGCAAGCCGTACTCGTCTCCGATATACCTTCATGCATAAACAGATAAAATATGTAATCCGTGCATCAGCTCATTCAGATGTAGTTGGCAATATTTTAGTCAAAGAGATCCATACATGAAGTGGGAGCCTTGTAACAGAGAGAAAGCAGTTATATTGGTTTCCCATTGTAAGCTACAAGCTATAGACCTGACCTCCAGATTCCAGACCTGCAAGAAAAAAGATAATTTGTTAAACGAACAACTGTGTTGTATGGCTAATCTTACGAGCATTCCATGTGATGGACGCCAGAACAGAGAACAAGTATACTTGGTGATACCATCAGAAATGACTCATTATGTCAACCCTATTAGTAAAACCAATGTAAAATAATTGAGAACCAAAACATGTAATAAAATTATGGAAAATTAAAAGGAAAGAAACTACAAATGAATATCCATAGGGGTAGCCAGTTAACAATATAAAAAGTAATGTACTGTTCATGTCCATGAGATATCGAAAAGAACTCGGCTGACAAACCAGAGATTTCCTGCTAAGCTATTGACAAATAATGCCACCAGAAAAAACTTGCATACAAATAAAACCTTAAGAGCCCATAAATAATCAATACCTGTATATTGTTGTCATTTGATATGCTTATCAAATAACCTTGGTTGGATAAGAACTGCCACAAAAATAAGTAAACCAACTGTTAATCAATCAGTATCAGAAACTGAAGGGTTTTGAACTCCTAAACAACTTTCCACCAGAAAGAAGGGAGCAAATAAGTTCATAATGTTGCAATAAAAGGTATGTATGATACGCCTGACATTGTTTGTCCATTAGCCAATCCAAATATGGCAATGTACACATCTTTATACCAGTCTAATGCATGGGAAGCAAGGTCCCTGAATATGATAAAAAATTACAGCCATTCCCGAAGTTCATGTGTCAAATTAACTAAGGGAATTCCTTAAGTTTGGTATTAGTCAACTATGCCAAAACCAGTCTTATTAGTTGTTGGACAGGTTCTTTATAAGATCGGAAGGAAAGACGAGACCTCTACGAATCTAGGCCACTAGGGTATTAGACAAGCCTTTGCTAGTGAAAAGCTGGGTACATGACATTTAAACTGCACTTTGTGTTTCCTTAGATAGAAGAGGCAACATTTCTTCTAAAATATTTTTGTTTCTTTCTTTGGAAATTTTCACCTTTGCATAGGAAAAGGTATCTTGAAAGTTCGACCATTTGACTATTTTGTACTCAGGCAAAGCTTATACATAACTTGGATAGCAAGTGATCTTTTATGCGTAAGCTTTTCATGGACAAGGGTGATACCCCCAACTTGACGCTTCTGTGCTAGAATAATATACATTGGGAGGATGAGAATGCTTCTGCATCAATATAGTTCAAGTGTGAAAGTAATAGACCTCTAAGTACTTGTAAGGTAATTGCTTTGGTGAAACCAGAAGTCCTTCGATGTTATCACCGCCAATCACTTTTATTCTACCATCCCTGGATGGATTTGAACAGAAAAAAGGATCATGAAAGAAATTAAAAATGGAAGCCTGTGACATGAGTCATGACATCAAAAGACAATGCTTTGACTTACAAAGTACCAATGGCCAATATACGCTGAATGGGATCGAAGGCAAGTGCAGAAGCAGTAGATGGGATACCATAGTGAACAGGAATACGAAAATCCAAGTCCACTGGTGTCAAACAGCCCTTCACACCATGCTAAAACAATAAAGCAAGAGAAAGGACGTTATGCGTGGAACAAGAAAGCCATTGATAAATCAATTGAGCTTAGGCAGATAGCGTGTACTAGCAGAAATCAGAAAAGCCATACATTGCAATCAACAGCACATATTTGCTAAACTAACAAATTTTTTTGTTCGGTTTGTCATGTATTTTGGGTACCTAACAAGAATCCCCCTCCTTTATTTGGGTTTAGGACCATATGCATAACAGGGTGTGACTCAGAGAGACAGGTGTAGTGTTTGGATGACCAGAACACACGGCATAGGTGTTTGTATGAACCACAGCACACACATACACTCTAATTTCAATGACTTGCAAGCGAAAGCACAATGATCACTCTTGAATGTAATTTAAACACGAGAGCTACAGTAACCAACATTGCTCCTCCACAGTATCTAAATTCAAGATATCAAAGCAGTAATAACAGTAATAACAGCGGTAAACTAAAGCTAATTGCTTTTATGCAAAACCCATTGCTTTTTATTATATACAATATACAAATGGGCTCAAACACTACTTATTTATTTGACTTTTTAAACAGTGCGGTTGAGTGGAACACAACTAAATGAGTATACTCAAAGTAAAAACTACTTGCATTTGAACTAATATGAACTCCAATGACAACCCTAAAACTCAATCCTAGGATCCCAACGTTGTTTAAATTCAAGAATCAAGACAGCACTCAAATAGTGATGGTTCGAGTGGAATTGAGCCGAATGATATTACTCTAAGCAAAAACTACCAACATTTTTGAACTAACATGAACTCCAGGTGCACCAATTCCAACATAAAAACTCGATCCTATGCTCATGAAAACTGTGTTTTAATCCCTGAATTTCTCAATAAAACACTGGTGTTTGTGTGTTTTTCGACAATTAATTCACGGTAAGCATCTTTCAGCAGCTCAATCATAAGCTTAATTCAAGAAAAATCACATTCAATTCAATCAAGCACACTCAGAGAAATTTGGCATCGTTTGATCATTAGAAACAGATTAATAACGTCAAAGTATGTAACTTGAGAAGAAATCGTACCTGACGATGATGATTTTGCGTTGCTTTCTGTAGCAGGCGTTTTGCAAACATGGCGAGTTTCGAGAGGTTTGACCAAATGTTTGACTATTATGTTTTTGGATTACATTTACAAGGCACTCTGTAGTTGATTCGTTCCTCGGATTGCACGTTAATTTTGGATTGGAATGTCCCTTTTTTTAATTATTTTGAAGTGACAGCTAGCTGATCCGGCTGACAGCGATGCGTTACTTGAGCGGAATGATGTGATGCCGATTTACCGGCTAAATCACAATTTCCAACTGAAATGTGGATTACTGATTTACAGTACATGGGCAGGTATAAATAATCGAAATGAAAATTGTGAGTTTATTCTGTTTTGGAAGAAGTGTTCCATTTATTAAATAATCGTTCTACTTTGATGATATACAAATTAGTTGATGATGTTATAAATATGGGATAAGTATATCATTAGTTTCCTGAGCATTGGTTGAACACATCATTAGTCCCTCAACTTCAAAAAGTTTCACCACTGACCTAAATAGGTCTTTTTTGCTCATCGGAGGTCCCTAGCTCTAATGTCGTTAGTGTATTTTTCCGTTAAGTGAGTATGTGCCACTCACATGCACAAAATAAGGGGATCATGTATAACATGCTCAAAATAATGGGACAATGTGAAACAGTTCCATGTATAACAACTCCGATCTACTTCTCATTCTGATACATTTGACTGAAACCATTCCACAACTTATTAACTACATCAACACTTTGGAAGCTTTCATCCTCCCACCCGGATTCCGACCCTCCGCCGTTCGATCACGAATCTCCCCACACTGATCGACGTCTACCAACCCACTTACACTATACGAGCCATCTTCGCTGGAATTCAATTGCGGTGGAGATATCATCTCCTTTCTACTCAGCTCCACGCTCTGGCCCACGTTTTCCTTCTTTCTCTCAACTCTCATACTCTTCATCCATTTCTCCTCCGTCGTCTGCATCGCCGCGTCAGCGGTGAATTTTGCGGCGAGCTCTTTGCTCGATTCGCACTTGTAGACCACGTCAGTGGAGAATGTATTTGTCTCCGACGGAGTTTGCGTTGAATGTGATTTGTACTCTGGTGAGGTTTGAAGAAGTTCTGTTCCTTTGAGAATGTAATCATGGTTGTTTGTTAGATGAATCAAGTCGTCTTCCGATACGTCTTGCCAAACGTATCCGTTTTTGTAGCTCCTGAAATTGACATGATTCGACGAGTATAGAACCCTAATTAATTTGGTACTAGTTCATTTTCTTGAAGGAGTGATTTGCTAGAGCCTAGAAGAGAGGTAAGCTGAATTGGTTTATATTTCCATTCAGAGAACCCAACTATAAATTCAATTGGGTTCATATTTTTATTCAATAAATCTCTTTATCTTTTTTCCATTTATAATGGAAATTGGTCAGATTCCTTTCCTAAACGATGATGACTACTCCAGTTTCTTTCAAGAAGTAGATAGCCATGTCTCTGCTCCAAACACTAAGCGAAGAAAGATCGATTTTAGTGAAGACAATGGAGATGAATTTGAAGCATCAGACACCACCCCATTAAAGGATATCCTCAACACAATTGAATCTTTCGACGAATCTCAAGAAAACCCGAATTGGGATTTCGAATTCCTACAATTACCACAACAACAACAACCCAATTCAGTGTTGGACTACAGTTTTCAACGAAAACCACCTCAGATGAATGAAATATCAGAAATTGATTCCGGTAAATTAAGAAAAATTAGCCGGCAACTCGACTATTCTCCCACCACCACCAACACGATGGATGATTCAACACGGTACTCAATCGAGGATGGCGGCGAAAAGCATTAGCAGAGGTTATGGGTGAAAGACAGGTCCAAAGTGTGGTGGGAGCAGTACGGGAGCGACGACGAGTTCCGAAAAGCGTTTCGTATGAGCAAAGCCACCTTCAATTTCATATGCGACGAGCTTGATTCCGTCGTCACTAAGAAAGACACGATGCTGCATTTGGCTATCCCAAACTAAAACAGAGGGAATGATTTGTTAGAAGAGAGGTAGGCTGAATTGGTTTATATTCATTTTACCTCCTTATTTTGATGATGTTATGGATAACCCCCTTATTTTGTGCATGTGAGTGGCACATGTTCACTTAACGGAAATAAACAAACGGCGTTAGGGTTAGGGACTTCCGATGAGCAAAAAAGACCAACTTAGGTCAGTGGTGAAACTTTTTGAAGTTGGGGGACTGATGATATGTTCAGCCAAAGTTCAGAGACTAATGATATACTTATCCTTATAAATATTTATATAATATTTTCATATTTTGTTGTGTGAAATTCGGGCTAGTAACTTTTTTAACCGTTTTAATTCCTTATACTTTTTTTTAAAACTAGCAAAGACACTTTTGTGGTAAAATACTAACTATCTATACATATATAAAATGAGAGGAGCAAGATTTAGAAAGTTTCCGTCAAAAGTGACTTTCCAAATTTAAAACACTAATAATTTATATACAAGCCCCTTTTTACATTGGAAATTGAAAAATATAAAATGTCATTATTATGGTTGATTGAATAAAGGATTCCAAAACCTCTTCACATTCTTATTTAGTATATTAAGAAAAATATACATAGTAGAAACATGAGAAATAACAAAACCAAGTTTTTTTTTTTTTTTTGTCAATTTCTTTGCATCAATATCCAGGCTATGAAAAATAAATATGGAATAAAACAACGATTTTGAAACTAAATCATATACACACACTTTGAAGTAAAACTAATTCACATACAATCAATTAATAATAATACCAAGATCTGACATTTTTTCTCTATTTCATCATAACCAATGTTATTATTGTAAAAAAAAATCTATAAATTGAGATATGACCAAATTTTTAGACAACTAGCTACATGTAAAAAAAATGGAAACCCGATAATTTCTGATTTTTTAGTTATTTATATATGTTAAAAATTCAGATATAAAAAAAGTGTTGATGATGAAATTAATCAACATTTAGATCAAATTTTTTTATTAGTCCCAAAATCGATATGGTATCTAAACACATCCTTTTTTTTTTTTACAATGTGTGGTGAAACTAGGGTAAAAGTGTTTTCTTTTCGTTTATATACATCAACTAAACAACGTGGTTTTATGAGTGTTTACCATGTCGCGGTTCAAAAGTTATCCATAGCACGATTTAAATCAAATTTATGATATCTATCCATCGATCATTTGAATTTTTGGTTCATTTTCCTTGACCCATCTCCTACATTTTATTTTCCTTGGTTATATACTATTTTGAATTATTATTTCTTTATGTCTGATTTTTAAATTGAACCATAATAATTTAATTATTTTGTAAAAATTACCAATTTTGAAAAGTGTAGTTTTTAAGGTTTTATGACAAAACATGTTAGTATATCATAAACAATTTTCTCTTTGTCTGATATTATATACGCTATAATTTCTTTAACATTAATGTAACTTTTATTTATATATATTTGTTTGTATATATTTTAATATTATTTTTTAATACGGAAAACACACAAGTGAATTTAAATTTTGTTGAGACTCCAGAGTAGATAATGAGATAAAGTGAACCTCAATTCCATTGTTTAAAATTGGAATTGTGGGCTTCAATGTAAATTTTATTGTTTATATCTAGAAAAAAATATTAGAAATTGAATTGAACTGAAATTCTTAATATTTTTATTCTATAAATTTATTTTTTTTCTCCAAAGGTAAAACATTTTTAAACCTAAAGACTATTGATTTTCATTAATTTTTTTTATTTCTATTAATTTACTTATATATTTAGATTTTTAATTGAACTCTACATGAGAGCCAAACAAAATAATCTTAATTTTAATGTTACAAAATTATGGTATTCAATTTTACACATCGAACTCATAATTTTTATGTTGCAATCATTTGTGTATTTTTTTAGCACTAAAGTTTTAACTATTGTATTGATATGAATATATGTTTCGTGCATGATACGAGTGCTTTAATTATAATTTTATATGATTTAACTTTAATTTTTATTGTACAAACTAAAATGTTTTGGTCAATGACATGTCACTTCGATATCAATTTAAAGATATGTTAAAAAATATTGTTTTTTATTAACATAATTTTCTATAATTTGTTTTATATGCATATTGAACTCGTCATTTGTCATATAATTCGGTTATATGGTTATCATTAAAATTTTATATTGTTTTATTTATATCAATATTGAATCGTGTATTATACGGTTGTGTCGTAGTATCTATATATACATATATAAAAGAAGAGGAGCAAGATTTGGAAAGTTCCCGCCAAAAGTGATTTTCCAAATTTAGAAACACTTATAATTTATATATAAGCCCCTTTTTACATTGGAAATTGAAAATATAAATGTCATTATTATGGTTGATTGGATAAATGATTCCAAAATCCCTTCACATTTTTATTTAGTACATTAAGAAAAATATGCATAGTAGAAACATGAGAGATAACAAAACCAAGTTTTTTTGGTCAATTTCTTTGCATCAATATCCAAGCTAGGAAAAATAAATATGAAATAAAACAACGATTTTGAAACTAAATCATATATACACACTTTGAAGTAAAACTAATTCACAGACAATCAATTAATAATAGTATCAATATCTGACAATTTTTTTTATCTATTTCATCATAACCAAAGTTATTATTGTAAAAAAAAAAATCTATAAATCAAGATATGACTAATTTTTTGAGACAGCTAGCTACATGTAAAAAAAAATGGAAACCCGATAATTTCTTATTTTTTTAGTTACTTATACATGTTTAAAAATTCAGATATAAAAAAAGTGCTGATGATGAAATTAATCAACATTCAGATCAAATTTGTTAATTTGTTAGTTGAACTAAATTACGAATTAAAATTAATAAACGAGTTTTGAAGTTTAACATAGTTTTTGAAATATTTTTGGAAATATGAACATACCAACAAGTTTCTGGTAAGTCAGTGGTCATAGCTTCCGTTGCCGGACTTTCTTTAGGTGGTAACCTTGAGGTTCGTCATCGCTGCAAAAAATGCGTATTTTTTTTTTTTTTGCAATGTGTTGTGAAGCTAGGATAAAATTGTTTTCTTTTCGTTTATATACATCACTAAAACAATGTGGTTTTATGAGTGTTACGATCCAAAAGTTATCTATAGCACGGTTTAAACCAAATTTTCCAATGTCTATACATCGATCGTTTGAATTTTTGATTCATTTTCCTTGACCTATTTCCTACATTTTATTTTCCTTGGTTATATACTATTTTAATTATTTTTTTATGTCTGATTTTTAAATTGAACCATAATACTTGAATTATTTTTTAAAAATTACCAATTTTGAGAAGTGTAGTTTTTAATGTTTTATGACAAAACATGTTAATATATCACAAATAATTTGCCCTTTGTCTGATATTATATGACATATTAATTTTTTTTTAACGTTAATGTAACTTTTATTTATATATATTTATTTGTATATATTTTAATATTATTTTTTAATACGGAAAACACATAATTGAATTTAAATTTTGTTGAGACTCTAGAGTAAAGAATGAGAGAAAATGAACCTCAATTCCATTGTTTAGAATTGAAATTGTGGGTTTCAATGTAAATTTTATTGTTTATATCCAGAAAAAAATATTAGAATTTGAATTGAACTGAAATTCTTAATATTTTTATTCTAAAAAAAAAATTTCTCCAAATGTAAAACATTTTTAAACCTAAAGACTAGTGATATTATTTTTAAATCATTGTCTAATATAAGACTCTATTTTAAAACATGTTTTTGCTTATCATAAGTTGTATGTAGCTTTGTCTAGAGTTACTATATGATATTTATAGTTGCAATAATCGTACATGTTGAACGAAAATTATTGTCTATAAAAAGTATTCTAAATTTTTTTTTCAAATTTATAGGATTTTCTATATTTAATGTTATTGTTTATTTTGTTAATATTAAAAAAATTAATTACATATTATTCAACTTTAATTTAATATATAATTTTATACACATGTACAATCCATGCAATACACGGGTACATCACTAGTACCCTTAATAAATCAAACATGCGTGCGAAACATCATTTCAAGCATAGTGATTCAAAATTAGTGTATGTTGATGCATAAAATCATGCCTCAAGATTTAAAATTGATGCTTCGCAATGAACACGCGGGAAGCATAAGCTCATGCATCGGGATTCAAAATCATGAATCGCCATTCAAATTTTGTGCATCGCTTTGCATCATCTTATTTTTGACTATTTCATCAAACAACTTGCATGCATGATAACAATTTTAGAAAAAAAAACTATATACATCAGTCAAAATGGCAACAGTTATTGTAATTTTCAAATTTCTAAATTTTCATTCGTATTTGATAAATATTCTAACATATATTTGTAACCCGTTGCATGAACAAACAAGATTCATAGACCGAAATGTCCTTTGTTTTGTTTATATTTATAAGTAGTATATATGCTATATGATCATCTCCTCAATTGGATATATTTACAAGTAGTATATAATCACTCCGTTTCTAAATAATTATCCAACTTTTATTTTTTTTATCTTTTTCAAAATAATTGACCTTTATCAAAATTTTCCTTTTTAAGAAAACAATTTTATCATTTTATCCTTACTTTTTGCTACATATTTTAATTACATTCATGTACAATAACATTAAAGGAAATCATATATTATACTAATATTTATAATACAATCAATTATTTTTTTAAGCAATGTATCAAATCAAAGAGGATGATTATTTAGGAGTGGAGAGAGTATGTTATATGAATATGATCATGTCTCCACAATTGGAGCAACAACAAAGGAAGTAAAAAAAAATGAAATATGGAAAGGGCCTTCACTATGAGATGTCTCATAACATAATTTTAGTTTGGTCTTACATTTGATGGTAGAGCATGAACCAATTTTTTGTCCCGAGAGCGAATGGCAGGCGAGCAGGCCAGAAAAAGATTAACATTTTAGGAGCAATTTTATGAAAAAAACCTCTTACCGGTAAAAAAAAAAAAAAAGAGTGAGTGAGCCGGTATAAAACTTTGGAAAGTAGACCGATGAATTATTCATATTTTGTTTCCTTTAAAAACACATGTGCACTTGGCTTATATTTGAAGTAGAAAAAAAATGTAAGGATAAAATGGTAAAAGGACTAGCATCAAAAGAAAAGCTTAGAAACAAAATAATTTTTTGCAATAGACAAAAAATAAAAGCATGACAATTATTTATGAACGAACGGAGTAATAAGTATAATTTTACCCCTATTCACAATATTCATCATAAAACCATATATGTAAAACACTAAAACTCCTCATTCTATTCAATATGCTTAGTCACTTACTCTTCTTCATCACTTCATAACTTGCATTTCTAGCAGCCACCGATAGAAAAAATTTGATCCATCAAACTTATCTACAGTCACTTTATATTTTTTTATTATTGTAACTTAATAAAGTGTTTTTGATATTTGATAAATGATACATTTGTGGCATACACAACTACTTAATTACACTTTTTTAGCTTTTTTTAACACGACTATGATGAGTTTAAAGTAGACATATTCTATATAAATAGTATTTTATTTGAGAATTCTTTTTGACTTTTTTTTTCCAACCAATATGATGTAGCGGAAGGTAAATAAGAGTAACGATAAATATCAAAACTGTTGAGATCGCGCACGACTACCAGCAATGATCTTCTAAATCCTGTTGAGGTTCGCAAACCTACCATGATCTAGGCATCAATTCGCGTTGATTCAATGAATATCGGAATTGGGAAACGGTGTATTATTCATAAACGACAAAAAACTGCCTCTCAAACAACCCTAAAAGTGTTTAAATATGCTCAAAACCCTAAAAGCAATAAATTGTCGAAATTACAAAAAAACCTGGAACTAATAAAAAAACTTCAATGGCCTGTAACCCTATTTAAAAGACGCTTTTTGGCCTTAAAAACAGCTCGGAAACCGAGCTTAGCTAGGTTTATTTTGTCCGTCTTTCCGAGAGCTTCGATTTGATATGCGGCGGGCCCCGTAACTCCACCCGAGTCAAAAGTTATGCCCTTTTCCGCGCACCCGGTTCAAACGGTCGAGATAATCAAGTGCGAGACTGCCTGCATCATTCCCCCCAGGCTGAACAAAATTCGACCTCGAATTACCAACAACATCATCATCAGACGAGTCCCCATGAAAAGGAAGTAAGTGCTTGACATTAAACACATCTGTAGTACGGATGTGACTTGGCAGCTTCAAACGATAAGCGTTGGGGTTGATTTTTTCAATGATCTCCACCAGACCAATCTTCTTGGCAGACAACTTGTTATACGCCCCAGCTGGAACACGATCCTTGGTCAATACAGCCCACACAAAATCCCCAACTAGGAACTCAACATGCCTGCGCTTCTGATCGGCTGCTTGCTTGTACTTGGCGTTTGCTGCCTGTAGGTTGTCACGAACTGCCTGATGAACATCGACCAGCCCTTCCACGAAGTCTATGGCCTTACTGTGAACCTTCCCTTTGGTTGGCAGAGTCAATAGATCAAGCGGTCCTTGGCCGAATCAATAAACCACTTGAACGGGCCGAACCCCACTCGATTAACCACATGGTTGTGAGCAAACTCGCCCGACACGCTTCGATCCCAACCTTTAGTATGCTCCCCAACCAAACAACGTAAGATTACCAAGCGATCCGCTGACGACCTCGCTTGTCCGCCTGGCCATGGGTGGTAAGCACCGCCGAAATCGAGTCGCCAGATTCACCATTCTCCATAGGTCGCGCCTAAAAGTGACTAAGGAACCGAGTATCCCTATCCGAAACAATGGACGTAGGCAACCCATGTAAGCGGTAAATCTCACTAAGAACAATTGAGCAACATTGACAAAGATTCGTAGTCTTTTTGGAATGAAGTGGACCATCTTGGAGAAACGATCCACCTACCACGAAAATAGAATCATTACCCCGCCGTGTTCGGGGCGCACTCCAACACAAAGTCCATGCTAACGCCCACCCATGGTTGAGAAGCGGACCGGAAGGGCATATACAAACCGCATGGTGGCGCCCCTTTAGAAACTTGACAATCCGACAACGCCGCACGTAGCCAACTTCTCTCGCGCATACCGGGCCGTAAGTAAGATGCTTGGGCAAGTCAGAATGTCCTATCCCTGCCAACGTGTCCCTCACCATGGAGTTCCTGAATTATCTTCAACCGCAAACTACACTCAGGAATGCAAAGCTGATTACCCTTGAATAAGAACCCGTCATGCAAGAAGAAGTCGATTGGCGCCTCTTCAATGCGCTGAAGTATCGTTAACGGCACGGGTCAGAAATGACTAATTCACTAAGGAGTCGAATCCTCGGCACTTCAACCCTCATGGTAACCGTAACTTAAAGTTGCTTCGCGACTCAAAGCATCTGCGATCCGATTAGTGACCCCTGCCTTGTGCTTAACAACAAATGTGAATTTTTCCAGGTAGGCAACCCACCGTGCGTGTCGTGGAGAGACCTTGTCCTGTCGATGAAGGTGTCTCAAGGAGTCATGATCAGTGTACAAGACGAACTCGCGATGGAACAGGTAATGCCTCCAGTGTTTGATAGCCTGCACCACTGCATAGAATTCGACATCATAAGTGCTGTAGCGAGTCTTAGCGCCTGATAACTTCTCACTGAAGTATGCTACCGGTCTGCCATGCTGACTCAACACCGCTCCAATCCTAACCTTTGAAGCATCAGTGTGTAGCTCAAAAGGTTGTGCGAAATATGCACTAGAATGGGTGTCGTGGTAAGGCGTTCCTTAATTAGTCAAAATGCCTCATCTGCTTCATATGTCCACTGAAATTTACTGCCCTTCATGCATTTAGTCACTGGCGCCATAATACTACTAAAGTGGGGAATAAAACACCTGTAAAAGGAGGCCAGACCATGGAAACTTCGAACCTCAGTGATGGTGGTTGGTCGGGGCCAATTTTGCACTGCTGCCACTTTCGCCTCATCAACCTGTAACCCCTCGGCTGAAACCACATAACCCAAGAATAACACAGACGAAGCCATAAACACACACTTTTGTTTTGCTGCATAAAACTGTTCTCGCTGGAGCACAGTCAGAACTTCCCGCACGTGCTGCAAGTGTTCTTCAGGGCTGCTGCTGTATATCAGGATATCATCGAAGTAAACCACTACGAACTTACCAATGAAGGGCCGCAACAACTGGTTCATCACTCACATGAAGGTGCTCGGTGCATTAGACAATCCGAAGGGCATCACAAGCCACTCATACAAGCCCTCTCGAGTCTTAAATGTTGTTTTCCATTCGTCCCCAGGCCGAACTCGAATCTGGTAGTACCCGCTCTTCAAATCTAGCTTTGTAAAGATAATGGCCCCGTTGATCTAATCTAGTAAGTCATCCAGCCTCGGAATTGGGAACCGGTACCTGACAATAATCTTGTTGATGGCCCTACTGTCCACACACATACGCCAAGTCCCATCTTTTTTTGGCGTTCATGCGTCATCCCGTAGTGAGGCTATTCACTACGGATCAGGCTTATTAGGTATGTCTATATGGTGATGTATGTCACGGGAGTCCCTCAGGTAGTTCATCTGGGAAGACGTACTGGAGAATTCCGCTAACAACGGCAATACAGGCTCCGGGATTGGTACCGGGTCAGTTGTTTCTTTTCCAAATAACACAAACACCGTCTCACCTTCCTGTAATTCTTCATTAAACTGGGTCAACAAGCTCTTACTCGTACCGGCTGAATCGGGTTTCACGTCAACCGGTTTACTGGGTACGAGCGTAATTTTGGTCCCATCTGCTACAAAGCTATAAGTATTGGCCCATCCGTCATGAACCACCCTCTTATCAAACTGCCAGGGTCGTCCCAACAACAAATGACATGCATCCATAACTACTACATCACACCACACATCATCCCTATATTTTGACCCAATCGAAAAAGAAACAAGGGCGTGTTCAGAAACAGTTACCTCTCCTCCTTTCTTGAGCCAGGCTAGCTTGTAGGGCTTGGGGTGTTTTTCCGTCTTCATATTTAGTTTCTGCACTGCTTCCTGTGAAATTATGTTCTCGCAGCTACCCGAATCAATCACGAAACGACAGACCTTGCCCAGAATGGTGCACGTTGACTGGAAAATATTGCTACGCAACCAGTCATCTTCAGAACTTCCCCTAGGTGTCAAGTACGATCTCCGCACTACCAATGTGACCCCTACGTCACCTGCGACAATCTCTTCATCTTCCTGAGGTGCATCGAACATCGGATTGTCTGTGATTACGACATCGTCGTCTTCCTGCTCTTCCTCGACTTCAGCAAACAGTGCTTTTTTACCCGTTTTTTTGCACTCTTATTGCCTATGCCCAATTTCCCCGCATGCAAAACACTTCATAGTACTACTACTGGCCCCTCTGCCAGACTGACTACCGAAAACACGCCCAGTTCCGCCACCGCTACTGCTATTAACGTTGGTGGTATTTATACTGGTACTACCCCCACCAAAATTCACACGCCGCGCCTGTTTTTCGATCACCAAAGCCCTTTGATGCGCCGCCGACACTGTTCCGAGGTCTAGCATGTTAAAAACTACTATGCATATATTCTAGTTGTTACTATGTCATTCATATATGTATATATATTTCTTATTTTATGTGTAAGGATTCTTGTGTACATTAGATGGTACGTATATTATAGTGAACTGTGGCAAGGAAGTAAAGGCCAGATATAGATCTCGGAAGGGCGAAATAGCCATGAATGTGCTAGGGGTATGTAATAAGAATATGAATTTTATATTCGTATTGACCGGATGGGAAGGTTCCGCATCGGATGGTAGAGTACTACGTGATGCTGTTATACTAGGCCGAATGGATTGAGGATCCCTCACGGTAAAATAATTGCATAAGTTTATTTTGTTGAATTAACCAACTTGTTTATAACATAGAAAGTAACTAAATAAAATTTTGTTACTTGGAATTATATCGATTTTTTATATAAAATTATAGTTGCATTGTTGATATTTTATGAGAGGTGTTTTAGATTATTTTGTAGTATCATATTATTGTGAAAGCATATTTTTCTATTAATCTGTTGAGATTGTAGGGGAAGTGAGTTTAAATTATTTTTTTTCTTATATTTTTTATTATTGGGTTGTTGAAATTATGTGGGACATGTAGCCTAATTTATTTTTCCTTAAAAAATGTGAAGTCAAGTTAAGAAACAAAAAAAAAATATTTTAAAAAAATTGATTTTTAATTTTTCTATTCAAATGGTTCATACTTTTTCAAGTTATATTTTTAATAATTTTGAAAAATATTCAATTGATGCATGATTGTATAAGGGCTATTGTTGGAAAAAATTAATAATACTAACTCATATCCTAGTGTTACCAAAAATCATATTATATTAAGGATATGATTAGAGCATCTAATCCTGGTGCTACCAAACATCATGTTATTATTTGAATCAGGATTATTAATCATGGTGATAATAGTAAGGGCACTAATAATACTAGGATTACTAATAATGCTTATCCTAGTATGACTACCAAACACTTACTCAAGGAATTCTAAACGGGTTGATAATAATACCACCCCCCCTTCCTTCCGGTATTAATAACGAGGGTAAAAACAACTTATCCGAACCACTCATATTATTAAACATAATGCTTAATAGAGTACCAAACAACCTTTTTAATTATTATTAATTATTAATCATATTCGACGTCTTATCCGCCTACCAAACGGCCCCTTTTATCTACTTACATTCTAAAACTCAATAGTTGCTAGATTGTTCTCTATTATCTACTTTTTGAGTAATTGCGAGAGATCTTAGACTTGATCATAAAGTGTAAAGACACAAGTCTCGAGCTAGATCATATATATCTTATGTCCTCTTGAATAATGATTCAGCCAATGTACCTATATGTATATATATATATATATATATATATATATTCATTTGATTTTTAATTTTTTTAAGGAGTTGATCAAAATGTTAACCTTAATTGTATCAGCCTATCAGGTACAGACTAGAAAAGGAAGTATGGACCAACTATGTGCTTTAATCTTACTTTTTTTTCTTGTTCTAACATGACTACATTACTGAGCTATCCATAATTCCCAGCAGGGGTAAAAACGTCCTTACAATCCGGCAACTTATAACCAGGGGACTTCATGACTTGGTGAAAGGTCAAAGACACTATGGACCGGTCAGGCCCATCAGGCCAATACTAGCAGTTCCAGGGCGGACCATGCGACCCTAAAGAAGTGCGGGTGTCCACCTGTAGATGCCAGCTAATCCAGGCCACATGTTCATTGTCCACCTCGGCATGACATATATGCCTTCTAGAAGCCGTCGTGGCATAACAAACTTTGCTCCGTACAACCCTATAAAAAGGCTCTGACCCCTTCACAGGGAGGTACGTTCTCATTTTTACACCCTTACGCTGTCAAATTTCATTCTCTCTAATTATCACTGAGACTGATTCGCACACCGGAGGGGGTTTGCAGGGCCACCCCCCTGCTCAGGTGACGTTTTCTTATCCATTTCAGGTACCGATCCAGGCTAGTTGAGTAGATTCCCGATCATATCCTTGGCGCAGAAAACAACATCATCAAGTGGTTCCGTTGCCGGGAAACGATATGAACACCAGATACGTAACAATCAACTCAATCGGACCTGAAATTTGCTTGACACCAATGACTGGAGAAGGAGTGACAATGGGCACTGGTCCTGAGCCTGTGGCGCTTCAAACGGGGGTAGGAGGTGGAATGACTGCTATCACAGAGCAAGCAAGGCGCCTGGGGGCCAAGGGACGGAGGAGGTCAGAACGCTAAGAAACAGAAAGGAAAGAGCATTGACCACCAAAAAAGTGATTAAGGGCAAGGGAGCAGCCACTAGTAAGAAGAAGGCCGCTGAGGCCGTAGCCGGAGAGGATTTGCAGACGATACCGGAGAAGAAGAAGCCAGGGTCTACAATTGTTGGTGTTGAGAACCCTCAAGATGTTGCCCGCAAAATTCAAGCCCAACAGATCCAAACACAAACCGCGGCGTTAATGCAAATCATGCTAAACAACCAGCAGCTGCGGGCAATGGGTATGGCTGAAATATCCATCCCGCCCTCACTGCTGGGCGTTCCTCTACAACCCGCGCACATTACCCCGCCCCCGATGATTACAATAAGTGCTTCTCAAGGGCAAACCGTGCATTCAGTCGAAGAACACTCTGCTAGAAGGGGATCAGAGGTGGAGAGATCGTGAAGATTGATGAGCAAATGGCTAGGAACTTTGTCGCAAGAACAACCTACACATACAGGTCGTTGTCAAGAAGAGGTTGGTTTCCCAGAGGAGAACCCGCGAAAGGAGTCAGGAAGGAGATTCAGGCCCCCATCCTCACCATGCTGGAGGATCGTGCATACTGGTCAAGCGGCCTCGGGCATCTAAATCCCTCATCACTCTTGCCCCACCACTGAAGCATCGAATTTCCACGGCTGCAACCTTTAGTAGACAAACATGGGGGGAGTGAGTTACTAGATTTGAAGAAGAGAGTAGATGCAATGGAAAAGGAGAAAACAGACAAAGCGGGCATCCACACCCTTTTTCGCCCATTTGCAGATTGGATCAGGAATGCCCCTCCCAATCCAAAACTTATTTACCCAACTTTTCAGAAGTACGAGGGCCTTACTAATGCTCACGACCATGCATCGAATGTTGAGATGGCGACGACATTGTTGACGGAGGACGAGGCAATACTATGTAAGGTGTTTGTGGGATCGCTACAGGGGAAAACAACATCTTGGTTTAGAAATTTACCTGAGGGATCGATTGCGGGATGGTCGCAATTTCAGGAGGCATTTGTCGGAGAGTTTGGAACTGGCACATTACCAAAGTCAAGGGGTGAGCTAAGCAATGTGAAAGTAAAAACAAGGGAGTCTACAATCGCCTACTTGAAAGATTCCGAGCGGTGCTAGCACGCATTTCGAGCATTTCGATAAGGAGGTGATCACATGCTTTGAAGGGGCGGCACTGGAACTTGAAAATCGAATTCGGGGCTAGGGCTCCCACGAATCGGCCGACTTGTTCAAAAGAGCCCAAGACATAGGCAATGAGCCACGGAAAGAAAGGAAGGCGCAGAAGGAATGGAAACGAGATGGCAATAAAGGAGGAGATAGAAACAATGACCGGAGCAATAGAGGTGACAAAGGATACGGGGCCGAGGCTATGACCAAGGATACCAGGGCCGAGGCTATGACCACGGATACCAGGGCAGAGGCTATGAGAACAACTATCACCGGGGAAATGGAGCCTATCGAACCTTGGCCAGGTTTGGCCAAGAGCGGGGGCAGGAAGAATTTACCCCTCTTAACACACCAATTGCGGCCATTATGAGGGAATTGAAAACATGCCGGCACCACGACCAATGAACCCGACACGGCACACCTAAGGAATCCAAACAAGTATCGCGAATATCACAGGAAATCGGGCAGGACCGACGAGTGCATTCAATCAAAAAAGCGATACAAAGATCGGTGGACCAAGGAGTTTTCAACAAATACAAAGCAGGCAGCCCTGCCCGCAAGAAATGACAACAACCCCACAACCCCGACAAGAGGACATCCCCGTCATAAGAGTAATACAGGAGGAATTTTCAAGCACTAATCAGCTGAAAAGCCAAATATTCAGCCTGACCCAAGTTCCTTTGTACCACCCAAACCTGGAGACGAGAATGAGTTTATCGGTTTTACCCGGTCCGAGTTAGCACCAACTCCTTTGCACGCGGAACAACCGCTAGTCATTGCAGCCTTGATGATAGCAACAAAAAAACATAACGTGAAAAGGATTTTGGTCGACACAGGAGCTAGTAGGGACATCTTGTATTATTCATGCTTTAAGGCTATGGGATTATCTGATGCTCACTTAACTCCATATGGCGGGCAACTGGAGGGATTTTCTAATCATAAGGTTAACGTGAAGGGCACACTTAAGGTAATGGTCACGTTGGGGGAGGACGACAAGATGCGACCGAGGCGGTCACCTTTATGGTTATGGATTTGCATTCTCATTACAATGCAATCTTGGGACAACCAAAGAATGGTTGCTTTCCAAATGGTGGCCTCCATACCACACCGGTAAAATTTATAACAAAGAAGGGATCGCTTGCTAAAAGTGAACCACGGCGATGCCGAGCATGTCAAAGAAACGCACAAGTTGAAGCAGAAGCTAACAATGGAGGATAGTGAGAATAGGTGGACCATGACCAAGAAGCCAAAAGCTACACAAGGCGCAGACCCGATGATAGCCGTAATTGAGCCGCTCCTAATAGATACTGACATGGAACAGCCCGTTGGGGATCCTGTGGACATCATAGGAAGTAAGAAAGAGGAGAGGGCGAGGTTGAAAAGGAAAAGGGAAGAGGCCCAGAAAACCATAGAGATTGAAACAATGCAAACAAGGGAGGAGCCAGACCTAAAGCCATGCGAGGAATTGGATGAGGTGGTGATCAATCCTTTATTCCCCGAGCAAACCGTCAAGATTGGAAGACAGCTTGCAAAGTGACAGGAGGAGTTGATAGAATTTTTGAAAGCAAGCTTAGACATATTTGCTTGGGCGCTTGAAGACATGAAGGGTATAAGCACACGTATGGCGAGCATCATTTGAATGTCAACCCGAATTTGCACCGATACAACAAGAGGGCAAGGGCATTTGGGGCAGAAAAAGAAGCTGCCATCAAAGAAGAAGTGAAAAGGCTGCTTAAAGCAAAAATAATTAAAGAGGTTTACTATCCATCATGGCTAGCCAATGTGGTCATGGTGTTGAAGGCAAACATGAAATGGCGGATGTGTGTTGATTTTACAGACCTGAACAAGGCATGCCCAAAAGACTGCTACCCCTTGCCCCGAATTGATAAGTTGGTGGATTCCATTGCCGAGCATGAAGTGATGAGTTTTATTGATGCCTATTCCGGTACCACCAATAAGGATGGCCCTAGCGCGATCACCATCAATCGCCGCGGCGGGTGGAACTTACCGCTATGTCATGATGCCTGCCTTTGGGTTGAAAACGCCGGTGCTACGTGATCAAAGGATGGTGAACAAAGTGTTCTGAGACCAAATCGGGCGGAATGTTGAAGCTTATATAGATGACATGGTAATCAAGACAAAACGGGGAAAGCACACCGACGACCTGGCTGAAACTTTTGACAATCTGAGAAAGAATCAAATGAAACTGAATCCAAGCAAGTGCGCATTTGGAGTAACGACGGGCAAATTCTTGGGGTTTATGGTGAGTCGAAGGGGAATTGAGGCCAACCCCGAAAAAATTCAAGCCTTAAGAGAGATGAAGGCTCCAATATGCATCAAGCAGGTACAACAACTGAATGGCCGCGTGGTGGCCCTGGGTAGATTCATGTCGAGGTCCGCCGAGAAATGTCTACCATTTTTCAAAGTGTTGAAGGGGAACAATACCTTTGAATGGACGGAGGAATGTCAACGCGCCTTTGAACAGCTTAAAGAATATTTGGGCCGTCCACCACTGCTTGTAAGCCCCAAAATAGAGAAATGTTATATTTATTTGGGCGCCACCGACTTGGCAAGGCCGCCGCCTTAATCAAAGAAGAGGGCAATGTTCAAAACCCGCTTATTATGTATCCAAAGCACTTAGCGATGTAGAAACCAGATATTTTAATGCGTAAAAGTTGGCCTACTGTTGTTATTTCGCCTCGTAAACCGAGGGCATATTTCTTATCACATGAAATCATGATATACCGATGCACCGCTTAGGAAAATATTGCACAATCCGTAATGTTCGTAATGTTCGCAGATTGTTAAACCGTCGATTGAGCTCACTGAGTTCGATATAACTTACACCCCCCAAGCAAGCAAAAAAGCGCAAGCGCCGATTTCCTCGGTGGAGTGTACATTTACCCAGGACAGGGATCGCCCAAACAAGAAAGCCAAGAACAAAGAGCCTATAGCGGGCACATCCAATGAACAAGTCAAAATTCGACCTGAGCAATGTTGGTCGCTTTATGTAGATGGGTCTTCATCGCAAGAAAGCAAGTGGGCGCAGAATATTTTTGATGGCACCCGAGGACTAACACCAATTCGAGAAGGCCTGCATGTTTAAATTTAAAGCTTCAAATAATCAGCGGAGTATGAGGCCCTTATAGCCGGAATGGAATTGTGTATTGACATGGAATTAAACACTTGGCCGCACACGCGATTCTCAACTCGTGGTCAACCAAGTAAGCGGGAATACGGAGTCAACAACCCAACCTTGGTGCACATCGCGAACTAGTGAAGAGGTTAGCCGAAAAATTTGTTTATTGGGAACCGGCAAAGATTGGAAGGATGACAACACACGGGCGATTACCTATCGAATTGGCCGCTGCCGATGTAGAGGCCCTTCCGACAATGTGTTCGAAGTCGAAGTTCGCCGAGGTACCCGCTTATTTGCCGACCCCAAGTAATGGAGATAGTAGAAGAAGAAAAAGTTGGATTACTGGAAAGTGAAAGAGTACATCGAGGAGGAAGATT
>CM028381.1:114434462-114821867 GCA_013146195.2 Codonopsis lanceolata | reverse complement strand
CACTTAACTCCATATGGCGGGCAATCCTGAGGGATTTTCTAATCATAAGGTTAACGCTGGGGCGGCACCCTAAGGTAATGGTCACGCTGGGGGAGACGACAAGACGCGACCGAGGCGGTCACCTTTATGGTTATGGATTTGCATTCTCATTACAATGCAATTTGGGACAACCAAAGAATGGTTGCTTTCCAAATGGTGGCCTCCGCACCACACCACGGTAAAATTTATAACAAAGAAGGGACGCTATGCTAAAAGCGTGAACCACTCGGCGACCGAAAGATGTCAAAGAAACGCACAAGTCAAGCGAAGCTAACAATGGAGGATAGTGAGAATAGGTGGACCATGATCAAGAAGCCAAAAGCTACAGCACAGCGCACCGATTTATAGCCGACTGAGCCGCTCCTAATACACCGACATGGAACCACTGGGGATCCCGTGACATCATGTAGTAAGAAAAGGAGAGGCGAGGTTGAAAAGGAAAAGTGAAGAGGCCCAAAACCATAGAGATTGAAACAATGCAAACAAGGGAGGAGCCGCACCTAAAGCCATGCGAGGAATTGACGAGGCGGTGATCAATCTTTATTCCCCGAGCAAACCGTCAAGATGGAAGACGCTTGCAAGTGAAGTGACAGGAGAGTTGATAGAATTTTTGCAAGCTTAGACATATTTGCTCGGGCGAAGACATACGAAGCGGTAAGCACGGTTGGCGAGCATCATTTGAATGTCAACCCGAATTTGCACCGATACAACGTAGGCGCGGCATTTGGGGCGTAAAAAGAAGTTCCATCAAAAGTTAAGTGAAAAGGCCGCTAAAGCAAAAAATAATTAAAGAGGTTTACTATCCATCATGGCTAGCCAACGTGGTCATGGTGTCAAGGCAAACATGAAATGGCTGGGATGTGTTGATTTTACGCATTCGAACAAGGCACGCCAAAAGATCGCTACCCTCGCTCGAATTGATAAGTCAGTGGATTCCATTGCCGAGCATGAAGTGATGAGTTTTATCGATGCCTCATTCCCGTACCACCAAATAAGGACGGCTCCTACCGATCACCTATATCGAATCGCTGCAAGCTCGGCACGTGGAACTTACCGCTATGTCATGATGCCTTTTGGTTGAAAACGCCGGTGCTACGTATCAAAGGATGGTGAACAAAGTGTTCGAGACCAAATCAAGCGGAATGTTGAAGCTTATATAGATGACATGGTAATCAAGACAAAACGGGAAAGCACACCGACGACTGGCCGAAACTTTTGACAACTGAGAAAGAATCAAATGAAATCTGAATCCAAGCAAGCGCGATTTGGAGTAACGCATGGGGGCAAATTCTTGGGGTTTATGGTGAGTCGAAGGGGAATTGAGGCCAACCCCGAAAAAATTCAAGCCTTAAGAGAGATGAAGGCTCCAATATGCATCAAGCACAACAACCGAATGGCCGCTGGTGGCCCTCGGTAGATTCATGTCGAGGTCCGCCGAGAAATGTCTACCATTTTTCAAAGTGTTGAAGGGGAACAATACCTTTGAATGGACGGAGGAATGTCAACGCGCCTTTGAACAGCTTAAAGAATATTTGGGCCGTCCACCACTGCTTGTAAGCCCCAAAATAGGAGAAATGTTATATTTGTATTTGGGCGCCACTGACTTGGCAGTGGCCGCCGTCTTAATCAAAGAAGAGGGCAATGTTCAAAAACCCGTTTATTATGTATCCAAAGCACTTAGCGATGTAGAAACCAGATATTTTAATGCAGAAAAGTTGGCCTACTGCATTGTTATTTACGCGTAAACCGAGGGCATATTTCTTATCACATGAAATCATCAGATATACCTTGATGCACCGCTTAGGAAAATATTGCACAATCCGTAATGTTCTCGCGCATTGTTAAACCGCGGTCGATTGAGCTCACGGAGTTCGATATAACTTACACCGCAGCAAGAAAGCATAGCAAGCCACGATTTCCCGGTGGTGGAGTGTACATTTACCCAGGACAGGGATCGCCCAAACAAGAAAGCCAAGAACAAAGAGCCTATAGCGGGCACATCCAATGAACAAGTCAAAATTCGACTTGAGCAATGTTGGTCGCTTTATGTAGATGGGTCTTCATCGCAAGAAAGCAGTGGCGCAGGAATATTTTTGATGGCACCTGAGGACGAACACCAATTCGAGAAGGCCTTGCGGTTTAAATTTAAAGCTTCAAATAATCAAAGTCGAGTATGAGGCCACTTATAGCCGGAATGGAATTGTGTATTGACATGGGAATTAAACACTTGGCTGCGCACGCTGATTCTCAACTCGTGGTCAACCAAGCGGGAATACTGAGTCAACAACCCAACCTTGGTGCACATCGCGAACTAGTGAAGAGGTTAGCCAAAAATTTGTTTATTGGGAACCGGCAAAGATTGGAAGGGATGACAACACACGGGCGAGATTACCTATCGAAATTGGCGTCCGCTGATGTAGAGGCCCTTCCGAGCACAGTTCGAGTCGAAGTTCGCCGAGGTACCCGCTATTTGCCGACCCCAAGTAATGGAGATAGTAGAAGAAGAAAAAGTTGGATTACTGAGCCGAAAGAGTACATCGAGGAGGGAAGATTGCCAGAGAATAAGCAAGAGGCCCGCAGAATTCAATGTCGAGCAGCCCGATACATCATGTTAAATGGAATTTTGTACAAGAGATCTTTTGGCAAGCCGCTGATGAGGTGTGTTGGGCCAGATATGTCACAAGGTGTGCTCGAAGAGGTACACGAAGGCGTATGTGGTGGACACCCCGGAAACAGATCGTTAGCAGAAAAAATAAAATTTCTTGGGTATTATTGGCCAAGTTTGAAGAGGGATGCAGAAAAATATGTCAAAAAGTGCGAGACCGCCGAATTCGCGGACATTCTCAGTCGTCAAGCAAGACACTTGTTGCCGCCGGCCCTTCGACAAATGGGGAATTGACCTAATCGGGCCTTTCCCCAAGGCCCGAGGAGGATGCCAATATGCAATTGTAGCAGTCGACTACTTCACCAAATGGGTAGAGGCCAAGGCACTGGCAAGCATCACGGAGGCAAACGCGATTAAGTTTGTCCGAGAGCAGATTTGGTGTCGATTCGGACTGCCGCGAGTTATTATATCGGATAGGGGAACACAATTTTCAGATAAATTTACTGAAGCTTGCCGGATCATGAAAATCGACCACGTCCGATCTCTGCCTCGCACTCGGAAGGCGGGCGTAAGCCTGAACAAACAGATACTTAGCTTTGAAGAAAAATTTGGAGGCGGCGAGATGGGTGGACGAGCTGCAGATTGCTCTCTGGTGTGTTCGAACCACGGTCAAAGGTCCGACTGGCGAAACTCCCTTTTGCCTCACATATGGCTCAGAAGCAATGGCTCCTGTTGAGGTCGCTCTGCCTTCTCCACGGGTATCTTTTTTCCAGGAGTCTGCCAATGAGGAGGCTCGCATTAATGAATTGGATTATATCGAGGAAAGACGATTACAGGCAAGCTTGCAGATGGAGAATTATAAAAAGAGGGCCAAAGCCCACCACGACAAGAGAGTGAGACCACGCACGTTTGCTGTCGGTGATTGGGTGCTGAGAAAAATAGAAGCAACTGGTAGACAACATGCTCGAGGAAACGTCACCAAACCGGAAGGGCCGTCTGGGGTGACCAGGATCATTAGAGAAGGGACTTATAGGCTTCAAGACGAACAAGGCCGCGAATTGAAAAACCCCTGGCATGCGGATCACTTGAAAAAATTCTACATGTAATCTTTTTGATATAAACACTTTGCTCGAATTTCACACTTCTGAGCAATACCAAGGAATGAAGATTGGTTTGTTTCCAAAGTATACAACTCAATATATAGACCTTTTTGTAAACCTAGACTACTTTAAATTTAAAAAGTGGGCAACCAAGTAAAGGCAGCGGCCCAACATCAATTACTTGACACCACTCATCGCAACTAAGGGTAAGCCCCGCAAGTCCGGGCACCGGGCCATCTCCGGCCACGTTCGAGCTTTGCTCGCGCAACTAAGGGTAAGCCCCGCAAGTCCGGGCACCAGGCCATCTCCGGCCACATTCGAACTTTGCTCGCGCAACTAAGGGTAAGCCCCGCAAGTCCGGGCACCAGGCCATCTCCGGCCACATTCGAGCTTTTGCTCGCGCAACTAATCGATGCAATTTCACGGAAGAAACAGAAGAAACATGGATGAATACTCGATAATACGAAATACATTTAAAAGTCATATCAAAGGACCCATTGCAAAAAAAAAAAAAAAAGGGGGGTCCAGGCTAAAAATTACGGGCACATGCGCCCATTTCAATCCCAGTGCAATAGAGAAAAAGTCAAATGAGAAATGTCTTTGAAAGCGGGCACAAGCGCCCATCACTAACCCGACGCAGCGGGCAATTACTTAAAGCAGAAATAGTTCTTTCAGCACCTTACTCCTCGGCGTCATTCAGGTATTCATCGCCATCATAATCTTCATTTTCGGGCGTTCCTAGGTAGGCAGTTAAATTATCGGTGTTGATCGGCGGTGGAACCCACTCGGGTTTCTTAGCTTCCAGGTCTTTCTTTCGAATAGTAGCCATATCAGTCTCACCATAAGGCACCCAAGGATGACCACGACGAGCCAACTCCCCAAATTTTTCCTCAAACTTCCAGCCATAAAGGATTCCCACATCATAACCAGAGCCTGCCGCCACCCGTAGAGCATGGTTAACGCCATCATCAAAATAGGCCAAAGCTTGCTGGCCAAGATCCGCGTGATATTGTGGCCCGGACTTGTACTCTTCAAGGGCTTGTTTACCTGCGTTGGCCACCGCCTCTTCCAGTTTCTCTTTTTCTCGACCTAAAATTTTCAATTTTTCTTCTTCTTTACCCCAAAGATCCCAAAGACACTGTCGTGGGCAGACTTCAAACTATCATACTTCTTCCGCAGAACATCATAATCAGATTGACATTTTTTTACTTTCTCTTCGCTAGCAGATAGTTTTTTCTTGCCCTCCTCCAATTCCTCGTCCAAGGCAATAGAACAATTCATCGCCTAAAGGGAACAAAGTGATAAGTCATAGGTGGGAAGTGGGAAAAACAAAAATAATGGAATAATTCTACCTCTTGCCCAGGATCCTAGGAGGCAACTCTGTTTATTCCTTTGACAAAGGACTTAGCTGGCTTGACCAGATGCAAAGGCCGCAAAACCGGAGGGACGAATTGTAATAGTCAGTCGGTCGAAGTAGGCGATATCACCAAAGGCCGCTCCCCAAGACTTCAATGTTATCGTCTCGCCTCGTCATCCCTTGCCCGCAGCGGTCCGATTTCTTTTTGGGGCTTTACGCTTCAAGCGAGCCGTGGCGGTACACAAGAGGCAAAGGTTTGCCCCCGGTGTTGTCTTCTCCCAGTTTTTTCCCACGGTTAACGCGACCCTGTTGTTGCTGCTTGCGTAGTTCGTCAATGTCAATAGCGTCCATGGCTACAAAAAAGAGGTGAAAGAGATACGTAATCCATCCAATTAAATGAAAATGAATAAATACAAATTACTTAGATAAGAGGGGTAGAGGGGTAGAGGGATAGCATTAATAAACACACTGGCTTACGTCGGCAAAATCCTTGCCCATGAACCACGACAATCGCTTTTGAAGACATTATTAAGGTGGACCATCCATTGGGGAAAAGCGGACAATATCGTGAATAGTTAACCAAGGCAAGGAGTCTTTATATGGTTTGGGTGACAACCCCGCCTTCCACCACCTCTCCCCCACCAATTTGTCAAAGTCAAAATACCATTGTTGATCTATCACTTTGCCGCCTTCGCCAAAAATAGGGCCAAGAGCAGAATATATCATGCGGCATAATGTTTGATCATCATTAGAAGTTGCACTCTTAGACTTTAGTAAGTGAATAGGACGGTCTTTTCGGGGTAGAGGAAAATTCCAGGCCTCTCGAGACTCAACCCAGATGATATTTTTGTTTGACTCTAAGACTCTATTGGGGGCAGGACCAAACATGGAAGGGACTTTGCCCCCCTTCGCCCGGGCTGCAATCAAGTCACCGGCTCCCTGAGTGGTGTGAAAATGAAGGAAGACACTAAGGCGGGTTCAAGCAATACCGACAAACTATGGCAAAGGCGGCAAGAAGTCGGACCGTATGTATAGTGAGATTGATAGGTGCGCCCCTAACCTTTTCTAAAAACTCACAAATAAAAGGGTCTATGGGCAACCGGAGACCTGCATCAAAATGAGCCAAGTAGAAAGCCACCATGTCATTCCTAAGTCTAGCCACCCCAATATCCACCCGGTCAGTTTCTATCATAATTTTATATTTGTCAAGATTAATGCCTTTCTTCCCTGCCCATCTTGGGACTTCTTCATTAGTGCGTGGGTACAAACCCATTCGGTCTGTTATACGAGAAGGTTCGACGGCCTCAGAACTTGTGGAAGATTCACTACTGCCCGCTCCGATGTTCCGCCCTAGTGAAGACATGGAATCTGCGGAAGACGAGTCGTGGTCAACACCGAGTGTGCGGGGGTCATAATAATAATGAAATTTAAAATAAAGAAGAAGTTCGTTAAGGGTAGGGAAGTGAGATACGCGGACACCCAAAGGAAAAGACATTACGGGAATATCTTCTACATCAATGAACCTAGGGTCCAACCCCCTCGCTATCATAAACCTTTGAATCTCACCCTCCCGAAAAGTCCGCCACCCTTCTGGGTCGTCATCACAAACAACGTATTTATCTAAATGGGTGAGGGCAAACCTAATACCCCTATAGGTAGTTTTGGTCCTGGCCATACGGAGAGGTGCAAGTACCAGAAAGGCAATACAAGTGTACCTGACAATGAAAGTTAGCAGGCAACTTTTCAAACAAAAAACAGGCAAGATTTCGCTGACGGTGACGGTGACGGTGGCCAAACAGACAAATAAATGCGATGGCGGGCAACCTCCCAGCAAAAGGGGCGGACTATTTTTCGTGGCAGAAACAAACAATTTGAGAAGATAGAGGGGCAACTTATGAAGGGTTGCGAGCAACTCACCAAAACAGCAACTTGCGACTTTTCGAGAGTAGGGTAAGACGTGATTTTCACGTTCAACCCAGCCGGCGCCTTACTCGTTAAGGAAGAGAAAACTTTGAAGAAATGTCGATACGATGGAATAGAAAAAAGACGAAGATCTTTAGAATAGAGCTGATGTACACCCGAATTTTTAACCTGTTGAAGAGTTCAAATGTTTTGGTTGCAATGCACACCAACAAGAAAGTACTTAGAATTGCAGAGATGGGGAAGTTGCTGGAGAAATCCCACTAAAATTAAAAAATGAAGATGAGGAGATACGGGAATGAGAGCTTTATATTTATACAAATCCTATCAGAACGAAGGTCGACCGGTGTTCAAGTATGTTGGCGATTAAATGAGGGAGAGAATATGGTTGGTATTAAGGCTAAAGCTACCGGAGGTACAAAGGGAAGGTGGAGCAACATTGATTATATAGGACAAAATCCCAAACCAACTGGTTGGCGGAAAAAACAGAAAATGTTGTTAAGGATTGTACGAAATAAAGTGTTAATTTAAAACACCTACTTTCTACTATACCAACCACTCCCTCTCACCACTCCACATTATCTCTCTCTGCGTATCTAAACGACAAGTACCTATACCTCCCTATTTTCAAAATCTCTCATATAGCCTAGGTTCAAGTCTATCTCACTTACTTGTTTTCGTTGAGAAGAAATAAAGGAGGAAGGCTCAAGAATTTATTTCACAACTGCATCTAGCTAGAATTTGGCAAGAAATGAAGGCGGCTGAGGAAATGTTTTGGTTGCACTTCCTGTTTTGACTATCTGGTTCCACCGGTTCTGCAAGGGCCGCTTTGAATCTGCCTTCAAAAGGTTCCCATTACAGGATGCAATGATAAAGGATACACTGGAAAAGGCTACTGAGCCAAACTTTAACTTGAAAGCCTATCTTCGGGATGCTTACGTTCACCCAGTTTTCAAAGGCGGGGAGTTTGAGAGACCGTCAACCATTGAAGACGAAGAGAATAACACGCTGGTTGCAACCAAGAGGAGTTCTCATAGGGAACATAAGGTTTTATCTACAGACACGCTGCTTGATGTTGTTGAAACTCTTTGGAGCGAAGGGTAGTGTCGATATTTAGCTTCCCTTGTACCTACTATTGTGAATTGTCGATATTGGGAAACCCTTAGCATCATGACCGGGCATAGGCTTGGTGCGGCCTTGGCCATATTGGTAGCTGATGATCTAAGTATGGAATGGGGACATTGCTTCACTGTATATAGAACATATAATTCAGTCAACAGCCTGTTATTCTTGGTTGACGGTCACTCGCCCGCGGGAGAAGTCCAATCGGCATGAAGAAGCAATTGCCCGCTCGATAGCAAAGGCGGCTCATGTTCATACTTACGGGCCACGACGTCCGCCCGCAAACGATCTCATCGCCTTGCAAATATGGCCAGCCCGCGTTGTGTTATTTCCCGTTGCCCAGCAAGATCGCTACCCATTCCCGAACTGCATTCCTATATTTGAACTGCCCGCATTCGAAGATGAGATATTCCATTACCTTATTATTTTTGTTTGTCCAAAAAATCAAACTTGGTTGAGTAAGATAAGGCCCTTTATTCTATTTTATAAAATAGTATATCAATGAAGTATAGTTCTTTATTCTTAACTTGGTTTGGCAGTCACCTTGCCTTGCCCGTGAAACACGTATTGCCCGCGCTCCATGATGCCCACAAGTCGGCTTTTGCCCGCACGCTTAACTGATCATGGCATCCAAGGTGACCCGCATGAAGGAAGTTCTCGTTACAATTGGATATCCGCCCACTGTACAAGGATAGACACTGCCAGAAGGATACTTCCATTGAGCGAGGGCGACTCGCACTACCCGCATCGCTAACAGCTCCCCGCATGGTCTCGATGCCCGTTCATAAGTTGTCTCTCAAACTGCCCGCGCTTGCTACACGGCTCCTCAAATGTTCATCGCCCGGATAACTACCTGCGTTGCCCGTGTGGCTCTCTTCTTTGTTTGCGAAAACATAGCCCAAATCACGTTCGGCATCGCAAACAGCCCGCCCTAACCTCGTGGCCAACCTTATAAAGTTTTCGTTCAACCTACATTAACCGCACTCCTTAGGCGGCCCGTTTGAACTCGATGCCATTCAGCTATCGCCGCCCGCATGTGTACCAAACAAAAATAGCCTACGTACATCGGCTTGGGGGAAAAGGAAACTTAGTAGCGGGCTATGGCCGCCCGCGAGTAATCTGTCAATTCGTGTATGACCAGCCCGCGTCTGTGTTGGTCCCCAAGGAAAACACGTACCGTCCGTTAAGGAAGGCCGCCCGCTATACACTGCCCACATAAGTCCAAGGAGAAACCCACACTGAAACAGTTTATAATAGCGGGCAATAGGGCCGCCCGCATGAGTCTGAATCAACAAGTTCTTTCACCAAGGAAATTGGCAATGCTTTGAACAGGCCCCATAATGGAGAGAGTTTTCATTATTAAAATATTGTAAAAAGACAAAGGAAATTAAAGGTGGCCGGTTTATTGCACTCCTCTATATTGCCTAGACCACAAATATCAAATAGAAGGGTCCGCCTTCATGAGGGCACCATGTATTGCCCGTGAAACACGCACTGCCCACACCCGCGTCACCCACAAGCCAACCTTGCCCGCACGACTAACCCGAGCACTTTGCACTGCCCGCATAAAGAAATATTTTTAATTATTGCATTTGTTTGGAAGCCACATTGCATTGCCCACCAAGAATTGATACCGATCATGCACCATTCTTTTTATTTACTTGCATACTCAAATTAAATATGGATAAGCCAGATTAGTGAACAGCAATAGCAACGCATACCAAGACCGATATTCTTTATTTATTGATTTATTTTTATTATTTTTATTATTTTTTATTTGCAACTGATTTTTAAATATTGAGACCCCCGACAGGGTTATTCGTTGCGAGAACAACAAGTCGAAAAGAAACAAAACGCTTTGATTATTGTCTGCGTATACTTTTTGCTTACTTTTCCGTTCTTGCTCAAATATACCGATAATTAGCTGATGTAAATTGCTTATAAGTAATTATGGGCCTGTACTACATTCTTACTCTTTGGTCCGAGCTCGCTCGCACAACAAAGAGTAGGGGACTACTGAGCTATCCATAATTCCCAGCAGGGGTAAAAACGTCCTTACAATCCGGCAACTTATAACCAGGGGACTTCATGACTTGGTGAAAGGTCAAAGACACTATGGACCGGTCAGGCCCATCAGGCCAATACTAGCAGTTCCAGGGCGGACCATGCGGCCCTAAAGAAGTGCGGGTGTCCACCTGTAGATGCCAGCTAATCCAGGCCACATGTTCATTGTCCACCTCGGCATGACATATATGCCTTCTAGAAGCCGTCGTGGCATAACAAACTTTGCTCCGTACAACCCTATAAAAAGGCTCTGACCCCTTCACAGGGAGGTACGTTCTCATTTTTACACCCTTACGCTGTCAAATTTCATTCTCTCTAATTATCACTGAGACTGATTCGCACACCGGAGGGGGTTTGCAGGGCCACCCCCCTGCTCAGGTGACGTTTGCTTATCCATTTAAGGTATCGATCCAGGCTAGTTGAGTAGATTCCCGATCATATCCTTGGCGCAGAAAACAGCATCATCAATTACAAAATAGTAGTCGTAGTATTAATTGCCAAGCGAAACCATATATTTGGTTTGGTTTAGTTTTTTTGATTAACAAACAGGGATTTTGATAACCTGGTGGTCAAAGACTTATTGATTGGGCCAAAGCTGACCTGAATATTTTCACAAAGTGGTAGCAAGCAGGGATGGTGTACCGTGAACCCCGTCGAAGCGTATGCTTCCAAAGTAAAATTTAAGGAGGACTGCGTTGGCAAGTATGATGGCTTGTTGGGACGGTTCTGTGAGGTGCCTGTGCTATTGGTTTGTATTAAGTATTAACCAGTGCTCTGGCCGCGGGGAGTGTCAATGTGTCATGGGGGATTTTGTCGGATAAAATTATCATTCTCACCTTCTTTTATCATATTCAGATGTAAAGTAACTATATTTCTTCTATGTGAAACATATTTAGGGAGGAGAAAGTATGTGTGCCTCTCATGTAACTTTAGTAAATTGGTCTCCTTCTCATGATAATCCTCATTTATTTATTTAGGGAGTTACATACTTATTTAGGGAGACTCTCTGGTTGAGATTGAATACCTAAAGCTAGTTGGCTTTTTCAGTGTGACAATGGTTGGTACGGATAGTATCCCATCTGTCCTATCTGGCTATCTTCAATGAGAGACTGGCGTAAATGGTTTTGCCTAGCTCAGGTTATTCTTCCTGACAATGCACAAGCTATGGGAAATCTTGTCAATCTCAATGCTGTGATAAAAAAAGAAAAGGCCCCTTATATATGTTCACGATTTGCCCGCGGAGTTTAACAGCCTATTGCTGGAGGTCAGAGCATTTGTTGATAGTCAATCCCAGCGCATTTCGTTAATTAAGCAAACAATTCATATTTTTAGATTGCTTCGTTGGCACTGCAGGGACGACATTTTAAATTCGAGTGTGTAACAGGATCTATGATGACCGACCGGAATGCTACATTATGGACAGATCAGCTGTATATATGGTTCACAGCCTCACAGGTATCACTTGAGCCTAGGTGACCTCAATTGAAAAACAAAGTAAAGCCATCTTATGATGATTATTTCTTTTGCAGATGGCCTGTGGCGGATCCTCAGCAGGGACACAATTCATTCGGAGAGAAAGAGGGGGGAGGCTACCAATGTTTTCTCATCAACGACAATTTAAAACGGTGTCGTTTGGGTGAAAAAAGTAAAAAATAATAAACAAGCAAACATATATATCGTTTCAAACCCAAAGAATTGAACCAATGTTTTTCTTACTAACTCACAAAGCACTTAACCACTTAGGGCTCGTTTGTTGTGCTTGATGGCTTATGACTTATGACTGATAGCTTAAGCTGGTAGCTGAATGACTTTTGGCTGATTGCATGATAAACTGTTTGTTACAGCTGTTGAAAAGCTGCTTATGAGTCGTTATAATTATTTGTTAAAAAAAACTTGAAAATTAGTATTCATATTTTTATGTATATTTCATAAAATGATGAAATGAAGACAATCAAATATTTATTAATGAATAGTTGTCTTCATGTTTAAAAAAAACCAAAAAAGCTTAAAATTTTGGCTTTTTAGCTTTTGGCTTTTAATGCATAAAGGGTGTTGTACCTTACTTATTGACTTTTGGCTTATAAAATGAAACAAACACTTTAAATATGACTTTTTCAAAAACCAAAAGCCAAAAGTCACTCCAAATAAGCTGCAACAAACGAGCACTTAAGCTACAATTACTCCCTTACTATATATCGTTTCAGAAAAAGTTATGTTATAAAAAAAATTAATGGGCAATGTATGTTTCTTATGAGCGGGGTCCATGGACCAGTATTGGTACGGTGTGTCCGCCCATGCAGATGGCTATGTATGAAAGCATGCTACCCAGCCCTTAAAGGACATTAAATGGTGAAGAAGCTGATTTTTTCTTTGTGCCAGTTCTTGATTCATGCATTATAACTCGTGCTGGATGATGCACCTCACTTGAGCATGGAGGTATAGTACGTAGTTTTCTAAAGAAATTACTGCCTAACAATTTGAAAAAGAGTGACCCTAAACGCAACACCTAATTCACTAAACGCAACACCATTTAAAAAATAAAATGACATAAATACCCTTATAGATAATTAATAGAAAATGTTACAATTTAATCCACTTCATTTATTCTTTCAATCAATCAATCAAACGCAAACAACCGGGGCTTTTAATTTCTTGCCAAACGCCAACTCAATTTCTAGTGTGATCCTTCTTACAAGAATTTCTTCGAACAGGTTGTGCGCAAGAAAAATCCAAAGATTCAGACAATTTATCAAATGATTCAGACAAATTATATATAAAACATTCTATATATCTACACAATATTTGAATTAAAAAACATAATTTTATCAAAAAAATCGAACATCCTACACGGGCGGATGTTTGTAATACATCCGCTACGCATCGGCGAAATTCTTATAATACTTCCGCTACAAACAAATGGATGTATTATAAAACATCCGTCACAAACAAGCGGATGTATTATAATACATCCGCTACAAAGTAGCGAGCCTTTGCCAAAATCCCGGTGCCAAACTGGGCGAAGACGGCGGAAGGAGAAGAGCACGGCCGGATGTGTGGAGATAGATGGCCGTTGATGGTTGGAGATACAAACAAACGGATGTATTATAAAACATCCGTCACAAACAAGCGGATGTATTATAATACATCCGCTTCAAAGTAGCGAACCTTTTGCCAAAATCCCGGTGCCAAACTCGGCGAAGGAGGCGGAAGGAGAAGAGCACGGCCGGATGTGTGGAGATAGATGGCCGTTGATGGGTGGAGATCAAGGCTGGACAGAACAATTGAAGTCGACGCCGGCTGGGCCGAATCGAACAGAGGAGAGGTGAGATATGGGAGATGGGGGGTCGGTGATGGACTCGCCGGAGAAGAAGAAGGGTCCGGCTGGAATGGTGGGTGTAGGGGGCGACGCCGGCGGGTGATTTGGTGAAGACTGATTTGAATGCAGATGAAGATGAAGAGAGAGAGAGAGATAAAGAGAGTTTTGGAACTGGGCGTGAGAGTATTAGGGGGTGGGTGTTGGTTTAGGGAAATAAATGGGGTGTTAATTGCAGGGGTAGTTAGGTCATTTTATTTTTTAAATGGTGTTGTGTTTAGGATTTTAGGTGTTACGTTTAGGTGTTATGTTTGAAAAAAAACTTGTAAGCTGTTAAATTGCACGAATTTCTTTACTTGTAAAAATTTGAACATATTTTGGAATTTTCTCAAATGTTAATGAAGTTCGTTGTCAACTTGATGAAGTTACCATATGTTCCTTCTCTTCCTCTACCCTCGTTGCTTTGCCCTTGGTCCTTTAAACTCTTTGAAGTTGAACTCAATAACTGTTCGTTATTGAATAATTCTTTATTATTGGTCTTCGAGAATCATGTTTAACCTGTTTTGAATGCTTATCTTCAATAGACATGTTTCGTTTCTCCCAAATGCATTTACTCTTTACTCCTCCAGCTTGTTCATCTTGAAATCGATTTTGGCAAAAAAAAAAAAAAAATCATTAAAAAAATCCTAGCACACATTTTTAGGTAGGTCTGACAATTCGTGCTATAATGTCGTGTTCGTGCCTCACTATCGTGCTTTCATGTTATCTATCTTATTTGATCATAAATATAACAATAAATATTATTTTGAATATATTAACAATTTCGTGTCGTGTTGATCTCATCGTGTCATTTATCTCTATAATCGTATATTATAATCGTATTATGCTGATTCGTACTATCGTGTCGTGTCAGTTATTGCCACCCCGACTTTAGGTGTATTTAAAGGTCATATTTCATCAAAAAGAAGGAAGGAAGTAGATTGCATTTTTTAATCACGATCAGCGCTAAGAAACTATACTGTAACACACATAAGTCTTTGATGCCATCTCCAAACTCTCAAACAAACTGTTTACAATTTATGTGTTAATCCTATTTAATCACGATGAGCGCTAAGGAAGTTGATTGCAATACCATTTCTTATTTTATTTATTATTTATGTGCTAATCCTATTTCTTTCATCCAATTCATCTTTTCTTTTGCAGCATACTAATTACAAGGGTGAAATAAAATAAATTTAAGCACATTTTTTGTTATTACTTTTATTAATGAAAAATAAAATGCTAATACTTTTAAATGAATTACAAAGTTTTAAAATTGGACAAATCTTAAAGATTGCAATTAGGAAGGGTGTATTTTTTTGGGTGCAATTGTTGGCTAGTCCATTTTGCAAAATTTATAACCTCTTGAGTTTTCCTTATTTTTTGGTAGTAACTTATGTAAGGTCGTTTTATGGATCTCAATCCATAAAATGGATCCCCAAATAAGAAGGAACATGAAAGCTGAGTTTAGTTTGATTTGGTTTGGTTTGGGCAATCCTTTTTTTAGAAACCGTGTGTTATCATCAAGAAAACGTGTCAAAATGAGAGTGAGAAGTGGGTTGGAAACGGGTGGACGGAATAGAACTTGATTCCATGTATAATACGCGTGGCTGGGATACAGGTATGTGACATGGCACGCTATGAGCATGCCACCACATGAATGAAATTCAAATGTTTCATTATTTTGCTCTGATGCCTATGTTTTCAAGAACGTGAGTTGTTACCTATGCACCCAAGCTTTGCGATTAGGTTGCATGTTAGCCTCTGTTAATCTTCGTTATCTCAATTTGCCCTTGTAACACTTAACATGACTTGACGGACTTGAATGACTTACACATTGAGGGTCAAAAAGTGACACATTTAAGGCTAAAAAGTGACACATTTAAATGTAAAAGTAATTTTCATACATAATGACTTACACATTGAGGGATTAAACGTGACACATTTAAAAGCAAAAGTGAAACATTTAACGACAAAAATGACATACTTACATACATAATGACTTATACATTAAGGGACTAAAAGTAACACAATTAAAGGCAAAGTGACACAATTGTAGTTGATGGACTCGATCTGCTTTTAAAAGGTCCCTTGGTTTGTGCATTTCAGTTGGAACATAACGACTGGGATTGCTGCTTGTTGCAACCCGAATCGTTTATGTGTGTGATGGGGGAAGGCTTTGTTCGATTTAGAGATTGTCTATGTGCACCAAGCTCATGTGCTGCCTACTGTGTTGCATTAGCTTGAATTAAACTGAAACGGGTTGGGTTTCAATTATCAAATGGAGATAAATATACCATTTATCTAACAAAATTTAATAACTTTACTTTGACAATATTGTTGATTGTTTAACCACAGTCATTCTAAAGGAGTGGGTTCAAATATTTATATTTAGTACTGTCCTTCACCAACTTGAAATTTTGACTAACAAAGACTACATAGGTGGCAAAATTATGTATTAGTCTGGCGTGGGTAACCATATCATTTTATTTATTTTTATTTTTTTTGTAAATCACACATACAATCAATATGACTCAAAACAAGACAATTAGTTTTGAAAGTTGAAAGAGTATCATGAGTTCATTCATAAGTAAAGTGCGACTCCAGGATTCCTTTATAATTTCAATCCATGACCCAAATTTCCCGAGATTAATCCTACGGCACCGGCAGAACTTCCTTCTCTCCATTCTTCTCTCGTTCAATAATTCTCTCCTACCCAACTTTCTCATGGATCTTCCTCATCCTTCAAAAATTTTCTTCTGAATTGTGATTTGAAGACAACATCAATCGGTTAGTTTTGTCTATCAAACCCTCTTTTTTCTTTTCCTTTTTTACTTCTTTTTTTATATGAAAAATCTACAATTGGGTGTTGTTATTATATTTCAATTTGGTGGTTTAAAAACGGATGTACTAATATGTAAATTTGTACATTTCTCACGCTGGAAGTGAGGGTGTGCTTCGACTATATATTATCAGGAAAAAAAATAGTTACTGCACTTTGATCAACAAAATATGTAGCTCAAGTTGAATCTGGGTTCTACATGATGATATATGTTAATGTTAACAATGTCAGTGGATCCTGTAAGCAAATTCTCAAACAAAGCAGGAAGAGAAGACAGGGAACTTGAGGGACTGCTGTGTCATATCTCAGAATCTGTTCTATAGTCTTAGTTTTATTCAGGGGTAGCGTGTGTAAATAGGCTATAGTTGCAGGGTAGCGAATGTTCAAGTGCTAGTCTGTTTCTTCAGTTGTAACGGTATTTATACCGGTTGTTAGCCTCGTTCAATACACACAGAAAATAAGAGAAATACAAGTTTCTGATTTTTCCCTCTTTCTCTCATCTCTTCTTTCTCTATTCTTGATCATGAATATTGTTCACTATACTTCTTCATTACAGGGTTGAAGATTAATTAGGGCTCACAATCTGAACATGGTATCAGAGCCAAGTCATCATCGATTCTTCAAGGAACTCTGTGGATGAACACAATCTGTGGATGATCATCGAACTGGTCATCATCAATTCTTCAAAAAACTTTGTGGATGATCACCCAATTGGTAATCATTCATTCTCTCAGACATCTTCTTTTTCTCCACTCGTGATTTTATTTCTCTCTTCCCCTCTTTCTTTAATTGTCTTCCCTTCAATTGTTCATAATGTCTGAAATCACATCTGAAGATCTTAAGGACAAACATACCTCCATTGATAATACCACTGTTGACCCCATTAAAGGCAGCACCAACATCAACAATGATTTTGTTGATGCTTATGATCTTCTCGAATCCTCTCTCCAGTTAACTTCCAGTCATCCCCTCTACCTGCATCCCAATGATCATCCATGAATGATCCTTGTGTCTGAAACTCTTTCAAACACAAATTTTAATCAATGGAAAATTGCTGTTACTACTGCCTTATCTGCCAAAAATAAACTAGGTATGATTAATGGCCTGCACAAGAACCCAATTCCTCCATCCAAATACATAAGTTCCTGGGAAAGATGCAACAGTATGGTGGTTTCTTGGCTTCTTAATTCTGTCAACTCTGAAATTCGTTAGAGTATAGTCTATTTCACCACTGCTAGTGAGATCTGGGATGACATTATTACAAGATTTTCCTTAAGTGATGCCCCCAAATTTTTTCAAATACAAAAGAGCATTATGTTGTGCACCCAAGGAAATCTTAATATCAATGCATACTTTACAAAGTTTAGGGGATTATGGGATGAACTTACAAATCTTCTTCAGAAACCTAAATGTATCTGCAACTGCACATGTGGAGCCATTGCTGTTCAAGATGATTATGATCATGTCACTAAATTGACACAATTTTTAATGGGGCTCTCAGAAAACTATTCAGATGTAAGGGGACAGATTCTTAGAATGCATCCCCTTCCTTCAGTTGCTAAAGTTGTTTCTATGTTGATTCAAGAAGAGGGTCAAAGACAACAATCCACTGGCATAAATCTTGAAAATACATCATCTGCTCTCATGGGAAAAATCAATAACAACAGATCTAACAAAGGTAAAATCATAGGGGGATCACAAAATAACACTGCTAAGGGAAAGTTCTTTTGTGATTATTGCCATGGTGATACCCACACCAAAGATAAATGCTTCTTTTTCCATGGTTACCCTGAATGGCATCAGTGGTTTGGCACCAAGCCTGATCTGTCAAGAATGCCAAGAAACAAAGCAAAACCTAAGATCAATTATGGAATCAACACTGCTGTCACTAATCAATCTGTCAAGGAGAAGACTGAAATTACTGAAGTAACTAATCACTTCACACCTGGACAGCTTCAACAATTAATGATCATGCTCAACAACAACAAGAAAGTTACTTCTGCTTCTGTGCTCTTAGACACTCCTGAAGATCATATGTCAGGTATTCATAACAATATCTTCAAACTTATTTCTCTTACCAGTTCAAAATCTCCTACCTATGATTGGATCATAGATACAGGTGCTAGTGACCATATTACTACTTGTTTTGATTGTCTCACTAATCCTATACCTGTGAATACTATGATATATCTACCCAATGGAAAAATTGCTTCTATAACACATAAGGGAAATGTGACATTGGCAGACAACATTGTTCTTAAGAATGTCTATTTTGCTCTAGAATTTCAGTTTAACTTAATTTATGGGAGCAAACTTATTAATGACTGCAATGCTTGTTTAACCTTTTCTGCCAAATCCTGTTTTCTTCAGGACCAAACTCAACAGAAAAGGAAGGAGATTGGTAGATATGAAGGAGGCCTTTACAAACTCATTCTGTCTGAAACTCACTGTCCTAAGCAGACTACTCCTATGTACAAGAACTCCTCCAATGTTAATCTGTGTAAATCTAATAATACTTTTGCTTTAACTGAACCTATCAATAAAATGTATCTTTGGCACACTAGACTTGGACATGTTCCTTTACAAACTATGAAACATATATCATCTCTTGATTTGCATTTAAACCCCATGCCTAGTGTTCACTGTGAAATATGCCATTTAGCTAGACAAACTAGACAACCTTTTCCTTTAAGTGACTTTCATAGCACTGAACCTTTTGGACTCATACATTGTGCTGTATGGGGCCCTTATAGGAAGAGAACTTATGATGGATGCACCTTATTTCTTACCATAGTTGATGATTTCTCTAGGGTTACTTGGACTTTTCTTTTAAAGACTAAATCACAAGTTTGTCAAAATCTGGAATATTTTCTCAATATGGCACTACAAGAAAACAGAGCAATTGAAACGGAAAATTCCGTTGCAAAAAATGAAAATCTGTTACAATTAGACGATTGAAACGGAAAAAAGTTTGTTGCAAATTCTGTTTGGAAAACCCTCGTTGCAAATTTTGTGCAACCGAATGTATTCCGTTGCATGATATTGCAACGAAAATCGAGCGTTGCAATTTCAAATTTTTCTGTTGCAAATGTGTTTCTAAGGGTAGTTGACGTCTGTTGCAAATAGCAACTAATTTTTTTCGTTGCATTCTTGCAACAAACTTTTTCCGTTGCATTTTGCAATGACTTTTTGTTGCATTCGTGCAACATATTTTTTTCGTTGCATTTTTTGTTGCATTCTTGTAACAGACTTTTTCGTTGCATTTTTTATTACATTTTTGCAACGGACTTTTTCGTTGCATTTTTGCAACAAACTTTTCCATTATATATATATATATATACATATTATTGTACCTGATTGAACATTTCATATTTCACATTTTACAAAAAAATTAAATCTAAAATCAAACATTTAAAACAACTCATGTTTAAGCATTTCATTCAAAAGTCATTGTCGATGTGTCTGATTACATGAAAGTGTAGAGAATGTTAAGAGTCTCCAAGTGATTAACAAAAGGCATTGTCTAACTGTCAAACTACACAGACGTTGGTGGAGGTTGTTGGGCTCTAAGTGACCGAATTTCCTCTTGCATTAGCTTGAAATCAGCTTTGATTTTCTCCATTTCCGCAGCATTGTCAGCTTGTATTTGTTTTTGAATATCTTCCCTCACTTGTTCTACTCTTTCACAAGGAAACTTGACACCATCGTCATGCGGAGGAACTACCAACCTGAAAGGAAATTAGATTATCTTACTATGACAGAGAAGGAAGGAAGAGTCACAGAGGTGAGAAACATATCAATAATATTATTATTCCAATTGTTTCATTACATATGCTGATGCATATGCGGAAGCTTGAATTAACAAATTTGTTCCAGCTTTTTTGGACAGCCCTATGGCTGAACCAAACTCTCCAAAACAGCCCAAAAACAGCCACAAAAAACTCACGAATTAAACTCACACATGAAGATTACTTACGGGATGGAAATTATGATAGTTTATTCCGCAAAATTCAAACTAACAACTAAACTGTCCAAGGTAAATTCAAACAGCAACAGGCTGTCCCGAAGTCACTCAAACAACCCCAAAACGAAACTAAAAACAGATGGATACTCAGATGGATACTCAAAAATGTCATGTACTCAGATGGATAGTTTATTTTGTGATTGAACTTGTTCCCTGTCATAAGAATTCACAAAATACTTGTAAATGTAGTGGACGAAAGTTATGCTTAAGTTCCACATGGCTGAGAAACAAATATATGGAAAGACACTACAGAAACTCAAGAAGTATGTAACTTCTTAAAACAACTTTCTTTATTTCTATTTTCCTTTATGTGTGTGTGTGTGTGTGTTCAATTACAAAGCAAGTTGATGGCAAGCTGATGATGTACTGTTTGTATAGTTCAATTACAGTAAGTAGTTGATGGCAAGCTGAATGTTTACTATACTGGATTAGCATACACCTCCCCAACTGTTGCAAGTGCTCTAAGTAATGTCATTCCCAGTTTGACATTTATCATGGCACTTCTGTTGGGGTACCAGCTCAATCAGTCTCCTACAAGATACTTGCCTATATTTACCTTTCCAGTTACCAAAAGTGCAGCTATATGCTTCAATTAGTTCATGATTGACATGTCGGTTAGATTTAGTGCAGGATGGAGAGAGTGAGCATAGGGACTGCAAGAGGGCAAGCAAAGGTGTTGGGTACACTTACTTGCATAGGTAGATCGCTAATTTTCACCTTCTGGAAAGGAGGCTACCTATTCAAGGCCTTTGTGGATAGGACACTGATTGACATCTATGATACTACTACTAAAGGTTCTGCTAATGATTCAACCCATGGTAAAGAAAACTAGATCAAAGGCTCTGCCCTCATTTTGGCTGGAAATTGTACACTATTATACAGAAAACTGATTCAACACCACCATTAGGATACTTAGACTAGATGCTCGTTATATTTATGAAGAAACCCTTCAAACCGTCTATTGAAGGTTCAGTGTCCGTGTCAGCAATTCCTTAAATAAAAAAGTGCTAGTTTTTGCAACCAGAGGTGCAATTGCCCATCCTGAACTATATGTGGCTCTGTCACTGCTTCACACGTCTTTTCACTCCTAGTGATGTTAACAGTCTGCCATGTCCAAATTACTTATCATCAAATTTATGCATTAGTGATTTGATTCTATTATACTTATATTATCATTATGAAAACTGATTCAACACCACAACTGTAGTACATATAACATCTACAAACTAAAAGAAGCTGTAAAACTCCTACCACACAAGATGGAAAAAAGTACGTGTTAACAACGTGAAAGCAAATATACCAACCTAGGTATAGGCAAGTTTTTCAGATAACTAGGAGAAACTAAAAAAAATGATTGCAGAAAAAAATATGAACATTCTTAGTTGATTAAATACCTAAGCAATGAAGATATTCCAAGCCAATTACGACCTCAGCTGCATAAAACCTGGAGAAAATAGGGCATTAGTCGAATGTACTGAATTACTATCATGGTAATAGTCTTTGGTGCTTCAACTGAAATTGAAGAGTACCCTCAACCAACAATGCAAATAGGTAAACGCAACAAGTAAAAAATGGTGCCAACATGTGCACTCACAGTAGTGCGGGAACTAAATACAAGCGGGATGACTCGAACCCAAGACCCTCCCATACTTAAGCTTTGATATCATGTTAAATCACCAACTCACGCAGAAATTTGAGTTGTTAGAGCGAGACCCAACAATGAATAAAAAAGTGTTAGTATATGTTGTATCCTTGAAATTGAACTTTATGTTGTATCTGTTTTCAAACTGTTTGAAAACTTCACTGAAAACTTCAGAACCCAATTCTGTATCCATGTCAGAAATCCAAACCTGGTATTATTTGCCAACTTCTTCCAATTTGCACCAGTTACACCAGATAAAGGAAAGCTTTTAGAGAACCACTGTAATGAACTATTACAGACCACTGTAATGAACTATTACAGACCATTGTTAATTTGTCATCTTCTGCCGTTTCAACAGCACTGAGGGAACATAATGTTTTTGATGAGGGAGACGAGCACTGGGCTCAACAGCATATCTCAGGCTTCAGCTGTGCATACAGAGCAGCAGAATGGATATATTGCAGGAACAAGTAATCTTCAGAGCTTTACAAAATGGATCTACTGATATATTCTACTCATGTCTAGCAGTATCAAAGAATTTACCAAGCAGGCCATGTAAAATATTGATTAAGAGAAAAAAAAATTAAGCCAATTTTTCTTACAAGTCAAAATCACAGGTTCTATGGGCAGGATGACAAATCCCTACTATAGCTTATAGGCTTTTTGAATATCTAGAACCCCTACACTTCTTGCAGAGTATCTATCCTATGCATAGACAAAATTAAAAAAGAATCATAAAGATTTGAACAAAAATTGACATAAGCAATAATGTACCAGAACTGCTATATGAACTGAATCGCTACAACATGCCACGGGATATCTCAGTATCTCTTGAAGTCTAATGCCAACGGCAAAAAATGACTTCCTGTTTGCATAGCAACATATATAGATGGAACCCAGTAATCCTAGTAATTATCTCATCATGCTGGGCATTCAATCCAGGTAATTTAGATATATATATATATATATATATATATATATATATATATATATATATATATATATATATGCATAAATTCTCTTCATTATGATCATAGATATACATTGCTAATTAAAAATTAAAGAAAATTATTCTATGCTGGGCATTGTTACCCCACAACCCATCATTATCACCAAGACTTGTTGCCCAAGCATTTACAAGATCATCATCAAGGGGATCAGGCTCAGCAGCTGCTGGTTTAGTAGCTTCATAAATAAGATCAGAAATCCCCGTGACAACAGCTACATCACTCATGCCAGTTGATGCACTAATGTTATGCCGAGTACGATATATGTCGATAAGTTTTGCAATGTGGTAATATTACAGAACATGGAGAAGTAAGGAAAGAGGATTAAGAGAACTATTGATAAGCCACATAAATTATGACATTCCTGGTGCCGCTACAAAAGCAACACAATATAACTAAAGCATTGCTAAAATACTTCAATTATGAATCTCACACACCACATAATTGTGAAGGCAAAAAGAAAATATAATTTTGAAGAAAGAGAACCATTTTATAAGTACTCATTCTAATGGAACAATTGTCATTCGACTCATTCCTTCCTAAGCAAAAGTAGTATGTGTTAATTAGAAATTGAAGTTCTCAGGAAGTGGCTATTGGCTAAGTCCTAATTAAACCTATTTTACCACTAGGTCTTTCAACTCTCTTATAACCTAAATTCCATTATTTAGTGTCAATTATTGAAGAGATAGATGATGGAGATGAGGTTAGTCTTGTTCCTGTCAGGTCCGGAGAAGAGAAGCACGTCTGAAGATTTATGTGATCCACATACCTAAAGTACAGCCCTTATTTATTTGCTACACTCTCTTATAAAACCACTCATTCTCCCTTTTCACTTTGTCCCAAAAAAAAAAGATTACCATTTCTAAATTTCTGCTATATATATTAATTGTTTCCCAAATTTATTCTATCATTTAAAAAACATGATGTTGCATTGTTGCTTTTACATGTCATACTGAAAAGAATAAAGTTACTGCAAATTAAAGAAAACATAAGAAAGTCAAAGCATTTTTAAAATGTTTGCCTTTCCATATAAGACTACAAAAAGAAAAGATGTCACCAGCAAAAGGCAACATAGACTAGACTAGTCCTCTATTACCTTTAATTGATCATTGTCTTGGTTTGTGCAAAACTTTTCGCTGGAACGAGAGTTTTTTCATTATGATTATGACTATACATATACAAATTTGTCACCAGGATAAGAATAAAAGGCCAGGAAGAAGACTACCTTAACATGCGATTTAGTCTATTTTCCCATTCACAAGAAAACTTTACCAAAAGTAGTTGGCATTATCCCAAATATTTGGCAGTTACCTTTTCAATCAGCTTAAGATGTACAGGTGAAAAAGTTACCTAGTTGGCCCTTGTGGAAGATACTTTGCTCTTGGCACATAACAGAATAAGGAAACAAGATCTAGCAACCGAATTAATCGAATTTCAATCTAACCAGAAAATGTTATGCAAAATGTTGGTACAGCTTCGTAGCAACCGCCGGCGCCAACTGATCAGAGAGCTGGACTTGTCCAATTCTTTGAATAGATTTCACTTTCAATACTACTTCTCATCTACATCTTCAGTTCCGACGGTTTCCCAGAATGGTTCTTCTAATTTCATGGTGGATTACCTTGTCAACACAATTGGGTTGTCCAGAGATGAAGCATTCTTGGCATCATCAAAGGGCATTTCAGGATCTTGGGCTAACCGGGTCAAATTTAGTCAAGCTCATCAAGACGAGTCCTACTGTTTTAATGCGGGGTTTAGATACCAGGATCGTGCCAATTATCAGTTATTTGAGACAATTAATGGGCGGCTGTGATGATAAGGTTATTAAAGCTATTAAAAATTCTTCTTGGCTGCTTTCATGTTGCACCCTCAAATCAATGCCGTCCAATATAGTCTTGTTGCAGCGAAATTACGGGTTTTCTAGTGAGCAAATCCAAAAGCTTGTAATTTTTAACCCAAGTGTGATGTTGCAAACGCCTGAGCGGCTTAAAGATATTTTGAGCAGAGTCGAAGCGGATTTGGGTATTCCTCATGATTCCTTGATGTTCGTTTATGGTATTATTCTGCTAAGCTCAATTAGTAGGCCAATAATGGAGAAAAAGTTTAGTGTATTTAGGAGTTTTGGTTGGTCTGATTCTGAAATAGCTGTATTGGTTCGTGCTCATCCTCTCTCTTTGTTTTCGGGAATGTTTATATTGGGGAAATACATAGACATTTATGTCATAGAAAACAATGTGTAACAAATTACGCGACTGTTTTACATTAGTAATTGATAGGACATGACAAGCTATAAAAATATTCAAAGAAAAAAAAGGATCATCTAATCACAAAAATCAGCAAGTTTCTAAAGTATGTATTATCAAATAATCAAATCAAATCTACTATACGAATCCCTCTAATCTAATAGGAAAAAGGTCATACTGATAGACGAATTCGAGTCTCATTCATCTTCAGGTTTCAAGCCAAGGATTATTACATATTATCAAAAACTATAACCAATTTCTCAATCAAATCTCTCCTAATGACACAACAACCTCCAGAATATAAGCAAATCAACGTCCTTGTCTACACCTACTATCCTACCACGGATTTGTCTAACACAATATGCATCACAGTATTTACACGTACTTCTTGATAGGGAGATCGAAATTACCCAATAGAAAGAATCCTTACAGTGTCGAGAGAAGTCGCACAAATAAGAGATCATGTAACAAATAAACCCTAATTTGAAAACAAAGACAAATTGAAAATTACCTGGCTCAAAGCTGTAATAGTTCGAAGGATTTCAAAGGCACGCTATGTCTTTCTTTGAAGGACTGACGTCAATTTGGCATGAAGTACGCAGAGGAAGAAGAAAGGCCGTGAAATTGGGGGGAAAAGAAGTGAAGGAAAGAAGAAAAGTATGTTCGTGAAAAAAATTGGGGGGAAAGTGCGCTAAAAAAAATTGACCGCGTGTTTGTGAAATATAAGGCGGGCAACAAAAAAATGAGATGGGTTTTAACTTTTAAACATTACGCTTTTTGCTGTCAAGTGCCTCAATATGTATATTAATTTAATGATACTTGAAAAATCCCTAATAGACTATTTTACAAGGCTTTAAGACTAATAATTTCCTATTTTTTAAAATGACATTTTGAAAAGCCCCAACAAATACTTTATGAGGTCTTTCAAAAATAAATTTTATTATTTGTAAAATGACACTTATAAAAGCCCTAAGAGATAGTTTTATGAGGCTTTTTAAAAAGAGCATTTTGCAAAGTGTCACAATATCTCATTTTTCTTGTAGTGCTATTATATAGGTATTGCAATTTAACAAAATAAAAATCTAAAATTGTTCTAAAAGTGTTGCAATTTAGGCGCCATATGTTCCCTCCATTCCCCCCCCCCCCAAAAAAAGTGACTAAAATGGGTTTTCAGGTTTGGAATAAGTGGTACACTTTTTAGTTTGCAACAGAACTTGAAACAGAATTGTATCAGTTGCAAGATTTGTTTCTAATTGGGCGGCATAGTTCCCTCCAATTATTATTCCCACTAAAAGTATTGCAACTAAAGTAGTTTCCGTTGCAGTGTCCGTTAAAAAATTAAATAGCACGTTGGATTTCGTAGCTTAGCTTTCAACTTGCAACCGATTTCAATTCGGTTGCGAATTTCCGTTGCTGTTGCCCTGTTTTCTTGTAGTGTGGTAAGAAATCAGTTTAACACTAACATTAAAAGTCTTAGAACTGATAATGGAACATAATTTCTTAATGATGGAGTTGGACAACTCCTACTTGCTCAAGGTCTTTTACATCAAACTACCTGTGTTGATACTCCTCAGCAAAATGGCAGAGCTGAAAGGAAACACAGGCATCTCCTTGAACTTGCTAGAGCTCTTAGGTTCCAAGCAAACCTTCCAAAGAAATTTTGGGGTGACTGCCTTCGTACAGCCACTTACTTAATCAACAGACTTCCTAGTTCTGTTATCAAATTCAAAACCCCCTTTGAAGTCTTGTTTGGAACCCCTCCCAGTTATAGTCATATTAAAACCTTTGGCTGCCTCTGCTATGCCTCAACAACTGCTAATGGTAGAGATAAGTTCTCTCCTAGAGCTCAAAAGTGTGTTTTTATTGGATATCCCAATAATAAGAAAGCATACAAAGTTTACAATCTTGAAACACATCAGGTTTTGTTTAGCAGAGATGTCATCTTTTATGAAAATAATTTTCCATTCAGAATCAGTAAATCTCATACTACTGAAACTCTTCAAGGAAAATTGTTCCCTAGCAATCCTAATAATACTATTTTTGAAGAAGAAGCTGGTGTCCAAACAGAATGTAACAATTTTCATTCTGAAGATATTTCTCATTCTGAAAATACTTATGAAAATGACTCTTCTGATCAAAATCCTGAAGATGTTCAAATTGATCCATCTTCACCTCAACCTATTCCTTCTATACCTCAAAGACCTCAAAGGCATAAAGTTATTCCTGCCAAGTTCAAGGATTACACTGGTCTTCCCTCTACTTTTGTTCAATCTCCTAAAAGTAATACTACCCCTTATCCTATTGTGAACTATTGTTCTTATGCTAACATATCTATTCCCTACAAAAATTTTTCTTTCAATATTTCCACTATACAAGAACCTAAAACCTACCAACAAGCCATTCAAAATCCCCTATGGTGTCAAGCTATCTCTGATGAGTTGCAGGCTTTGGAAAACAATAATACATGGACTTTACAACATCTTCCAGAAAATAATAAATCTGTAGGATGTAAGTGGATTTTCAGAATAAAATATAATTCTGATGGAACTATAAACAGATTCAAGGCAATACTTGTTGCTAAAGGATTTACTCAGGTTGAAGGCAATGACTATTTTGAAACATTCTCTCATGTGGCCAAGATGAATTCTGTAAAAGTTTTACTTGCCATAGCTGCATCAAAACAATGGCCTGTGTTCCAACTTGATGTTTCTAATGCATTCCTACATGGTGACCTACATGAAGAAGTGTATATGGACCTGCCTCAAGGGTACTATCCAGCTTCATCTCATACATCTTCTCTTTTGGTATGTAAACTATCCAAATCACTCTATGGCTTAAAACAAGCCCCAAGGCAATGGTTTGAAAAACTATCTACTACTCTTATGCAATTTGGGTTCAAACAGTCCTTAAATGATTATACTCTCTTTTATCTTAATATTGATTCAAAATTTGTGGCTATTCTTGTCTATGTTGATGACTTGCTCATTACAGGAACTAGTGACAAACTAATAGCTCAAATTAAAGATCATCTAAAGTCTGTTTTTCCCATTAAAGACCTTGGACATCTAAAGTATTTTCTTGGCCTTAAGATTGCAAGAAACAAGACAGGAATCTGCCTTCATCAAAGAAAATATGCCTTGGAAATTATCAAAGACACTGGTCTGATTAATGCAAAACCTGCTCTAATTCCTATTGAAAAGGATCACAAGCTAGCTACAATATCCTCATCTTCTATGGCAGATCCTGCAGCCTACAGAAGACTCATTGGCAGGCTTCTATATTTGTCAATTTCCAGACCAGATATAGCCTATAGTGTGCAAGTTCTGAGCCAATTTATGGCCTCTCTTCTTGATGCTCACTGGCATGCTGCCCTCAGGCTAGTTAAATACATCAAAGGTTGCCCTGGACAAGGTCTCTTCTTCTCCAGTTCAGCTCAAATTCAGTTAAGTGCTTATTGTGACTCTGACTGGGCTGCATGTCCAATCACCAGAAGATCTCTTTCAGGGTTTTGTATATATCTTGGTACATCTCTCATCTCCTGGAAGTGTAAGAAACAATCTACAATTAGTAGATCTTGTGCAGAAGCTGAGTACAGAAGTATGGCAAATACATGTTGTGAAATTAAATGGCTAATTTCTCTTCTAAAAGACTTTAACCCGGTTCATTACTCCTGTGCCTTTATCTTTGTGACAATCGATGCGCCATTCACATTGCAGCCAATCCTGTCTTCCATGAGAGAACAAAACATATTGACATTGACTGTCATCTTGTCAGAGAAATGGTGCAGAAGAAATTGGTCTCCACTAAATATATAAATTCAGCAGATCAGCCTGCAGATCTCTTCACAAAGGCTTTGGCATCTCCTCAGTTTTATCATTTACTGGACAAGTTGCAAGTCAAAAATCTTTTTACCTCTTGCAACTTGAGGGGGGATGTTAATGTTAACAATGTCAGTAGATCCTGTAAGCAAATTCTCAAACAAAGCAGGAAGAGAAGACAGGGAACTTGAGGGACTGCTGTGTCATATCTCAGAATCTGTTCTATAGTCTTAGTTTTATTCAGGGGTAGCGTGTGTAAATAGGCTATAGTTGCAGGGTAGCGAGTGTTCAAGTGCTAGTCTGTTTCTTCAGTTGTAACGGTATTTATACCGGTTGTTAGCCTCGTTCAATACACACAGAAAATAAGAGAAATATAAGTTTCTGATTTTTCCCTCTTTCTCTCATCTCTTCTTTTTCTATTCTTGATCATGAATTTTGTTCACTATACTTCTTCATTACAGGGTTGAAGATTAATTAGGGCTCATAATCTGAACAATATATTTATAATTAAATTGTCCTACTTTTTGTAATTCTGCTATGTTTTTTGTTTAGTTTGTTTATTATTTAATCAGTTTTAAATGTTGATTGTTGTCTTCATAATTGTTTAATTTCAGTTTTGATGAAAATCTTGATGATATGTTTAATTTATACCTTGGATTTGATGAAATTTTAGGCTAACACATATGAATTTTGACAGTTTATTTTTTAGCCTAAAATTTAGTCAAAATCAACATATTGATAGATATGATATCAAACTCAAACACTCTAAATTCAACATATACTCAAAAATGAAATTAAACAAACATGAAGACAACAAATAACATTTGAAACTGATTAAATAAATAAACAAACTAAATAAAAAACATAGAATTACAAAAAGTAAGACAATTCAATTATAAATATACCATCCCCAAAGTAGAACGCAGATTCAACTTGAGCGACATATTTTGTTGATCGAATTGCAGTAACTATTTTTTTTCCTGATAATATATAGTCAAAGCACACCCTCACTTCCCGCATGAGAAATGTACAAATTTACATATTAGTACATTAGTTTTTAAGTTTAAAAACTCCCCCACCAAATTGAAATATAATTGCAACAACACCCGATTGTAGATTTTATAAAAAAGAAGAAGAAAAGGGGAAAATGGATGGTTTGATAGAAAAAATTAACCGATTGATGTCGTCTGCAAATCACAAATCACAACTTGAAAGAAAATTCTTGAGGGAAGGTGAAGATGCATGAAAAATTGGGTGTGAGAGAATTATTGAATGCGAGAAGAATGGAGAGAAGGAAGTTATAATTGTTTTGGGATGGGATGATTAATTAAGGGTATAAATAGATAATTGTGTTTGGGATGGGATAATTAAAGATATAAATAGGTGAGCCTCTTGGAACTAGTATGTACCCTTTTGCTTAAATTATAAACAACTTTTTCACCCTTTTCGGTCTCCTAGGTTCCTGTCCTAGGGTTTGTCCTCCTGCATGGCTTCGGCTATGGCAGAACTTTCTTTAACCGATGATCCACCGTTACCTTGATGTGCGCAAAACGTAATTCAGGTAATAACAAATCAAGATAAAAATAAAGGAGTGTAATATTTCTAGTCTAGCCGGTGTTTAATTTAATCATTTTTTTTTCTTTAACTCAAGTCTTGGTAGTCGGACGCATTATTTTCTTCACTACTAGCTTTCGCTACGTATAACAAATCTAGCTATCACTCAACGTTGCTACGGGCTCATATCATCGCAACACATAACATAGGGGAGAAAATAATTGCATGTCAAAACAAGCATTCAATGACTATCTATGCACGATCTCCTTTCGGTCTTACGCTACGCAAACAACTATTGTGATTTTCAGAATAACATGAAGGGCTTTCGCTTCGTATCCTATCATTCTAGGGATCATTTAATGGTTCGCTACTCCATTAAAAACATGAAGAACACACAATAATAACCAAACACATGAGTAATACTTCGCAAAAAGAAATTCTCTAAATTTTTCCACAAATCATGTTGGTAGCCGAGACAAATAAAATTGGTTAACTACGGGCTCTCGCATCTTATAGTCAACTCTAACCTCCCCGACCTCGCGAATGGCTAAGGTAGTTCGATCGCGTGTCAAGCCGAGTCTCACAATGACTATCGGTGTGTGTCAAAAAACACCAACTATTAAATTGATTGGTCCGAAATATAAAGGTAGCTCTCGCGAATCCTAAATATTTTTAAACCGTTTAATTATTGTCCAAATAATTAAAAGCATTAAGTTCACAAAATAATAACCTAACATGAATATATACTAAATAAAGAGATATATTAAATTAAAACACTACATTGGACATCGAAAAATAATTGCATTTCCATAAATAAATTAAGCATAAACCAATTCAACATTTACAAAATTAATCAACCCAATAAATCATAACAAATATCTAAAAATATAAGTTGAAAGAATTAAACAGAAGAATCGTGAATCCGGGGTTGAAATCATTTGTAGATGCTTCATTGGCTCTTGATTTGAAGCTCCAAACCTTCAATGGTGATTAATCAATGGAGGAAAGGTGGAATTTTTGAAATAAATGGGGTTGGTGCGCCATTTGGGAGCAATGTCCCGAAATGGGGACTTGGTTTTGAATGACAGTTGCCTGGAAAATAAAGGGAAGGCAGCAAAAGAGGCCAGGGGCTGACAGGGGCATAATAGGCAGCACAAGAAGGAAAGATGGGCAAAAATGGGAGAAATAAGGGCTATGGGTTACGGCAGGGGCAGGGCTGAACTAGGTGGAGAGTTCGCGGGCCAACCCAGGAGAAACGGGCAAGGATGTGAGAGGAGGTGGGCGAAATGGCGGGTTGATGGGCTGGACATGGACGCGGGTTGGGCCGGGTGGCTTGGTTCTAATAAAGGGAACGCGGGTCTAATGAGTGGCTGGAGAGCAGGTGACATGGCCGCCTGGGAGCTCGACAACTCAAAAGGGGGAATCTAGCAATTGCGCCGGCCTCCCCTTCTGTTTTAAATATTGCTCTGGTGCCCCTTGCCTTTCTGGAAGTAGCACCGCTTTCCTTCCCTGCCCAGGCTTCGCACATTGGTCCTCTGTTAGTGCTGTTAGCTTCCGTTAAGCCTGAAATGCCTTGGAATACTTAACAGACTTCGACCAAATAATTTCCAATTCAATTTTAAAGCCCGGAATTGCCTCGAACTTCGTGTTAATCACCATATAAAAGCTCGATTATGCATGGAAACCTACATTAAGCACAAATACACAAATAATAATATTTCCAAAGTATAATTAACTCAAAAATAACATAAAATAGAAAAAAAAATCCCAGGAAAATTCGTGGAAATCTTGGGCTCATCACACCCCCAAACTTAAACTTTGATCGTCCCGAGCAAAGAAAATGAATTATGAAAAAGCTCGAGAACAATATGAAATGAAGGCGGCGCTCAATCAAGATCCCACAAGCATTATCATCCAAGAGATCAACCCAAGATTATAAACATGCATAATAGAGGTATGAATTGATTCATATGCTAGCAAACAATCTTCAAACAATTATTCATACCATAAAACTTTTTTTCCGCCCAAAGTAGCAATGCTCTAGCTTAGATTGAACGGCCAACCGAGATACCAAATGCAAGTCAAATCGAAAGAGTCATCAACTAAATTTTTTTTTTCACAAGGCAAGGCATGAACACACGGTATGACAATATCAATATGACTTTATGAAGCTTGTAATGTTCGGCCAAGGTTTAGGTTACATATGGAAGGTAGGATAGCAAGCCAAGAGAGCAAAGAATTTGAAATCTTCACATGATGACTTACTTCATGAAAGCACAATTCTTCAATGTACTACAAACTCACTTCAACAACCCCTTAAACATTAAACTTTGGGGTTGAAGAAAGTGTCTCAACTACCACAAACAATTAAGCACCACCCTTATATCTCCTTGAGATAATTAAGAACAATGGCTTTTTTTTTTGTGGCCACCCATTTTTTTCTTTTCTTTCTTTATTTTCATTGCTTTCCAAGGGGGCTTTTTCTTTTTATTTCATTTTCTTTTTTTCACCACCATTCAACAACAATTTTCAAATTCTCAACATCAACGTTAATAAGAACAAAACCTTCATGAAGCATACACTTCCCAACAAGAATACAAAAATAAAACGATTCATTCTAAATCATGCTCTCTTGAAGGACGACATCAAAAGTGTATAAGTTCACGGGATAAGATAATACAGGTATAAGAAATGAAGTCAAATGAGAGGTCATTGTGTGCTCTAGGCACACGTCATTCTTTAAATGAGCTCAACGGGGACAACTAGGGATTTTTTTTTATGAGATAAATGGGTAGGATAGAGAAAGGCACAAACGGTCCAAAGATAGCTTATATCATGCTCTTGTCAGACACACATGCTCAAACCAAGCTTTTAATCATCAAAATATAACTATTGACATCTAGACTCACAATATGATTCTCTTAGACATGCACAACCATCACTAGATCAAATCATAAAAATATTCTCAATCAACAACTTGGGTATTATCTATCATGAATGAGGTGATGCTACCACATGAATCACAAACTTATCCTCAACTATTCATATAATAATCTCACAATTGAATCCAAGAAAATAATGCAAGCAAAACTCAAATAGCGCCAAAATGGAGATACGAGTGATAAAAACATAAATAATTTGAGGCGTATAATGCACAAGTTTTTCAGAATTTTCAAAGTTCACCAACCAAATCATACTTTCTAAACTTAAAATAAAAAGAGAAGGGAAGAAAATAAAACTCCCTCAAAGTTGATTTCTTATGGAGTCCGGGTCGAAAAGATCCACTCCAAGAATCTCCACAATCAACCTCTACAATAAAAACGTTTAACCCCTGGATCAAATCAAACTCAAAAGAAAATAGTAGAAATGCAATTATGGAATAAAAAGGAAAGAAAATCTTTTTGTGTGTGGACACTATGCACACCTCCCTACAAACCCACAAACTCGGGAGGGCTTCGAAAAGCGACTCAATATACAAAACATATAAATACAAAAGCAAGTAAAGTAATTCAAAAAAACATGCTCAAAATACAATCAGGTTCGCTTGGTATCGATATTAGCAAATAGGAACAAAAATTAAATCATTCCCCAGCAACGGCGCCAAAAACTTGATGTGCGCAAAACGCAACTTGGGCAAGAATATCCGGCCGTATCAAGTAATAAAGTGTACCTAAGTACGAGTTATCGATCCACATGGAATGTACGTAATTCTCACTCCGACTAAGTACTAAAATTAGGCTAACTAATTATATTTGAGCGAAAAGAAAATGAATTAAAATCTAAAAATATAAACAACCTAGAAAGCAATTAAATCTACACTACTGCAGAGGTGGTTTGGCAACAACAAATCAAGATAAAAATATACGAGTGCAATATTTATAGTCTAGTTGGTGTTTAGTTTAATCATTTTTTGTTTTTCTTTAACTCAAGTTTTGGTAGTCGAACAGCACTATTTTCTTCACTAGGGGATTTCGCTACGTATAACAAATATAGTTATCACTCAACCTTGCTACGGGCTCATATCATCGCAACACATAACATAGGGGAGAAAATAACCGCATGTCAAAACAAGCATCCAATGACTATCTATGCACGATCTCCTTTTAGTCTCACGTCACGCAAACAACTATTGTGATTTTCAAAATTAGAGCTGTCAAAACGGGTCTGCGGGGCGAGTTGGCCCACGGGCCCAAAAAGCCCGATACGAAACGGGGAGGGGCGGAAAAGCCCACAAATTTGACGGTTCTAAAAACCCCTAGCCCAACCCGCCCCGCGTAGGGCCACGGGCAAAACGGGCAAGCCCGCAAAAAATAAGTTTATTTAATTTTTATTTATTTATTATCAATTATTTGAATTCAGGATATATTTGGATTTTTGACAAATAAACCATTAAATTTAAAATACTTAAAATACTAAATAACAAAATACATATCCATTAAATTCAAAATACTTCAAATACTAAATAACAAAATTAACAAAATTTGGAAGCATGAGTGGAGGAGCCGCCGAGATCTGGATTCTGGAAGCATGGATGGGAAAGAGAGCGTGAGATGAGATGAGACTAGAGGTTAGAGAGGAACGTCTGCGGTAAAGCCGGAGGAGTAGAGAGACGGAGGAGAGAGGAAGCCCAAAGACGGCAAAGACGTAGACGGCGAGGACGAAGACGCTGCTGCCGGCTGGAGAGTGGAGACTGGTGGTGGAGAAAGCGTGAATGGCGGCCCGTGATTCCCGTGAAGATTGAAGAGACTAGCTGTTGACTGTTGAGAGAAGAAGAGAATACGATCTAGAATCCTAGATCTGATGTGACAATTCATTGAGTTGTTCACTTGTTTGTGACAATAAAATAATTTCTGAAATTCCTAAATCCCTTTAGCCTTAAGGCCCTTAACTGGACTCAAAGAATTGGGCCGCTTTGTCATTCAAGATTTTATCAAATAAATAATGCAACTGCAAGAGTCTAGATTTTGCGGGCTGCCCGCCCCCCATCCCAACACGCAAATGGCCGCGGTCCGTGCTGGCAAAGCCCAAAAAGTCCGCATCCAAATGGGTATTGAATATACCAGCCCAACCCGACTCTAATAGGTGGCGGGGCGGGCATGCCCGCAAGCTCTTGCCCTATTTGACAGCCCTATTCAGAATAACAGGAAGGGCTTTCGCTTTGTATCCTATCATTCTAGGGATCATTTAATGGTTCGCTACTCCATTAAAAACATGAAGAACACACAATAATAACCAACCACATGAGTAATACTTCGCAAACAGAAATTCTCTAAATTTTTCTACAAATCATGTTGGTAGCCGAGACAAATAAAATTGGTTAACTACGGCTTCTCGCATCTTATAATCAACCCTAACCTCCCCGACCTCGAGAATGGCTAAGGTAGTTCGATCGCGTGTCAAGCCGAGTCTCACAATGACTATCGGTGTGTGTCAAAAAACACCAACTATTAAATTGATTGGTCCAAAATATAAAGGTAGCTCTCACGGATCCTAAATATTTTTAAACCGTTTAATTATTGTCCAAATAATTAAAAGCATTAAGTTCACAAAATAATAACCTAACATGAATGTATACTAAATAAAGAGATATATTAAATTAAAACACTACATTGGACATAGAAAAATAATTGCATTTCCATAAATAAATTAAACATAAACCAATTCAACATTTACAAAATTAATCAACCCAATAAATCATAACAAATATCTAAAAATATAAGTTGAAATAATTAAACCGAAGAATCGTGAATCCGGGGTTGAAATCATTTGTAGATGCTTCGTTGGCTCTTGATTTGAAGCTCCAAACCTTCAATGGTGATCAATCAATGGAGGAAAGGCGGAATTTTTGAAATAAATGGGGATGGTGCTCCATTTGGGAGCAATGTCCCGAAATGGGGACTTGGTTTTGAATGAGGGCTGCCTGGAGAATAAAAGGGAAGGCATCAAAAGAGGCCAGGGGCATAATAGGTAGCACAAGGAGGAAAAAGGGGCAAAAATGGGAGAAATAAGGGCTATGGGTCACGGCAGGGGCATGGTTGAACCAGGTGGAGAGTTCGCGGGACAACCCAGGGAGAAACGAGCAAGGATGTGAGAGGAGGTGGGCGAAATGGCGGGTTGATGGGCTGGACATGGACACGGGTTGGGCCGGGTGGCTTGGTTCCAATAAGGGGGATACGGGTCTGATGAGTGGCTGGAGAGTAGGTGATGCGGCTACTTGGGAGCTTGACAACTCAAAAGGGGGAATCTAGCAATTGCGTCGGGCCTCCCCTTTTGTTTTAAATATTGCTCCGGTGCTCCTAGCCTTTCTGGAAGTAGCGCCGCTTTCCTTCACTGCCCAGGCTTTGCACATTGGTCCTCTGTTAGTGCTGTTAGCTGCCGTTAAGCCTGAAATGTCTTGGAATACTTAATGGACTAAACAGACTTCGACCAAAAAATTTCCAATTCAACTTTAAAGCCCATAATTGCCTCGAACTTCTTGCTAATCACCATATAAAAGCTCGACTATGCATGTAAACCTACATTAAGCACAAATACACAAATAATAATATTTCCAAAGCATAATTAACTCAAAAATAGCACAAAATAGAAGAAAATTCCCGGGAAAATTCGTGGAAATCTTGGGCTCATCACACCCACCTTTCACAAATCTTTTGTAGACATTATTAGCTCTTCTTCTATCTCATCTTCTCCAATCCCTCTCATACCTCCAACATCTTACAAGGGTGAGTCGACGCTCAAGCTTACTGATGATATTATCAACACCCTTGCGCAACCTTTTCGTTATGCTCTTGTAGGAATTTTTTTTGCAGGTCGGCCTTCCATGGATTATGCTAAGAAATTGTTTCACACATTTGGCTTGAAATCAACTTTCTCAATTGGTCACTTGGATTCAAAACACATTCTCATTCAGGTTAATCATGAAGTATATTATCATCGTTTATGGATCAATGGTATTTGGGAAGCTACCCCACGAGTGTATTCAAATGGTCTCCTAGTTTTCGACCGAAGGTCAAGAGCCGCTAGCACCAGTTTAAAAAAAAAACTGGTTTACCTATTTATCTTTTTCATAAACACATATTCTTCTTCATAGCTAATCTTATTGGTAAGCCCTTGACTATTGATAACCCTACTGCCACTCTAACCCGACCTAGTGTTGCTAGGATTTGCATTGAAATTGATCCTAGGCACCCCATCCTATGGATTGATTGCGACTCTAAATTGCCAGGTTTTAGGCAAGCTATTCATGCAGATCGTATGCCTCACTATTGCAGGCATTGCCTTTGCAAAAGGCATGACATTCTCATGTGCAAAACTCAAGGTTCCTAAGCCCTCTACGCAGTCTATTCTTTGTCCATGACTGCTTGGGTTCCAAAACCTTCATTACCCAATGATACTTTTTTTATGAAGTAGGGACGACACCCTGGAAAATTTATTTAAAATAGAAAAATAAGAGAACAAACAACCGGGGGGACAACCAAACTTACTAAAGGATACACAATTTTTTTCCTAAAAAGAAAAAAATTGGAAAGATAACAATTACTCTCTTCGTTTCGAGCAAATAGTCCACCATACTATTTTGAGATGTTTCACTTTAAGATTTTACTTTCAAAAAGTTATATTTATCATCTTCGTAATATTTTTAGTTTACCTTCCACATTTGATATTAACATATTGGTTATGCGAAAGTATTTTTGTAATTATAACCAACTTTAATATTAGTTATATATCTCTTATTAATTAAACTTTTAAAATATAAACTTTTTAGGTGGAACGGACCCAAGTAATTTGGAACAGACAAAAACGGAGAGATGGACAATTATTTGGGAACAAACACAGTAATAAAAAACGTTATAGTTAGCTCTTATCACAAATGGGGGATGTAGCTCAGATGGTAGAGCGCTCGCTTAGCATGCGAGAGGTACGGGGATCGATACCCCGCATCTCCACTCCAGTTTATTAACGTTTTGGCTTTCCCCTTCTGAAGTTATTCATAGATAGAGACCAGAAAATCGGTCCAAGTCCTTTTTGTCTTTTTACTTGCAGTTGCGGGAATGGGTCCATTTACCTAAACGTGCGTGCCTATCTTATCCAGAACTTTGGTGTTGGGAAACTACACACGTGGTATCAATTTGAACCATATGCAGTTGTTATTGTACGTTCTCTTTTTTCTTTTTTCGATAACTAATTCCGGAACAAATAGTTAACTATTTCTTTTTGAAATAATTCATCTAAACAATCTATTTTAAAATATTAAAATATAAAAATATTCAGAACTTTGGTGTTGGGAAACTACACATGAGGTATCAATTTGAACCATATGCAGTTGTTATTGTACGTTCTCTTTTTTCTTTTTTCGATAACTAATTCCGGATAAATAGTTAATTATTTCTTTTTGGGATAATTCATCTAAACAGTCTATTTTTAAAAAATTAAAACATAAAAATATCATTTTATTATTAATTAACTACTAAAAATATTATTTTTTGAAAAAAATTTAACTTTTAAACGAAGATTTTTTGCTCAAAATGGAAGGAGTATTTGATAAATAATTAAATATAATAAGGAGAATCATTTATATTCACTTCACTTTCATTCCAACCAGATTGAGGACACAATTTATCCATGGTTTATATATTTTAATACGGACTGTTGTTATTTGTTGTTATGTTTGATTTGATATATTGATTAAAAATATTGGTATAACGTGTAATCTATTTTAATGTTCATGTTTATATGACCCATAATTACGGTAAATATAAAATGATAAAAATGTTGTCTTAAAGAGAAACTTTTAAACAAGATATTTTTTTGAGACACACGAAAAAATAAAAGTAAGACGAAAAATTTGATTTTTTAAATAAAATAACTCGTTCCGTTTTTTAAATAGCTGTCATGTTTTTTGATTTTTTAATTTAAACTAATTATTCTTTAAATTAAATTTTAACATATTTATTTTTTAATTTTCAAAATCATAAAACACATCATTTCCTAATAATTTTTGTGTACTATGAATTATGCTGTTTATGTTTTTTTAGAAGATAGACTAAAACATTAGAAACCAATCAGTTTGATTTTAAGGCCAACAGAATACCTGAACCTGGTAGGATTACATGGGTGGTACTGTTCCTATTAAATTTTAATGAAATTGTATGGGGCACACAACTAAATCAATTTAATTAGTCTAAATCAAATTAATAAATTAGTTTAAATTAAAAAATAACACAAATAAAACAAATGAAATTTAGTTTTTTTTTAACACCTGAAGAATAATTTGGTTCAAAATATTTTTAAAATATTGTATTAAGTATTTAATTGATGCTATATTAAGTGCTTCTGAATTCCCGCCACTCCTTTTTAACACGGAAGATCCCACCTGTTACGGATAGAGATGTTAATCGGTTCAGTCTTAACGGTTTCGGTCCAACATAAGTTCGGTTTAGTTGGTTATCATAGTTGTCCGGTCAAAAACCTAACGGTTTCGGTCTGGCCTTGGCGGTTTCGGTTCAAACCTGCGGTTTCCAATCAATGATTAAATTTATACGTTTTTTTCCCAATTTCGAGGCTTGTACGCATATTTCAGTGTATTATACGCGTCCCGTATATTATACTAACTATATTAAAGCTGCTAATCGGTTCAACTCTAACGGTTTTTGGTATTATACTCGTCTCGTATATTACTAACTATACTAAACCGTATGAAAGTTGGCTTTCAGTTCAACCCTAACTGTTTTCGGTCTAGCCCTAACGGTTTCGGCCCCTAAACGGCCCGCCTTAAACGGTCCATCTAAAATTTCAACCTTAACGGTTTCGATCTAACCGATCAAAAATCTAAAGATTCCGGTTCAAACCTACGGTTTTCGACCCTATTAACATCTCTAGTTACGGAGCCCTTTTAACATCGAGAGATTTTAAGAAAGTACAAATTATTTTGATGACTACTCATTTACAAATTTAAAATTCATGTATTGTACCCCCTCTTACCCAAAAATTATTACTCATTTTTTAAATTATTGTTCTTTTTGACTTGACACACCATTTTAAAAAATAAGTAATTGTATTATAAATACTATTGAAATGTATGATTTTCTTTAGTATCATTGAACATGTGACCATAATTAAAGTAAGTAGAAAAAGTAAGGGTAAAAGGGAAAATTTTGAATAAAGACAATTATTTTAGAACAATAAAAAAAAAGAGGAGGAAAATAATTTGAAAACGAATGGAGTATCTTGTTTGACTTGGTACACGAATTAAAAAATAATAATTGACTTGATTATTAATATTGATTTGATGTGTAGTTTTCTTTAAAGTCCATATATATGTGACTCATCGTTAAAGTAAAATGAAAAAATGATGAAAAAATAATAAAAGTATTGTTCAAAAATTTTTAAACAAAACAATTATTTTAAGACGGACAAAAAAAAGAGATAATAATTTTGGTATGGAATGAAATATATAATATGCAATAGGAAGGCTAATGCCACGAGCACTCACTCATCCCCTTCCTCTTGTAGAGTTCCATTTTGAGAAATCATCATTTGAGGGCTGGCTCAAGGCCAATTACGTCGAACGTGGCCCTTCGTTTATAACATAATTTTTTTCCCAATTTTTGAAAAATTACAAAGACAAAGGTTACGTATGCCATTTTTTTTATTGGTAAATCTTACGAAAATATGTCGAAAAATATTTTCGGTGTTTGATAAACACACATAAAATTTACGAAAAACAATATATGAATAAATACAAAATGTATATTCTAATATTAATGTCCATATTAAACATAAAATAATGTTTAATTTTAAGTAATTTTATTTTAATAATCCTTAATTTATTATTAATGGTGTCAAATCAATAAGATCCATTTTTTAATGTCACAAATACAAACAAAAAAATTGGTAATAATGAAAAAACGTTTTAAAAAAGAAAATTGATAATATTTGGGACGTCTCTAAATAATATAGTGGACACTAATTTTATGTTGTATTGAATATTTATTTAAATTATAATTTATAAATAATGTGCACAAACTCTAATTATATTTTATAAGCAATTTATTTGTTGAATAAAATATTGCGTGTTTGTAAATATGTGTAATTATGGAAGAGGGCGAAGGGGTGCTCGAACATTTAGAAAATGAATCCGTAAGTCATTTTTCTGTAAAGAAGGCTTCATTTTCCGTTGACTTGAAAAAACTTTTATTTTGACTACATTTTCCTCTGGTTACCAAACACTGGAAAATGAGGAAAAAGTTTTCCAAAATCATTTTTCGTAAAACAAACGGAGCCTAAGTCTTTTTTAGAAATTAGAATAGCGCATTTATTTTATTTTTTTAAATAATGTGTAGGTTTTTGTGAGATTTTGGGGCCCAAAAAATTAGATATTTTAAGGGGGCCCAAGGCCATGGTCTCAATATCCTTATGACAGGGCCGACATTGCCCCCCCCCAGAATATTTGTAATATATATATATATATATATATATATATATATATATATATATATATATATATATATATATATATATATATATATATAATAAATGTATATTTCTTTTCTCTCCAAAATCACACTTTTGAATTTTCACTTTTTTTTTCTTTCTCTCATATCTTCTCCATAGTTTCTCTATCATCACCACCATCTCCTCTCTTTTAATTATTTTAAAACATTTTTCTCTCTTTAAACAAAAAAAAATGTAACTAAAACAAAAATAATAGTTCCGAAGTCAAGAAAACAAAAATATAAGATGTTAGTAAAATAAAAATAATTTATGGAACAACCCACTATGAAAATATAAGTTATAAAATCAACAAAACAAAAATAATTTAATGCGGATGTTAGTAAAATAAAATAATTTACGGAACAAAAATTTAAAAAAATTCTTATAAAAAAAGTAAAACAAAAATATGATAGTAAAATAAAAAAATATTTGATAGAACAAAATAATAGTTACGGAGTCAATAAAACAAAACAATTTAAACTGAGGTTACTAAAATAATTTCGTTATTTTTTATTTTAGCTTATTTTCTTATCAGAAATGTATTTATTCATAAAATACAAATATAATTTAATAAAAGTAATCATTTAAAATGAAGAACTTATTTGAATTCAGATTTTATTTGTAGGGCGGAAAAAATTCAAGTTTGTTCGAAGACATTTAAAGTTTTTGAATAGTATAAAGTGTTCATGATTGTCAGGTTATGAATTGATACTTAAAATTGGTGTTCAAGTAATGCTTATTGAGAAACATTGACCATGATGCAGGGTTGTGTAATGGAACAATACTAAGCATCATAAATCTTGGGGATCATATTATTGAAACAAAATTTTTGAAAGGAAGCAATGTTGGAGAAAAGATTTTTATCCTAAAACTGTCATTAACTTCATCCGATGTAATATTATCTTTCATATTCCAAAAAAGACAATTACCATTACTGGTATCATATATAATAATAATTAACAAGTGTCAAAGTCAATAATAACATGTAGCCGTAGGTCTCTTTTTGAAGAAACTAAATATTGATATGCGGTGAAAATGAAAAACCAACTAATAAGATAATAATTGTTGTGTATAAGAAATTTTTTAAGAATCTATAATGATTAGTGATATACTTATGTGTAATTGTTAATAAACCGATTATTCTTATTTTATCCTTTAATATTTTTTATCCTTTTTATTTTATTTTGTACAATTTAATTAACGTGCGTTTAACTCACGGATTAAAAAATACTACTAGTTATAACAAAATGTATTGGTATCCTAATTTGTTTGTTTAATACAGGGCTCCGTAACTAGTTATCCTAAACACGAAAGGAAAAGGTACACTAAAATCAGACTCATTGGAAAGTACAAATTAAAATTTGTTACTCCTTTCGTTTTTAAATTATGATTAATTTTGATTTGATACATCGTTTAAGAAAAAAAATAATTAATTGTATTGTAAACATTGGTAAATTGTATGCTTTTAGTGCTCGTTTGTTGCAGTTTATTTGGAGTGACTTTTTATTTTTGTTTTTTGACTTTTGAAAAATCATATTTAAAGTGTTTGTTTCATCTTATAAGCCAAAAGTCAATAAGTAAGATACAACACCCTTTATGCATTGAAAAGCTAAAGTCAAAAAGCCAAAATTTTAAGTTTTTTTTTTGTTTTTTTAAACATGAAAACAACTATTCATTAATAAATATTTTATTATCCTCATTTCATCCTTTTATAAAATATACATAAAAATATGAATACTAATTTTAAAGTTTTTTTTTAACAAATAATTATAACGACTTATAAGCAGCTTTTCAATAGCTGTAACAAACAATCTATTATGCAATTAGCCAAAAGTCATTCAGGCACCAGCTTAATGCCCTTAAAGATATGAACATAATTAAAGTAGAAAAAATAAGTATAAAACAATAAAAATGTTTTCTTAAAAGAAAATATTTTTAAAAAATACGATTATTTTAGAATATACGAAAAATGAAATTTTGACGATAATTTAAAAACTTAATAAATTTTGAAGCGAAATACACTAACTTAAGGCCTAAATGCATCCTACGGATAAACGTTTAGATTTTTCCCGAAATAAATGCCGTCGACAATTTGTTTACTGATAGAGTATATATAAATACGAGTAGAAACACGAAATTGACTTCCAGCTCTTTTCCTCATAAAACCCGTTCGTATTTCGAATCAAATCCTCTCTCTGTCTTTTTCTCTAAATTGCAATGACAATTCAATCATCGAAAAATCAAGGTGAATCACTCTCTCTTCATCAACTGCTGTCGCATGATCATGTCAATAAAGTATGATTTGTTTCGAGATTTTCGTTGATCATGTAAACTATCAGCTCTGTATTTGCTACTGTTTCATTTGTTTCATATACTCTAATTCCACGATTTATGTTTCGATTCATATTTGACGATTTATTTGATTAATTATACTCCCTCTCATTCGATCGAAGATTCCTACATTCGTTTTCAGGATGTTTCAGTCAAAGAGTCTGAGTTTAAGCCTACAATTCGCATTTAATTCTTACTAGGAAGTTTTCGTTATAAGGATTACTTCCCAGGCTGATTACGTAGTTGTTAAAATTTTGAGCTTTCAAGTGGAGACTATTTCAGTGGAATAAGGGACTGATTATTTGTCTTGCAGAAGGTAAATGGATCAGGCAGTTTGAAATTCTTTCAAAATTCAGACTCAGTTTGTATAGGTTCATTTTTCAAGCTTCTTCAGTTTGGTATTAATTTTCCTTGTTATCTTGATTAGAAATGGTATACATACTGAGAAGAACCTTACCAACTTTTGATACAAATTGAGGGTAGAATTGTATCACTGAAGTATTGGTTTGACTACATCCTAATCGAGGTAACACACTTGTTTGGAGGTAGGCCAACTTTTATGGAACTACTTTCGTGCTGACTTTCCTCAACTTAACATTAGCATAGTTTAGATGTGAAACACTGGTATCTGAGAATTATTTTGGGTGTGTTTGGGATGTCACCGGTTGAAGCCATTTTATGGAAAATTTCGAAGAAAAGGAAGAATTTTCCATACGATTTTTCTGGATTTTAGTGAAAGCTTGTGATCAAGTGACAAAGAGATAAGCTTGTAGGTATTCGATAAGAAAGGAATTAATGAAGATATATCTTTGTGATGTAGGTATGACTATAGAGAGAATTATAGTAAGATAAAACTTGTGAGTTCCAACTATGGAAGGGATTACATCAAGGATTAACCTTAAGTTCTTATCTTTTTTCTGTAGTGACAGATGGATTAATAATGTTGTGATGACATACTGTGGTGCATGTTATTTGCTTATGGGGTTAGAGATGACATTGCATTGACCGAAAGTATTCTTGTAGCCATCCTCAAGTACTTGTGAGAAAAGCTACATTGTAGAGTTGAGTACTAGCTCCAGTCATTCTATTCAAGGTTGTGCTCTACATATGTATTCATGCTTAAGAATAGCTATATGAGTTGAGCAAACACTAACCTGAGCAGTTTGAGCTCCACTTTGGCTTGTTCATGTAAAGGAAACACACATAATGTTTCAGAATATCTTTCAACTAAAAATTACTTCCTCTATTCCAGTAATAGATTTTTTCCATGCAATTATGGTAACTCTACGCGACAGCTTGCATCATTCGTTAAGGCATCGTTCTTTTCGGACTACAGGAATACAACTCAGCTCAAAATGTTTTATCTAAATCATGCTAGTTCTAAGCCTATTACATAAAGAAACTTTAAACTGTTAAGAAAGAGTTAAGGACTGACAAGTTGCAGGAGGATGGTTTGACAAAAAGTCATAATCAAACAATTGAGTGGATATTTAACATAATGCATGAGGATGATGATACAAAAAGATGTACTCAGAAGTAACTTGTGTATCTGATGTGAATCCTGTCACCACCACCCTAGCTTACTTAGGAAACAAATAGAAGGTTTCCAAACAGCCCAACACATTTACCCACTTGCTCAAAAACGTCACCAAACTGCCCGATTTATGAACTCTTGGCTGCAACTTTCAAGTTCAACCAAACATCCATAAAACCTCCAACGAAATCACGGCACTAACAGGACTAAAAAGATAGAACAAAAGGATAAATTACGGACTCACCGGTTGAGTTTCACTCACTCAACATAAAGAAATCCGATGATGCAATTAACCTAGGCTTCACTCACCTTGATTAGATTGAACCGATTTGAAACAAAGAACAAAACTTGTTCTTCAAGAAGTTTTTCACATGACTAAAATCTACTTTATTCCTTGAAAGAGATGCCTTTATATAGGCTACAAAGTAAACCCTAACTCTACTTACCAAAAATAAAGACTTCCTAATCAACTAGAAAACAAATAAAGAACCCCAACTTTTAAGGAACAAAATAACAATTAATTAATAAAAGATTTAGCTAAACCCTAATCTAGTTGTCTTGCACTTCATGGAGGACGGCCTCCCTTCCATGTTCCAAAGCTGTCACAGACTTGTATGCCACACCACTTTGAGTCCCAGCCAACTCGCGACCTCCTTCCACCAACCAACTCGCCCCAGCCTTGCAGACCTCTTAACCGTGCTCCCCTTGTGACCCTTGCCTTCTTCCACAATCCACACTCCACCCTTTCGCGTGCTTGCCTTGTCTTGCTCACATGAACCCTCCTGTGCTTGCATGTCCCTTGCCGAGCTTATCTCCAAAGCGCTGCCCGACTTGGTTGCTTTACTCGCATCCCAAGTTCTTCCTTTCCGTGAGCTCACTCTGGCCAGCCCTTCATCCTCGCACCAAATACCCAAGTCTGCTTTAGTTGTCCTCCGGCCTTTTAGTGCTCAGTCGAACACCTTTGTGAACCTCAGCAGTCCATGACCGATTCTCTAGCTCATCCTTGGCGCTCCTTGTCCCATTCACTTCAGTATCTCTAGGATGAAATCGTGCTTGTCCAAAGCTCATCGCAAACAAGTCTAAAACTTGAGTTCAGGCTTTGCTTAAAACAAATTTGAGCCAAACCACTTTTTGTGACCCAGGTTCCTTTATTTGCATTCTAACAGTGCACATGTCCATATGCTTATTGTTCCTTTAATTTTTGTGTGCTCACACCATTGATATTTGATCACACAGATGACTATTACAAGGACGCAAAAAGTTCATATTTTAATTTACCGGCATTGGATGTGTCCAAAGCGTTCCCCCAAGCAACACCAGCTTCGATCTTTCCTCCTAGCAGTAAGATTTATTTCTTTTTAACAATGTGAAAGAAGCTTGTATGTTTTTCCGTCGGTTTGTGAGAATTATTAAAATTAATCTTGAACTGGAAGTAGTTTTTCAGTTTCCCTACAATTGTTTTGTCTCCTGCTTACATATTTAAGACCTAAAACTACAGCTTCAGACTACTATCAGTTCGATGACCTATTGACGCCTGAGGAGCAAGCTATCAGACTGAAAGTAAGAGAGTGTGCGGAGAAAGAAGTTGCTCCAATAATGACTAAGGTATTTTCTTACTTTTCCCAGAAATTTGAAGACAAGGACTTCGTTCCGGCTACTAGATAGATAATTGTTGGCCGTGAACAACTCTTGCATTCTGTTTTCTTGCATTTGTTACTGAAGTTTGTCTTATAGAAGTAAGTTCATTTCAGAAATTCTTTGTTATGGTAACTATTTAACTATTTTGGTGTGTCAGTATATTAATACTTTAAACCTGATACCTAAATACAAATTCATCTTTTCAGTATTGGGAGAAGGCAGAATTTCCTTTTCACATTGTTCCAAAGCTTGGTGCTCTGCATATAGCTGGTGGCAGTATCAAGGTATTTTCTGGTTCTAACTGTCGCTTTAGTTTCTAAGTGCTAGCTGTTTCATTTAGTTCTGCATTTTCAGGGCTATGGATGTCCAGGTCTTTCTATTACTGCAAATGCCGTGGCTACTGCTGAACTAGCTAGAGTTGATGCAAGCTGCTCTACTTTCATTTTGGTGCATTCGTCTTTGGGAATGCTCACAATTGGTATGATCTTGTGATTATGATTAGTTTTCCAATATGAAAGCTTGGTCCTGGACTAATCCTTATGCCAATCGATGATTAATCAATCTTTCTGTTTAACTTGTTGCTCTGTCAAGAATAGCTCTGTGTGGGTCAGAAGAGCAAAAGCAGAAATATTTGCCGTCATTGGCTGAACTGGACACGGTTGCTTGTTGGGTGAGAGTCTGTTGTTTGATTGGCATGTTTCCGATCATAGTACTATTGTTTTGCCATTCTTTTCAATTCTAATGCGGTAACTCACTCTACTTTCTCGCACCTTAGGCTTTGACTGAACCTGACTATGGAAGTGATGCAAGTTCTCTGAGAACAACAGCAACAAAGGTCTATGCCCTTAATCTCTTACTGTTTTTTTTCTTCTTTCTTTGTTGCGATTTGTGTGCTTCATTTTCTCAATTCATTCGATTGAGTTGAGTATAACATCTTCTATCAACTTTTCTTTTTAAATTCCTTGGCTCTTTTGTGACCAGGTCGCAGGAGGTTGGATACTTGAAGGGCAAAAGCGGTGGATAGGTAACAGCACGTTCGCAGATGTGTTGGTTGTTTTTGCAAGAAATACAGACACAAACCAGATAAATGGGTAATTTTTTTTTGTTTTATTAGGAGTATCAACATGACCTTGGTGGTGCTAGAAGCATGTTCAAGTAGCGTTATGGAAATAGTCATAAAATTGGTTAGAAATTCAAAAACAAAGTAGAGATCATGTTAGCTTATTAAGACCAACTGCAAGCTCAAGCCACCGCAGAGAGGGAGGGAAGAGATAAGAAAATGGCAAGGGGGAGTTAGCTCTGTGATTACAATTTTTGGGTTTCTTCAGTTATGCTATGTGTGTAACATGCTTTCATTTGTGTGTGTGTGTACGCTGCCTGTGGGGTTGGGTCGATCTGGGCATCTTTTTGTGTTCTTCAGGTTCTCATATAGCAGTTGCAGGCATAAATATAGATCGAGTTGTGGTGGGGGGGGGGAACCATTGGGTAGAGAGAGTCAAATTAAGAAAAACAAAGAGTTGATTCAAACGAAGGGGAAAACAAAGAGTTGATTCAAAGAGGTAAAACTATGATCACATGACCAAACTATATGTGCTCCGAGTTGTTTGATAAGAATCAAGGATTATCTATCAACTCCTTATTAAGCAAGAAGCATATGGTATGTATTGTTATCGTCTCCTTGAAAAAATATAATATATGCTCTGCATATAGCCAATGTTGGTTGAAACAAATTAATGTAAAGAATCCATGAAGCTCGCCCCAACTATTTGGGAGAAATGACTTGAGCTGACTTGACTGCGTGAAATCAATGCTCTAGTACATACAAAGAATTGCTAGTGATGCACTTATCCAGCCTTCATAGCTCTTAATTGATGTGAAAGTTTCTGTTTCCTAGTTCCAGAAACGATGAGAACCTAGCAATCAGCTGTACAATGTGCTTCCCAACAAAATCATTTTTTAGAACTCTAGAGCTCATTACCAATGATCAATGGGCTTGACAAATGTTAGAGAAGGAAGATGAACCAAATAAAGTGGCGTGTTAACCGTGAACAAGGGTCTAGGAGTTTATATTTTCTTTTTGTTGTGAACATTGGAAATGAAAAGCAAGCGAAAGGAAGAAAAAAGTGAACACACACACGGTACAACGCCCTTTAAAAAACCTCTCCTGTATGGTCATAAAGAAGGGCATGCCTCTCTCTTGGAGGAGCCTTTGAGAATCTTCAATCTGCTTTGTTTTATGCTCCCAACTTCAACCCAAAAGTTAGCACATTGATTTCCTGCACACTGAAAGGAGAGCTGAATTTCCTTGATGAGCTTGCAATTGATGGTCATGAAAAGATTACTAGGATCACTCATTTTGTTCACCTGAAGGACAGTCTACGTGGTGGATTATTCAATGCTATGTATAGACTCTTCTAAGATTTCCCAGGGCTCGTCTCTTCTCATACTAACAAAATTCAATGATGGTGAGTGTTTTGTTTTATTTCATTCAGATATATTCCAAAAATAAGAAATCATGGTGATATTAGGCTCAGGTTAGTAATGTGAAATTTTACCCCCCCTCCTTTAGCTGTCCTTTCATATCCAATTTTCCATACCCTCAATTGTTTCACCATAACCACTCTCATTTTTGTCAGTTTTCTCCAAACCCCTTTTTCACTTCTAAAGGTTGTAAGCCACTGCACTGAGAATTGGTCGCCTAAAACATTGCGGGTTAAAAAAAAGAGCCATAAATTTTTATCACCAACATTGTGTTTGTGTGTGTGTGTGTGTGTGTGTGTGTATTCGAAGAAGGATTCACCAATATCAAAAGGGGGGGTCAGGTTGGAATAGTGAAAGAAAGAGATGGATAATCAAATATAGGCTTTGTGGCCCTCTCAGTCCACAGCATTGATTGGAAGTCTACTGAAAGACCATGTCAACGGACCTTTTGGCCTACTTTGTTCTTTCTCCTTGATTGTGCAAAGAAAGATTCACAGAAGGTTCTGTTCTTGGAAGTGGATTTGTGAATTTTTTTTGTCCAGTGTTTGTCTGAAAAGATCCTATTGCTAGCTTGGGTGATTAGCTCTAAGCTGTCGATCTGCAGCGTTGATTGGAAGTCTATTGAAAGACCACGTCAACATACCTTTTGGCCTCCTTTGTTCCCACTCCTTGATCACATAAGGTTGTGCCCTAATTGTGGATTTGTGAACCTTTTCATCTAGTGCTTGTCGGGTACGATTAGCTCTAAGTAGCTAACAACAACAACAACAACAACAACAACAACAACAAGTAGAAATTGGTACCAGAGAAAAGTTCTCATTTTGAAATCAGAAAAAGTGACTATAAACTTGAAGGAGTATAGCTCTTTAATTGTACAACACTGCTATATATGGTGCAAGATACGTTGTTGCATATTTACAATAATATATTGGAGATTTAATGATTCTCTTTGTTGCTAATGGGTGGTCAGACTTTTTCTGGGTCTAAAACGCAGTGGCGTTCGTCTGCATAAATATATAGCTTTGACAACTTTTAGTGGAATCTTGGAATGGTATATGATTTCACCCATTCTACTCTAGAAAAGGAAACTTAATGTTGTAGGTGGAACAATTAGATATCATATGCAGGTTTGCTCAAGCTGGCCCCTAGCCTTTTCTCATTCTGCAAATTTCTCTCTAAATATGACCAGTCTTTCTCCCTTTATTGCAGGTTTCTAGTCAAGAAGGATGCGCCTGGGTTGCAAGTTACTAAAATTGAAAATAAAATTGGCCTACGAAGTGTTCAGAATGGAGATATTCTCTTGAAGAAAGTTTTTGTCCCTGATGAGGACAGGTTACCAGGTGTCAACTCCTTTAAGGATACAAACAAAGTATGGCTGTACATGTTTTCTTAAATGATTTTTATCTTCTAAATCTTTTGCATCTTGTATTTTCTTCTAGAATCTAGTTATTGTGATCTTTTAGTTGACTTGTCAACAGCATATAATACAGAGAGATTGCCATATGTGGTTTTTGTTCTGTTATCCATTCCCATTTCTAGCTTCCTTGCAAGTTCTAGTCAATTTGAAATTGTAGGCTATATTAAGCTTATCATTAGCTTTTATTAAATATTCTGAAACATTATTCCCTGTTCATCTCGAAAATGAATGTATTGATACTGTAAAAATGCAGTGCTCTATCAATTTCCCAGTGAAGGGGTTTAGGCAAAGCTGTCTATGCCCCCAACAATAATAACAACCTGACTGGCTGAACCAGGTTCCTTTTAGTAACAGATTATTCCATAGTCAATAATAATCAACTAGCAATCATCTATGCATATTGTTCCGTCCGTCCACCCCAAAATGAGTGTCTATTTTTTAATTTTCTTGGTCCCAAATGAGTCCATTTTTGTATAATTTGACTAAATTCACCTTTGATAGCTATCATGTCGTTATGTTCACTGGCAATGCTATATCATACACACTAAGGGCATCAATGTATGTGCTTTACTAAAATGCAGTCAACTTCCTTAATTTAGTGAAAAACTAAAAATAGACGCTCATTTTGGGACGGAGGGAATAACTTCTAGTACTACATTTTCTTAATTACCCTTCATATAGAATTCTGTCGCAGATATGAAGAAGTAAAATGCGAAAAATCTTTGGTAAGGGTGGAAAAATTTGTACTATCTCCTGTCCTACCCTACGCACTGCTTCCTATCCTACCTTACAACCCCCGCAATAATTACAACCCAACTGGCAGAGCCAGATTTCTATTGGTAATAGATTATACCATAGTCAATAACAATCAACTAGCATTCATATATGCACATTAACTTCTAGTAATACACACTCTTAATTATTCTTCATATAGAATTTGGTTGAAGATATGAAAAAGTAAAAAGCAAATTTTTTTTGGTAAAGGTGGTAAAATTTATACTATCTCCTTGCCCAATGTAATGTGTGGGCAAAGTAGGGGTTTAAGTAGGTAACTTTTTTGCCATGATAATTAAATTTGTATGGATAACATTATAATAAAAATGATACTCATATAGGCAAAGTGTTAACTAAAATAATGATTGTTGTTTAGGACCAAAGGTGGTAACTTAACTTTGTTTCCACATAACCTCGATGGAAGAAAATTTATTACATAGTTCATCAATTTACTTTAAATAAAGCTGCAAAGTAAAGCAAAATTTTGAAAATACTTCACTTATTTTGAAAACTTTACAAATAAAAAGTGGTAACGTGCATTTCGCACAAAACTAGAGGGGGAAATTTCACCCTATTTTTACATGTGGCTTCGCCCCTGCCTCTTTCCGGTTGTAGAAAGAGAAGCTACCATCCTGGTGCTTACCATGAGCACAGTGGCAAACTCCGCCCTATCCTTGTGATTACTTTGTCTTCTCAATCCTAACATGAAAAAGTTATGCTGAGGTGAGTTCAGTGGTTGAGTTAAGGCTAGCCAATAGCAATGCCACCACATATGATGGCCAAAGCCATTTATCGGAGATTTAGGCTGTAGTTATAAGATTAGTACTGTTTTAAATCTAGCCAATACTGTTGCCATCATATGACATATCACTCCTGGGTCTACTTTAAGGGATGCTTTATTTAACACAAGACGAATATGTCTTTTTTTTTTTTTTTCTCACTGATGTGGTGAAACATGGTTACTTGAAACAGATTATGTGTACTGAGTATCAGTATATGCATCGGATTCTTCGGAATAGGTATTCTAGGCATAATAGACAATTAGAAGTGCAAGTGGGACGACTCGGACCCATGACCTTGCCAAACCATGTTAAGTTACGAATTCATCTAAAAGCTTAAGATAGGGGCGGGCTCAAGAATGTATATCAAACTCAACATATATGTTTCTCTCTTGTGGATTTAATGAGCATATTTTTTTCAATGTGATTATCTGTGCGTGATATTATCTTCACGATCATTTCTCACTGCTTTTGATGACCAATTAATTAGGTAGCACGTTGTACATACAACTCAAATTTGGTCAGATACTTGCTACTTTGGCCAGTGTATTTGCTCACCATACGTACGAAATGCCTGATAGACAGTTAATCTGTCATGGTGTTTAACAGGGGGTGCAGGAGAAAGCCATGATAAAATGTATTCTTGCCTAGCTTCATTACCCCCTTAATTGTTTGTCACTGGATATACATATGAAGCTCAATGTTATGGAACTGCTTAAATTGTTATGCTGGTCTTTTGTCTCACTTGTCCATTAGTTTGATGTCATTTCTATTTCATGTATCCCATTAATAAGCTGTTTGTGACATAGGTGCTTGCTGTTTCACGTGTCATGGTGGCCTGGCAGCCTATTGGCATTGCGATGGGTGTCTATGATATGTGTCACAGGTATATTTACTGTTTTGTTTGTAATTTGAAAGTCTCCCTAACGCAACACCCTAAATTACTAAACACAACACCCATTTAAATGTCCAATTACAACATTGACCTTTTAGAAAAAATCACCATGGTTGACATATTTACTCTCTCCTGTCCACCATTTTCACAATTTTCAACTTTCGCTTCTCTACCAACTACGCAAAGTAGAAAGTTATATTATATTCCTATTTAATGTTAATGTAATATATATATATATATATATAACAAAAACATCAATTTGTTATAAATTATAGCAATTAAAAATTAAACAATAACAACAATTTATGTCAAATATATTTTATACATATATATTTAAATAATATCAGAATTAGAACAAATTTTTATTTTTTTATATAAAATAATTGAAGAGAGCCTCTAACTTAAGCAGCTCTCCCATGGCATAAGCAGCCAACCATTGGCGGCAATTTCAAGCTCTAAGCCACCAATCTTAAGAAGCTCCCTCTCCTATAGAGCCGCTGAGCCTTAGCGGCTTGTTCTTGTTGCTGAGAAGAAATCGAGGAGAGAGAAGGGTCTCCTGTTCTTGCTGTGAAATCAAGGAGAGAAAGCTCGAATGAGAGAGAGATCGAGGATGGGATTTGTTGTTGTCTCACAGATCGGATGAGCCCTTCAATGGCAGACTTGAGAGAGAGACACTGATTGAGGAAGCTGAGAGAGGGAGTTTGCTTGAGAGTTTTTGAGGGAATTTTTTGATCTGTGCGAGAGAGATGGGGGGTGAAATTGTAAAATAAAAAAATTCAGGATGCTCTTGGTGATCAACTACAGTAATATCCTCATTTAAAGGGTGTAGCGTTAGTAAAAATGGCATTGCGTGTAAATGATTAGAAATTGTATACTTAATAGTCTTGTTGTTTGCCTTCAAATCTCAAATGCTAGCATGACATTTTCTGATGCGATGTGACAAAGATTTATTATCCATTCTGATTTAACCTTCATCTCTGCGAAGCTCACATCTTAAATTAGTAATGCGCACCATCTTTCTTTTTCTTTTCTTAATCTTATCAAAACCCCAACCTGCCCCAAAATCCATTCTTCACAATCACCTTTTCTTTAATATGCGTTGCTACTTCCGTTTTTCCATTTTTGGGGCAAACAGTGACATGACAAGCCTAAAAGCTTCAACAAATCATATATTTTCTCCCTCCTAAATATGATAGTGATAACATTGGAAGATGGAATACATGACATGTTTGTTCTTAGCATTAAGGTATTCTCTTGATTAATGTTGTTGGCTGCCTTCTGGATGTGCTTCTTTCTTATTTCATGGTAACTTCGCTATGGACATCTGTTCTTTATGAAAATGACAGGTACTTGCAAGAGAGGAAGCAGTTCGGAGCTCCTTTAGCAGCATTTCAGTTGAATCAACAGAAACTAGTTCAGATGTTGGGTAATATTCAGGCAATGATTCTTATAGGTTGGCGTCTTTGCAAGCTGTATGAGAGTGGTAAAATGACTCCTGGTCAAGCTAGCTTGGGCAAGGTTATAATTCTTTAGCCGTTTTCGTGTCAACTGCGATGATATAGACACTGGTTCAGTTGAACTGATGCCGATTTCCTCAAATTTGCAGTCTTGGATCACCTTGAGGGCTAGGGAGACTGTTTCTCTTGGAAGGGAGCTACTTGGTGGCAATGGAATATTAGCCGACTTTTTAGTTGCAAAGGTTTGTAATCATGCTTCGAGTGTTCCAAGTTCATAATTTGGCTTATAATATCAGTTCTCTTTCCCTTTCAAATCTCTTAGATAGTAATGGGTTTTACTAAAATTACTACCTCTGCCTTTTAGTGATCGGTGAGTTTCACTTCTTTACCCTATGTTAACTGGACTCAGATAGGAGGATCAGGAATGAGCATGGATTCGGGTGTCGGATCTGCCAACATCTTGAGATTTTGCATTAATTTTGTGTAAAATTTCCGTTGACACCCATGCTTGTCGTGTCGTGACGACACGGGTACTTTGGCAAGAACTAAGGGTCGAGGTAACATGGGTTTACCGTATTTTGGTGGTGTATGATAGTGGGAAGGATTTATGTGGCCAACAACCCAAGTACTTCACATCAAATCTTTTCGGAACAGCTTAATTAGGTTTACATCAGTCTGTTTGGAATCAGAATTCCCTACCTTTAACTAATAAGCAAATAGCTGCTTAAGTCAGCTGCTCCAAGAAAAACCATATTGCCTTAACCTTTCGTTACTTCCCATTCTAAAGTAATCTAATTCTCCCAATATAGTTTGTAAGTGGTTGCCATTAAGTAGATGACTATATATTCTAATATTCAGCATGTTAGTTCAAAACATTTCTGCGATCATAGTCAGAAGTGTTACCATTTGCATGAATGCAATGACATTTATTCTTGAACTCCACACAGCTTCATGTTTGGCTCTCATTTTGAGAACATTCTTCCATGTATCCAACTAGACCTATCAAACTTTCAATTGATAACCTTTGTCATGTGATGCTCCATGCATTGGGCTGGCTCAAGCTTGGTTCGTTTAAGGCTTGACTCAAGTTGTGTTTGAGCTAAGTGCTAACATGATTCTAGGCTAGAGGTATGAACGAGCCTAGCTTGGCTTAGCTCGATAATAACAAAATATATACAATTGTGTGTTTTGTATGATTTTTAGTATTCCATATATTTATATATTTTTGAATTAACCGTGAGCTAAGCTAAGCTAGAGCTCTGCTCTTTTATAGCTAGTAGCCTGGTTCGTGAAGTTCCTTTGTTTGCAGGGGATTAAGCTTATAATTGAATTTCAAAATTTTGAGCATTGATTCTCTTCAATTCCTTATGGAGAGATGCCAACCAAACATTTCTTAGAGTTAACAGTCTCATTTTCACGTGCCAGGCATTCTGCGATTTGGAGCCAATCTACACATACGAAGGAACGTACGACATTAACACCTTGGTCACTGGTCGAGAAGTCACCAACATTGCCAGCTTCAAACCAGTTGCACTGACCAAACGGAGCCGCCTGTAACATGCGTATATCTCCTTTCTCATATAAAATCTAGAGGAAGAATGAACTTTTATTGTGTCAACCTTATGTTCGAACTGTTGTCGAAATAATGAGCTAGGGCTGAAATGTTTACATGCTGTATAAGTTACATAAGGTAATTATTTTTCAAAACATACAAGTAATAGTCGTCCTAGCTCATACCACGGGGTTATGAGCTGAATTGACTACTATCCTATCCTATGTACCTTGTTGAAATACAGTGGATCATGAGTCCAGAAGGATGATCTCTTTGTTCTACTGTGTTTGTTGGTTCGCCTGATTAACCACCAGTTTGATACAATCTGTTAACCATAAATTTATGCTAAAAGCTTTTGTCGATTGCTAGAAAATCGCCTCTCCGCTCGAACTTGTTACTTGGGTTGACTACATCCAGTTATGGCATGTAGTCCATGCTCCATCCATCTTGATCGATATGCTTTCTCAATATTGTGTAGCATGAAGTGTATGTCTTCCTCCGCCAGTCGATTTTGCTTTGCCTTTTGAGGCCACTGTGCCTTATTGTCTTGAACCATATCCCTTTTGCTGCCTTTCGTTAATCCCCAATTTCTAAAATGTGTATGGATCAATTGTTTTGGTTTTGTGCTTTTTAACCTTAAGACTAAAGAAAAAGAGGAATTATATAAGTTTCGGCTTAGAGCATCCACAATGGTTGTACCCTAAAACACCCTTTATATAACCCCCTAAACCTTTTTAGAGGCTCTTTAAAAAAGTTTCAACTCCAATGAGCACCCTTTATATAACCCTTTGAATTGGTGACATCTTAACTAACAAACCTAACTATCAATATATTTCTATTTTTTATTTTTTTATTTTCTTACAGTAATTGAAATAAAATATTTATATATTTAAATTTTATATTTTCTGAAAAGTATATTATATGTTTTGATTATATCAATTATTTTTATTTAAATAAAGTTTTGTCACACTTTTTAATATTATCAATATACCCATAGTTTTAAGTTATAAATAATAAAAAAAGGGAAATGATACTGTAAAAAATACACTAAATTAATTGAAAAAGAAAATGGAAAAAATGGGAAAGCATACCATCATCAAAGTGATGATGTGAGTTAAGTTGTTTATTTACTTCATAGGCTCTCCACTCTAATACATCAAAATTTTAGCCAAAAACTGGATGCTCTGATCAAGCCAAAAAAATTTCAGTTTTTGCCGCCTTCTTTAAATTTTGGAACAAAATTTTTGAAAGGAGCGAATCTTGGAAGAAGGCCAATAGAAAGGAGATATGTGGGGAGAGAGAAAAATAAATGAATGGAGGCTAAAACTCACCCAATAAGTTGGGGAGAATTAGCTTTTTAGGGATAGGGTGATTGATAGGGTGTCGCTGTGGGCTTAAGTGTGGTAAAAAAACCCTAAAAAGGGTTTTAGGGTGTTAATAAAGGGAACCACTGTGGATGCTCTTACGAACACAACACAGTAAACTCGCTGAACCATCTAAATCTACCAAATGTTGTAAAAACCTTAATAGTTCAGCAAAATGACGCAAACGAACATCTAAATGTATATCAAAATGACCATATGAACTCCATGTACATAAATACACCAAACCATCTTCAAGTAAAAGAAGAATAAATCCAAAACATGGTAATTTGTTTGAGTCTTGTGTGAAGAATAGAGTTTAAGAGGAATCATGGTCATCATCTACGGAAAAAACTGAATTTATGAAAATCATGACGAAAGATCCTAAGTTCAAAATCTAGGAAAGTCTTGAGGAAAATTCTCATAGTTTGTATCATGATGCTACATAATTTGGTATTAGGTCTTCGATAGTACGATATTTGGGTTTATACATGAGGTATGAACTTGTAAACCTGCCAAGAAAAGAAAACCTTTAGAAGATATGCGATGCTGGGCTTCATGAAATCCCTCCGGCGTGAGAGTAAGTCTTTAGATTATTTAGAAAGTAAATTGACAGAGTTTTAGTGTGTGTAAGTAAGAGTACCTTTCAGATATGATCTCATGGGGTATTTATAGCCCCAAGGGAGTTAAATCTGGGTGGCTTAATGATCATGGCGAGATATTACGGTTTTATAGTCATAAATGTGGGTTGGCCGCGTAACAGTTGGAGTCGTGGCTTAAATCTTGGGCGCGGGTGTTAGTTTGGGCTCATGCTCGGACAAGCTATCTGTCTGGTCGAGTAGACCTCGTCTTGCTCGATTTGAGGTTGGGATGCTTTACCATCTCAGCACCTCATTTCTTGGACAAGTCCCTACGCTAGGGAGGCATGGCCTTGCCCGACCAGGAAAGTTGGAAGTGATCGAGCTCTCTTGCTCGGGGATGTCCCCTTACGCTTGGTAGTGAGCCTTGTGATCGGCTTTAGGGTCGGGCACATAAAATCATATTCTTTCGGTTGTAGCCTATCATCGCCATGAATAGAAAGGAAAATAAGTCAATACTCAACCTCGGAGTAAATTTAATAATAATAATCATAACAATCATAATCATCATAATTATTTACATAATAATAGACATAATAGTAATCATAATTATATACATAATAATAAAAATAAAATACATAATATACATAATAATAATAATAATAATAATAATAGTAATAATAATAATAATAATAGTAATAATAATAATAGTAATAGTAATAATAGTAATAATAATAATAATAATAATAATAATAATAATAATAATAATAATAGTAATAATAATAGTAATACTAATAATAATAGTAATAATAATAATAATAATAGTAATAATAATAATAGTAATAATAATAATAGTAATAATAATAGTAATAATAATAATAATAATAATAATAATAATAATAATAATAATAATAATAGTAATAGTAATAGTAATAGTAATAGTAATAGTAATAGTAATAGTAATAATAGTAATACTAATAATAATAATAATAATAATAATAGTAATAGTAATAGTAATAGTAATAATAGTAATACTAATAATAATAATAATAATAATAATAGTAATAATAATAATAGTAATAATAATAATAATAATAATAATAATAATAATAATAATAATAATAATAATAATACTAGTAATATTATTATGTATATAATAATAATAATAATAATAATAATAATAATAATAATAGTAATAATAATTATACTAGTAATAATAATAATAATAATAATAATAATAATAATAATAATAATAATAATAATAATAGTAATAATAGTAATAATAGTAATAATAGTAATAATAATTATACTAGTAATAATAATAATAGTAATAATAATAGTAATAGTAATAATAATAATAATAATAATAATAATAATAATAATAATAATAATAATAATAATAATAATAATAATAATAATAATAATAATAATAATACTAGTAATAATAATAATAATAATAATAATAATAATAATAATAATAATAATAATAATAATAATAATAGTAATAGTAATAGTAATAGTAATAGTAATAGTAATAATAGTAATACTAATAATAATAATAATAATAATAATAATAATAATAATAATAATAATAATAATAATAATAATAATAATAATAATAATAATAATAATAATAATAGTAATAATCATAATAATACTAATAATAATAATACTAATGATAATAATAATAGTAATAATAATAATAATAATAGTAATAATAATAATACTAGTAATAGTAATAATAATAATAATAATAATAATAATAATAATAATAATAATAATAATAATAATAATAATAATAATAGTAATAATAATAATAATAATAATAATAATAATAGTAATAATAATAATAATAGTTTTACTCGCTACGTCGAGCTTGATGGGGCGTCTGTGCCCGTTTGTTTTAAACAATTTTTATTTTGATACTTAGAAATGTAATTAACAGTTTTTTTGATCGGTTTACCCTTTGGATCAGTCATATATGCTGATGAATGTTTTTTCAATTTCTATTTGGTTTTTATACTTGTTGTATTTTGTTTGTTTCTAGCTATCCTCGCGTACTGAGAACAAATTTTAAACAATTTTCAAAAAATGGTCGGCTCTTTCTTTGATGGCCCTTCCCGGAACTCTCCCACCTCCGTGCGAGGATGGGAATGAGCACTTGGCTCATTTATCATTTTTTATGGCCTTCCTCGTGTTCCGAGGATGAGGTCTTTCTCCCATCTCCGTACGAGGATGGGAATGAGCACTTGGCTCATTTATCATTTTTGTAACCCTCCTCGCGTACCGAGGATAGGCTTTATTCCCACCTCCGTTCGAGAATGGGAATAAGCAGGAACATATACTCATTTTTGAGAGGAAATACTTGTCATTTATTCAACTTCTGGCGTTTTACATAAATTACATCAGTGATAATATGCCTTGAGATGATCCGCATGTCAAGGGTTCTTAAAAGTATTGTCTAGTCCTGCCAATCTATAGGTTCCTTCTTTCACAATGCTAGCTATTCTGAATGGACCCTCCCAGTTTGGAGATAGCTTATTTCTTCCAATCTTTCTGCCCATTGCTTCAATCTTTCTTAGGACCAAATCATCAACTAAGAAAGTTCTTGGTTTTACTTTCTTATCATGATGAATCTTGGTAAGCTTTTTGTAATTGATTATTCGAGACCTTAGGTTGTCGAGGTCAAGGCAATGCGGACAAATTGTTATGTTGTTGATCGAAGAAGGTTTAATGGGTGTCAGAGCCATAGTTAATGCTTTCATTTGTATTGACTTCCCCCCAATCTTTTGACTAAATTTCTTTTTAAAGCATTCATGATTTTCTTATTTCCATTTGCGACCATTGCCTTGTGGATGAGCTCCATTTGTTTGACTTAAATTTCTTTTTAAAGCATTCATGATTTTCTTTATTTCCTACATTTGCGACAGTGCCATTGCCTTGTGGATGAGCTCGAATCAGGGGTTACATTCGTGTTTGACCTCGATCTCGGTTATGCTTTAGCCGAGTGGCCATTTGCTTCTATCCATTTGGTGAGCCATGCTAGCACCCATGTTTTGCTTTGGGGAAAAGACCAATGAGGTCAATTCCCACATGTTTTGTCGGTTTGGGTCCATTCAAATTTCTTCTTTGCCTTGTCCCTTCAATATTTTAGTCGGGAAAGGGGCAAGGTGTCTTCTTCGTTCATGTCCCATTTGTCTCTGATGAATCGAAGGAGAGGCTGATCGTTTGTATATAGAGCCTCCGACGGCCAGAGTGTATGCTTCGGTTTACGATTATTTGAGCCATTTATGTAGCTTTTTTGGTCATGTCCAACATTTTGGGTTTCCATTTTTCCTCTGGTTGATGGCGATTTTTGGGATGTTCAATGTCGGGAGGAACTTCCTCGACTTCCGAGGATTTTGGAGGATAATCGTCGGAATTAGAGGATTTGCTCTAATTCCCAATATTTAAAGAGATTGACTTTTTGCGTCAATTGGATTGGGTGATTTGCTTCGTACTTCCTCCGGTTGGGAATCATTTACTATGAATGCGAGCTCGATGTACTCGATTGTTCGATGTTTTGAAATCTTTCTCTTGAATCGAAATAATCTCCACTTCTTTTTACTCCTGATCCATCCACGAACAAGGTCCAATATGAAAGGGCCTTTTCTTCGTTTAGCTTTTTCATTTTTTTTTTCTTTTCGTCTCTTGGTGGTGAGTTCGATTTTCCGAGAAATCGTTTTCACGTTCATAGCGATGAAGCCATCTTGCATTACGATATTATAATCGATGTGCCTAGAAGCGGCAGTGATTTTTTTCGACCTCCAAATATCTCCCTTCAATGTTTTGATAATCAAGGCATGTCGTCCGCCAAATAGACATATTATTTCTCCTACGCTAGGATCTTTGACATTTAAAAGCGCCGGTGGTCCAAATTTCTTGCCTTCCCTTCATTTGGAAGCACGATTTTAGCTTTTGGACATATTTGATCGAGGATGGGATGTCCATGGTCGTTAAGGCCTTTATCTTCTTTGGATTGGCCTCAATTCCCCTTTCATTGACCATGTACCTGAGGAACTTTCCCGCTCACATTTGGGTTGAGCTTCATTTTGTTTTTCTTAGATTAGAGAAAGTTTCCAAAATAACCATGGTCATCTTCTATTGTATGTTGAGCTTCTAATTCGACAATCCCATCCATTGAGGCTTTCGAATCTTTGTGTGTATTTGGTCGACCAACCACATTTTGATCTGGTGATAGCATGAGTAAGCATCCTGGCCGAGGATTTTGTGCCCGGATATGGAGTCCACGAGGCGATCGATTCTGGGTAATGGATACCAATCTTTTGTGCAAGCTTTATTTAGGTCAGTGAAGTCTACGCACATTCTCCATTTCCCAGTTACTTCCTTCACCATGACCACATTTGCAATCCAGGATGCGTATAAGACCTCCTTAATAATCTTAGCTTTCAGCAATTTTGACACATCCTCTTTGATGGCTATCTGCTTTTCCAAGGAAAAAATTCGTGCCTTTTGCTGTATAGGAATGAAGTCTGGATCAATGCTCAATTGGTGCATAGCGACGTTCTCGCTAATTCCCTCCATGTCCTCGATCCTCCAAGCGAACACATCCAATCCAAGCTTTCTTTTAACAACTTGATGATCGCTGCCCGTTCTTGCTTAGGAATTTCTCTTCCTACTCGGACCTTCTGCTCGGGTAAATCAAGGTTAATCACAATTTCATCCAAGTCGTCATTTGGCTCGATGGCTGGGTGATGATCAACATCCAGGCTTTCAATAGTGATTACTCTGGTGGCGACTTGGTCCTTCTTTTTTTTTATACTCGGCGGTAGCCAACGTGCCGATCACCAGATCCTTGTTTTCCCATTTCTCGAGCAGGCTACCGTTCCCAGCTTGCTTTCCCCTTTTCCCAGACGAGCTGGCGTTCCCAACTCGTGTCTCGGATCTTTTGGGCGAGCTGGCGTTCCCAGCTCGCTTTAATTGCTAGGCCTGAGTTGGCTCAGGAAATGTTGGGATTACTTCTTCTTTTGTTTCCCGGAGCCTCTTGGTTGATCTGCTAATTTCAACCACTTCCCCTTCAAGCATGGAAATCACCACTTTCTCCTTGCGCGTCTTTTCTTTATAAATGTACTCCAGGGTGCTTGCTGGATCATTTAGAACCATGCCTATCCCTTTTTTCAGTAGGGTACTTGATTTTTTGATGGGCCATGGACGCGACCATCTGGAATTTCGTTTGAGAAGGCGAGCCCAGTATGGCATTGTATGGATATGGCAGGTCGAGCACTAAGAAATCAACCTTCTCCGTTTGAGGAGTCCTGGTTTCTTCTCCGAGGATCACCGAAAAAGTGACGACCCCTTTTACTGCGACTTTATGCCCGGTAAAACCTTCCAATTGTACGCTGCTAGGTCTAAGGTGGGCGTCCCCCAACCCCATTTCCCTAAAGCAAGTGTAATCTGGGATGTCTCTTCACTTTTTTGTGTCCCTGAGCACCCGCTTCACCTCGCTGTTATGAATTCTTACTCGGAGTGTTAAAGGCTATTGGCGAGCAGTCTCACTGGCAGCTATCTCACCTGGCCAGAAAGTAATTCCCCCTGCCTCATCAGATCGTGGCATCATATAAACCACATGCTTTAAGTTATAAATCATATGTTTCAACTGAGTCCCACTTGGTGCTGCCTCCCTGATGGTGTTGATCGTATTCCTCGGGCCTCCGTTATCTGGCCAAGGATTCTGATGTCTTTCCGGCTCTCTTGGCCTTTCCCCCTGATCATTGCCTCTCTGCTCAAACCTCTTGAGCTCGCCCTTGTCAATCAATTTCTGAATGGCCTTCTTCAGGTTGATACATTCCTCGGTCGTATGACCGATGTCTTTGTGGTAAGCACACTATTTATTGGGGTTCTGGGGATCTGACTTTCTTTCGGCCACGACACATGTCTATTTTGTCTGATCGGCGGGACATTCATTATATGCTTTGCGGTGGTCGTGAGTGGGGTCCAGTCAACGTTATCCCACACATTCCTTCCTCGGTTATCCTCTTCCTTGTGGTCGGATCCTCGCCCCCTTTTGTTCGAGTTGTCCTGAGCCCGATGCGTTCCATCGTGCTCTTTCTTCTTCCTTTCCTTCTTCTCACTCCCTTCCTTTTTTGCCTCCTCGGTATTGATTACCTGAATTGAATGGACATACATTTCACCAACCGAAGTTTGACCCCGTAACATCATTTCTTGCCTCATCAGTCCCTGCTATAGGCCAGAGATGAAGCATATCTTTATTGATTCCTCCGAAATGTATGGTATCTGGTCCACCATGGCCATGAATCTGTCCATGTAAGTTTGATTGGATTCATTAATCCGTTGTTGTATCCCGCATAGGTCGGTTTGTTTCTTCGGCTGGAGCCCGGCCGAGGAGACTTGGTTGACAAACATCTGTTTAAATTCATCCCAACTCTCAACTGAATCCAGCGGGAGACCAGTATACCACTTCAACGCCTTCCCCTTGAGTGTTCCCGCAAAAATCTTTCCCCATGCATCCTCGTCATCAGGAGCAACTGCATTCATTTTGACCTCAAAACTGGCCATATGATCTACTGCATTAGTGAGGCCCTGATATGGTTCAAAGGTAGGGACTTTTTTATCGGGCAGTGGGGCCTTTCTCATCCTCTCTTGAAACGGGCCATTCTTAGCTGGAGGTAACAACATCGGTTTTCCTTTTTCCATGACCTCCAGTCTGCCACGAAGGAACTTCACCTCCTATTCGACAGCCAGGGAAGGCTTGCTGGTCGATTTTTGTACTTCGGTGGTCGCGTTCCGACCACTATTTGAGTACCCTACTCCTGACTGTTGAGAGCGAGTGCAATGTTCGCACGTTTTGTTTTTCATCACCTCTGTCCTCGGCCTGGACTCCCCCTCTTCACTCCTTTCTCGTGTTCGGCGAGAGCGTTTAGACTCTTTTGGGAAAGTTAATCGGCTTTGGACGCTAGGTTTGGGCGCTTGCTCGCTCAATCTATCCCCTAGCCGGGACCTTACACTAGGCCGAGGTACTTCCTTCTCTTTTCCTTTGCCCTTCGAGGTGACCTTTTGAAGGACTTGGGTTGGTTCCTCTTGGGGTCTGGCATTGGTTGTTGCCCTCATCTTCTTTTGAAGCTCAAACACCTTAAGCTCAGCTTCTTGAATTCCCGCAAGGTAAAGCTTCTGGCGTTCCCAGAACTTTGCCTCTACTAGGAGTTCATCTTGCTCGGTGGCCTTGTTCCCTTCTGCTCGAGGTTGTTCCACCTGGGCCTCCTCATCAATATTAAAGATAATGCTCGACTGACCAGTGACACTTTTTAAATTACGAGCATCCTCTTGTGTGCCCCTTCCTCCTTATGCCTTTGAAGTGACGATATCGATGTCCATGCCCGTTATTTTGCTTGCGGGTGAGGGTGGGGGTACGTTCATTCCTGGTTGGTTTTACTTGGTGGGAGTTTACTGGTCCATAGCTTTTAGAGTTTATTGTCATTTTTAATGGTAAAAGTATGAAGAGTTCCCGGCAACGGAACCACTTGATCACGCCACAAAGATGGGGTGACTAAGCTGGTAGTCCACGTAATGGACCGGAGCTAACGTGTCTCGGGTAGATGTTCACGTCGATGTATGTGGGTACCGGAGGTACCAAGGTTGATAGGATATCTGGGCTTTGTGCTTGCTCTTTGATCTTTGGTTACCTGAAAAAAGACTACCGTTAGGGTGCTGGGGGTTTCCCAGCTACATCCCTCCGGTGCGAGAGTCAGTAATTAGGGAGTTGTGCATGTGCCGGAGCTAGGCGTTCCCTTAAGCTTCCGGTGGTTGCTTAGTAATGCTCTTGCGTGTGGTCTTGTGTGCTAAGGCTTTGTAAGTCTTAGAATGCAAAGTAAATCATACATTTTCTTCAAGGGAAAGGTTTCCTTTTATAGTAGTTTGGATTTGAGATCATGATTTGAATGAGGGTCCCTGATGGTAGGACTTGTTCCCTAGTCGGCTTGCTGGCAGTTACTGAGTGGTTAACAGGTAGCGTGTGACGTGCCTATTGTAGGCGACTGATGAGCCGATAAGATATAACGGCTTGCATGGCTTGCTCGCCTCCTGTTAAGAGGACATCTGGAGGCTACGTACAGGCTATGGGTCAGGTCTATCATATCACAGAAGGGTTGTCGGTCGAGCATAAATAGTCCTCGCCCGAGTGATCGGCGGTTGCTCATGCGCTCGGAATGATCTTTGATCATTACCGATGATAAAGGTCTGTTAGTTTATGGTCGTCGATGATGATCGGCTAGTTGATGGTCCTCGGTTCTGGTGGGACCCGCCCAAGTCTGACTGGAGTCCACGTGGTCATGCCACGTAGGGGACCCATGTCGGGTCCATTCACCTCCCCAGCTTCTTCTTGGGACATAGGAATCGATCATTCGTATTGAATTGACGAGGCCCCTTTTTCGTATTACGCCAAAGTTGCGTCGGTCAGCGTGAGAGTTGAAGACTAAGGCGGTCGATGCACTCTGTTAACCTCTACCTGAACTTCGTTCATCCTTTATGTTGCCATTTGTTGATCCTACTGAAAGAAAGTATCGACTGAATGAACTTCGGAAAAAGGAAATGCAAACGCTAAAAAATAAAATGAAATTTGAAATGAATTGAACTGGAAACTAAATTAAAGTATACAATAAAATATTGAATTACCAAAAAAGAAAAAAAATGAGAAAGAAGAGTAAGAAAGATGGAGAGAAAGAGAGAGCAATGAGAAGAGAGAGAAAGATAAGAAAAAAATATTCAAACTTTTTTTTTTTTTTTGAAAGAGAGATGAATAATTTACCTTAGTTTTGAAAAAATAAATTCAACTTAGCATCATCTAATTTCAACATGGAATCACACTTAACATTTAGTAAGAGTATTTAAAACATTTTATATTTTAACGTTTCAACTAATGACCATCACTTGATGGACGAATTGTATGACTAAATGTGTAGTTTATATACCAAAACAGGAAGGATTCAAATATGAAAACACAAACAGGAGCAGTTGTTAAGGTCAGGGACCAAATTATTTATTAAACCAAATACTATTGCCAAACTAACTTCAACTTTGTCAATATTAGTACAGCTCCAAGCATTATACAGCTTGCATTCATCCTTGTACTCCACCTCATTTAAAAGTTAAAACCCAAACTAAACCCTCGAGCATAATCCATAGCAAAAGACAATAATACCAAAAGACTAAAAAAAATAAAAAATAGATGGGGGGTGTAGGGGAAAGGGGTGGGGGTGGGAGGTTAGCCAGTTCGAATTATGACCCGAACGAAAAATTTCCCCTCCCCCGGTCCCCCCAACACAAAATTTAAAAAGCCTACTACCACACACGACTCCCTTGCCTCTCTGCCTCCTTCTGCAACCCCCAAATCCTAGTCTTCAGCTGCAATTCCGTCGCCGCCGCCAAAAACTTCATGTTCTGCACCGGCGTCAATATCTCGACCACCCTCTCCGCCGTCCTAGTCCTCAACATATCTGCATTCGAAAGCACCGCCTCCATCTCCGCCCTAAACGTGTCCATTGCCGTGTCCCCGTCAATGAAAACCCTCTCCACCGCCAGCCTCATAATGTCCATGAGTGGCGGTGCAGCCACGCTCTCCTGAATCCTAGCCAACTCATTAGTCAGCTCCTTCTCCTCCGCCTTGGTCTCCTCTACCAGCTTCTCCAGCCGCTGACGTTGATCAACAGTCAAGTCCGTGATGGTGGTTCTCACGATCCGGAACGCTAAGCCAGGTTTAAACCCGGCTATCCAGAAAAATGTTCGCTCGAAAGGAGTAAACCAAGTTGGAGAGAAGACGAGGAAGACGTTTCGGTTAGCCATTCGAGATTTTTCCTCGTAATACTGCTGGTAATGAACAAGAAGTCTGGAGATTAGATCGCGCAAATCCTCAGGTCGGGATGCGTCACATGTTTGGAGCGTGGATCGGATTTCATCTAAAAAATGCTCTTGTCGAACAAGCCAGCCTTCGAAAAAAGTTTCAAATTGTCTTGAACTTTGGTGGGTTGCTCTTCTCGTCGGTTTAGTCGACATAAGTTTGAATTTGATGATGGAAAAGAAAATTGGGGGAATCTATTGATGATGACTGATGAGGGTTTGGGAAGATATTTATTGATGGTTTTGCTTGCAAGGTAAGAGTTCGCTGATCAAATGAAAGCACACTGTACAAGTGGGAGCCGCGGGAGAGGAGGCATCAGGCATGTGGACAATTGCCAAGAAGGAAAAAGGATGACTCTAGAGATGACACGTGGAAGTCAGAGAACGTATTTATAAAATTATAAGATTAGTTAATGTTAATCTATTTAGCCGAAATCGTTTTTCTTATACATGTATCATTTTTGGCCGACTTCCGATTTGGAAACGCACTTTTTTTAAAACACAACCTTTTTTTTATAAATATATTTTAAAATATTATTTTTATAAATGGAATGAAATAGTTGTAAACGCGATATATTTTTAAAATATTGTATTTTTTTCACCAAATAAGCACTTAGTGCTAGAAACTATTACTCTTATCGTTATTGGAAAGAGTATATTATTTTATTTTAGGATATTTTATTTAAACATTTAATTTTAAAAGTTAAAACATAAAAATATCTTTTTATTACTAATGAATTTTTAAAAATATAATTTTTTTAAAAACATTAATTTTCAAACAAATACTCTTTGTCTTGAATAAATAGATGGTAACTCTCTCTATTATAAAGAGAAGATGAATATGTTTTTGCCTTTTTATATTTTACCTGTTTAATGTATGTTGAGAGAGTTGACCAGATGCCTAGTCGAATGTGAGCGCCTAGACAGGTTGCCCAACTCACGCACAAGCGGGATGCAGCCGTCCAACTCAGCTTAACTTTTTGATATTAATAAATTGTTGATCGGTGGATTAACGAATATGACCGACTCAGAGCCGTGTGTTTTCCGTGTGTAGGAATTAGGATAGGATTGGGAGAGGGAGAGATTATATATAGTTATATACCGTTTGTTGTTTGGTGACTGATAGGTGTTGATTCCACCCTGCAATTCATACCTTTATTTTTATTTTATTTTTTTATTTTAATAGAATCAGTGGTGGTTTCTCACTTACTTCTATAGTGACTCGAACTCATGACCTATTAAATATAGGTAAAGTGTTTTACCACTAATCGTAATATGTAAAATTTATTTTACTACTTCAATTCCTCCATTCTATCCGGTGGTCATAATAATTACTTTTTCTATTCCAGGTAAATAATTCAGGTTTGAAATTAACTTTTTAAAAAAGTGATACTTTTAGTATCTCATTTATTATAATATTTACGGTTTTTGTTTATAATGCAAATTCACACTTTGTGACCCTTTTAATGATAACTTCTAAAGCCAAAACAAGGTCGGCCCTCCCATAAGCCCAGTGAGGCCATGGCCTTGGGTCCCCCAAAAATCTCAAACTTTTTGGGTCCCAAAATCTCATATAAAGCTACCTATCTATTACTAAAAAAAGAAAAAATTACGGGTCGTTCAACTTTTTAAAATTTCTAATCGCTAAAGCATTTTTTTTTCAACCGGAAAAAAGTCACTTTTTGGTGGCAAAATTACTACGATACACTTAATGAACCGTAGGCATGCTACGGATGTTATTATACTTGCCTAGTTTTTTACACTGCGGTTCAATAATTTAATTACCTAGTTTAATTGCACCGCGATTCATCGATTTTTTTTCATTAATTTTGCACCGCAGTTCAATAGCTTAACTGTCTTGTTTAATTGCACTAAGTTTTATCAATTTTATTGCATTAATTTATGCACCGCGGTTCAATAGTTTAATTATGTAATCTAATTGTACCGCAATTCATCAATTTTATTATATTATTTTTTGCACCGCGGTTTAATAGTTTAATTACACCGCGATTCATCGATTTTATTGCATTACTTTTGCACCGCGATTCAATAGTTTAATTGTCTAGTCTAATTACATCGCGGTTCATCAATTTTATTGCATTAATTTTTTCACCGTGATTCGATAGTTTAATTATGTAGTCTAATTGTACCGCGATTCATCAATGTTTGTATAGTGATTCATCAATTTTATTGCATTATTTTTTTTGCACTGCGGTTCAATAGTTCAATTGACTAGTCTATTTGCACCGCGATTTACCAATTTAATCTGATATTTTTTCATCGCGATTCAACATAGTTTAACTACCTAGTATGATTGTATCGCAGTTCAAAATCGTAATAAAACAGATCATGTCCTCGGTCTTTTCTTCCTTTTCCTCTGTCGTAAGTCTTTTTATTCCTCCTCCTTCGCCTTCATCCCTAAAGTGAAAATCCTCCAACTCAACACATTTTCGATCCTCGTTTCGTTGTGTAACAACGGTGATTTTCGAATCCAAAGTGTGTTGCCGGAGCTGTTGAATGAGACGATGACATTTTCAGAATAATATTTCGAAAAGTGATTTTTTGAGGTTGAAAAAAAGAAAATTGGACTTTTGTGGTTAAAAACTTTGAAAAAGGGACCGACCAGAATTTTTCCCAAAGTAATAAAAATTTAGCCATATTGTAAACCCCTAAAATGAAGGTTCCTACTCTCCACGATTGACGACAGTCGATGACTCCATCACTCGACGACGCATCGCCTCCTTGTTCAGCCTCCAAGTCCTCCCAAGAGCACAAGACAAAACTCCATCGAATCGGACCATCACAGCTCGCAACGGGGAGACAACGACGAGTGACAACGACTCACGACACGTTTTCTACTTCTCTCTTTTTTTCACAATTTCTTAGAAACTGAATGCTTGGTACTTCACTCTTCATACTTGCCTGCTTGGAAAATGCTTCAATTTCTATGCGTGGAAACTGAATATGAAAGAAAAGTTAGAAATTACTTATTTGCTCTATTACTTGGAAACTGTGTGATTGTGAATCCAAAATACTCCCATTTCTTAAAAAAAATTACAGTCATAATTTCTTTTTCTTTTTTTTTTTTTTCCATTTGCCCCAACTTATTAATTGCTTTAACTAATTATTAAATTTGAAGTTTGTGAATCATTTGCCCCAAATTTTTTAATGGATTTTTTCCGTTTTTGACTGTTTGACTTATTGGTATTTTGATAATGATAGATAAATTTTTGGGCATTTAAGTACATGAATAAGTGACTTGTTGGTATTCTAATTGAAATTAGATTATTTGAATACATACTATAATTCTAAAATTGAAAACTTTTTTGGCATTTTTATTAATTGTTCGTAAGCTTTGATCTCAATTATTATAGGTAAACAAAATGTCCACACGTAAGTATCTTTGTGGAAATGACACAAAACTTCATGCAAAAATCTTTCAAATATTTTGACACATAATGGGCAAGTTGATGTGGATAAAGATGATTTGTTTATGGAGTTGCAACTTGTTAAACATATTTTGCCATCAGAAATAAGAAGCCCTATCCAAGTATTAAGTTATTTGAAACCAAATAATGATTGTTTTCTGAACACGGAAATTGGTTACTGAATTTTGTTGATTATTCCGGTTACAGTTGCATCTTGGGAAAAAGTTTTTCAAAGTTAAAGTTGATTAAAAAAAAAACTATTTTTGGAACATAATGTCTTAAGAACGTTTGAATGAGTTATCTATAATATCTATCCAGAAGAATATGGTTGGAAAAAATTGATTATTCTACTTTGATTATTAATTTTGTTTCTAAATGTGCTAGAAGAGTGTCATTTAAGTAGTACTTCGTAATATGTTTTGTGTTATGCTCATAACTTTGCAATGAAGTGTTTTTTTTTATATATATCTTTTGTGTGTTTGATTGTTTCTTTAGTTATTCAAAAAAATTTATATATATATATATATATATATATATATATATATTTTTTTTTTTTTTTTTGGCTACATAGGAAGGTCTCGTTCGAGATGACTGGCCTTAGGCCCCCAATTTCATAGGCCCGACCCTGGCCAAAAGTAATGTTTTTCACTTATGATGTAAAGTGATATTTTCAATAACAAAAATGATACATTGAAGGCGACAAGTAACACATTTAAAACAAAAAGTGACACTTTGTTAAGGAAAAAAAAATGATAATTTTCATAAAATATCCAAAGTGACACTTCTAAAGCTAAAAATAACACATTTTATGATAAAAAATAACATTTTTAATGGTAAAAAGTGACACTGTTAATTTATAAACAGGAGGGGTGACGACGTTATTTCCAAAATTTAAAGGGTAACGCTGCATTTTATAAATTTTGATTCATTTAACATGAATAAGTATGTTTTACATATTAAGTGCTTGTTTGGTTGAGCGTTTTAATTAAAAGGCTGACAAAAAATGCAATATTTTCTCTTTAAAAGTGTTTCAATCAATCGTTTTAAAACGCATCGTTTTAAAAATATACAGCGTTTTAAAATACTCCAATTTGAAACGTTTTAAAAATATGTTGCGTTTACAACTACGTACTCTATTTATAAAAATAACGTTTTAAAATAGTTTTACAAACATGTTTATAAAAAGAAAAAAAATTGTGTTTTAAAAATATCTGTATTTTCAAAACGAAACACGTTTTTAAAATGCTGTACGTTTTAAAAAAGATGTATCAAACAAGACTTTAAATTGTGGTACACAAGTTTTTCTCCCAAATAAAATAACAATCTCTTCGATAGTTGGTAGCCATTTCCACTTCAAGGCTGCTTGCAAAACGTACCTTAAGTGCGTGCGATGGAAGGAAAAAAAAAATCTTGAGCCTTGAGGTGTGTGCGTGTGTGCGGCTTGGCTTTTTGGAGATAAATAAATAGGCCGTCCACCGCACCGCTTGAGAAAGAGAGATAACCTCCACCGCCTTAGAAAGCGAGGGATACGTCATGGCAAGACAAGTGGGTAACTGTTTTTTCTTTCCCAATCTGAATATTTGAGAGAAGACTGAGAGAACTGACAAGTAGGATTGCCAGAAGAGTAATGTGTGGAGCACATACACATCAAAGTCTTCGACCGCTTTTAGGCCTCGAACTCTCTATTGTGACACGTCGGTCTGTCTTCTTCTTGGCAACAAGGAATTAAAGGCAAATTCAATGGTGGTATTTGTCTATAGGTATTAAAACCAAATTTTGATACTTAATTATTATTTATAGGTGCCAAATGATCATCTCCAACTATAGGTACCAAAATGAAAGGTATTAAAATTAGGTGAGGTACTAAGGGAGGTATCAAATTTGGTACCTTCCTTAGTACCACACCTAATTTTGATACATTTTACTTTAATCATTGGAGAACCTAATACTTTTACATAGGTATCAAAATTTGATTTTAACCCTTACCATTGGACTTGCCCTAAGTAAGGCTTCCAAATTCCAAAAGAATATGCTCAAATAATTCCCACTTGCAAGCTTTTGACACAAGTGAATGTGATATTATTAAAAAATTGAGTACAATGGTTTTATAAGTATTTTACGTAAGAAAGATAGTTTGTTGGTGGATTGAGTTATGAGAAAGTAGAGTTTTATATTTAAATTAAGATCCATAAGACAGTTCATACTCTTTAATGTACCTCTCCCTCCCGAGAAAGACATACTCTTTAATGTATTTGTTTAAATGGGATCGTTAAGTCCTATAGCGTAGCTAATTTTTCTCAATATAGGTTGGTATATGTGTATTCATAACACAAACCAAAAGTTTTCTGTCCATTTTGCTCTAGCGTGCAAATTCACCATATGAATCCATTGGCATAGTTCGTTCCTTCACGATACAAGTACATTTGTCCAACGCATAATTTGTTGCCTTCATAGTACAAGTACATCTCTCTCCTCTCCCTCTCCCTCTCCATGTGATCGGAAGGGATGTGCATGCGTCTTTTTCTTTAAAATTAAATAACTAAAGGTTCACACTATTATATACCTATACATGTAATTAAATCATTTTTTTATTAGGGGTGTAAGTGATTCGGTTTGATTTGATTTATGTCAAAACCACAAACCGAATCATCTCCTAGTGGTTTCAAAACTCTCGAACCGAACCGAACCACTCGGTTTGGTTTGGTTTGGTTCGGTTTTGTGGTTTATATAAATTATGTTTAATGAAATTAACCAACATTAAAAATAACAATAAAAATAAAATTTTAATTTGGAATAAACATCAAATTTAGGAAATAACCTACTAACAACAAATTATCATAAATAAAACAATACAAATTCTAAAATAAACACAAACAATGGAAGAAATAATAGTTCTCCAATAATCAAGATTTTGTTTGGTTTAGTATCAATTTATATATATATATATATATATATATATATATATATATATATATAAATCAAAGGTTCAAAATAGTTAATAAATATAACATAATATATATTATATAATAAATAAATAAAAATATATATGATGGTTTGATTCGATACCAAAAACCGCGAACCGAACCGAACCGCATGGTTTTCTAATTTTTGATTTTGATTTGCTTTAGGGTTCATTTATACCACTATTTTTTATCTTACAAGATTAGGCAAAACTGGGAAACAAATTTGAAAAACAAACCTCAAATTTATATTTTGCTTTAGGCATGTAGGCTTCACGGAAATGTTGGGATGGGTTGTGTTTATTATGGTCGAAATGGTTCAAGTTGAGACAAAATACGAGTTGAGTCGAAAGTTATTGGTTTGTAAAATATTAAAACGAACTGAATCATACTACGATGATTTGTTTTGATTCAACTCAATTTTGTGGTTTAATCTTGTGGTTTGGGCTTGTTGTTCAATATCGTGTTCAGTCTTGTAGGTAAGACTGTAAAGTGAATACTTTAACCTTCATATACTCTAATCGAACAAATGGATATAATTTCACAAATGATCAAGGGTGAGATCTAAATATAGATTAATGGTCCATCTTGATGGCTCAACAAACTGAACCAAACCGCTTCGCTTTTCAAAAGCTCAAAATGAACTAAACCATATAAACACGGAACTGAGACATCCCTACCAGGTATCTCACTTCATTTGTTAAGCGAATTATGAATTTATCGAAGGTTTGGGAAATTTGAGACAAAGAAACTTTGATTGGCTATGACCACTTCTACTAATTAAAACCAGAGATGAGAGCATCACCAATAAGTGATTCTTACTCAATTATTATTGGTTAAAATTTAAATAAGACGATTTTATGGATATTTTTTTGTAAGATTGATCCATTTACCCGATTCATTATGTGTTAATGAATTGAACTATGAGTGAGTGATACCTCACCTTACAAATAAAAATCCATAAAATCGTCTTAGAAGATATTTGCTTGTTATTATTTGGATAGAAATCACCCAATCCATTGGGAGACCCATTCTTCCTCAAAAAATTCTTAGATAAATTACTGGTTGATCAAAAATAAGAATTTTTCATCCAAGAGAGAGAGAGAGTCAGTCGAAGAGAAGGAGAGTGAGGCGCCCACCCCTTCCAATTGGCGCGTGCATCTCACGCACAATAAAATCGCGTGAAGGGTAACCGACAAGTCGACCCCACCAGTCTGCCAATTTGTTGATTTGCTTTGGTTTTTTTCTTTTAAAAAAAGTGACCGTTGCTTTTAAGAAAGAAAAGAAAATAATGTTTTCCCCTTTTAGCCTTTTGATGACCGTTCTTGTTTTTTTTTTTTTTTTTTTTTTCAATTTGACCATTACTCTAAAAAAAAATCAAATCTCATATTTATTAAATAACCCTCCAATCTCTATTTTTCTTCATTCTCTTCTCTAAAAATTCACTTTTTATTCTTTTTAAAAAATTCACTTTTCATTATCTCTTTTAAAAATTCACTCTTCATTCTCTTATACATTTTTTTTATCACAAATGGATGGAAATTCTGGTAATGATCAAAATTCTCAAAATCTTCTTATTTCAAAAATATTCAATATTCTCGGTTTTCCTCTACCCCCAATACCCACCAAACTTTCCCATCTATCCAAATTATTCGCACATTTTCAAACTTCTCCAACTATTAGGAATTCTTCGTAACCTCCTCGTGTTTCCAATGAATATTGGCAACCGATCAAAACCAATATTTCATGCATTTTCTCCATACAGTTTGTCGTCAAATGAATCAAGAAGAGCAAGTTTAGGAATGATGTCCTCAAACAAAGAACTAGAAGCGTCATTATCCATTCCAAAGACACAAATCGAGAGCAAAACAATTGATGTGGATGTGGAGATACTGGATAAATGTAAGTGGTGAGCTCAAATAAGTGTGATATTTAATATTGATTTTGTATTTTAACTTGTTGTAAATGTTGCACTTTTTATGGATATTTTGTATGTGATTTGGAAAAAATCTAGCTTGGGCCTCCGTTTGATGAGTAGGATATCTGCGCTTGATTGTGTGGTTTGATTTGCTTCCTTGAACCTGTTTAAGGACACGAAAACACCTTAATGAAAATGCAAGACTTGGCCTCGCGAAACCACTCTGACGTGAGAGTAAGTATCGTGTGAATCAAAAGAGAATTCAGAGCAAGTATCGTGTGTACCTTATTTTAGGCTCATAGAATCCTTGTGGGATTCCCTTCCATCGTTGCCTAGTAGATTTAAGAGGAAACTCCTAAATTATAGGCGTGATAAGCGGCTGACCGTGAGAATGTCGGAGTAGATAAGGTAAGTATTCTGCCCGGATAAAGAAACCTTTGACTTGTCTTGGAGAGCAAGTCTCTTAGATTCATGCTCGATACTTTCCCGGGCGAGCATGGCTCTACCCGGCTATATGATGCAAGCTTGATGATGATGTGTGCCTCCCGGGCATGGCCCCCTGGTCAAGTAGGCAAGGCCGATGCTCGACCAGGCTTGGACGGGAGTTATCTTACTTTCTGTTCGGGTACCCTGCTAGCTATGCTTGTTAGATTGGTAGGTCCCCCATTAATCGAACTCGTGAGTGGCATGTGATGGTCGTTCGTGTTTTGCTCGTGATCGAGTTTGGGTTGGGCACATCAGTATGTTTGATGATTACAGGTTTATGAGAGATCGATGGTGAAAAGGTGAAAAGAATACTAAGTTCAAAGAATAAATTTAGATATCATGGTACCGAATGGACATGTGTTATTCAGAATAACGGAGCTGGACAAAAAAAATATTGTCACGTGCAAAGGGAAACTGTAAAGCTGAATATTGTTACTTGGGGACATATAAGACATTGGACACTCGAAATATTTTCTTTTCTTTAATTCCTTTTGTTGTAAATATTGAGAAAGTCATTTTGTGGACTTTGTCAACAACTACCTAGGAGTGGGGTTAGGAATGGAGATTATGGCCTCGATAAAGGAGGAAAGACTTGGTAAGTAAGGTGGGGCTCAACTATATAAGGAGAAGTTAGTTTTAGAAGTTGGAGGCAAGTACAGATGTGGCGACCCGACCCGGGTCCGAGGTGGAACCGCGGGTCGGACCGCCCAAATAGGGGGAAACAAGAAACAACACAACATGCAAGGACTCAATTTAAGAAAACGACGTGACGCAACATTGAAGACGTAACACACCTCGACACTAAAAGGCCGGAATTTTAAAAACATTTCTTGATATAACAGTTAAACAATTAAACCAAGTCATCGGCGACACTATATGCCGGAACCCAAGCTAGCAGTTAAATGACAAGAAATAAATAAGAACTAATAGGATGCTCAGCGGAAGATTTTACGTAGTGAACTATCAACATGATAACCAAGCTCAGCTTACACAATGCCGACATCAAAAGGAATATAAATACTACAAGTGTTAAAACTACTAGTAGCTAATTAAAGGAGCAAGTACAAGTTTTATACATATTCCCAAGTATAGTCTAATGACTTGTTTTTAAAACACATCGTCCTTACAAAATACAAAAGAAATGAAGAGGACATCTAAACCACCTTTTCAACTGCAACGTCGGACCAAAAGATGAATAAAGAAAGCACGAACACTGCAAGCCTCAATGAGAAGGACCTGCTTTGCTAGGATCTAAAATAATAAAGGGGAATGTGTAAGTCATAAAGACTTGTAAGCTATCAATCATGCATGTCATGGCAATATGCAACATGCAAGGCAAGGTATCATCACATAAGCATAGAGATTATATATACAAGATGCACATTGTTTCACATAGGTGCTCATAAGTAAATCACACATGATAAGGATATATGGAGAATCGGTGCCGCTACGTAGTTCCTGCATACAAGCGTTATCTGGAATGTGAGGTGTCGGATGATTGTGAATACATCGACCTTCCGAGGAGATGCCCAGGATAGACACACCAATGCGCTCTAATGGTTACAACAAAGGGGCCAATAACAATTATGCCGGCTGGACTTATGCGAATGCCAAGTAGTGTTTACTTAACAAATTCTCAAGTAAAGAACGAGGTCAACAAGAGCGATCTTGTTCATGACAAGTAAGTATTCTCATCAATAATTCAAGTAGGATTGAGTTCAACAAGAGCGAACTCAACATGTCAAATAGGCACTCTATTATATGACATTTAAAATCAAGCATGGTAGTCAATACAATTCAAGAGTCTAGAATTAATATTCTTAGTGAAACGTATTTAGAACATCGTAGGGATTGATCATTGAGCCGGTATTGTTCAATGGTTCACTAAAATAGACCCGTTGAGTCGTCTCTATAAATTCATCCAATAGAGTTTAAACACTAAATGCATTCTAAACTTTTTTTTTTCTAAGTTCTCGTATAGGATAGACTAAGTCATTAATCAAAATAATAACCATAGCCAATAATTATTATCAATTCATAATTTATGGAACCTTAGAATCATAATTTCTAAAAATTGTCAAAAGTCAATGGTTCAAGAACAATAGTTATTCCAAATGAGACATAAAACACATTTAATTCTAGGTTTAGGACCAAAACAACAAGATGAGTATGTCACTCAAAATCCCATAATCTCAAATCATCATCAAACATAATATAGACATGGTAGGAGCATGAGAAACATGAAAAGGGGATATCATGATATTTCTAGCATACATTCTAAAGGGAATCAATAGCTTACCTTACACCAAGGAAAAAGATGAAATGAACAAAATCTAATCGGATAGAATCGTGCTCCTCGTCGATAGCTTCGATTTGGTGGTCTCGGATTGGCAATTGGAGTTCGGGAGCTCAAGATATAGGAGAAACACCTAGTAGTCTCACCTCACCATTCACACATATAAGCTTAGGAAGAGAGAGAGAAGAAAATGGCTGTAAATGGGGGGTTTATGGCTGATCACAAAGGAGGAAGGAGTATTTATATGACATACAAATATGGGTGGAAATCCATATGTCACAAGGAGGGTGAGTGGGAATCCACTTTTCATAAAGAGGATGAAAGGGATTAGGATTAGTTAACTTAGTTAGGGTTTAAAACAATGGATTAGGGTCACTAAGGATGGGGGGTTAATGGTTAAATAGGTCACCAAATTAGAACTGTAGAAAAATCCCGTAGGGTTGGTGCTGAGGCTGAGGCTGAGCGAGCGCTCAGTCCCTTTTCACTTCTTGGACTTGCTGGATTTTGTGCACTCACCCAAGCACTGGTTAAGCGAGCGCTCAGGGGTCTGGATGGTCAAAATGACTAGAAAACAAGTCCTAAATATGTCCAACTCAACCCCAAACCATATGGGATGTTTAACACACTCAAAACATGTCTAAAATAGGTTCGAACATCACCCGGAACAAGGAGAAATAAAGGGAAAAACTCGCGACGAACATCAAACGAATCAACAAAGAGTTAAAAAAAGATGCAACAAGCATGAATGAACATTATAAAACATGTTTAGGACTAGGATACATGGTCTAGGATTCAAGTTAACATCTCACGAGTCTCAAAGACACGAAAGGAGGCAAGGAAAGACAAACCGAGAGACCCTAAGAGTCAAAAGGTCAAATGAAGCAAGAAGGCTTCTGAACTCTCAACCAAGCATACAATGACCAAGATTGAAGTTATAGAACATGTTATAAAGGTACTAAGGCTCTAATAGGACTTAGTTAAGCACTAAGACGATACACGAAGCAAGTATAACAAAGCATGCAACATATATAAGGCATACAAGTAACTACGATCATGATTGACCTAATGCAAGCATGATATGAACAATATGGACTCTAAAACATGTTAAGACACATAATGAGCATATTAGACAAGTATAGAAGGCATGTTACACAAGTAGGTTTGGGTTCTCACAGTAGAACACACGGCTGATACACATAATCATACATACACATATACACTCGAAGATCTCTATAGCAGCTTGTTATTTTCTTTAATCAACAACACTTGCTGGGTTTATATTTTCTCTTGGGTTTTTTGTAAATAATCGTTAATTATGTTTAGTGGCTAGGTTTCTTTATTTCAATTAATGAGCCAGTGATTCCCTTTTTATTACTGCTGTGAGATCTAATTGTTTTTTTATTCTCAATTGGGTTCAAGTATTTATTCATTCTTTGTTTGTGTGTTGCAAAATTAATTGTGACTTAGGATTATTATGCTTAGTTAATGTTCATGGCTAGAATTTTAATTAACCTAATAGTTCGTAGCTAGTTGGAACCGTTAATCTGTAATTGTCATCGGGTTCTAACAAAGTAGCAAGTGACACATTGTGTAGGCATCACAAGCATATTCGGTCCGTATTGCGGGAATAAGTAATCTAAATTTAAAATGATATTGTTTCAATATGCACTGTTTAGAATTTGGTCTCTCTCTCTTAATGCTGTCAAAACTTTAAATCATACGAGTGTCTCGAGGGTTGTTTTTTTATTAGGGAAATAGTTAATGAGTTTCTTTTAACTATCGAGACAGTAATGAGAGATTGGGTGTTTGGCGGTTATCGACAACTATAACCGGTTTATTTGAAGCACATTGAGTCATTTTTTCATCTATGATCGGTATTAACTTTCGGGATTACATTAAGTTCATTGACTGGATTTTTCTCTAATTGAATTCAAATATCATTTTCTGTTTTGTTTACATGTAGTCATTTAAATTAAGCTTTTAGTTAATTCATTTTTACTCATTAGTTATATTATAAAAAAACTCAATCTTTGTTTCAATTGCTTTGATAAAATTCTTTTAAGAGTTAAATTTGATGTTCCCTGTAGATATGATCTCTACTACCATATACTCGTTATTTGGGAAATAAAAATTATTTTTGACAGTTTAACACCCGCTAGGCCGCTAGTAAGTCAACCCATTTAGTATGGTCAGTAGAAGAAGGACATTGCACTTATAATTGTAATGTGTACTGTTGGCCATGATTTTGTGGTGGGTAGCAATCAGACTGGCGCATCCTTCTTAAACGTGTAACAGATCATTACAATGATAATCTTTCAAGTAAATCAATGCCAATAAAAGTTCAGAAGGTGAGACCAAGTTAGATCAATAGAATTCGTCTGGTAATGAATCACTTCAACGCAATCTACAATAAACTTATTGGTAGCTCATCGAAGCAGTTGAATCACTTAAATTTGTGTTGTTTTAGTTTAAATTTGTTTGTTATTTTAAGAAGCGTTTGTTTGTTAGAATTATTTGTTATTTGTATGAAGTCTTTGTTTAATATGTAATATTTTAATGAAAATTATAAATTAATATCTTTGTTTTAAAAATTATTTGTAATATTTAATATTACATTTAAAATTATAAACGAATTAAATTATTTTATTTATAAATAATATTTAAAATTGCAATATATTCATTAAAATTAAAAACAAATTAATTTATTTATAAAACAATATACAAATTAATTAATTTGTTTGAAAAATATAAAAATAAAAAAGTAGTGTAAATAAAATAGATGATTTGGTAGTTGGACCCTTGTAAGAATCGGGAAGAATTAAAACCATTAAAAAAATAAATTTTTATAAAAGATAATTTTTAAAATACGTAAATGACAGTAAGACCGACTAAGAATTAAGTTAAGAATTATCCATATTGAAGATGTTCTCACATATACAATTGTACATACAAAGACAATTGAAGGACACCATGACATATCTTGTATATTTCCACTTGTGCACGAGAATGTGTATGGGCAAAAATTGTAGGGAAGTGACGCAAAAAATGAGAAATGAGCACTCTTGACCAACAGACTAAACAATCAGTCGACTAAGGGCGCCGCGCCACCAATGTATATTCTTACTCTTTCTTCCAATTGAAGAATATGTATTTTTCTCCCACTCTACATTTCTTACCTTATCCATGTATGAGAGAGCAACCACACAACTTCCAAAATAAGAAGTCACAATTTGGGGAGAGAGAGGAAGAAAGTGAGCGGCTGTCAGCCACTTGTGGTGTGTGTGGGGGGTGAAGGGTTTTGTATTTTATGTAAAATGGTGTTAAATTTAATATTTTTTATGTAAGAAGATGTGTAAGAAAATTATACAATAGAAAGATATATTCTTAAATGGATAAGAAGATAAAAATATATAAGTGACAGTGGGACTCAACTAAGAAAATATATAAGAATTTATCACATTGAAAATGCTCTAACAAACATATTGGCTGCCAATTAGACGATCACCAAGTGCAAACTTGCTGCAAGTATGATGACATTTGCTTGATTGATCGATGATCAATGACTACTAGTAGATACAAGTGATCAAATTTATCAAAACCAAGGTACCTGTTCTTTCAAGTCTATATATATTATAAGTGCAAAAGAAAAGGTTCGAGTGCGAACACTCCAAACTTTATCTTTAATTATTTCAACTCCAAGCCTTGTGTCAAGAAACTAGCATACTCTCCAGAAACGACTCCAAAATCATGTCAAAACTCAAAAGCATTGCACACGTTTGGTTTATGGAGGGATGCAAATATGCAATACTATAAGACAACCAAGATTCTTTCACAACATTTTAAGATAAACGAGACTCTCATCTAACATCACGTAATCATGTCAAGAGCATGGCAGATGTTTTATTTCAGAAAGGGGGATACGGCATTGTAAAATCAACTAGACTCTGCACTTAACTTTGTGAATACAAGAGGAATTAGCTCCTTGACTTGTCAGCCTCAAGCTACGGAAATTTGCAACCAAACTACGGAAGCATACCAGCACAAATAAGTGAGCCACACCAAAATCAAACCATACTTTGGCATAGTGCTTTAGGCCGACTTGATATGTATGGTAATGGAACAATAAACACAAGTTATTAGCTCTTGACGACTACGACTCAATGGGCCTCATGGTGGAGTCTATTTTAGATGTTTTAAGATTAAAAGGACAAGAAAAAAGAAAAGGGTACACCAAAAGCGAAATTGCATACTTTTAACTAATTTTACTTGTTAAGGTAAAATGCCTTTCCCAAGAGAAGGGAAAACGTAGTTCAATATATAAATAAAACATACAATAACAATAAACAAGATCAGATGTGCTTTAACTACTTAGAACTGCCCTTAAAAGTTCCCACCTCAACTGCATATACTAACCTCTCATTTTCAAAACTGCAATATTAGAGCAACCAAAGAGGCTAAAAAAGGAAAACTCCCCAAGTCTCATCTTTTCTTAAACCCATATTTCTTCCTTTCATAGAACAGATCTGTTTTTGCGCTCCCGAGATTCACAATCTTGGGACACCCATCACGGTCTTTTTCCTGCTGAGTGCACTCTTTGCAGTAATAGGCATCGGAAATTCCAACCCCACCACAAATAACACAACGGCCCTGGAAGGATCCGTAGTTGCATTCGTCACACACACGTACAAGAGTGCAAGGACGGACGTATGAATCACATATTACACATTTACCATCACATTTCTCACACAGCCTTCCTATAGCTATTCCTGGTTGCTTGCGGCACATGATTAAATCAGGATGATGTTTGGCCATTGTCTCTAAGGTGCTTCTTCAATCTCCTTCTGGAAGACATCAATCAAGATGGTTTCAGTCTTACGTACATTCAATTTTCAGCATTCTTTTATATCAAATTAAAAGAATGAAAACAAAAATTTACGCGTCAAACAACAATAGAATTCCAAAATAAAGGTACTGGTACTAGTCGCACCAGCTTACTCAGTTATTATCTGAATAGTTTGTGCAACGACCATAATCATGCTAAACAATTTAAACATTCCCATGCACACACATTAAATAACCTTAACACACACACACAAAAGAAGTTAATTGTATGAAAAATAATTTACATCCATCAACAATGGCATTGAAAGGTTTACTTAGTTGAGTAAACCTGAGATATTGAAGCTTTGCAACCAAAATATGGAGTGTTGACTATAGAATCGGGCAGGGGAACTATGAGAAGGATGGACTACAAGACAGCGAGCAGACACACATGTCATGATACAAAAGCAATTGAACCAAGGATTTGAGCACATTATCTTTTCACTAGCTATTATTGCTTCACACAAAATGATTTCAAACGTATATGTATTTTTGAATCGGAAGATAAGATTAAGCAAAATAAATCAATGAAACAAGCATTTGTCATAACTTATCCATTTATTTCAAGAATCTCAATCCTAGTGTTTTCTGGAAAAAAATGTATATTTACCAACGATAGATCAGATAAATAATTGCAAAGTCACAGACAGTGAGCATAACTCTGTCAAAATCTTGGATTACGAACATCACCAACCAAGTCCTCATCAGTCAATAAACAAGGATCAGAAAAAAGTTCCACCTTTCAAGCTTAATCTCTTGATGAATAACAAGCCTTTTATCTTTGCACAGGATACAAGTCCCTCCTTCCCACTTTTTGATATAACTTTTCAATCGAAAACAAGCATGCGAGGAGCAACAACATGGTCTGTTTTCAATAAGAAGTGCCACAACCATGGATACTTGATTGTACCAAATAAAACTAGAAGACTGGTTGCATTGTAACGTCCCAAGGCCCCTATATACACAAAATGATTAAATAGCAATGCTAGTGATCCTGACTTCCATCCTTGGTCTAAGGCTAGTGATAAGTTACATCACATGGGGGGCCACACACTAACCAATTAGATGCGTTACCATGTAGATTGGGATGAAAATTTGGTAGAGAAAGTTTGGGATATCCAGAACCTTGATTAGATCATTTATAAAAAGCTAACGTATTTGAAACCTTGAGGATTCTAGTCAAACTTTTTGCAATTCAGCAAGAGAAACACATATCAATGATGAACTAGCAAATAAATAGAAGAATATTATCAGTCTCCTAATCTCATAATTTGGAAAAAGTAAGTAGTGGAAGCTAAAACGCTCTAGTATACTATAATGCACCTCCATTGGAATACCAAACATCATTAGATATAAGTGCAAAAACAGATGCCGTGGTAGGTCTCCCATAGGCCATAGCAACAACCCAAAATTATATCTCTATCAGGTCCTCTGAAAGGGTACACAACAATGATGAGTTTTATCAAACCTAACCTACTTTTTTTTTTATAGCTAAGTGTGACCCTTGTTGATATGGGGATTGGAACCAAGGACCTCAAGGTCATTGCCTGAGTGCCCTTGCCATCTCTCCCACCTCTTGGGGTCAAACCTATCCTACTTCAGTTCTTTGAAAACTAGTAAAGCTCATCAACTGTTAGCAACAAGAATGCAAAAATGTGAAAACTAGCTTAAGAAATAAACTTGGTAGTTTGATAAAAAACCGCTTGTCCATAGGAAATAGCAATGCCATTTGGCCAACTGAGAATATGCCTGGGAAGTATACAAGCTTGGTCCCAACACCTTAAATAGGTCTGATCAGAGTTTTAAACAGCCCCAGTGATGATAAAAATAAAACAGGGCTAATATCCTCTACGAGTCATTTTGATAGCCATGGTTCATGGATCAAACCAATTGCTGCGTAAAGTCCTTTTTAATTCTACAGGTAGCATCACATTAGAAATGGAACCTGGACATGATTGTCACTGCAATGCATATTACCAAGAACATCAATCTGATACCCCACAAGCCCAATGACAACTGGAACCTGAGATTAACATCCTCTATTGAGTCTATTCTCAATTCTGTACCTACTTCCCACATGGTCACAATCTAGCTTCCCACCTATAATTACAACAATCACAACAAGGACATCCTCGAGGTTTGCACCCAAAAAAGGTTGATATCTTAGTCTTGCACCTAATATCATAACCAAATATATTTCCTATAATATATACATCCTATAATCCTATAATATATCACCAAGTTTTTGCCTACAGGAATTAATAACCTGAGTCCTGTAACTAAAATAGGTCTTATCTAGGTCAATCTTAATATAATAACAATAAGCCTAGCAGGTATAGTCAAATATTATTCCTCTTTTCTGTAAACCAATATGAATTCATACTACTACCATCCCTAAACCAGTGTCACGAATTCTTAAAAGATTCTGCTTAATCTAGAATTTATACTCATTTAACAACTAATATAAACTCTATAATCGTATTTTTTTAAAACGTAGATAGTAAATTATTTACAGTCACATAAGCACACATGCACACGTCCATGTATCCGTGTATGTGAGTTAGATTGCATCTATTACTTCAGCTATTAAACGAGGTTTCAAATTTGAGCAAATAATTCCTAAAACTAATGAGAATAAATTGACAAGATTTTTCTCGCAGAAGATTAACGACATAGGAGAGTATTGTCTAGGTCAGTCCAATACGTAAGATCTGAGAAAACAAGTGAAACCCTAGGATGAAGCAGACAGAAAAACGTGTAAGAGATATATAGCTACTGAATCGAAGACGCAGCCGATATGTAAATGTGTGTGCACGCATTCGGTTGGTCTTACCTTCGCCGGCTCTGCGATTCCGATTTTACAACGGTGAAGAAGATGTCAGAGGGCAGTGCTAGTAGCAGACAGAAGACTGAACTGAACTTCTTAACAAAAACGAAGCCTAGAAGCTCAATTAGCTCCCTTAACTACCATTGTTTGGATTGGATTACACAAATAAGGCAAAGCAATAGTTCCTACTTCCTAGTCCATCCGGAAGGAGTCGGCTAATTTAGGCCAAAATATGAAAATCACCCCAAAGTATCCACCCAATCCCATAATGCCCCCCAATGTTAAATTTTTCCCAAGTTCATGCCTGATGTTTTCATTTGTCCCATAATGCCTCCTTCCATCACTTGCCGTTTACAAAGGTACGTTAAGTGGCACATGTTCATACACGTGTTGGATAATATTGTCTTTTTCAACCTAATTATATACGAATCTGAAGCTTGTGAAACCTTCAATATCACTTCTTCTTCTACCTCGTCTCTCTCTCTCTCTCTCTCTCTGTGTACAAGAAAAATCCAGAAAGAAGCCATGTCAATCGCGAGCTGCTATTGTGGTCAATGTAGTGTGCTCAAGACGGTATGGACTGCTACAAATCCTGGTCGAAGATTTTTTGGCTGCCCAAACTATGGCTATGTAAGTGTTTAACATTATTTTAGGGTTTATAAATGGACGACCCGATGAGTGATTCATCTTAGGTTTTGTTTTTTTCTTTTCTGGGTGAGGGCAAAAAAAGCCCTGGTTAAATGAATACACCTTCTTTCTTCTCTTTTCTAATTTTAATGAGTTACAGGACGGATGTCGTTACTTTGCTTGGTACGATCCCCCAATGTGCCCTCGATCGATAGTTGTTATTCCAGGTCTTCTACAATCTATCAATGAACATAAAGAAGTGATTACCCAACTGAAAATCAATCGTGCTAGAGAATGGAAATTTTTCATGTGTCTACTGGTTGGGTGTTTAGTTCTCATTGTGTTGTTGTTGTTTCTTCTTCTTATTGTCTAAATGAAGGAATTCAGTTGGCCTTTGTTTTTGGTTAATATTAGTGAGGGCAAAAAAAAGTTGTGATTGCCCTCTGTTTTTGTTTAAGATTAGTGAGGGCAAAAAAAGTTGTGATTGCCCTCTGTTTTTGTTTATGATTAGTGAGGGATTTATGAAATGTAAGTTCATTAGGGAAGTAATGTTATGTAATAGGATCTATGTACTCTGTTTATAGCTATGAAAGTTTATGAGAATGTCAATGATAATGCTCTGTTTATGAAAAAGTTGTGATTGCCCTAAGAGTTTTGATGACAGGAACCATCCATCAGTTGTCATGGAAAATGTGAATATGGGAAGACAGGAACCTTCATCAATTAAGATTGTTTGCACCCATCATTCCATCCAACTTGAAACTTATAAACATTTAAAACAAAGACACTAGCGGCTACTAAAGGGCGAGACTTTGCAAGCGCATGTGCATGAATAACAAAGACATTAACTGGCTACTAAAGGATCTATGTAATCTGTTTATGGCTATGAAAGTTTATGAGAATGTCAATGATAATGCTCAGTTAAGACAAACTTGGTGAATTGATGTACAAATTTGGTCAATGATAATGTTCTGTTAATGCTTCTAGTTTTCATTCTGATGTAGCCAGTTTACCTAAGAGTTTTGATGACAGGAACCATCCATCAGTTGGCATGGCACTAACCATCCATCAGTTTTCATTCTGATGCACCCATCATTCCATCCAACTTGAAACTTATAAACATTTAAAACAAAGACACTAACTACAGAGTACATAACAACATAAAGTTATGTAAATTGTCATTCATTGCATTCACAACTTGAAAATAGTTGGTAATACATAAACATTGTGAACTAGACCAAAAGAGCTATACCAATGTAAGAGTTGGTCCTTTTAAAGGACATTTACATTCACATATCTATAGTTTGAAGATGACCAAAAGGTATTACCAAATACCAACCTGTGCAAAAGAATTATACCAACATGTTTCAATGACCAAAAGAGCTATACCAACTTTACAAATACAAACATCTATTAATCCAGTTCATCCCCATATCCATCACACTTTTTATCATCCTTGGTATTCTTTAAATTCCTTGCAGCTTCCAAGCTTCCAAGAGTTACACATCTATGCCCCCTCCAAGTGAAGTTTGCAGCAGGAATTGAAGTGGCACCAATAGTTGTTGCATCTTGGGATGAAGCTGTAGGTTTTACCGCTGGAGCGCTTTTACGGAAAAATAATTGGATATCAATTATAACATAGGATGGCATTCAAACATATTGGGATGTTTAAATTAACACTTACCAAGTTTCTCATTGCAGAATCATGAGACAGTGTTCTTGGTTGACCATGGGAAAAAGCAATTGGAGTCCCTACTGGCCCTCTCATTGCACTTTTTTTTTGTTCTTCCTGGACTTGTGACAATTTTCTACCAGAGTAATATTATAGATGTTAGTATGCAAGTATAATATTGGTAGAATACAATATAATGAATTTATAGTGTTAAAGTTTTATTACTCTTACAGGTACTGGAATTGTTGCATCTTGGGATGAAGCTGTAGGTTTTACTAGTGGAGCAATTTTTACCTGGAAAAATAATTGGATATCAATTATAACATAAGATGGCATTCAAACATATTGGGTTGTTTAAATTAACACTTACCAAGTTTCTCATTGCAGAATCTTGAGACAGTGTTCTTGGTTGACCATAGGAAAAAGCATTTGGAGTCCCAACTGGCCCTCTCATTGTATTTTTTTTTTTTGTTCTTCTGGACTTGTGACAATTTTCTACGAGTAATATTATAGATGTTAGTATGCAAGTTATAATATTGGTATAATACTGATATAATGAATTTATAGAGTTAAAGTTTTATTACTCTTACAGTCGGAATTGTTGCATCTTGGGATGAAGCTGTAGGTTTTACCAGTGGAGCAGTTTTTACCTGGAAAAATAATTGGATATCAATTATAACATAAGATGACATTCAAACATATTGGGCTGTTTAAATTAACACTTACCAAGTTTCTCATTGCAGAATCTTGAGACAGTGTTCTTGGTTGACCATAGGAAAAAGCATTTGGAGTCCCTACTGGCCCTCTCATTGCACTTTTTTTTGTTCTTCCTGGACTTGTGACAATTTTCTACCAGAGTAATATTATAGATGTTAGTATGCAAGTATAATAGTCTGTGATCTGTTTGAATTTTGAAAGTAAATATAGTACATGCATTGTACTTCCAAAGGCATCTTTTGATCTTGTTCGATTGAATCACCATTCAAATCATCCCTCTGACTTGAATTCATAGGCACCTGGAAATACAAAGTGTATGTATATCTTAAATAATTTCAAAAGTAACAATCTCAATCATTATGTATTAACTTGAATGCCCTAAAATCAATATAGTACCTGCATTGTACTTCCAGCATCTTTTGATCCTGTTGGTCTGATTGAATCACCATTCAAATCATCCCTCTGACTTGAATTCATAGGCACCTAGAAATACAAAGTGTATGTATATCTTAAATAATTTCAAAAGTAACAATCTCAATCATTATGTATTAACTTGAATGCCCTAAAAGCAATATAGTACTTGCATTGTACTTCCAGCTTCCAATGTCTCTGTTCTTGCATTTTGTTGGGCCTTCTTTGTTCCTTCTTCAGTTGGTGGTGGTTTTTTAGGACAAGTTCTAGCATTATGATACTCTTCACCACAAATTTTACACCTCACAGTATTTTGGTACTTTCTCAATTTGTTTGGTTTGCCTTTACTCTCATCAAGCTTCCTGATTCTTCTCTTTTTAGGCCTCCCAGGCATCTTTTTAACAAATGGGGGGTACAATTCTAACCCAGTCTTGGGCCATAAGTCCCTTCCATTCAAAGGATAAATTATGTGCTCATAGGATTTCATGTAAGTATCCTTTCTATACTAATCAACCACATATTCTTCAGGATTAAGTTGGTTTGAATTTAGGGCAGAAATTGCATGTGGACATGGAATGCCTGACAATTGCCACTTTCTACAAGAACACAACTGAGTATTCAAATCTACATCAAACTGGTCACCATACATTCCCCTCACTTGGTACTTTCTAACCCCTGCCCAAACTGTAATAAACCCATGTGATTCTCCTTTATACTTGTCTAACTTAATGTTTATTCTTGGACAGATTATCCCTTCATATCCCCTCATCTTTTCCCTACACTTTTGCAACCTTGACATCATGTACATTCTAATCCACTCAAGCAAATCCAAAATAGGTTTAGACCTTGCTTTTAGAATACATGAATTAAAAGTCTCACACAAATTATTCAATAACATATCACAACAATGATCAGTTAAAAAAAGCTCTACTCCAGTGTGCAGGTGTTCTGGCAGCTAACCAATCATAAGCCATTACACTCAATGTCTTCATCTTCTCCATCTCAAGGTTGAATTTTTCAACATAAGAGGCTTTAGCACATGCATATAGTTGTTTTTTCAAGACATTACCCCTAAACTTCAACTTGAAATTATCATGAAGATGTTTAACACAAAATCGATCATGCATTAGGACAAGGGCCTCTAGGCTAGGAACAAGGCCCTTTTGTTTGTCAGACATAAAAGTCCAGTGGTATGAATTGACACATTCTATATCTAACAATAACAACTCCAAGAACCATGTCCATGACTCTCTATTTTCTCCCTCAACAACTGCATAAGCCAAAGGCCACATCCCATTGTTTGCATCAACCCCAACAGCTGAAAGAATCATCCCTTTCACTGGTCCCTTCAAAAAGCAACCATCTAACCCAACAACCTTTCTACATCCTTTTAAGAAACCTCTTTTCAAACCCCCAAGGCATATATACATTCTCTTAAACATAGGTTTCCCATTGTCATGATCACAAAGAATTTCAACAGTTGTTCCTGGATTTGATCTAATCAGTTCTTGCTTATAATCCCATAATGCTATGTATTGTTCATCAGCACACTCTACAGCATTATTTTTTGCAACCAATAAGGCTCTATAAGCACTACTTCTTGATATCTGAATCTGAAGTTCCTTCCCAACAGTGTGAAAGAAAGAATCTGATGGCCATGTAGGGTTTAGTTTAAATTTTTCAGTGTATTTATTCCCAATCCACCTAGAGTTTACAATTTTACTCTTTATCTCCTTACCACAAGTGTGATTATCAACAAATGTTCTGATTCTAAATGCATTACCCTCACTAGAAAGCTGTGAAGCATAAATATACCAAGGACAACCTTCCTTACACTTAGCACTTACCTTTAATCTCTCATTCTTGACAAATCTTATCCCCTTCCCAATTTTTATTGAGTAAGCTCTCACAGCATCTCTGAATTCCTTACTATCTGTAAACTCCATTCCCAACTCAAACTTAGGGTCACCCATTTCTGTTGCAGGATGAAATCTCTTGAATTTTGGGGTGTTTTTCCTTCCCATACACTGTCTTGGGTCATCTTCCTCCAAATCCTCAGACCCATCAAGGCTTTCAAAGTCATCAGATTCAATTTCATATTCTGATTCCACATTATAATCATCCCCATTGTCATGAATTACTAAAGCTTGTGACATTTTTATGTATACACCTTTTTTCTTGCCTTTACCTTTATCACATATTGTCTTCCCTTTCCTTTTTTCTTTTGCCTTTTGTTTCTCCTTTTCTCTATCAGACACACACCACTCTTTATCATTAACATCATCATCACTCTCCCCATATGCACTGCCACTATATCCTGAACTCTTATCATCCTCTATGCCATCTTGCTTCTCAGTTTCACTATCTACCTCAGTTTCACTACCTACAATATCAACTCTCTCAGTTTGATTTTGAACCCCCTGATATTCTTCATTGTGCTTGCAATAGATATCAACTATCCTATTGTTAGGATCAATATCTTCTAACATTTTTTAACTGCCTCATCAGTGGACATCAACACCAACCCTGTACTCATTTGTCTGTTGGGTAAGAGATAGTAGTAGCTAGCATAATCTTTATACCCAAATCCTTTATAAAAACTATTCATAATGGTCATTGACATATTATTCTTGGCTACTCTACCCATTGTTTCCATTTCACCACCCAAATACACAGTTCTAGGGTGGTAAGTAAACTCACCACCATGATGAATTCTAGGGTGGTAAGTAAACTCTACTCATTGTTTCCATTTCACCACCATGATGAATTCTAGGAACAACATAATCTGCATCTAAATCTGGAAAAGAACATAACAACAAAGGAAACAAAAAAAATGCATTAAAAAAGCCTACCAAGACATGCATAAATCAAAAGAAACATAAGTCACACACAGAGGGACCATTCACACTTTCTACAGAACAACAAAATAAACAAAAATGCATTAAGAAAGGGGACCATTCCTATAAAGTCACACACAGAGGGACCATTCCTATAAACCACAAGGGGACCATCAGCATAAATCACATGGGAATCATTCCTATAAAGTCACATATAACACTAAAAATCAGATGAAGCCAAAACATCATTAAATAACAGTATAAAATCATGCATAAAGTCAATAAAAAATTATATTTTCTAAGTCAATAACTCACATAGATCAGTACGAAGAAAAAGAATAAAAAACAGAGACATCAAAAAGAATAAAAAAGGAATGAACCAAGAATGAAAACAAAATATAAAACTTACAGTGGAAAGCTTGTGTATCGTTGTCCTCTATCCCTGATATTCCTTCGACACTCATTGTTACCTTCAATCCGCGATATTCCTTCAATCTCTCACAACACTCGAATTTAGATTACAACCCTAACCCTAAATTTAGCTCTCAACAATCGCTCAATCAGTCGCTCGAATTTTAGGGTTTTTTTGACAGAGTATTTTAAATCGATTGTTTCTCTGTTTACGGTATTATTTCAGTTCAATTAGGTTGGAAAAGAAAATATTATCCAGCACGTGTATGAACATGTGTCACTTAACGTACCTTTGTAAACGACAAGTGACGGAAGGGGGCACTATGGGACAAATGAAAACACCAGGCATGAACTTGGGAAAAATTTAACATTGGGGGGCATTATGGGATTGGGTGGATACTTTGGGGTGATTTTCATATTTTGGCCGCTAATTTATTTACGAGATGTAAGCGTCACTCCATCACGAATCAGCTCACCCTTGTTAGTGACCAGTGAGTAAAAGGGCCTCGTCTTATATAAGTTATTAGAAAAAATACCATAAAGTCCTACTAAAAAATTATCACATCTAAAAAGTCTTAAAAATAATTTAAAACAATTCAAAAATTAACGTTTCTAGTAACGATGTTAGAATAAAGCTTTATTTGGATGAATTCTTATTTTCTTTTTAATAATGGTAATGATAATAAGATTGTATTGTATATAATGAAAATAGTAAATGGTAATAATAATAATAATAATAATAATAATAATAATAATAATAATAATAATAATATAGTGTAATTATTACTCCCTCCGTCCCCAGATTATTGTCCAGTTTTCTTTTTTCGTTCGTCCCAAAATAACTATCTTGTTTGAAACTTTTTTTAGGACAACATTTTTACCACTTTACCCTTATATTTTCATCATACTTTAATTATGGGTCACATATACATGAGCTTTAAAATAAACTACGCATCAAACTAATATTAATAATTCAGTCAAATGTGCTTTCTTAAATCGTGTGTCTAGTCCACCAAGATGATAATTTATGGACGGAGAGATTATTATTTTAAACTCCATCTTTTCCTAAATTACTGTCTGGTTGGTTTTTTAAATTGAATTTGATATTTTTCAAATTGGAAATTTAACATATATTTTTTAAAATTCATAAAATACGTAATTTTTAGGACAATAATTTAGGAAATACGGGAGTAATTTATGACAATATTATTATTATTGAATAATAATACCAGAAGTCTATAAAAATCATATCCAAAAGAGAAAAAAAAATTCTTCTATTCATAAAATCTAACTCAAATATTTTCATTTATATATTAAATTCAAAAAACTTAACTTTTTTATACCTTTATGAAATAGTAGTAGTAATTGTAGTAGTAGTAGTAGTGATTGTCAAAATAATAATAATAATAAAAATATTGATGTTGCTGCTATTATTATTGTTATTGTTGTTGTTGTTGTTATTATTGTTGTTGTTATTATTATTATTATTATTATTATTATTATTATTATTATTATTATTATTATTATATAAAATACAATTTATCACATGTACCTTCATTGAAAAGAAATATAAAATTCCAAGCTTTTATTCTAACAACGTTAGCATAAACGTGAAGTTTTGGCCTTTTTAGTATTAAAAGTCTAACTTTGGGACTTTTTTGATAGAATAATTATTTTTGTGATTTTTTGGATATGAGATTTTTTAATATGACTTTTTGGTATTTTTCCCTAAATTATTCATAAGATTGTTTTTGCTAAGTTTGTTCCTTTAGTTATTTATTTTTTGAGAATTACTCTTTCACGCTCATTTGTTCGTTTGATCTATTTTCCATTTTTTAGTCGCCACAAAATTTTTGGATACCTACAAGTTCAATGCACATTAAATATTTACTTTTTCATTATACTTCTAACAAAGTCGAGCATTTATGAAATAAATAATGCACATTAATTAATTAAATAAAAATATAGATGAAATTTCAAACAATCCATAATTGAAATATCTTCCTTAAAAAAATTCACTCTAAAAAAATATGTATTTAATTTTTATAACTTTTTAACTTTATTCTCCACATGAGTTATAAGCATCTTCTTGGCTATGCACACATATTTTTGTAATTATGATCAATTTTAAATATAATTATAAGATATATCAATTGTGGACTATTTGAGTGAAATGGAAGAACTATAATTAATTGAAGAAAATAATAAGCGAGGCATAGTAGAGAAATATTGTGCAATTAAATGAACAGGTAAGTACCCTTTACATGACTTAACTGTCCTTCTATATAAAATATATCTAAATAAATCTATCCTAAAAATATTATTTCACAATGGTTGTCTATAAATATTTATTGTGCATGTGCATAAATGATATTCTAAAATATTAATTAGATAATATATATGAAGAATATATTCATGGAAGGATAGCTATAAATGAGTTTATTTAATTCTTACTAGTATCTGTGCCCGTGTTATATGTACGGTGTCGGTATGAGATCGGTTCAATTAATGTATGAGATAATCAAATCTCATAACCCATAACTGAAGGTTTTATATGTAATTACGGAGGGATAATTCAAACAAAACTCATAAATGTGGTTCATATATGTAACTCACATAATTACTGATTAATCTGGACCGTCAGTTATGTTTGACATAATTCGATCAGGGTCACCAGTTAAACACTGAGCTCTTTTATAATATATATATATATATATATATATATTACTGTCATAATTTATTTTTTTCTACGCAACCATCTTCTAAACTTCTGATGTGTGAAGTCATTCAAATTATTAACTGATGTATATCATACACTAGCTATTTTATTATTTTATTATTTACTTTTTTCAAAATTAAAATATATATCTTTGAGTGCATTTATATTCAGTATTGTTATAACCAATCAAATGCCTTAAAATAAAAAAAATCATCTAACTTCAGAAATTACTTTACTTTTATAAACTCTTGGACATATATTACATGTGATAATAAAGTAGGATTATTGATTAGTGTTTTTCTTATGATTGATATCCGATTGAATTAACATTTTATTACTTATGTAAAAAATGATGAAAATGACTAAATAAATAAATAAATATGTGTATGTGTATGTAAAAGAAAAATAAAAAATATTATATGCATCATATGCATAATAATTTGATCAATTACAATAGCAATGGAATGTAAGTTAAGTGTTTGAAAATATATTTTTTTAAATAAGGGTACTAAAGTCATTTAATGAGGTTGAATAGTATTTGAGGAATAGTGACTAGTGAGCAATTACTATTAGGAAAGGGTAAGGGGCACTATATATCTAGTTCAATAAACTGGGGTATCTGGGGGAGGGGGAGAATTGAAAGAGATACTAAAACAATTCTTTATTCAATTTTAAAAATTTTAATCAAATAGTTAAATTTTAAAAATTAAAGTATAAAAATATCATTTTATTACTAATAAACTACTAAAAATGACGTTTGCTAAAAAAAATTGATTTTCAAAGTAGGACTCATTACCTGATACGAATGGAGTATTATGAGACTACTCTCGAACTTGGTTTTGATTTTCCAACTTCTTTCTTTTTGGTCCCACCGATCTATTTCTATTTCTCTCATATTTTTTGTTTTCAATCATCACAAAAAAAAAACAATATATATATATATATATAAAGTTGGTGAGGAGCATTATAATTATGTCACCTCACCACTTTTGGATAAATCTTTATTCTAAAGCATCCATTTGGAAGCTTTAAAAACTTTTGGTTTTCTAGTCATTAGCTAATAATAATACATAATAATAATCAATATGATCAGGGGTATTAGTATTAGTATATATAATTTATTCTATTATCAATAGTAGAATACATATATTTAAAAAAATTTACAATTAACATTACTTCTAACTAATGTAGGATAAAACTCTTTAAAGTGAGATATTACTTCTAATGACTCATTTTTTAACATCACACTTTAAGTCTCGATATCTTATTCATCCAAAACTTGATTTTGACAAATAAATATATCATTTCGATATTCTTACCGAGTAGAACGCATTTGCACAATTACTTTTGTCAACAAACAAATGACACGCAAAGAAATTTGTGCCTCAAGTTGCACAATTTCTTTCACTAAAAACGCTAATTTTTTTAATAAATATTATATTTTAAGTCTTGATATCATATTCATCTAAAACTCAATTTTGATAAATAAATATATCATTTCGATACTCTCACCGAGTAGAACACATTTACGCAATTATCTTCGTCAATAAACAAATGACATGTAAAGAAATTCGTGCCTCAAGTTGCACATTTTCTCTTACTAAAAACATTAATTTTTTTAGCAAGTACTTCATCCGTCCCTAAATAATTATCTTGCTTGACCCGGCACACAGTTTAAGAAAAAGTAATTGACTTGATTATTTATAATGGTTTAATGTGTAGTTTCCATTAATATCCATGTATATGTGGTCCATAATTAAAGTAGAGTGAAAAAGTAAGGGTAAAGTGGTAAAAGTGATGTTCTAAAAAGGTAAGTTTCAAAGTGGAAAATTATTTTGGGACGGACGAAAAAGGAAAGGAGGACGATAATTTAGGGACGGATGGAGTATTATACTTTAAGTCTTGATATCTTATTATCCCAAACTCGATTTTGACAAATAAATATATCATTTTGATGCTCTCACCGAGTAGAACATATTTGTGCAATTACATTCACCAACAAACAAATGACACGTAAAAAAATTCGTGTCTCAAGTTGCACAATTTCTTTCACTAAAAACATTATTTTTTTAACAATAGAAGAGATGTATCTCATATTGGTTAGAAATTGATGTTTGTTTTAAAAATACTATTGTTAAGTTCCAATAGAAGAAATACATCATATATTGGTTGGAAAGTGATGTTGATTTTTAAAGTCATTTGATAAAAGACTTACCATTATTACCAATAGAAGATGTATATCTCACATTGGTTAGAAAATAATGTTAAGTTTAAATTATTTTATATTATTACCAATAAAAGAGATGTATAACACATTGTTTAAAAAGAAAATGTTAGATTTTAAAGTCTTTAAACTAAATACTTTCACTTTAACAAGAGATGTATCTCACATGATTACAAAATATTCTACTATTATTACCAATAGAGGAGATATATCACACATTGGTTATAAATTGATGTTTGTATTAAAAATATTACTATTAATTACTAATTGAAAAAATGTATCATACATTGGTTAGAAAGTGATTTTGGTTTTCAAATTTTTTTGATAAAAGACTTCTACCATTATTACCAATAGAAGATGTGTATCTCACATTGGTTAAAAAATAATGTTGATTTTAAATTATTTTAGATTATATAAAAGACTTACTATTATTAGCAATAGAAAATATATATCACATAGTTGTTATAAATTGATGTTGGTTTTAAATTACAATATTATTACCAATAAAAGAGATCAACCTTACATTGGTTAAAAAGTGATGTTAATTTTAAAAGTCTTTAAATAAAAAGACTTCTACTTTTATCATCAATAAAAGAGAAGATAATGAATGTATCCCATTACATAGAAAGAGGTGTTGGTTTTATATTATTTTTTTTAGATAAAAAATGTCTATTACTATTATCAAATGATGAGATGTATTACACATTTGTTAGAGAGTGACGTAGGTATTAAAAGTATTTTTATAAAAGATTTAATACCAATTTAAAAAATATGTATTTCACATTAGTTAGAAAAGTGATATTGGTTTAAAATGTTTTTAGATAATGTACATCGCATTGGTTACAAAGATATCCACATTATTTAGAAATATATATTGGTTATAAAATTCATAGATAAACGAATTTTTATATTATTATCAATATAAGAGATGTATCACACATTGTTTACAAAGAGATATTGGTTTCAAAACTATTTAGATAAAATACTACTACTATTATTATTTTTATGTTATAACCAATAGAAGAGATGTATCCCACATTGTTTAGAAAGAGATGTTGATTTCAAATGTTTTTTATATAAAAGACTATTATTATTACTATAGAAGAATGTATCTCATATTTGTTAAAAATTAATGTCGATTTTAAATTATTTTAGATTATATAAAAGACTTACTATTATTAGCAATAGAAAATATACATCAATAAAGGAGAAGAGAATGAATGTATATCATTATATAGAAAGAGATGTTGGTTTTAGATATTTTTTTAGATAAAAAACTTCTATTACTATTATCAAATGATGAGATGTATTATACATTGGTTAGAGAGTGACGTAGGTATTAAAAGTCTTTTTATAAAAGACTTAATACCAATAAAAAAAATATGTATTTCACATTAGTTAGAAAAGTGATATTGGTTTAAAATGTTTTTAGATAATGTACATCGCATTGGTTACAAAGATATCCACATTATTTAGAAATATATATTGGTTATAAATTCATAGATAAACGAATTTTTATGTTATTATCAATATAAGAGATGTATCACACATTGTTTACAAAGAGATATTGGTTTCAAAACTATTTAGATAAAATACTACTACTATTATTATTTTTATGTTATAATCAATAGAAGAGATGTATCCCACATTGTTTAAAAAGAAATGTTGATTTCAAATGTTTTTATATAAAAGACTATTATTATTACTATAGAAGAATGTATCTCACATTTGTTAGAAATTAATGTTGGTTTTAAAAATACTATTATTACCAATAGAAAAGATGTATACTACATGGTTAGAAAGAGATGTCTGTTTTAAAAGTCTTTAGATAAAAGTCTTAAACTTTTATTACCAATAGAAATAGAAAAGAAGTATCTCACATTGTTAGAATATGAAAAAAGATGTATCTTACATTATTTAGAAAAAGATGTTAGTTTTAAAAGTTTTATAGTAAAGACTTTTATTCTTATTGTCAATAAAATATATATATATATATCTCACATTATTTAAAAATAAATGTTGGTTTAAAAAGTCTTTATATTAAAGAATTTTTTGTTACAAATAGAATAGATGTATATATCTCACATTGGTTACAAAGTATTATAATATTATTGGTTATAAATTAATATTGGTTTTAAAAATATTATTAGTACCAATAGAATAGATGTATCATATATTTGGTAGAGAGTAATGTTTGTTTTTAAAGTCTTTAGATATACGACTTCTACCATTATTATCAATAGAATATGTATATCTCACATTGGTTAAAAAGTGATGTTGATTTTAATTTTAGATAAAAGACTTTTATTATTATTACTAATAGAAGAGATATCATACATTTGTTAAAAAATGATATTGGTTTTAAAAATCTTTACATAAAAGACTTTTAACTTTATCATCAATATAATAGAAGAGTTTAAAAGTGACTTCTAATATTATTATCAAGTTAAATGTTAATTTTAAAAGTATTTAGATTAAAAAAATACTATTATAATTAATACAAAATATGTATCTTACGTTAGCTAGAAACTTATATTAATTTTAAAAGTATTTAGGTAAAAAAAATTATTTAATATTAATAACAATAGAAAAAAAAATTATAATCATGGAAGAGATTAATAATTTAATTATAATGTCTAAAAATTATATTATTATTACAAAAAAATAAATAAATAAATATATATATATATATATATATATATATATATATATATATATATATATATATATCTCATATTATAGACGTGAGAAACACGGGCTAAATAACTAGCATAATAACAAAAGTAATAATCTAATTTTGTACGATAATAAGTTACATGACACCAAAGGCGACCTCAAAAAAAGAAAAAAAAAACACCAAAAGGCTGTAGTGGTTTCCCCACTGCCTAAAGATCTTGAGGAAGAATATACAAGGTGGGCATAATATATATATATATATATATATATGACTCGTGATGTTTTATCCTTATTTTTTCTTTTTATTTATAATTGTTTTCACAATTTTTCTCTATGTCTTGTACTATTAATATAAAGAACCACGTTATATAATTAGATTCTGGTCAGCCAGAATCGCACAAGTCACTATTATTTTTTTCAACTATTTATTTGGTCATTTGAATGACCCATTTTGGTCGTTTAAATAACTCATTTTAGTAATTTTAACCACTCGTCTTGATCGTTCAAATGACTCACTCGATTGTTTATACAACTCATCTTTATATTTTGATCATTTAAACAACTTAGGTTAAACAACTCATTTTTATACATTGGTCGTTTAAACGATTCACTTGGTCGTTTAAACAACTTATTAAGAATATATTAGACATTTTCACATCGATAAATTACGGAAAAGTATGCTGGCTGAAAAATCTATAAAACAAATAAAAACTAGGGGAAAATTCTGGCCGGTCCCTTTTTTAAAGTTTCTAACCCCAAAAGTCCACCGTTTTTTTCAACCACAAAAGATTATTTTTCGAAATATTGTTCCAAAAATATTATCGTCTTCTTCAGTTAAGACGAAGGCAGAGAAGGAAGAGGAAGAAGAAAGATTACGACGGAGAAGATTGAAGAAGGTAGAGGACGTAAACTGGTTATTTATACTTTTGTACTGCGATTCATAAATTTCATTGCATTATTTTTACACCGCGATTCAAAAGTTTGATTCATGTAAAATTGTTGCGCTGCGATATATTTACACGTTTTACTGTAAAATTATTTTTTTTGCACTTTAGCAACCTTTTCAAATCGTGATTCATAAATCTTTGTACCACGATTCACAATTCAAAAGCTAGCATAGTTTTGCACCGCGATTCTTTTCTTAAAATTGTTGCACCACGATATATTTGCACTTTATACTGTAATTTATTGAAAATTAATTAATTTTTTGCACTTTAACAACATTTTCAAAAGTTGTACCGCAATTCAGAAATCTTTGCACCGCGATTCACAAATTCAAAAGTCAACATAGTTTTGAACCGCGATTCACAAATTCAAAAAGTTAGCATAATTTTGCACCGCGATTCTTTTCTTAAAATTGTTGCACCGCGATATATTTGCACTTTATATTGTAATTTATTGAAAATTAATTAATTTTTTGCACTTTAACAATATTTTTAAAAGTTGTACTGTGGTTCAAAAGTTTTATTCATGTAAAATTATTGTACCACGATTCATAAAGTTTAATTGTAATTTGCATACAGTTCATTAAGGATATCGTAGTCATTTGCCACTAAAAATGACTTTTTTTTACTAAAAATAAAAATAATGTACTATAACGATTAAAAGTATAAAAAATGTATCGACCCACAATTTTTTTCTAAAAACTATGCAATCAACAAAAGTATCCAATCAATCTGATCGTGAGAATAACATTGAAAGTTACAATCGGCCTGTAATAGTACAACCCGCAAACAATAAGTACTTTGGTCAAGGGCCTCAACCTCAAGTCATATTTGGAGCCTTCGTATTGCTTTTCCTTTTCTAATGGTTTTTTTTCTTTTTCTTTTTCCCCTCCTCAGACTTTGTACAAACATTTTCAAAATATAAAACAAATTTAATAGCCACTTTGTGTTTTCATTTTCATTCAAAAACCACAAGAACAACTTGCTAATTTAGGATTTTGTGAATAAACAAGCCTCAGACCCCCAGTCGGTTGGTAGAGTAGAATGGGACGATCACTTGACAAAAGAGGTTTCTAGTTCAAGTAATCAAGTCTAAGTCCAGGATAGCTACTTACATCTACCAGGAAAAAGAAACATTCTGTTCAGGAAAGATGAACTGCTTCCTAAAAGTAAGACCATGAATCTCTTCCAATTGGTTGGTACAGTGGCGTGTGGTACGACATGAATCATAAACGAGAGTCGCCAGTACCCGAATGGCTAGTTCAACTTTTTACAAATTATTGTATCCAATGGAAAACGGCTGCTTATCAATTTAAATGAACGAAATTGGGCATTATTATTCATAAATTACAGTATCGCCAAGCAATTCTTATGGTTATGTACAGTTTACTAGCAATCTACTTCCACTTTATGGTATTGAGTTCACTACTATTCATATTTAAATAAGGCCACACAAGCGGGGCCGAGAACAGATTTGTCTTCCATTGGACTTCACCAGAGCCATCATTCCAGCAGTGGCACCAGCACATATCACAGAAGACACGTAACTCTGCGTACGCTGTCCGGCTACATATGAAACACAGCAGAACTATAGTTACCAAACATGAAATAGGATGGTCTGCTCAACGAAAGCACTGGCAAGTTGCAACCAGTATGTTTCTTTTTCATTTCTTCATGATCATCTTTTTCTTTTTCCTCTTTTTATGGTTCTGGTTTTGGTTTTGTGGGGGACGGGAGGATTGGTGACTCAGAAATATAGTAAGAGGTAGCACTTGCTGCACCCAACATGGGCATTGTCATAGAAGCACCCTACACTATTGGGAGGGCTTAGATGGTCATGAATACACAGGGAACTGGGTCCACTTTCACTTAGGCGATAGTGCATGAAGCCAGAGGGTAAAGAATGGCCCAGACCAGTAACCTCCCTGCCACCACACCCATTTGTGAGACCTCCAACTAGAAATGCAAAGCATGATTGGTTTTACATTATTGTTTTATTTTCTAATTATTTAAGCCTACAAAAACATTTGAAGAGCTTTCAATCATGAAGTTTAACATAGGTTTTGTTTCCCAAGTGTAATCCATGAATCAAACTTAAAGTTAACACCCATTAGTGTTGCAACATGAAACTTGATGTAGGTCTAGAAATTACATGGAAGTAATCAATACCTTGGTTAAGGGTGATCGATGTCATTGTCAATCCTCCAATCAACAAAGCAGATGCAACTGGAAGATACTGCAATATTTAAGTTGATTGCTATCAACAAAGCAGGTTGTATGAGACAGCAGGCAAGTCACATTCTTTAAAATTTAAGGCAGCAAAAAAGCATGAACATAACTAAGTACATCAAAACCCCCGTTTTAGCCATATCCTGATTATTGAAGCCGTGAAAACCCTTCGAACGATTTCTAAAATCTTCAGTCATTTAACACAGAATCTTTGAACTTACAGTGAGTGTTTCAAATCTGTTTAACTGGAAAGGGGACAGACTGTTTTTGTTGACGGTATAGTTGCCACTGATAAGATCTATTGCATCCTGAGAACCCATGAATCATATGTTAGTTGAAAAACACAGCACACCTTAAGCTATGGTTATCAAAGTTCATAAAAAATAAGCTTGCCTGCCGATCACCATCTTGAAAATTATTTAAATAATATCTTGAAATGGCACTCATCCCGTCTTTAATTAGTCCTGCCATAGTTTGTTTTCCGTATCTGCAATATTGCATCCAAGGTAAACGTCACAGAAAGTCATAAATATTGGTAAACAAACTGGGTCGAACTATGAGTGTTCGTTGGCTCTTATACTTTTAGGCTCAAGTGGAGCTCAACTTTACTTGAGCCAAGAAACCTATGTTCCAGTTACTTCACAAAACAAGCTATATATGAGCTGAGCTTGAGTTTTAGTCGAGCCTAAGTACAATATACCATAAGTCACATAAAATATAGAAAAATTGTACCCCATATATATTGTAATTACTAAAAGTTGAGGGACCAAACTATTATTTCATTGTTTATGGAATTGATTATCCCATGTAAATTTACTTATTTATCCTTTATTAATGGTGAGTAGATTATTAAATGTAGGGCTATTTATGTCTCTACATATTTTTTTACTAATAACAAATTTACTTGTTTGACCTTAAATCAATTGTGTGTGTTTATTAGGTATAGGGTTGTTTTTCTCCATCTATTAATTTCTAAGAAACAACCTTCACTTTTATAGGTAGAGAGATTACTAAGTTTATCCAAGCTGGCTCCTTCATACCTCGAGGCTAAAATCATGTTCAAGCTTGAGCTTTAGTCAAGCCCAAGTCAATATATACCATAAATCATAAAAGATACACACAAAATTATATATATAAATAAATATATATATATATATTTGTGACAACTGAGCTTATTTGAGCTGACCCGAGCTCGGATTCTTTGTCTCACGAGGCTAAAATCATGTTAAAGCTCAACTCAAACCCAACATGAGTCAAGATTGAACCAGCTCAGTTGCTAAACAGCCTAGATATATTTAAGCTAGATTCCTGGATCTAGGAATTACCTTACTAGGTCCCCTTTTAATGCATGGGTTCCAGAATACTCTAAACTTATTTCATCACCTTGCTCCACCCACACTATGAAAAATGGCATAAAAATGATAGTAATCAGAAATATATCAATCAATTTAGCAACAAATTATGCACTCAAGAATGCTATGTCCATACAATTCTTGTAAACTTCAAAATCTTCACATGAGGTAGAAATGGATTCCGTGGCTGAAAGTTCCCCAACCCTCTGCAGTTGTGAATCCAAAGATATCCGTCCAAGATAGCTCTGCAAAAAGGAAAGTGAGCTCCTTTATGCTATTTTCTGATAGAAAAAGAATTAGGTAGAATTTAAAAGGGATGAGAGCTCTAGCTCAACTGGTACTGCCCACTTCTCCTAACGGAGAGGTCGAGTGTTCAAGTCTCACTAGAGACACCCTGGACTTTACAACTCTCAATAGAGAGGTCGGACGTTCAAGCCTCTTCAGAGGCACACCGTTGTTGTTCAAGCCTTACCCAAAGGCCTCATTTAGCTACTCATTTATCTTAATGGAGAGATCAAGTATTCAAGTCCTACCAGAGGCACCCTGGTACTTCACTACTCTCAACCGAGAGGTCGGGTGTTTTTAAAGTAGTTAAAAATTCACAATTTGTTTCCTATGCTTTGTGAAATTCAAGTATACCATCGGTAAGAATCCTCAAACCTGGGTAACATTTGTTCGATCAAGGCAATCAATGCAGTTTGACCTAATAATTCCTTTCTGCTCGGCTAGAATATCTCCTTCTGTGTTTAGGAAGAAGTATCTGCTCAGCTGGAACAGTAAATGTTAAAAACAGTATTATGGAATACCAGTATAGCTCCATCCAAGGAAACTATTTCAGAAGAGGAGTTTTTTAAAAATTAACTGTAGTCTATTTTCGCTCATTACCCTTGCTTCTCAAAGTCTTCTGAGATTTGGTCGTAGAGAAGTTGTAAGTTGTCAAAGTTTGACTTGCCGCAGTGTTGATGGAAGTCAAATGAAACATATCTGCATCATTAGCAACAAACATTAAAACAATACAACACTGTTTAAGGATTAAGGAAACAAGCAACGGTTGATAAAGCCCAAATACTAGCAGGCATGAGAGGTTCAACCCAGTTTCAATTTTGGAAGTTTAGGCAACTATTAGGATTGACATATCCTTTTCTATTGTAACACTCTGTAGGGACGAATTTCATCCAGTTTTTTATGGTGTCAGACCGTTATCTAATCTATAGTAACATTCTCAAATAAAGAATAATTGTGAAGTGCTCGTAAATGTGAGTAGAGGTTTCTTTCATCGATTCTTCCATGTTTTTTTACTTTTGAATGCTGAATACAATAAGCTAAGTGGATACATAATTAGAATAAAAATTCACCTAGCAACTCGCAGCTTTTGCATTTCAGCAGCAAATGCCATACTTATAACACCCTCATTACCATGCTACAAAGTAAGAAACAAGCAATGAGATTTTTTGTAAATATGAGGAGGATATAAAATAGTAAAGCTTGCTAAAGAAACAATGAACTTGTTTACATGATTCTTGATTTGAAATTCAGTCAGAAACCAGCTGAGTATGAACCTTGACTGAGGTGCACAATGATATGGAATTCGACTTGAAAGTTGTAAAAGAAATTCGCTACCTGACGATACTCAGGACTTTGTGACCATCAAAGAGTGGTCCTGGGCATGTTTGAGATTTCTTAAAGATTATCAAATTAGACATACTTACCTGATTTCAGCTTGGTAGTCAAACAAGGAAAGACAAGATACCACAACCTGAGTTTGTACTCTATACAAAGAGGGAAAACTTTTACCTGATCAGTTAGGTCAACTGCAACAGTCTCTCCATATCTTTGTAAGAGATCACGAAAATGACGTTCCACAACCTTCGGCTGCATACATTTGACCGGAATACATGTTTAGTTAGATGCTCATCTTCGCACAACACCAAAACATTTTGTCTATGCCTAAATGATAAATATATGCTCATTATCTAGAATTTATAAACAGAGTATTATCCTGCAAAAAATACGCACTGTTTGCTCATGATGAATAATTTCAACTCGAGGTTTATAGCTTAAATCGACAATTTGCTCCCATAGCAGTGGAATGGAACCTCGAACCTGAAAATCAAAATGAAATGTTACTTGTTGAAACATATATGCACCTCACTATTAATATTTAAGAAATGAACATGCGTCCAAATTGAAGATATTTACTCTATGCAAAAGTCATATTACTTTCTGTTCTTTCTAAATTCCCCTTTGTGGATACTCCAAAATTCTGTTATATCTTTTAAGTATTGAAACAGTGTAAAATTTGCCAAATATTCTTTCGTGTTCTTTTTTTTTTTCAACAAGTACCAGAACTAGGAAGCCAACATAAAGTACCAGAACTAGGAAGCCAACATAATATATGTCCTTCAGTGTTTAATCACCCAGAGAATTCATAATAAATGAAAGGGAAAAAATTAGTTTTGGAATGACGGACATAACTGGACGCCAAAATATACCTGCAAAAATGAGGACTTAAAATCTTGATACTCCAGCAATTGCTCAGTTTCTATAAAATTAGCAGTGTCTCCTTCTAGGTTTGCTCCTCGCCGCCACATTCTTGTACCTACATTTAACACCATCCATCAGATACCTTCCAGTTGTTAGCACATAAGAAATATTTTCTAAGCCAGAAAAAGAACAGGTATTGTAGCCCAACATACCTAAACGACGTGAGCACCTTCTCGATATTAAAGTAATTGTGGCAGGTGATTTATTCAGCCTGAGCTGTCCAGCCTGGAAGCTTAAGTCTTGGTTAAGAAAAAACACAATATGCATTTACGGGATGTAATCTAACATGATTCCTGTTTCTTTTTAGTACTGTGTAATACACAAGCATATGCCCAATAAATAAATAAACAAACCAATAAACCAACAAAGACAGAGATAGACAGGCACAGACGTAGCACACACGCACTATCACACAAGTGCGCACTCACACACACAGATTAAGGATATTCCCTTGTAATAGAGGCAGGATGAACCGATCAAGCTGTAATAAAAAATATTTAAAGATTAGAGAGAAAACATTATGACAAACAAATATCTATTTCCAACTATGCAATGTTCAGTGAAGCAATAGGTAGTAGTTTTCTATGTACAGGAGAATATAGAAGATATATCTTGCAAGTAAAAAATGGAATATACTTCCAAAACTCTTTGCAACATCTAACCTTATTTTCAATAAGCTCCTCCAAAATATTCCTGTTCCAAACAAATCGTGGGTCAGCCTGAAATATGAACAGAGAATCTTTGAACCTCATTTATTTTGAGAAAATAAGTGTTAGGTCAATAAAGGAAGTAATAAGAGAAAATTCAATTAGAAAAAAAATGCAATTCAAGAGAAAATACATCAGATCCTCTCTTGCAGAATAGTTCGATCTCTTCATGCGAAGGGGGTTGCACATTTTAAAAATGTATTGAGTTGTGACTTGTCTTCGCACCATCAAAACCAAAAGGATGGTATTTCATTAATGATTTTAGGGGGATGTCCCCTAAATAAGGGTCTATCAAAAAGATTTATCATGTATCTCTTAATTACCAATAAATTTACACACACACACACATATATGAGCTGAGACTTGAAATATATTTTTTGGGGAATTCAGGAATATGAAATAATCATGATTAGGAAAACCTACACGGACCCTTCAGAGAGAGGGCATGTATAAAGAAGCTTTTAAAAAGTGGTCATGGAGATGCACACTGAAAACGAATACCTCATGATAACAGATATTATAGGAGTGTATAGTAAAGCTAAAGTGGGTCGACATTCAGAGGTAGTTCAGAGCTCATTCAGGATGTTTGCCAAATACCACTCAAAGATTTGGGAAATATGAGACAAACTCAGTATGGTTCCTGATGAGTAAAGTTGGTATAATTGCACAGGATATACTGTAACACGTCAACTAAATCATTTCTTCATTTCTAAGTAGGCATATCCATCGATGCACTGCATTTATCACTTGATTCGGACTCCAGAGGAGTATCTGATTCCATGTTCAGAAGTGTACAAGATGCAGTTTAGAAGCCATTGTTATAATACTTTTGCAAACAAACCTGCTTCCAGATCGGTTTACTCATCCACCCTTCCGTCAACTTGCATCTTCTCTGCAAGCTGGAAATGCATCACCAAATTTCTCAAAGATAAGAGATTGCAAATGACACAGCTTAGCAAATACCCCAGCATATAACATATGAAAGAGAACAATATATGGTAAGAGAATGTACTTTAATGTTATATCTGTCTCGTATGAATAATACAATCCCGGAGTCGATTCCACTATCTTCAACAAGGTGAGGAAGTAAGCTTCATCTCTTTTCTGCGCAAAAGATGGATTAATTAAGTTTTAAACAACAATTAAATGCTCAACACTTAGGGGTGTTTCATGAGCTTCTATCTATAACAATCTAAAAGAACAAAATCATACTTCTTGAGAGGATAGATATCTAGAACCCAGATTGCAGGGTAAGAACTTCATAGACATCACCCGGAACACAGGGTAACCAACATAAGTTCCAACTTTCTTTTGAGAAGTTATCACCAGTACATACATTCCTACACCAAAATCACAATCATGAGTCCAAAGCAATTCACAGGAAGGACATAGAGCATCACTTTGTACTTGGAAAGATTATTCTTTTGTCTGAATATTTGACAGGTGACGCTTGTTAACCGTATAACCTCAAGATACAGTTAGAGATTTCAAATGATGCAGCTCAGAATCTAATAATGATAGCCACAAATACCATAATGACATGACCTATTTGAACTCAATTTCGATCTCTCCTTTTGCTCCCTCGCTATTATCTCCCTCCTCTCCCTCTTGTATGCATGAAGGAGCAACTCTGAAGATGTCACTTCCAACTGTTCGTTCCTTTCCCTTGCCGCTACTACATAAAGTAGTTCTGCTTAGACAAGGACTACCCTGTGAGTGAGAGTCTTCTAAGATAAGACTGTCTTAACACATTTGTCTTACTTTAGTCTCTATTATTCATCTTAAATGAGAGTCTTCTCAGATATCATGCATCCTCCCTGCTCCATCCTTTTAAACCTTAAAGGCTAAAGCCACCAACTTTCCAAGTGTGTACTGCTAGTGCAAGGTGTTGGGCAGTGCACAATAAAATACAGAACTAACCATAAGTAAATTTGTACGCAGTGCCTAAAACATTTTTCATGCTTACTTTTATCCTTGTATTGCTATCTCGTCCTATCTCCCTTCAGAGAAAAAAAAACGGGGGGGAGTGGGTTCATCAATAAGACTGGAAGATGATTACACCAGTGCAGGCAGATACACAAAAATAAGGTAATTAGTGAGACTACTGTACAATGTGCCACACACAATACCAGCCTGGCATGATAACCTTGTAAATTAAGAAGGGTTAAGCAACTCAAGCATCCATTAGAAGGTATCTTAAACGTAAGTTCAGCATAATTGTCCTTTAGATTAATTTCAAACATCCCAAGTGATTGGGATAAAGACTGAGTTGAACAACTGTTGACTATACCAATTCCAGTAAATATGCTACCACAACACAAGTTAACAATGTGCAGAAGTCTATGTGCTTGAAGAAAGATTTGTTGAAACTGCTGGAAGCTGTACAAGTCAAATACATTGATATATGGAGATAGCAGCCTTTGTTACATATGAAGGGCTCTAATGTAATTTTCTAATTTTCGTTAGTTAATTTGTTAGAATTAGTTAGTGGAGTTCAGGCTGTTAGTGGAGAGAGGTACGGTTGGATAACAGAAAGTTTTAGTGGAAAGTATATTTGTATCATCTTTTCCCTAATGTAAGAACAGAGTTCATACTTGATCAATACATCTATGGAGAAACATTTTCTCTCTCTACCTTTCTTCATTTTCGTTTCTCTTCCATGAGCAAAGTTTACAACAACAAACTCAAAAAAGGGAATATAAAGTGTTAGCCACAAATTACTGAAGAACTTCCAGAATTTGAATTGTTTCAGAAACATCAGGCAAAGTGTTCCGATGGTCATTACAACTCCCAGGAGCTCCTAAAAGAATTAAATAAATAACAGTAAATTTGGCATGAATATACATCGCACACTCTCTATGTAAGTTATCACATGCACATGCCTTTAAAGTTGGATGCACCCATGCACTCTTTGGCCATAAAACAAGGTAGTTATATACAGTAATAAGTGAGTCTACAATACCTGCCAGCAGCCTTATTGTCCCAGCAACTCCGTGTATTGTAGAGACCTTAGAAGGATTTTCAGAACAAGTATGACCTGTGTCAACAGATACAATTTCCATGTTAGCAAGGTTTTTCTTGTTCAACGCCCTACTAGTTCAATAAGAGTATTCTGTCTCTCTGGTTTGAAATTTGTTACACTTTCCAAATGCTACAAACACTACATTGAGCTTTCAATGTTTACGGAATCCAAAGAGAGCAATCAACGGAGATGCCTAAACTGTCAATCACTCTAAAATCAATACAACTCAATCAGTTTGGAATTGCAAGCAATAACCATCAGAAATCAACTTGTTATACTAGTAAAAGAAACCCAGATTTCTGTCCCTCCATATACATCCTCTGTACATCTTTCAAAACTTTATTCATTATTAGTAACAGTAAATCATCAGAAAAAATATTACTCCTCGTAATTGTAACTAAGTTCAACTACTTAACCACTTTAACCAATAGCCAGCATCATAAATACAGAACCTAAGTCAAATTTGCTCATTTATCAAGACAGTAAAGGACATAATAAGCAATAACATTAATTATCTAACTGTGAGCATCTCTAGCATCTCTATATTGTCCTACACTTAGTAACCAACCAAACAAGTTCAAAAAAATGAAGCATTAAACTTCTCGATTCAAATGTTACAGAACCTAAGTAAGAAAAATTCGCTCATTAATCGACGCAACAAATGGCATAAGAACATAAAATAAAATTCAGATCCTCTCTATATTTTCCTACGTTTCAAACTAAACAAACCAAGTTGAAAAAAAAACTGAAATCGCAAAAACACAAATCAACGAGAAAAACTAACCGTCAAGCTCCTCGATGCTTCCATCGGACCGAGCGATTGAAAATCCTTCATCAGGCGATTCAACTGACTGGATCACAAATTTGTCTTGGAATTCGTGTAGCTCCAATTCGCTCCACAGCTTAAAATGTGTGGCCGTTGAATGTGACTGATTTTCAATCTCCATATTTCGTCACGTAATGTGCGGACGAAGATGGAAAAAAGATTGCAGAATTCGAGAAAGATTTGTTTGTTTCAATGATTGAATTGGATTTGAATAAGCAGGGATTGAACTTTGAAGAAACGGGGATTAGTTGAGTTATAACGTAGAAAAGCTGGTTTTAGCTTTGAAGCTGAGTTTCTTTTCTTTTAATAATCAAAGATATCCATTTAATCAAATGGCAATAATGACACGGCAATAATTTTGTTAAAATTGCGTAATCAATTTGGTGGGCTACCGCCGAGCATAATAACACAAGAGACAAGACAACTGCTAAAATTTATATCCTTTTTTGGGTTATATTTTGATATTAAACCAAGTCTACTCTAATTAAAAATTTAAGTTGGGCAAGAGTTTTTATTATTTAAAGTTTAATTAGTATTGTAATTTTGGTAAAAAAAACTTAGGAAATACTCTCTCCGTTCCAAGTAAAGAGTCTTCGTTTGAAAGTTAATTTTTTTAAGAAAATAACAATTTTAGTAGCCTATTATCATTATTAATAAAATAATGTTTTTATGCCTTAATTTTTAAACATGAACTCTTTAAATGAAACATCCAAAAATAGAATAGTTGACTCTTTACCCAGAACGGAAGGAGTATTATTTTACAGGTATTTTCGATAAGACTAATATTACTAACCCTATCCACCGTATGTTGGTAAGCTGAGTTGTAAAAGAGTTAGAATTCGTCTTATAAATTAGCATCCGTAAGACAATGATTTACTCTTGTATTACCGATTAATTTAGTAAAATGGATCTCTCTTACCCGATCTACCATGTATTGATAGATTGAATTGTAAGAAAATAAAACTTCATTTACGAATAAAGATTCATATCACGGTCTCACATGAGACCTATCTCTAAAGAACTGATTATTAGAAAAAGCTAATGAGCCGTGAAAATTATATATTCCTAACACATTGGTATTGGGATCACAACAATTAAATTATTTTTTAGTTATGCACTTGGAACCAAAGCATGCAAGATCAAATACTTGATCATGAACAAGTTTCAACTAAAGTTGAATCGAGTTAAATTAGCGAGATTGTATTTTTGTGATTCGATCAGATAAATAGAGGAGATGATTTTGGATTAATGCGATTATGTTTGTTTAGGAAATAATTTGAGATAATACAACTCATGAAAGAGCTTCTCCGTACTTAAGAAATTGTATGTTGCTTTCTGTTTTCCAATCTTTGTTAATAAGTTATTATGTAATTTGTGACACTTTTTGACAAATTAAATTATATAAAAAATATATGTTGAATTGAAAACATACTACTCACTCGTTCCCAAGTAACGGCTGCTTTTCTTTTTTGTCAATTTCAAAAAAATTATCATATTTTCAAAATTTTATTTTTTAAAAATTATACAAATATTTATTATAAAGTCAATTAGTATTTATTAATTTGAATACTTGTCAAACATGACGATTATTTAGGAATGAAGGGAGTATAATAATATATTGAAAAATGAGTAGGTCTCCCGTGAGACAGTTTTACGGATCTTAATTCGTAAGACACGGCTTCATTTCTTCACAACTCAATCCACTAACCCGGTAGATTGGGTCAAGGTCCTCAAGGAAATTCGTTTTATATAAAATATAAGTTAGATCGTCTTTTCTAAGTGTTTACTTTTTAAAAAATATATTCAAACAAAGATTAAATAGATTCTTAACAATTACCAAAATTATCTCCATCTCACATCGACAAGTATGACTTGATGACGTCCCCCGAGGCATAGCCGAGTGGTAAAAGGAGGGGGACATAAGATGCTGGAGGCTGTGTTCGATTTGGTGGAAGCACTTTGCTTTCTTTCCGAGGTTGACTCAGATGTTATCGACTTGCTTCAAACCATGTATCATTTCGCACATCTTGCGATTTTCCCGTAGTAGCAATGAGGACCTGAACTACTACCCTGCGATTCAACCCTGCTTAAAAAAAAAAAAAAAAAAGTATGACTTGATGATATCTGCGTGCACGACTCGCCAACTTGTACAACAAAATGCTAGGACAATTTTCTAGTGTTCCTTTCTTTATTTTTGATCTATGAAAATGGGAATATTCAATATTGCTTAGGTAGTCTATTTTGCTAATTTATATTCCTTGCCATACAAATTAATTTTAGAAAAGAAAGCCTTAATCATGTAACGCTTAACAAGAATATTTCAGATTTTGAGGTTGATATTAAAGGAAATGAAACAACATAATTATCAAATCTTATTTAATACTCTTTTCGTTCCAGACAAGGATTCTTCGTTTGAAAGTCAATTTTTTTAATAAATTAACACTTTTAGTAGTCCACTAGTAATAAAATGACACCTTAATTTTTAAAAATGAACTCTTTCTCCTAAACAGGAGGAGTAAATAAAAAGCTATCGAAAATGTTAGAGGGCATAACCATAAAGTAATCTTAATATTGAGATACACCAAAGATGATCATAATGAAACGCATCCGGTTGTTAAAATAAAAAGTCACAGTTTTGAGCACTCATCTATGCATGAAACTTACGTCGACAAGATATCCGCTTCTAGCACCCGACCATAGTTCAGAGTAGGGGTGAGCAAACTCGCCTATCGATAAGGCCTGTAATGCCCAAAAGTGTCCATGCCTGGCTTTAAAGTGAGGGATGCCCATGGCTCGGCAAGATTTTTTATTTTTAATGCCTACCATCTATTTACAATACTTATTTTTTTAATAATTATATATAATATATAAATATAATACTACTACTTATGTCTACTTTACTTAACTATTTACTTAAAGAAATAAAAAGTTAATAACTTTAGTTCACTTCACAGTACTTCATTAGTTCATTAGTTAAAAAGTTTAAAACCCTACTACTTTAATATTATATATATATATATATATATATATATATATATATATATATATATATATATATATATGTATATATAGTAGACAAAGTGGCACTAGCATTCACTAGTTCACTAATCACTTTGTTTGATAAGTACTTCGGTGTACAATGTTATTGTTCATCAATTTTTTAGTTCTTTCCTTTTCTCCAAACCTCCAAGGAAGACTAAGACAAGGTTTGATAGGTATAAAAATATCAAAATATATAATTTCAATCCATAAGTCCATCAAAGCCCGTGCCCATGTAATGCCCGTCAAAGCCCATGAAAGCCCATCAATTTTATGCCCGCATGAAGCCCACTATACTGGGCATTGAAAACTGAAGCCCATGGCTAGATGGGCGCATACTGGGCTATGCCAAAGCCCGTATGTTTAGAGCCCATGCACACCCCTAGTTCAGAGATTAGTCTTGGGCCTCAAACTTAGGAATATCTTGTGGAATTAAAGAAAATTTAAATCTAATACCCCATTTGTTCCACCTAAGAGTTCATGCATGAAAAGTTTAATTATTAAGAGATATATAACTAACATTAGTGTTAATTATAATTACAAAAATGTTTAGTCATAATCAATATGTTAATAGTAAATGTCAAGGAAAAGTTGATATGTTATAGAGATTTTTGAAAGTGAACTTTTAAAATGAATCATCTCAAAATAGTACGATGGATTCTTTATCCGGGACCGGGGAATACGTATTAATTAATTTTAATTATTACCATTATTAGTATTTGTTTGTGGTACATAGAGGGATGGTAATGACTGACACGATACGATAGCACGAACCAGCACAACACGATTACAGAGACAAATGATACGATAAGACCAGCACGACACGAAATACACTAAATTGTTAATATATTCAAAATAATATTTATTGATATATTTATGATTAAATAAGATAGATAACATAAAAACACGATAGCGGGGTACGAACACAATAAGATAGTACGAATTGCCACGATAAGATAGTACGAATTGCCACCCCCATATAGAGGTTCAAGAGTATTCCAGGTTGCTCCTGTTCGAGACTATGGCAAGCCACTTTACCATTTCAAGAGTATTATAGGTTACTCCTGTTCAAAACTAGGGCAAGCCACTTTCCGTTTGAGAGCTTACAGATCGCATTAGTTGCCTATGACAACTGACAATGAGATTCAAAATTCAGACATGAAGGCTGACGCCTGACAACAATGATCGCCTTAGCCCCCTGTGGACAGGGGATTCGAATCTAATACATGAATGACAAGCTAGCTGCTTTTGGTCCAAATTCTCAAAGGATGGTGATCAAAATTGCACCACAATTTGGAGCAAGAGGAGAATGACGGAGAATTAAGCACAATCAATCCAAATGGGATGCTGCATAAATAGCATTATTGAGAGAACCAGTTTTCCATAATCTGGAGACAAAAATGAACATAACCATAACTGAAGTCCATTAAGCTCTAAATTACACACAACAACAAACTATGGTTCACTCATTGATCTGTTTTACCATTGGCAATTTACTTTTTGAACAGACCAGCAAGCTCACCAGTCTCATGCATGGAGGACAAGATATCACAACCTCCAACCAACTGCCCATCAACAAAGACCTGTGGAAATGTAGGCCAGTTACTGTACTTCTTTAATGTCTCCCTCAATCCACCATTATGCTCTTCATCGAGCACATCAACACTCTCATAGTCCACCTGTTCTGTTTCAAGAATCCCCACCACCCTTTGTGAGAATCCACACTGTGGGGCACTTCTAGATCCTTTAATGAACGCCACCACTTTGTTTTCCTTCACAAGCCTGTCAATGAGTTCCTCCAGTGGGACCGTTAGTTGGACGTGGCGGCCAGGTTTTAACCGCAGATCAGCCTTCTTCTTGGGTGGTTGGCGAACCCAGGTGGTGTTTCCTGTTTCATTACCAGGTGGGATCTTCCCGGTGACTCCTATGTGTTCTTCCATCCATGATTTCCAAGCTTGAGTTAGCGCTGTTCGATCGGGTTCATCAACGGTTCCGACCTACAATTTGCATAATTTAGTGACAAAATCTTTGGTATGCAAGTTAAAACTTGTAAAATCTTGTAATATAAACAATATGGTAGACTCATACTCAATACACATTATATTCTCACCGTCCCAAAAAAATAGTCCAATTGGGACCCCAAGGGGTGGGACAAATGGCAAGGGCACTAAGCAATTAAGGTCATTGGTTTCGATTCTCATACCAACAAGAGGTCACACTTACGGACTTACCTATCAAAAAAAAATATTTAGTCCAATTTGATAGTCAATTTTTTTCGAGATGTTGCTTTACATGCTTGTAACTTCAATAATTTACTCTATAATTTTCTCTTTTTTAAGAAAATGAGATTTTTTTAGAACAAACCAAAAGGAAAGAGGGCCTACAGAGAAATGTAAAGGAAACTGAACACATGGTAGTTACAATTATTCATTCCTTTTAAAATCTTTGATTTTAAAGATTAAATTAATTTTCCTTACATACTAATTAAGGATTAAAAGAACTCTCCGAATTATGAGATGGGACTCTATAAGTGGAACATCCCACAATAGAAAGTGTTCCCTCCGTTTCGAGCAAAGAGTTTACTATATACTATTTTGGGATGTTTCACTTTAAGAGTCCACTTTCAAAAAATTATGTTTATTATCTCCATAACATTCAACTTTACCTTTACATTTATTATTAATATATTAATTACACTCGAGCAATTGTGTAATTATGACCAACTTTAATGGTAATTATATATCCCTTAATAATTAGACTTTTCTAACATAAACTCTTTAGGTGGAACAGAGGGGGTAGTATAGTTCTTTGAGCGGAACATATGTTGACGTTATTGCCCATGGGTACTAAATTTCTCACGCACGCAAGTATCTATGCATTCAAAGCAGGCCAGACCATGAACACGAACCTCAAATCTCAGTTACGTTCACTTCGCTAGCATACGAGTTCAAAGAAACTTATGTGGAAGCCGAGCACAAATTTCTAACAGTGAACACTGAGAGTTGTAATGATATACCAGGTAGTAGTTGTTAATCATCATTTGAGTATAGGTATTCACTTGTGGGATTGATCAAATACAGCTACAACTCCAGCCTTCCTCCCACGAATAAGAAAAACATGAGACATGTACTACAAAGATAGCAAGAACAAAAAAACGTGCTTAGTGCCAACGAAGTAGAAGGCCTGGCACAGAAACACCATAGTTTTGGACCATTCATCTCTATTACTTTCAAAACACCTTATTTGTGCCCTATCCAAAGGGTTCACAACAAGCACACATGGCCTGCCTTTGCAACCCCTATTTCACAAACTTTCCTTCATCTTTCTTCTATATAATTTAAAGAAGCTCTAAGTAGAAATTTTCCTCGCTAAAAACACAGATCAATCCCAAACACTTCTACTTCCCGGTGCCTATCAAGTGCCTGGAGTCTTCCATTCGTCCATGTCTTGACCAAATATTACTGAACAAGAGACACAAGTGCCCAGCAGGCTGGCTACTCATAAGCAAAATCCAAATTCAAATACAGAAATACTCACTTCGACTCCATGCAAGGAGTCATTTTTTGACTTTATTTTTGGGTTAACTTGATTAATTTTTTTGACCGACGATTTATATACATTTACTTGTCTTAACAAATTTATAAAAGTTGCAATTTCATTGAAATTTTACTTCCTAAAACAGAGAAAAAACAGGTTGACTGTAAATTTCATATATACGGGTCAACAATTCTACAAAATATCATTACAACTAGAACTATTAGACGGAATTCAATGGAAACAATTGTAACTTCAATTACTGGAAATTGGAAACGAAGCGATGTTACCTTAACGGCGGAGCAAAGCTCCGGCACCGATTTCTGGTGCGAGAGAACACTGGAAGCTATATTTCGCGATAAACCCACGAACTGAAGCTCACCATCCTTGTCATAAACGGCGTACACCCCAGAACTTGTGGGGAATTTACCGGCGAACTCATCAGATTCTGCCGGAACGGTAACCAAATCAGTGTCGGAGAGCTTGTTGAGAGCTGCAACGATGGTGGTTAATTGGCGGGGTTTAGAGGTGGTTCTGGGTCGGAGAGATATAGAAGGGAAGGAGAAGGATGGTTTGGGGTGTGAATAGAAGAAGATGGAAGGGGTAGTTTGGGTGGAGAGAGAAGAGTGTAGGCGGAATGAAGAAGGCGTCTGTAGCGGTGATGAAAGGTTAATTGTAGCCATTGATTGATTGAGAGAGACGAAAGTGAGCTGTAGATAGTTCAAACTTTTAAATTACCAGTTTATGGCCATCAAACTATAAATTTTCCCCCAAGTTTTAACAGAGATGTTAACAGGGCAGATAATCCACCTGATCCAATATCGAAACGAGTAAATTGTCAAATATGCTAATTTGACCGAAACATAACCATTTTGCAAAAACTTTTCTAAGAGGGTATTACCGATACTAAATATATAAGACAAAGCTCTGACAATAATAAAAATCAGGTAGTTGGAGCGGGTAATCATCAATAAAAATTGTGGGTTATTAATAAAAATATGTGAAAATGTAAGAAAAAATAAGCAAAAATCGAACAAATGAAACTGAAACCCACTAATCGATCCGGATCCACCAACATAGCTCGTGGATCGCCCAAGGAGAGCCACGCCATGTGTCACCTCGCTAAAGGTGACAACACATTAATGAGAAGTTTGTTGTTTTGCTCCGGTGTCCCTATATTTTAAAAATTTTCTGTCGAAAATTACATTCTTCTCACGCCTTGCACTTTCGTCATCTGTTAGCTAGGTTAGCCCTCCTTTAGTCTTATTTGCCTTGAAATGTTTGACTAATAAGGAATTTGACGCATTTTTAATTTAAAAGCAAAAGTGGCATTCTTAATACTAAAAAGTTACTCTTTTTATGTGAAAAAAATAATAATTAATTTTCATTAAAATACAAAGTAAAACTCTTAATACTAAAAAGTGTCACTCTTAATACTAAAAAGTGACACTTTAAAACTAACAGTGACGATTTTAATTTATACAATTATAATACAAAATAGCACTTTTCAAAGCAAAAGTAACACATTTAAGGCCAAAAGTAACACATTTAAGACTAAAAATTAGTAACATCTTTTAAAGGGAAAAAGTGATAATTTTTATTAAAAACGCAAAGTAACACATTTTATGCTGAAAAATGACATATTTTATACTGAAAAGTTATAATTTTAATACTAAAAAGTGGTACTTTTAATACTAAAAAGTGACACTTTTCATTTATACACTGAGGGGTGAGATTGCAATTTTCAAAAATCGAGGGGTTGCGCTGAGATAACTGAATCTTGGCTCATTTAATATGAATAGATCCGTCTTACGGATTAAGATCCATAAGACCATTCTACAGAAGAGCACCTCTAAACATATTTGGTCTTTGACCACTTAGAGAATTAGAAAAAATGAACTGACTAAAAGGTCCCTGTGATATAGGCGCGGTCGACTTTGGTTGTCGAGTGGTTGTCTAGTCGACAACTGATTTATTAATCGACCACTGATTTCGAATGTTAGAGTTTGCAATTTTTTTGGGGGGTTTGAATACAAAAAAAAAAAAAAGATAAATGAAGACCATTGTAGACATTTCATTGGTAAAGTAGCCATAAAAATTCATTTTTTTAAGTTAGGTTATATATGAACAAGTCATCTTTGACTTGGCCATCTAAAAAAAACCCCATTTAAACTGAAAAAAGTTAGGGTTATGATTTGATTTTTTAGTGAACCGTTTAAAATTGATCGTTTAAACGCAACTTATTAGAAATTGAAATCGATAAAACTTGATCAAAACCGATAGGGTTGGTCGAACGCGAAAAATCCCACCATTACGCTCCATTGATCCACCACTATACCTGTTTTAAACAAGTTTTTACTTTTAAAATCAATTTCGATAAGAGTACATGCCCTTCTTCATCTAACATTTTAGCGAATGGTAGCGCTATATAGACCCTAGTTTCCTATAAGCGTACCCCTAAAAATGATAACTTCACATCTTACCCTTCCTTCCTATTAACATATCCCCATCCTCCCTCCCTATTTGTGTGTAACATTCCCCTCCCAACCTAGCCACCACCCCTTCACCGTTCTCCTCTCCTCCCTTCCTTCATCCCTCTCACTTCTCCCTCATTCAAACCTTCCCCTCCCACCTCCCTCCATTTCATCGTCCCAACACTCCCTCCTTTCCCTTCGTATCACTCACTTCCTTCTTTCTCTTCTTTCTTTTCTTTCTTTTCTCCTTCTCTTCCTTTCATGAACCATTCTCAAACTCCATTGATCAATCAACTTTGGAGCAATTTTTTTTTTCTGAATGTTCGGCTCTTTCCCCCATTTTCTTCTCAATCTTCCCCTCAATTCCACGGGTAAAATAGCAACAACAAAAAAAATTTGATTTCGAATGTTCGGTCATGGTTGGCCGAACAATATAGTGTTATTCGGCTTGCCCTAGCCAAACAACACTAAGTTGTTCGGTCAACAATGATCGAACAGTGTAAATCAAAAAAAAAAAAATCACTCAATGTTGTTCGGTTAGCCTTAGCCGAGCAACACTAAGTTGTTCGGCTAACGATGATCGAATAATATAAATCCAACAACAAAAAATTAAAAAGTGCCCTCTAAAAAGTGGTACTTTTAATACTAAAAAGTGATACTTTTCATTTATACACTAAGGAGTGATATTGCAATTTTCAAAAGTCGAGGGATTGCGCTGAGATAACTGAATCTTGGCTCATTTAATATGAATAGGTCCGTCTTACGGATTAAGATCCATAAGACCATTCTACAGGAGAGCACCTCTAAACATATTTGGTCTTTGACCACTTAGAGAATCAGAAAAAATGAACTGACTAAAAGGTCCCTGTGATATAGGCGCGGTCGACTTTGGTTGTCGAGTTGTTGTCTAGTCGACGACTGATTTATTAATCGACCACTGATTTCAAATGTTAGAGTTTGCAATTTTTTTGGGAGAAATAACGACAGGGTTTGAATACAAAAAAAAAAAAAATGAAGACCATTGTAGACATTTCATTGGTAAAGTGGCCATAAAAATTCATTTTTTTAAGTTAGGTTATATATGAACAAGTCATCTTTGACTTGGCCATCTAAAAAAACCCCATTTAAACTGAAAAAAGTTAGGGTTATGATTTGATTTTTTAGTGAACCGTTTAAAATTGATCGTTTAAACGCAACTTATTAGAAATTGAAATCGATAAAACTTGATCAAAACCGATAGGGTTGGTCGAACGCGAAAAATCCCACCATTACGCTCCATTGATCCACCACTATACCTGTTTTAAACAAGTTTTTACTTTTAAAATCAATTTCGATAAGAGGACATGCCCTTCTTCATCTAACATTTTAGCGAATGGTAGCGCTATATAGACCCTTGTTTCCTATAAGCGGACCCCTAAAAATGATAACTTCACATCTTACCCTTCCTTCCTATTAACATATCCACATCCTCCCTCCCTATTTGTGCGTAACATTCCCCCTCCCATCCCCTTCTTCTTCTGACCTAGCCACCACCCCCCGTCTCACCGTTCTCCCTCTCCTCCCTTCCTTCATCCCTCTCACTTCTCCCTCATTCACTCCCTCCCTATGTGTGTAACCTTCCCCCTCCCACCTCCCTCCATTTCATCGTCCCTTGTTCTTCTTTTTTCTATCCAACACTCCCTCCTTTCCCTTCATATCACTCACTTCCTTCTTTCTTTTCTTTCTTTTCTCCTTCTCTTCCTTTCATGAACCATTCTCAAAATCCATTGATCAATCAACTTTGGAGCAATTTTTTTTTCCGAATATTCGGCTCTTTCCCCCATTTTCTTCTCAATTCCACGAGTAAAATAGCAACAACAAAAAATTTTGATTTCGAATGTTCGGTCATGGTTGGCCGAACAATATAGTGTTATTCGGCTTGCCCTAGCCAAACAACACTAAGTTGTTCGGTCAACAATGATCGAACAGTGTAAATCAAAAAAATAAATAAATAAAATCACTCAATGTTGTTCGGTTAGCCTTAGCTGAGCAACACTAAGTTGTTCGGCCAACGATGATCGAATAATATAAATCCAACAACAAAAAATTACCCAAGGTTGTTCGGCTAGGGCCGTACACTTTGTTATTCGAGCAACTAGGGTCGAATACTAGTAATCTATTTTATTTTATTTTTTTACTTTGAGCATTGATCGGAGAAGAGAGAGAGAGGGAAGAAGGAAGTGGGGGTGGGGTGGGAGGGAGGGAGGGAGAAGAGATAGTGAAGAAGGAAGGGAAGGGGGGAGGGAGAATGGTAAGGTAGTGGGGGTGGGGGTTGGGTTGGAAGAATAAGAAGGGGGAGGGGGAATGTTACGCACATAGAGGGAGGAAATGAGTGAAAAGGGGGTATATTTATTAGAAGGAATGGTAAAATATGAAGTTAGCATTTTTAGGGATACATTTATAAGAAACAGAGGTTTTTAGCAAATAGTTGTGAAAGTAACATCGAACTGAAACCATCTTCCTTTTTCCTGCAAGTGGCTGCAATAACCTCGTAAAACCATGATGACAAGTAGCTATTGGTTTATATGTTCTTACAATTTGTCAAATCATATCAATTTTATTCACATTGATTTTAATTACTAGTATCACATTCTGTAAATGAAAAGAATTACTATATTTTGAAATAGTTTTTCCGGACTATTCAACTAGGTTTGAATTATGTATGATATGACCAGCATTTGAGAAATGATTCCTAAATGCTTAAGTCGTGCGTAAGGTAGTCTTTAAACACACTCGCGGAGATGGATTAATTCGAAATGACCATGAATAATTGAGCTATATTAATCGTGTTGCAAATTAAAAAAAAAAAAAAAACAATAAAAAATGGGCTCTCGATCATCATCATCAATTGATCAGGTTGGTAAATCCACATCCATCACTTGAAATTTTCTTTCACACTGACCCTACAAATTTTCCTTAGTGTTAAGCAATCATAAATTTTCCTTGTAGAATTGTGGTTATAACAAACACAATACAGATTAATGATTCCGCTTTTTTAAATACCACCACACCATCCTTCTAAAGATTAGCCTAACAGCCAGGTCATTAGTAGTTGATCTGATAATAATTTAAAATATTTTATATAGGATTATATATATATATAATGACAACCGTGTCTTAAAATAGTAAAATCTCTCCAAAATGTTATATCCTAATTTAGAAATCATTCTGTTTTTTTTTTTTTTAAATGACAACTTTGTTTTGAAAATTGAGATCCAAATTGATTATATTTAACAAGTCTTGCCTTAGAAATATAATAACATGAATGGTAATTTAAAGACTTAAAACTATTGAAATCTATTAAATGTGAAAAAGAGTCCAAACTATGTGAAGGATGGTTCATTCTCCTTCCTATTTTCGATTTCTTTCTCTCTCAACCACTTTCATTCTCCTTACTTTCTCTCTCTTATTGACAACCTAACCTAACTTCCCTTAATTAATTGCAATTCACCAAAACTAACTCAATTATGTCCTCCGAGCTCACCCATATACTTATGTGAGAATTGTTCATCTACGGCACTCAATAAAAGCTTTGGTTAAGAGTTTATTTTTAGTCATTATCATATGATGTCGGTTGATTCTACAGCCCTAACCTTGTTTTCTGTCAACCTTGATATACTTCCAATTTTTATGTGCATGGATTCTTTTCCGATGCTTAAGCTTTTCAGCCTCAATGAGGGAGTCTAACTGCTTTCACCGATTTCAAAATTGAGACCGTGATCACTAATCCTAGCATATATCGAATTGATTAACTATCAATGATTGGTTAAGAAAATATGTTTGTTATTACATTTGTATTAAATCATTTACGTATTTCAATTCATGCATGATTCAAGCCATGCTTTACCTTTCTCCACTTCAACTTTTTTTTTTTTAGTAGTGTGAAATTTCTATTACTATTGTTATAGAGAAAAGTATGTTAATATCGGGGTTGAGCACTTCCCCCTTGGTAATGTGATATGCACAACATAATTTTTATAGAGAGTCAAGTGTTTATAGTTTTTTGTTTATTGTGTAATCTTTTTCATATGTGTTTGTTTGTGAACTAGGAATCTTTTTATAGACATTTGACTGCATAACATACATGACGATCAGTAAAAAAAACCATACTGTGGCGAAATAATTTTGGATTAATTTGTAGGATAATTAAGCACATGTCATGCCAAATTTTATCTTTCCTATATAATGATGTTTTTTTTTGTCTTTAAAAGAATATTTCATGTTAATATTGTAATCAAATGAATGACATCTACTTTATCCATATGAAACTTACAGATGTATAAAAATTAAAATTGTTATTATAATAAAAAATAAAGTAAATTATAATTAAACAAATCAAGTAAATTATAATTATACACGATTAGTAATAATATATTGACATAATGTATATAGAAAGGAGATAAATATCTAAAATATTTGTCTCTTTCATCTATCCAAAATTCTTATAACAAAAAAAGAACTAAATCAAAAATACACAAGTATTTTTTTTAAAAAGACTACATATTATATCAATATTTATAATTGAGTCAATTTGTTTTTTAATTTGTGTTCCAAGACATACATTACAATTATTTAGGACCGAAGAGAGTATTAAATAGTCAATGCTTCTTTGATACTTGCATCATACTATAAAAACCTATTACTCCTATTTATGAGGATTTTTTTTCTCAATTATTGAATATACAAAAATAAATTCTTGACGTACACGTCTTTAATTTTTAAATCAGAAACAAATCAAAACTTGTATTTAGTAAACCGTTTCCTTTGCCATTTTTTTTCTTTATTGTTTTGTTTTTTTAATTTTTGTTTTGCTTGAGTATAATTTATTTAAAAAAATATATATATATATATATATATATATATATGTCTGCGTTTAACACACATGTGCAAACCTAGTTATTATTAGAGCATCTAGTGATTTCCTTTATTATCAAACACCATATTCCTAAATTAGATAAGTAACTCCCAAAATATTTGATATGTTTTACCGAACACTTTGATTCTTCCTATTAGTCGGTCTTTATGTATATGATAATTTTCTCAATCCATAATTAGAGCATCCACAGTGCTTTCATAATCTTTTTCCATTCCTCATTTCTATTAAATTAGTGTGTGTGTGTGTGTGTGTTTTGCACTTATTATTACCCTTTCCTATTATTTATAACTTAAAATTATAAGTATATTGGTAATATTAAAAGCGTGACACGTTTTCATTTAAATAAACATAGAATATTTTTTTAATATAAAATTTAAAGTAATTTTTTTATTCCGATTGCGGTAGGAAAATAGAAATAAAAATGGGGGAAATATATTGATAATTATGTTGTTAGTCAAATGATATCAATAATTTAGAGGGTTACAATGAGTTCTCATTGAAGTTGATTTTTTTAAAAAGGGTCTTCAAAATGATTTAGAAGATGTATAGAAGGTATTTTAGGATGCAATCAAAATTTAAACCATCGATAGTGTTCTGTTTCCATTTTGGTAGGTTCTAATTTCGTTGCAGTAAAGGTACCAGAGTTCCAGCACAAGGCACAATGCTACTTCGTAGTCCTTGTTTTGAGATGATCAGATGAGCTACAACAATATGAAGTAAAATGGTGACCATCAAGAATGAAAAAGTTGTTGTTGATTGGGTCAGAAATATACCTTATTTTTCCAATTTGGGAAATAGTCCGAACAACAAAACTTTCCTACAACGATGGAACTACTAAATTGGTAGTCCTATGTTTATTGAGTGACACGACTTTATTTTCGAACCATTATACTAAGAGTTTAAGTGGTTCGGTTTATTGGTTTATACCAAAGCCTCAAACCGTCGAAACATTAAATTATACTCCCTCCGTTCTGGGTTTCATTTTGGACGTTTTACTTAAAGAGTCCAATTTAAAAAATGAAGAAATAAAATTGTTATTTTATTACTAATGAGTTACTAAAAGTGTCGTTTCCTTAAAAAGTTTAACTTTCAAATGGAGACTTTTTACCCGAAACGAATAGAGTATATATATTTTGAGAATGGATATAAAAAACTGTTTAATAACTACTCTGCGAACAAACTGATCTACTGTCACTTGGAATTTCAATCCCCTGGCATGTACGTATACTTCTTTCAAATACATACCCTTTATGATTTGTTAGGTTCAACAAATCTATAATACAATATAGCTCATAGTCGCACATATGCAATTGACTAAAACTATTTAGGGGCTGAGATTGATTCATTTATTAAGATCTTACGGTCATTATCACTCCCCGAGTTCACATGTGTGAACGGCGGTTGAGCAACTACCCTCTCTTTCTCTCCAACTCCCCCCACCTATTCACGGTTGGTGGCTGCTAATCCTTCCTACATCAAGCTCACGTCCCTTTTCTTTTTGATATTTTAATTAATTAATCAATTTTATGCAAAAATAATCGTAAGTTTTGTAATTTGAAATATTTGTTTTTTTTTAATTGTTATCGTAATTAACTTAATCAATTTATTTTTTGAAACTGAATCCCAATTTAATTTATGTCTAAGTTTTGAATATTTCTATTTTAATTTTTTTCTTTTTAATTGTTATCATAATTAACTTAATCAATTTAATTTTTTTCCGGCCTGCAATTTTGTATACAAATAAATTTAAAAAAAAATCGTAAGTTTTGTAATTTGAAATATTTGTTTTTTTTCTTCCTTTTTAACTGTTATCATAATTAACTTAGACAAATTATAAGTAAATATTAATTCATTTTCATATTATCTGCTTTATTTATTAATAAATTCACAAACTAGCGCCGTGCCATCGGCACGGACAAAGGTACTAGTTATATATATAGCAAATCTCTTATGTTATGAATTATGATATGAGTATAACCGTAATTGCAAGTCATGTGTATATGTGTGTTTTGCAGACAGCCTTTCCCACCTAAAAGGACATCTATGAAAGCAATAGCACAGTTGTTGAATGATCAAAATCCTAAAAAGATTATATGGAAGACGAAAGGAGTCCAAGAAAATGGCCCTCTAATCCTAAACAAAAGTTATTGTGGAAAGTAATTAAACCAACCAAACATGGCTTTAGCTTCACTCCTACTCCAAAACCTATATAAAAAAAAAAAAAACTCCCAAAAACCCTTCTCAAAAGTCCTCATCACTCTGTTTAATTAGTGCCCAAAACCTTCTATCCTCATTTCCATTATTGCTCATTTAAGCTTCTTCCTCCTTTCTCCTTCCACAAAGAGAGAATTTCATTCAATCTCCCAATGGGTACAACGTCGAAAACTCCTCGAGCAAAGCTCTCTGCTTCTATAATTACTATTGTCGTCTGCACATTCACCTTTATTGCTCTCTTGTACACCGAAAGAATCAGTTATCCCTCTTCTAGCTCCATTTTCAAGTTGAAGCCATGTGCCAAAAAAGGTCTTTCAAAATCTACCAAGTCCATCACAGGTTTGTTAGTTCTTGACATTCCCGATGTTAAACAAAACGCTCACAAAAAAAAAAAAAAAAAAAAAACATAATGTGTTTTGGTGCTATACCTTGCAACAATCAATGCATTGACTGGGTAACACAGAAGGCTTTAGTTTTCTGTTCTTTATTTTCTGTATATATAGCCCTTTCCATTCAAACTTTAAACTGTTAGCATATGTAAGGCTATATTAGCTTGAAGTTCATTTTTTTCTTGCAAACAAGACGTTGCCTAAAGGTTGTACTGACATTGTATTGTAATTATGCAACAGATGACAAGACTGAGGAGGATGTTGTACTTAAGTATGCTGTAGATGACAGGTTCGATTTTGACCCGGATGAGTGCAGTGTTCATCATGGAAAGTGGGTCTATAATCGTTCGTTTAAGCCTTTGTACTCCGACAGAACCTGCAAGTATCTTGATAGGCAGGTGGAGTGCGTTAAGAATGGACGAACAGATTCTGACTACCGACATTGGGAGTGGCAACCGGATGACTGTAGGCTGCCTAGGTTGAGAATCTCACTTGATCAAACAATTACGGCCTGTTTGGCACTTATTAAATAATTCAGAAGCTAAATAGGTTAATTATGTTGTGGCAAGCTATATGATAAACAAATTCTCGATTGATTATTTTTGTTCAGGTTTAATCCAAAAGTTGCACTTCGGAAGCTTCGAGGAAAGAGGCTAATGTTTGTAGGGGATTCATTACAAAGAGGGCAATGGCAATCTTTTGTTTGTTTGGTTGAATCTGTTATACCTGAAGATCAAAAGTCCATGCGACGAGGTCGCCTTCATTCAGTCTTCAGAGCTAAGGTACTTAACTAACATCTTAAATAATCTTGTGCTGTGTTTGGGAGCATGGAATTAAAGCCACAGAAATGGGATTGGAGCTCTGATAGCTCAACTTTTGAACCAAGATTCTGCGGTGTGAATTCTATTCTCCCAAACATAGACTTTTAAGTAGTGATGGGGAGCATGGAATCAAAGCTATGCAATTGCGAAAGTTTGATAGTTTCATATAATCATATTATGAACGCAGAATACCATTTCTATAAGATGAATTCTATGCTGACAAACGAAGCCATTAGGCTTAGTTTGGAACAAAATCTGTAGAGACTAGAGTAGGCCTTCTAGGTACATGTTTAAAAGTATTTATTGTTCTTGAATTAAAAAAAAAAAGAATTAAAAAATTGTGTTCTGTTTTTTCAGGAATACAATGCTACGGTTGAGTTCTATTGGGCACCATTTCTAGTTGAGTCAAATTCGGATGAGCATATAATAGGAGATCCAAAGCAGAGAATTCTTAGAGTGGATTCAGTAGCCAAGCATGCCAAACACTGGATAGGAGTTGATGTTCTTGTTTTCAATACTTACGTTTGGTGGATGAGTGGTTTAAAGATCAAATCACTGTAAGAACTCTTGAACTCGAAGATGACCAAATGGTTGATATGTTTTCTTTGTGGTGATCTGACAAGGTGTTTTTTGAACACAGATGGGGTTCTTTTGCAAATGGAGAAGAAGGATATGAAGAGTTGGATGCCTCGGTCTCGTACAGAATTGGATTGAAGACTTGGGCCAACTGGGTTGACTCGAACATTGAGGCTAACAAAACCCGTGTGTTTTTCACCACCATGTCCCCTACACACCAAAGGTTTATCTCTCCTTCTCTGCCTCGGTGCATACGTGTATGTTTTCATGAGTTTGTGTACTTGTGTTTTGTGTTTGGTTGAAGGGAAACGAAAAGAGAAAGGAAAGGGAAACTGCAGCCCTTTTCCTTCACCTCGAGTTTTTATTTTCATACAAAAATGCTGGTCTTTATGATCAATGTTTTCCAATAAAATTTTCCTCAAACCTGTGTTTGGCTCTGTACTTAATTTTGATTGAATGGAAATGAATAAAATGGAAGGGAAAAGGAAAACAATTTTTTTCACCTCAGCTGTTCTGTGAGGAAAGTCCTGAGTTACCATAAATGTTTCTCAAAAAAACTCCATCAAAAGCTTCCGATTCACGGTCCAACCATCCAATCCTGATGACTATGCTTTAAAACTTAGAGATCCAGCTTTCTACCGACTTTCTTGTAAATCAAATGTATTCTTAAAGAAAAAGAAGGAAAATACAATCCAAAGTTAACAAATTCGCGAACTTGTCATTTCAGGAGTGCGGATTGGAACAACAAAGAAGGAATCAAATGCTACAACGAAACAAAACCAATCACGAAAAAGGGGCATTGGGGAACTGGCTCAGACAAGCGAATAATGAGTGTGGTAGGCGATGTCGTGGGGAAAATGAAAGTTCCGGTCACTATCATCAATGTAACACAGCTATCAGAATACAGAATCGATGCACATTCATCGATTTACACTGAAATGCAAGGCAAATTGTTAACGGACGAGCAGAAGGCTGATCCACTACACTTTGCAGATTGCATACATTGGTGTTTGCCCGGGGTGCCTGATACTTGGAATCAAATACTTTTCTCGCACATTTGTAATGATAAAAGTCTACAATAAAAACACCGTGTCCTTTTGACAACAAGATGTCAATGGTACACAGCTTCTTGATTTCTGCTATTGTGAAGTTTCTTCTCCATTTGTTGCATTTGTTCTAAATCGTCTCTTCTCCCAGTTGGCCTGTATTTTCTGGCCGGTATATATTTTCGTTTCTACACATAAAAGATTTGGAAATGACTAATAAAACAAGCCACTCGTAGAAGCTCAGGAAGATTCTTCAGCAGAACTAGCTGAACATGTAACTTGAGATTGATGAGATCTTAAAACGGTGCCTAGATCTTTGCAGTTGCTGCTTCCTATCTTCAATTCCGTTGCAACATTCAAGAAATTTAGTGCTTCCCACTGGGCTACATTCTTTACCTGAGGCCCGAGGCAAAAAGTTGCCACGGGATTCTTTGTAGGTGCCGCTTGCTGTCTTCCCATATATAACATTCATGAAATTGACGCTTCCCAACAGGCTAACAAAATTAGTTGAACCAAACAAAACTTCTCATTGATCATTTCTCAAGGATCAACCTTCATCCATTAACAATCGAAGGAGTTTCAAAAATAGTTTCTTGTTACAAAGGGAAAGTGGGGGGGGGGGGATTACAACCTGGAAAATTGTAAAAGCAACAAAAAGACTGATTAAAAAATAACCAACGCTAACCACTATTTAAGCTACCTAATAATCGCCTAAACTAATAATGGAGGAAACAACTAAAATGTCCGTACTGACTGTGAAACCTTACAGTAAATAAAATCCACTTGACTTCACTTGTTGAAGGGGCGAACAAATGCAAGTTGAGAACTCCAAACTTGTGTATGAAGAACCAATGAAGATGTTTACCAAGAGACTTGGTACAAATATCAGCTGATAACTCCAAACTTGTTTATGAAGACCGAGAAACCAGACACAGATTTTCTATCATCAGGGTTGCTAACCCAATCAGTAATCACTATCACATAAAGATAAAGTCTTCAAAGTGAGAGAGGAAGACGATGTAATAGAAGTCCATGGCTAAGGGCAGTTTTATAACACCAACGAAGTCTGTAGATTGCCTGTAGATGACGAACCCTTTGGACTGTGAACAAACTGACTAAGAACCAGGGCCCTTCCTAAACTTTTAGGGCCAAGGGTAAAAATGATAAAATGGGCCCCTATCGATATAAAAAATAAAAAATTTAAATAAATAAATTTTCAATTTTTCATCGTTCAAAGTATTCAATTGGTATAACATCTACGAGCATACTAATATATAAGTATATGAAATAATTATTTAAAATTACCTTGTTATTTTCTATCTTGTTAATTTTCTTATATATTAAAATATACAAAATGTTTATAAAACATATCTATAAAATATACAAAATGTTTATTCACTTGATATTTCAGATTTATTCAACAAGATATTTCAATTATTATCAAATTATATCACCTTCTCTCATTTTTTGACTCATTTGTTACATGTTCATTTGGTTTTTTTTGTTGATTATTCTATTATTGTAATTTATTAATCCAAATTCTAAGATAATTAGGTTTTTTGTTGATTAGGTGTGTCATTTAAAAAAAAATTAACTTTCAAACGGGAACTCTTTACTCAAAACGGAGGGAGAGAGTATATAATACTTGATAATTTACAACTCAAAAATAAAATAAATTTTACATAACTTTCAAAGAGTTCAAAAGTAAATAAAATTCATATGAATTTTAAAGAGTCGAACCCATGACCTCTCAACAAATCAAAATAACTCATCTAATGGGCCATTAAATCATATAAGAAATTTAAGTAACAGTATTATATTTATATCTATAAATGGCTGTTATTTAAGTTTGGGCCCCTCAAAATTGGGGGCCCGTGAAGTAAGAACCGAATATTGTGAAGGCCAAATTATGCCTTGTGTTAGTCAAATAAAGTAACTTGCCCACAATTGTGTCTAGCAATCGAGTTGGATCAGCCACCAATTCCCCTTCACTAGCTTTGATCTAAATGAATGGTTCATGGCTTGGCATGAAGTAAGTCTGCAGAAAATAATAGGTCCAAGGCAAGTCTCCTTTGTCTAAGACTAAAACTTGCACTCATTCGATCTTGTAACCTGATCAATGCCTAGATAATACTTGGATCATGAGGCGGCCAAGTCTTTGATACTAAACTTGTCATCCAAAAATTTCTTAAGAGCTGTTATAGAGGGCAAATCATTGCATGTCACAACAATTTCATTTACATACACTAACATGAAAGATTCAGTGAAGAATCTCGTGATTAACCGAATGAATAAGAAAATGCAGAAGAAAGCTTGAAAAAGGCATTCATAATTTGTTGAGGAAGAGAAAGAGTATTTTTGCTGATTCATCATTTTCTAATACGCACATGAATGAGATACAGTAGCTCTATTTATATGAAAGCTAAACCCCAAAATATCTGAGAGATAGCAACTACACGCTCCACTAACTTGTAGGACCACCTGCAGCTACTTGCTCAACTTCTGTTTTGTTACAAGTAGCACCCACTGTATTTATACCTGTATCAGCCCCCCTCAAGCTTAACTGGGGAAAAAGATTGAACACATTAAGCTTGGAGAGAAGGAAGGAAAGTTGATGAGAAGGAAGAGCCTTAGTCAGAAAGTCGGCAAGTTGATGAGAGAAGGAAACATAGGAAGGACGAAGCAGCCTAGATTTAATCCTGTCTCTGACCAAATGACAGTCAATCTCAATGTGTTTGGTGCGTTCATGAAACACGGGGTTAGCAGCCAAGTGAAGAGCTGCTTTGTTGTCACAAAAAAAACTGGACAGGAGTAATAGTATCAAGCCCAGAGTCTTTGAGCAAATTGACTAGCCACACAGCCTCACACGAAGCATTGGCCATACTTTGATACTCTGCTTCACATGAAGATTTGGAGACAATGGTCTGCTTCTTGACCTTCCAAGAAACAAGAGAGTTTCCAAGAAGCACACAATAACCAGAGACAGACCTTTTGGTAGTTGGACATGATGCCCAATCTGCATCACAAAAAATTGTGAGAGACAAAGGACTAGCAGCAGGATACAGCAAGCCCTGTCCCAGACTACCTTTGAGATACCGGACAAGCTGAAGGGCTGCAATCCAATGGGGTTCTCTGGGGTTGGCAAGAAATTGACTCAAAATGTGAACGGTATATGAGATGTTTGGCCTAGTGATCGTAAGATAAACTAGCCTGCCAATAAGACGGCGATACGACATAGGATCAGGAAGAAGAGAACAAGAATCTGAGACCAGAGCATGATGTTGTTGGATAGGAATTTTGGAAGGTTTGGCCTCCAGGAGACCTGTATCTGAAACAATGCCAAGTGTGTACTTGCACTGGTGAATACAAATACCAGCGGCAGATCGTGCAATCTCAACCCCAAGAAAAAATTTGAGCGGTCCCAAATCCTTGATATTGAACTGATCATGCAGATGAGTTTTGATAGCAGCTATTGCATCGTCATGAGAACCTGTTATTAAGATATCATCGACATACACAAGAACTGCAGTGAATGTGCCAGCGAGTATGATCATGATTGGATTCCACAAAGCCATAGGCTAGAAGAGCAGCAGCAAACTTACTGTACCATTGCCTAGGGGCCTGCTTTAAACCATACAAGGACTTGAGTAATTTGCAAACAATAGGTTGGGAACCTTGGTGAGAAGCATACTCAGAGGGAAGCTCATACCCCTGAGGCAAAGCCATATATACATCTTCCTCAAGATCCCCATGTAGAAACGCATTAGCAACATCCATTTGAGAGACATTCCAACCCTTAATAGCTGCCAAAGCTAAGAAGACCCTCATGGTAGTCATCTTGGCTACCGGGGCAAAGGTCTCAAAGAAATCCTCACCCTCAACCTAAGTGAAACCTTTAGCCACCAACCTGGCCTTATATTTATTCAGAGAGCCATCAGTATTGTACTTTAATCTGTAAATCCACTTACACCCAACAGCTTTCTTATCACTAGGCAGTTCCAAGAGCAGATAGCTCAGCAGCCATGGCATCACACCAATTTGGATATTTCAAAGCTTGTTTATAAGTATGAGGTTCAGTGAGAGATGAGGTTTTGCAAATAAAAGAGTAATAGGATGAGGAAATAGCTTAATAAGAGACGACATTAGCAAAAATAGGAGAGGCCTTACCCACAGTACAAGTGGAGGCTGAATCGTGGGAGGAGACCCGTATAATCCCAAGATTTGTCGGAATATGTCGCTGCCGAATGTGCCTCGTGTGTCCGGAAGAAGGAGAGGAAGATTTTGTAGGAAGAGGATTATCAAAAGATTCTGGAGGAAGAGGATTATCAAAAGTAGAAGGGGCAAATGAAGAAGATGGGACAGGGGAAGGATCAAAAGGATGAGAAGCTTCCTCAGTATTCTACTGAGGATGAGAGGTAGGAAGAACAGAATGAGAAGAACAAGGAAGGGAAGCTGAATGAAAGGGAAAGATAGTTTCATGGAACACCACATCTCTGGAATAGAACACCCTACGAGAAAGTAAATCATAGACCTTGTAGGCCTTCTTTCCTTGTGGATATCCTAAAAACACATACTTGATTGCCCTAAGGGAAAACTTATCCCTCTTGGACTTAAGAGTAGAGGCATAGCACAAGCAGCCAAACACTTTAAGTTGATTGTAAGCAGGAGGAGAATGTAGAAGGATTTCATATGGAGTTTTATGATTTAACAGAGATGTGGGAGTTCTGTTAATGAGATATGTGGCTGTGAGCACACATTCTCCCCAGAACTTGAGAGGTAAAGAGCTATGGAATCGGAGGGCCCTAGCAACATTAAGTATGTGTCTATGTTTCCTTTCTACTCTACCATTCTGCTGAGAAGTTTCTACACAAGAGCTCTGTTGTTCTATGCCAAGAGATAACAGAAGAGGTGAGATAGTATTATTAAAGAATTCTGAGCCATTATCAGATCTGATGGCTTAAACAGTTGTGTTGAACTGATTTTCAACCATTTTAAGGAAGAGAGTGAGATAATGATAGACCTGGGACTTAGAGTTTAACAAATATGTCCAAGTAGTCCTAGAATAATCATCCACAATAGTAAGGAAGGAATGAAAACCATTGTATGTATGAGGGGTATAAGGTCCCCATATGTCACAGTGAATCAATGCAAAATGAACAGAAGTATGAGTTGTACTCAAAGGAAATGGCAGTCTACACTGCTTGGCTAAGTGACATGCATCACAAGGAAGTTCGGAGAGTTTATTACATGCAATAGGAAAATGTTTGAAACTACTTTGAGGCACATGGCCTAATCTACAATGCCAAAGATCAGCAGTTTGAGAAGAAGTATGAGATAACGTACAGGCTGCAGATCCAGTAGAAGCATTAGACAACACAATCTTGTACAGGCCCCTTTCCAATTTACCAGTCCCCAGCAAGGTCTTGCAGGTCAAGTCCTGCAGCAGACAGTAAGTGGAGAAGAATTGAAAACAAATTTTATTGTCTACTATGAGCTTGTGAACAGACAAGAGATTAAATGTGAAGTGAGGAACATACAAAACATTGTATAGTGTGATACAATTTGTGAGATGAATGGTGCCTTTGTGAGTGATTTTGGATGTATGACCATTAGGAAGAGTTATGAAGGAATCAAAAGGAATAACATCGCGAGTAAACCGAAACGTAGTGATATGATCGACGCATGCAGTCGCAATCCAATCAGTAGAAATCACAGCATGCAAAGCTATTCTGGCTGAGCTTATCACACTTGGTACTGGAAGGAAGTTACCTGCATTGGTTTGAGCAACAGAAGATGAAGAATCAGAAGCTTGTCCTATTGAAGCCATGAAGGTAGCGGAATTCACTTGAAATGATGAGATATTCTGCTTCATATTCTTAGGCATCTTAGCTGGATCCGGGTTTACTCCAAACAACTTGTGCCATTGAGGAAAGCCATGAATGAAGAAGCATGTATCTCTGCTATGTCCAGTCCTTCAACAGTGAACACAGGACATATTTGCTTTAGAATTGACCTTCCTTGTATTATTTCTAGTGTTGAATTGGTGAGCACTAGACTTAGCATACAAGGCATATGATGATTCTGTCATGGACTTATAGACATGAGGAGTAACACATTCTTTAAGTTTCTCATCTTGCATCAACAAAGCCAAGGTATTGCTTATGTTTGGCAGGGGGTGTTTAGTCAAGACTGAGCTCCTATTTCCTCCATAAGTGTCATTCAAGCCTGTCAGAAACTGAGTCACCTTATGCAAACACTCATATTCTTCTAGTTTTTGAGTTGTTCCACATGAACACATACATGTACACTTAGGTATACCACTTATTTCATCTAATTTATCCCAGAGTGTTCGAAATTTAGTGAAATAGGTAGAAATGTCCATATTTCCTTGTTGCAAACTCATTAATTCCTTTTTAATGGTGAACACTTGTGGAGCATTTCCTTGAGTGAATCGAAATTCCAAATCATTCCAGATTTGTTGAGCAGATTTTAGATAAACTAAACTTGATGAGATCTCAGGAGACACAACATTTAGCAACCATGAAGTGACCATGTCATTGCATCTCTGCCAATGTGCTAGGTATTTGGACTATGTATTTGGCTTTTTGTTCTTTCCAGTTACAATTCCTAATTTCAATTTGGATGAGAGAGCTATAATCATAGCTTTCTTCCATTGATTGTAATTGGTGTTTGTGAGGACTTGAGTCAATAATATCATTCCTGGATGATCATTAGGGTGAAGGTACAACGGATGAGAAGAAGATAAAGCGAGATTTACCTCGGCAGAGTCATCGTCATCAACTTCAACTGTAGCTTCATTCCTCGTTGGATTTGTTTCATTGGTTTCCATATTCAATTCAGTTTCAATCGTCATAGCTCTGATACCATGAAAGACTCAGTGAAGAATCTCGTGATTAACCGAATGAATAAGAAAATGCAGAAGAAAGCTTGAAAAAGGAATTCATAATTTGTTGAAGAAGAAAAAGAGTATTTTCACTGATTCATCATTTTCTAATACGCATGTGAATGAGATACAGTGGCTCTATTTATATGAAAGCTAGACCCCAAAATATGTGAGAGATAGCAACTACACGCTCCACTAAGAGCTATGACTTATGACTTATGATGATAGCCCATGCCACAAAAGTCCGTTATAATTATTTGTTAAAAAAAAACTTAAAAATTAGTATTCATATTTTTATGTATACTTCATCAAAAGATGAAATGAAGACAATCAAATATTTATTAATGAATAGTTGTCTTCATGTTTAAAAAAAACCAAAAAAAGCTTAAAATTATCGCTTTTTGGCTTTTCAATGCATAAAGGGTGTTGTACCTTACTTATTGGCTTTTGGCTTATAAGCTGAAACAAACACTTTAAATATAACTTTTCAAAAGCCAAAAGTCACTCCAAATAAGCTGCAACAAACGAGCACTAACTTGTAGGACCACCTCCAACTTCTTGCTCAACTTCTGTTTTGTTACAAATAGCACCCTCTGTATTTATATCTGTATCATAGTAGTAGTTAATTATTTTTGACCATTATACTCGAGCTGATACCACTTTAATCACTTTACTTTCTTTAATTCCTTTCATTTCTCTCATCCTGTCATCCTACTAACTCTGTCGAGTCACATGGTGGAATTAACGCACGACAAGTCATCAATTTTGGCAAAGATATAAAGAAATTTATGTAGGATGGCATAAGTGAAAATAAGAAAGTAGAATAGTTAAGGTGGTTTGAAACTAGTTAACAATAGCCAAAAAATATGTTAGGCCATATATATATATATATATATATATATATATATATAACGAATAGTTTGCATATATAGTATTGTTGATAACCACCTACCAGAAGGGCTAATTAAAAGTTTAGCAAAGTTGGAACCTTTTGCTCGAACATAGCCTTGTGGTAATTGAATATACAAAGGCATATTGTTAACATCCAATTGGTGATCCCTTTCACCCTTTAATGGCATCAACATCTCTCTCTCTCTCTCTCTCTCTCTATATATATATATATATATATATATATATATACTTCCTTCGTCTGGGTAAAAAGCGTCACTTTATTACTAATGGCTACTTAAAGTGTTATTTTTTTAAAAAAATTGATTTTCAAACGAAGACTCTTTGTTCAAAGCGGAAGGAGTACAAGACTTCTTACCCTGACAATCTTGGTAACAGAAGCAAAAGTCTATCCCTTCAAATTTTGTGTAGCCCAAAAAGGGAGAACCCCCCACCCTAATTTGTCAACCGCTAACAATAACAAATTCAAGTAGTTTTGATCAGGCAAAAATTTGGATAAGACGGTCCTACAGATATTTTTTGTAAGATGGATCCTCCTTATCTGACCAACTATGTGTTAATGAGTTGAGTTGTGAGATAGTGGAGTTCCGTCTTACGAATAAAGATCCGTAATACTTGGTGTTGACCAAGCCATCTCACACTATCATCTATAGAAAGTTCTAGCTATTTTAGAGCTTGGGGTCAGTGGTTACTGGTTAGCGACTGTCACAACTATTTTTCCTTATTTTTTCATTTTAAAAATAACACTCCTTTCTACACCTATTTACAAAATATTTTTTGCGGCCCTAGTGTGTGTGTATGTGATAGCAATATGGATACTAGTGGATGCGCTTTTAGACAATTGCTCACTCTCAAAGTTATAAGCTTCATGATTTTTTTAGTATCTTTGTTGTCTTAAGGAGAAGATATTTTTTTGATGGAAAATATGGGTTAAAGTGGGCCGGCCCGACTTGACCCGTTACCTATTTCAATTCGACCTATTCCAACCTGTTTAATTTGGGTCATAATGGGTCTCGACCCATTACCTGTTTCAACTCGAAACACACCCGACCTAACTCACTCAATCGCGAGCCCTAGTTTTACACATTCATAATGTTGCTTTCGTTAAAGTCCATGACATTCTTAGTTGAGTAGTTCCTTGGAATTTAATTCTAGTAGTCATAGCCTATAAATAAAAATTAAAAACATGAAAAATCTAAGTGATTTATCTTCACAAAACAAGGGTTCTTTACAAACTTACGAGGGGCAAATTTGATTCCTGTTTGAAAGTAAAAACAATATTAACTCTTGAATATTTAAGTATATTGTCTTCCTCCTCTCAAAAAAAAAAAAAAAAAAGAGTTCTTATGATCTTATACGCGTTTCAACAAATTATTTGACTTTCTTTTTGAGAAAAATTGTAGGTCATGTCTCATTTTCAAAGTTTTCAATCACTTTACATCTATTTATTTTTTCGTAACCAAAAAAGACACTTCATGCATCGTGATGCATCATTTGTACATCGCAATGTATGAAAATATCTTATTTTATGCATCGTGTTACATATTTTGTGCATTGCGCTGTCTGACGTACTTCTTTCCGGTTACGAAAAAAAATATGAATATAAAGTTGTTAAAAACTGTGAAAATGGGACATCTCCGAATTCCACCATTCGTATCAAATCAATTAAACCTATTATTTTATTCGGTGAAATTCAGGTCGGTCCATTTTAATAAGTTTTCAACCGCTACGGTTGACCATGTGTTTTTTTAACCTGAAAAAAACTTTGTTGGAGACGAAAAGACTACAATACACTTGATGAACCAAACACACACGCATAAAAGTATTAGTTCATGCTTCGATTTTGGATCGTGAGGCACATATCAAATCTAATTTGTGCATCGCGAATCCAATTTGCACATTGGAATTTTTGCATGCACAAATCAAATCCAATTTGTGAATCGGAATTTGGGGCATCGAGAATCTAATTTGTGTATATGGAATCCAATTTATGCATCATAATTTTATGTATTACAAATCCAATTTGTGCATCGTGATTCAGATTGTTGTATTGCGATAAACAAAGTGATGCATCACGATGCACAAACTAATGCATCGCGATTCAAGCTGGGTCTGCATCTCTTCCGCCTTCTTCTTCCTCCTTCACCCCAGTCCAAAAAGGTAGAAATACATAATCAATTCTAGTATTATACTTACTTAATTAGAAAACTCATTTTCTTGCCCCGAACCCCTAAATTGGGCAATGTCCCATCAATCCCTATTTCGTTGTCACAACAATTGTGATTTTCGAATAATTTAGGAAGAATACATGGGAGAGTTGTGGAAAAAATGTTGGAAGAAGAAATGTTAAAGCAATGGAAGGAGACATATTTGGGCATTTTCAAAACAATTTTATAAGACATTTTTTGGTTAAAAAGAAAGATGGGACTGGAGGGGTTAAAAGTTTGACAAAAGATATCGCCAACAATTTTCTCAATTTTATTTTTATAACAATTAAAATACAGAGTATACTTGACTTGCTTATTGGGTGAAATTCGGGTCAGTCCACTTTTTGAAGTTTCTAACCTCTTTAATCCGATGTGTTTTTTTTTTTCAACAGAAAAAACTACTTTTCGAAACATTGTTCCAAAAATGTAATTGTCTCTTTCAACAGCTCCGACAACGCTCTTTGAATTCGAAAATCACCATTGTTAGGCAACGAAAGGGGGATCGACCTGCCCGATAAGGTCGCGGGGGTCAAGGGGGGAGGGCCCCCTTCGTGGGGATTCAGGAGCAACGCTCCCGAAAAGTAAATGAGTTTTTTGAATCATTAACTACGAAACTTTAATGAAAATATGTTGGGTGGGAAGATTTTCACATTAATGACAAAGGCAAAGGAGGAGGAATAAGAAAGCTTTACGACGGAGGAGAATGAAGAAGAAGATTAAGGACATGATGTGTTTCATTATGATTTTGAACCACTGTGTAAAAATTAATACAATAAAATTGATGAATCGTTGTGCAATTAGATTATGCAGTTAAACTATTGAACTCTAATGCAAAAATTAATGCAATAAACTTGATAAACCACGGTGCAATTAGACTAGACAGTTAAACTATTAAACAATGATGTAAAATTAATGCAAGAAAATTAATGAATAACGGTGCAATTAGACTAGACAAATAAACTATTAAATCACGGTGCAAACATTAATGCAATACAATTGATGAACCATGATGCAAAAATAATGACATTTGTAGCACGCTTACATTTCATTAAAAATATCGTAAACATTTTATCACAAAAAGAGATTTTTTTCTGATCGAGAAAAAAATACATTTAACAATTAGGAACTTTAAAAAATGGACCAAACGCAAATTTTCGCTCCTTATTGTTCCCGAAAAACACCATGGGTAATTGACCCAATCGGCTCCAAGCCTCCAAGCCTCCTACCACGCTTGTCCAAATATCGGGTCAAGACTCAAGACCTCTATCTTTTCTATCAAGCAAGGGCTCACGGTTAATCTCCTCGTCAACTCCTCTCGACGTTTCCAGAAATAAAACTAGGGTTCATAATTCCTTCGGCCAACGTAGCTCAGGTGAGCAATTCCCTTTTCCTTCCTAATTACAAAAATTCATCAATTCTTGTAGAATGTATTCATCTGCCTAATCTAAATTGCTTTAATCAAGAATTTCCTAGGCTAATTTGTAGACAATAACGCCCATTTTTTGGCCGATCGTTTATAATTAGGGAAATTCATCACTTCGTATTGAATTTATTCATTTCAGTAATCTAAACCACCTCAATCGAGAATTTTCTAGGCTAATTTGTATGCTTTTACGCCCTATATTTTTTTGGGTGATAACATTTTATTTATTTGCGGTTAGAGGAAGCGTCAGGATCAATGGCGGGTGGAAATTTCGTGAACAGGGTCGTGACATACGTTGTTAATGAGCTTATTGTTGAAAGGCTTTCCAACAGGTTCTCTTTCTCTCCCTCTATCTCTCTACCTTGAAATTGTAGTGCTAGTTTGGTATGCAACAATTACGAATCAGTTTCATGCTATTTGGACTATAATGAAATGAATTTTCTACTCAAGTGATATGGAATGGAATGCTCATTCTCGTGTATCGAAGGAGCTTGAATTTTTTTCCGGCATCCTAACTTTACTTGCCTTTTTTTGTATGAACTATTCCTTTGTTTCAAAAATAATAGTTGTAATTTGTTTTTACCGTCGACTTGGCGACTTCACTTATGAATATTTGATATGATGTAATTTGATCTTTCATAAATATTAAGTTTTAGGTTTGTGGTAATTTTAGTGTCTTTTATAATAGGTATGTTTGTAATTTTTTTTTTGTATGCAAGTATGAGCATAACATTGGAACCAAGGACCTCAAGGTACTTGCCTGTGTGCCCTTGCCATCTCTCCCACCCCGTCAGGTATGGCAACGGGGCAGTTCGGAGGCGGTTATACATCATACCACCCCCATTCCCCAATTCAATTTTTGTGCCCCATAACCTCCCCATTCCCCAAGTGGGGAATCAATTTTTCATACCATATCCATTCCCCACGCGTAGCAGTTAATCAGGGAATCCCCACGGGAATTAGTCAAACTAATATTTTGTTTTAAAGCACTTTAGCGATTAAAAAAACTCAAAAATTAACTTTCATTAAGTTCATAACCCTTGATAAAGGATAATATTTCTACTTAAACTCATATAATCACATTCATAAGAGCTCAAATTTTTTTAAATAGTTTTGTATGACACAATTCACCAAACATAAAGAAATATTCACTAGATTACGATAAGAAAAATATAAATAACAATTAACGTTTGAAATATAGCAAAATGGAAACTACTCCATGGAAAAATTCTACATTATAAAATAAAAAATTAATATGTTAACAGAATTAAAATAAATATTTTAAGCTAAAGGAAAGGTAATTTAACAACATTGCTAGCCTTGCAATTGCTTCTACAACTTTCCTTGCAACTAAACTTTGAAGAAGGGTAAAGAAAACAACTTTCCCAATTCAGATGAGGTTTAGTTGTAAGAAAGTTGAGGATTAGACCGTAATTTAATTACTTCTTATAAAAAATGGAGCATTTTAAACAATAATAAAACAATAAAACAAAAAAATCTAAATAGCAAGGTTACCAAAACTTATACACAAACTGTCATTGCTCAACGTTGTCATACTTAAGAGAATAACATATTAAAAATTAAATTTTTACATCCTGGAAACTAACATAAACTCAACATATGAACGTTTGAAATAAAAGTACAAACTAAGCATACACAGGTGTATCGCATATTGATCATATAACCAAAACCCGAAATTCAAACTACTTAACAAATATTGACATAATGACATTTTTAAGGAAAAATAATAAAGGATTAAATAATTATTTGGTTGAACTATCCAATATGTAGTCCTTTTTAAATGTGATCCTTAAACTCGGTTTTGAGATTCGGGGTTATCGTCGATTTGTCGTCTATTTTTTGAAATCTCAAATTTGCTTTTAACTTGTTTAACGTTGACTTTATTAGAAGTTATTACTTTATGCCATTAATAATGTAATTTCATCTTTTGCTATTAAATTGTAGGTTCGGATGTTGAGCAATGTTTTTTTGGATGTTAGCCCTCTGTTGTTATTACCATATGATGAATTTTAATCTCTAATTTCATATATTATTTTCATTTATAAATGCTCCTTCGGATTATGTTACAATAAGACCCATTAATTTAGGTCGTAATCTAATATATAATATATACACACAAATCGAGCCTTTGGATTTTTGACTCCCCTCTCTTCCCCTTCAAACCCGAAGCCTCAACCGCGCTCTCTCTTATCTAGATCTGATTTTACACATCAAAGTGAGGGAATTGAGATGGGGCTGCTTGGACGGAAAATAAATTGCGACCGGAAATAGTAGCGTAGGTCCACCGACCGTAGATGCTGGACTTAGCTTGAGCAATTGAAGATGACCATAGATGAGGTTGTTGGTTGGAAAGAGAACGACGTGACCAAAGATGGGACTGGAATGGGTGGAGATGAGAGATTGGTTGGAACTAGACAGAGATCGGAGCAAATACAAAGATGAGGGACCGATTTGGCATAGAGAGATGACGGAGCATTGTGAGAGAGAAAACGAGAGGCAAGGCACTCTGGACTTTGGTCAGCTCAGCTCTCTGTTGAGAAGAGGGGGAGGTGAAGGGATTGATTTGTGAATGAAGCCAATGTTGGTGGAGTTGAGGGATGAATGAGTTAAAGGGGAAATTTGGGATTTCAAAAAAAAATGATGGCAAAACTGACGGTAACTCCGTGATGGGGGAATTTCTCAGCAAAAACCAAGTTTAAAGACCAAACACATTTCGAAAAAAGTCACGAGACCAAACGCATAGTTTTTAGATAGTTTAGGGACCAAATAATTATTTAATCCAATAATAAACAACTAAAAAAAATACAATTTAAGCAAGTAACTTAAATAAAACAATAATAATAATATGTACAAATCATAGTTGTCAAAGTCAAAAGGTGATAGGTCCATATTTGAGGTGAGAGACAAGGCGCCCATAAGGCGCTCACGGAAACAATACTAAGAGAAAGTATATAAAATACATATAACTTAACAAATCTTAATAAAACATGTTATAATTGAGCATAATACATGCTACTAAGTCCTAACATAGCATAAAAGATGAAATTCTGAGCTAGTTTAAATTCCAAATAATATAATAAATAGTTTTTTTGATAAATAAAGTATATATTAATAACAAAAGAAGGAGCCGCAACCTATATACACATGAAACACATGAGGATTACTCTAATAATTACAGATTACAAAAGTTCGCTACAAAGTCAGCAAAAGAGTTGACCTCGGACCTAACACCGTCACTATACCAAAAAAACAGCAGTTGAATCTTCTTCAGCAACGGCAAAGACCTTTCCTCGTTATCAAATGCTCTCCAATTCCTCTCTTTCCAAATCATCCAGCATACTCCCAAAGGAATAGTCTGCCAAATAAAATCTCTTAATTTCCTCTTGTGCAAAGACCAACAAAGAAAGAGATCCTTAATAGATTCCGGCATAGCCCAAGGTAAGTTAAAAATGTGAAAGATAAAATCCCACAAAGCACCCGCCACCGGACAATGAAGCATAAGATGATCAGCACTCTCACCATTACTTTTACTCATATAGTACGAGCTCACTATCACCTTACCGCGTCTCCGAAGATTAGCACCTGTGAGAATGGCTTCGTTCACCGCTTCCCAAATGAAGAAAGCAACTCTAGCCGGAGCTTTAGTCTTCTAAATAGCTTTCCAGGAAACAGACCCCTTCCCCCAATATCCGAGCCAAAGTAGTAAGACTTGATCGAGAACATTTTGTTTTTAGCCCTATCCCAGATGACCTTGTCAACAATACTCCTATCCAGTTGCTGAGAATATAGCAACTCGGAGAGTTGGAGAAAACTCTGCACTTCCCAATCCTGAATAAACCTTCTGAAAACTGGATTCCAACTGATCAATCCTCCTTTGTGCGAAATAATAGCACTGATGATGATTTCTTTATCACTCGCAATGTTAAAAAGGGTAGGAAAGGCCCTCCATAGCTCCACATGACCACACCACCTATCCAACCAAAATCGGACCGTAGAGCCTTCTCCTACCTCAAAGGAGATATTTCTAGCAAAAGCGTCCCACCCTTTCCAGATTCCTTTCCAAACTCCCACTCCATAAGACAAGGAAACTTCCTTAGGAAACCAAGGATGATGTCCTTCCCCATACTTGCTCACCACCAATCTCCTCCACAGAGCGTCCTTATCGATCAAGTATCTCCACAACCATTTACCCAACAAAGTTCTATTGAAAACTATGATGTTCTTAACCCCTAGGCCACCAGATCTGATACTAGAACACACTTTGGACCACTTGACCAGGTGATACTTCCGATCCACCATCGAACCTTCCCATAAGAAGTAGAAATACACCAAAAAATCCATCTTCTCCATTTGTCACCGAAACCCATTCTATTTAGCAAATAGATGAGAAACTCCCAATTAACGTGGTCATAAGCTTTTTCAATATCCAGTTTGCAAATCAGGCCCTGGTCTCCTTTCCTCAGCCTATCATCCACCGCTTCATTGGCAATAAAGGAAGCATCAATAATTTGACGTTCCCCCATGAAAGCATGTTGCGACTCCGAAATAACTTTGCACATGACCTTTCTCAATCGAATCGAAAGCACCTTTGCAATGAGTTTATAAACACTTCCAATAAGACTAATGGGTCTATAATCTTTAATCTCAGTCGTATTTGTCTTTTTAGGAATCAAAGAGATGAAGGAAGCATTAAGACTTTTTTTCAAAACCCATGTTCGAATGGAAGAACTGAAAAACTTCCATGATATCATTCTTCAAAATCTCCCAGCTGTGCTGAAAAAACGCCATACAGAAACCATCAGGACCGGGCGCTTTATCGCCATTCATACTCCAAAGGGCTTACTGAATTATCCTCCTGATTAAGAACATTAAAATGCATCCCATCTAACAGTGGTCGTTGGATCCCCTGATCAGCATACAGCTTCTGATAAAAATCTACTATACCCGCCCTAATAGCATATTTTTCCTCCAGCAAAATACCATCTACTGAAATGCTATGAATGTGATTAACCCTTTTATTGGCATTCGCCGTCCTATGAAAAAATTGGTGTTCCTGTCACCTTCCTTTAACCACTGAACTCGAGATTTCTGTCTCCAACAAATTTCCTCTTTAATCAACAGGATCTCTACCTCCTTTCTCAACTCATTATGCCGAAAGAACTCTTCCTCTGACAACTCTCCTGAGCTCTCTTTAGAATCCAAAAACTGAATACCTTCCAGCACTTCCTTAATTTTTTCCGCAATCCTCCCAAAAGTCTCCTTATTCCACAGAATGAGATCATTTTTCAGCAGTTTCAGCTTCTTTGCCAGCTTAAAACTGGGATCTCCCACCACTGTATAACCTGCCCACTTAGTCCGAAACCAATCAAGAAAGCCCTGCTCCTTTAACCACATATTTTCGAAGTGAAACAGAGATTTCCCTTTTGCGATACCACCACACTGAAGAAGTAAAGGGGCGTGATCAGAAATAGTTAGAGGCAGACAAGACTGAACCAAACTACCACAGCATTCTTCCCATTCCACGGACACTAAAAATCTATCATTTCTGGAACATTGAGAGCTAGAATTATTCCTGAACCAAGTAAATCCATCTCCTGCTAACGGTAGATCTATCAAGGCCATATCATCAATAAAGTCACTGAATTCCAACATCGCCCGTGAGAATCTGCTACAACCCTTACGCTCATGCGGGAACCTGATCACGTTGAAGTCACCACCTATACACCACGGATGATTCCACTTCTGAGTAACCTCCTTTAACTCTTCCCACAAATCTCTTCGGGGCACATCCAAACAAGGACCATACACACCCGAGAAAACGCAAATCTTATCATTATCCACCTTTTTAAATAAACAGGACACCGAGAAACGACCTTTTACTGCATCCATTTTAGATAGAACTCTCTTATCCCACATTACTAGAATTCCTCCCGCTGCCCCGGAAGCTCCAAGATGCTCCCAATCTGCCCATCTTCCTCCACCAACACTGCAAATGAAATCACTATCCACTTTATCCATTTTAGTCTCTAGCAAGCAAACCACATGAGGGTTCCATCTTCTCATAGACGCCTTAACCACATTTCTTTTCTCCAAATTATTTAAACCCCACACATTCCAAGAAATGATTCTTAAATCCATGGTAAAATCAAGTCAGATTTCTTTTACGTCTACTCTCCCCCTCCTTAAATTCCAGATGATCTGAGTTAAAATTGCAGCATAATTGCTTCAGTTCTCTAGTGCACCTTGCTCGAGATTTGCCTTTCTTTGAGCTGGTATCTCTCTCTGACGCCCGCCAGCTCCTTTTAATCTCCATTAGTAATTTTTCCTTTTTGACGTTCTTATTAATATACTCTTTACTTATCAAAAAAAAAATCTCCATTAGTAATTCCTGAATTTTGTCATCAAAACCATGGTTTGACACCCCTATAAATGTTCCGAAATCCTTAATCCTGCTCTGCACCCACAATGAAATGTCCTTTGACTCCCCATTACACAAAGAAAACAAGGTTTTTAAAAAAATTAAAGTAATTAGAAAAAACAGAAAACAGAATGAAAAAAAGAATCCCAAATTAAAAATATAATAAATAATAAATAAAATATCTAAAAATGAAAGGAAAATAAACCCTAAGTAGTGATAGAGATGATAAAGATGCACCAACACAACACATTAGGAAGAAAAAAAATCCTAAGTAGGGGAAAAAATAAAATAAACAAAACTAATTACAAAACCAAGTTTAATTTGCCAAAACCAACAAACCAACTTCGGGACGAAGCTCGTTGGGTGCCAGCAACAGTGTCTGAAGCTCTGAAGCTCAAGTCAGAAAATTCCGGCGTCGGTGCATGAGGCGCGTGAGTCTGATTCGGCGACCTCCGGCGATAGCGAAGGCACAAATGAGTTCGCCATGTTGAGACAAAACCATCTGTACCTTAGATTTCATTAATATTGAATATTGAAGTCTAGATCTGAAATGGAAATTTTCAGATCTCAGTTGGGTCACCCGCCTTGCTTTGGGGGCGACAAACCCTCTACTCATCTCGCCTCTCGCCTCATGCGCCAAAGGCAGGCGCCTTTAACAACTATGGTACAAATACACTAAATATAAGAGCGGCACATTTTATATAAGAATTTAACACATACGGGTAAAACAATTGTGGATGTTGTGTTGAATTTGGCCAAAACCGAGAGCTTGTGTGGGTGTGTGCTCAGTTGAGAGATTGAGAACCGAGTGGAGAATGAGAGGGTAATGTGAGTGTAGAGATTAAGTTGTTGAGAGAGAAAGCTGAGAGGAGAAGTGGGTTTTTTGTTTGTGGGGAGTGATCAGAGGTGCCCGAATGGAGGGAAGGGATGTTTTTGTTAAGTTTGTGAGTTGTTTAATTGTCTTTGTGGGAGAGCTGGAGAGTTCTGGTCTCCAAAGAATGGAGGGAGTCTTTGCGCGTATGAGTGAATGAGAGAGTGATGGATTGATGATGGGAGCAGGGAGTAGGGTGGCTTTAGGTTGTAGGGTAATGATAAAAGGTGGGATTTTTTGGGTTTGAGAAATGTTTCTTTTCTTCTTTTCTCCCTCCGTTGACTTCCTCCCTTCTTTATTACTCCCTCCGTCCCAAATAATTGTCTTGTTTGAAAGTTTCCTTTTTAAGACATTACTTTTACTTTCTCTGTTCCAAGCAAAGAATCCACTATATTATTTTTGGATGTTTCACATAAAGAGTTTACTTTAAAAAATTATGCTTACAACTTTCATAATCTTTCATGTTTACCCTCTACTTGTGTTGTAAGCATATTGATTATTATTATGTATTTTTGTAATTATGACAAACTTCAATCACATTAATATATCTCTTAATTATTATACTTTTCAAATGGAGACTCTTTGGGTGGAACAGAGGGGAGTACCACGTTACCCTTACTTTTTCTTCTTACTTTAATTTTGGACCACTTATTTATGGGTTTTAAAGGAAACCACACACTATTCCAATATTAATAATCAAGTCAATTGTTTTTTCTTAATCCGTGTGTCGGGTCAAACAAGACAATAATTTTGGGACGGATGGAGTACTTTTTTTTTCTTTTTTTGATACTACTAAAGGCAAAGTGTTACTAGTATGTAATTCTTTTTTTTTTCTTTGAAGTCTTGCGCTTTAAACAAAAGAAGCTCAATTTTATGTGTGTGTGTATATATATATATATATATATTATGGGAAATACTTATATGAATAAGTGTAAAATTGTTGGTTCAGGTATTGGGGTGGGTAATGCTAATACCAAAACCAAACCGTTCCTCACTTTTTCATTTCGATTATTCCCTATTACCCACCTTATATCAGTCAAACCAGCTAATAACCGTCAACTTCGGTTCGGTTCAAAATTGCCATCCCTAGAATGAAGATTGTGTCGTTATTGTTCTTTTTTTATATAAGTAAAGAGTATAATTGAATTATAGACAAAAGGCAGCAAAACAGAAGCTGCGTCCTTTGTACACCGGGAGTATACACAAGAAATTACGGAATACTAAAGCTATCCATAAACTCTACAAAAGAGTTGACAGAAATCCCAACTGAATATGTGCTCCAACAGCCAATGAAGATCATTCTTCAAAGCAGAAACAGTCCTCTCCTCATTATCAAAAACTCTTCTATTCCTCTCCTTCCAAATGACCTAGCAGACTCCCAAGGGAATAAGGTTCCAAATGAAATCTCCCTTCCCCTTCTGATACAATACCAACAGGAGGATAAATCCTTGAGAGAATCAGGCATCACCCAGGATAGATTACAAAGGCCAAAAATCAAACTCCACAATTCCCTCGCCACCTCACAATGAAGCAAAAGATGGGTCACACTCTCACCATCCCCTCTACACATGAAGCACCTATTCACATATACTATGCCATGTCTCCGCAAATTATCACCCATGAGAATAGCATCATTGGCTGCCTCCCAAGCAAAAAAAGCCACCCTTGCTTAGACGTTATGGTTCTTTCAGAGGCCAATTAAGGAAAAGACATCTCTATAAGCACTCCACTTTTCAACTGCAGCATTCTATCTATGCATTATCTTATTTTTACCAAATGCTTCATAAACTGCATTCTGGAGTGCTATAGTTAAAAAATGGAGTGCTTATTACAATGCCAGTACGGATATCCTAAACATGTGATATGTCAGACTTGCATTTTACCTGTAATTTGTTGGCTATGGACTTATTTTTAGTATATAGCTTCTTTATCTGGGCGATGGGACCTTTTATGTGATCCCGAGCTTGCTCTTTTGAAGTACTGTAAAATTTATTTGTAAGTTTTTGAGTTCAGTATCCTATGCTACACATTTTTATCATACACTGGTGATCTGGAAGTTTGACAAATTCCCAATTTGTTGTTGTCGAGAGGTGACAACACTGATCATTAAATAAATAGTCTCACTTTTTTGTTTGGTATGTCTGAAGAAATTATGCAATTCAAAGGAGGTACAAACAAATAAAGCAAGAATCTTAAAAAGTTTGACTTGTCAAATGGGACTATTTTTGGGGGGACAGTGGGAGTATTATTTTTACCTAGTGGTTAAATGATCATTAATATGTTTTAACATATTTTTTCCTGGTTTGTAGCCATAGTTTTCAGAGATTTGCTGTGAAGAGTGCAAAGAGAATGGAAGATATTGCCACTATGGGTTTGTACCGTAACTTCCTCCTGTTTTATTCAATGTTGGTTGAATTTGTTCCGCTGCTTCCGCATCGAGTTGTTGCGTCTAACCTTGTTATTGCACCATGATTTGTTACTTCAGCTGCAAGAAAAAGGCAAGAGATTGCTGAGCAAGTAAAGGAATTGTCAAAGGACATCGGGGTAAGATGATCATTTCGTTCCATGCCACTTCAGTTTAAATTTCATTTCATGGTACTCCCTCTGTCCCAAGAAAATAGTCACAAGTATTTTTGTTTGTACCCGGAATAAATCTCATTCTAAATTATAATCTTCCATTATTTCTCAAAAAAAAATATTTCCTTACAAAAATGGGACATTTCTAACAGGTATTGCACCAAAAAAGTGTTCAGGCTAGGGCAAATTATAGAAAATATATTGAAGTAAAATACAAAATTAATAAGCTTGATTTGTCAAATGGGACCACTATTTATGGATGGAGAAAGCAGTTCCCGGTAACATAGAAAGAAAGCATGATTGTTGTCTCTACCAAACGAGAAGTTAAGTTGTCATCTCATGATTTGTTTCGTCTGACTATACTTTTATATACCGCAGAGCAAAAACTAGCTGAAGATGGCTGGTGTTGGTGGAGGGGATGCAGCAGCTGATGTGGACCAAAGCATTGGCTGTTTTTCGTTTTTGTTTGCCTGTGATAATGATGATATTAATCGTCTACTAGTTGGAGGCTACCATTGTAAATTCCCAGGAAGATGTTTGTAATTGAGCCATTGTCCGGCTTATTTCTTAATCTTTAGTAAGTAGTATAACAGAACTGCTGGCTTCCTTATTTTGTGTCACCGATTTTCATTTTGCTACGACATTATTTGAATTTCTGCTGGGACTTGGAGGGTAGATTGCTGTTATTTGGCTTGTGCCCTGATTATTGTTACAACTCTGTGTACAATGCATAGAAAAGTCTTAATTTTTGGTGTGTCGTGGTTGTTATATACTCTATTCTAAAAAAAGAAAATCTTATTTCTTTTATTAAAAAGCTAAGTTAGGACAATTTCAAAAACATAATCTCTTAGCAAAAACTTATGAAAATGGTCCTAAAAACGATGACTTTGACCCAATCCATCTTTGAAATAAAATACTCCCACTGCTTCTCTTAAAGAGTTAACTAAAAACAATGCAACATACAATCCCTTTAATCTTTTAACTTTATCCTTCACAGTTTATATGTAAAATCTTTGTCTTGATATATATCATTGACTAATAAGACTTTTCAAATATAAACTCATTTGATGAAATAGAGAAAGTAACAATCGTTTGTCATAAAGAATTGCGATAATATAATGCACTCGCATCGAGTGCCATATGTCACTGTTTTTATTATGCCCCTAAACCTCCCATATAGATATAGATATGGGTGAAGTATGCAACTAGCTTTATTATGCTCTTAGGGTTTGTTTGGTAGTCGAATAAGAATAAATAGTATTATTAATCTTAGTACTAATAATGTCCTCGCTATTAATCCTTACTTGTATATCGGGGGTAGTTTTGAGATTACAAATATTAATTCTAATTTTTTTTTAGTGAAGACGCTAATAATACCACCCTTCCTATTGGTATTAATAGTAAGGGGATAATGACTTTATCCGGATAACTCGTATTATTAGTCACGATCATCTATTGCGTACCAAACATCAAACAACTCGACTTATTAATCATATTTGGCTTTAATCCTGACTACCAAACAACACCTTAGACTTCCCATATAAATACTCTTGATTAGGAAGTAGGAGTATTACGTAAGCACGCTTTATCTCACCAAAATGTTGCGACCAAAACTCAATAACACATCTAACTCTATAAGACAATTGAAGCAGGGTCAAGCCATTAATAAGCACCAAACATGCCCTACATCGTTTTCATAGTTCGGGGGTTTGTTTGTCAAGATTTGATCACAATTATGCGTTCAAAGGGGTCAAAGGACATCAAAGGAAGCTCGGGGCAAGTTAGAAGGCTTGGAAGTTGATTCAAAGAATCCAGGGGGTTCGAGTGATAATTACACGAACTATGCTAAGGCACGCAGGTGTGCCTACGCCATTCCAATAAACTAAAAAAAAATTGTTTTTGTAATTTTAATTACATTTTTATTTTTTTCATTTAAGTTTAGGGTTTCCTTGGAACGTCTTAAATAATTGTTTTAGGTTTGTAGTCTATTTAAAGGTCTTTCATAACATTATTTCTCATTTTGTAGCTTATTTAAAGGTCTTTCATTACATTGTTTTACAATAGGTTAATTATTATTGAATTTGAGATTTCAGTCACAGAAATTGTCATCTTTCTTGGGTGTTCTTGATTGAAAATTTGTAGTGTGTACATTTGTGTTCACAATACCAATATTCGCATCATCTCGAACGTGTTGAATTGCACTGTCATCCAATATCAAGCCTTTCTTTCTAGGAGATTTTGAGGTGTGACTAGTATCGCCTTAGCCATGCTTAACCTTTCTTATTTGTTCATTATGCATGTAATTAAAGTTAGATAAGGATCCCATTTCTTAGCAACCATAACACGACCCCTTTTTACGGTTTATTGAGCGCTAAAACCACTAATTACAAATAATAATGTTTATCGAACATAAAGTATGTGTAAACGATTAAGTTACTATAAAGTTCATAAAGTAAGTCTCATTACCACTATCTTACGAATTTTAATTCGTAAGACGGAACTGAACTCTCATAATTTAATCCATCAACACATAGTGAATCGAGTAAAGAGAATTCGTCTTACAAAAAATATCCAGTAAGACATTCTTACCCATGTTTTTGTCAAAGTCATATTTAGTTATTTACTCTATCTCTCTCTATTAATTTCACTCTTTTCTCTCTCCCTGTTTTTAAAGATCTTTATTAATTTATATCATTTCAACATTTGACCCTTCCCTCCCAACAAGAACGTTTCATTATTAACTTGTACTCATATCTTTACCATAATAATCTATTTCTTTAACGCGACTTTTCTATTATTTTTCAAATTATTCATCTATTGTGTTTGTATGTGTGTGTGTGTCTATATATATATATATATATATATATATATATATATATATATATATATATATATATATATATATATATATATATATATTGTAAATGCTACAAAAAAATGAATAAATCAATTTTTATAAACATGAAATAATGATGAATATATACTTTTGATAATGAATAATATTTTTGTTGATTTAACGTCGTTAATTTTTATTTTATTTTTTGACATTTTTATTACTAATTTAATTTTCATATACTCCGTACATTGCAATCACTAATTATTATTTTTTTAATTTTTGAGACATTATGTGCATCGCATAGTGGATAACTACTTAGATATAATATACATTCTTGAAACTAATTTTCATTTTTTAACTAAGTTCCCTTGTTGTTGTTATTGTTTTTTTTTATCAATTTGTTGTTGTTGTTTTTTTATCAATGTACAAATTTTTTACTCTTTCTTTCTAACAAGCACTACATTGAGATTCAAAAAGTAAAATCAAGTGAGTTGTAAGTCGCAAAAATAGAAATAAATATACTACATAATTTATAATAAAAGAAGATGTATAATATTACGAATTAAAATTTATTATATTTTTAAAAGTTTTAGTGTTAGTATCGTCAGATCAAATTTATTTATACTGATCAAATTTGCACTTAATAGAGTAATGATATAGATATCTTAAATCATCATATACTTAACTATCCAATAGCTCTAATAATGAAGTTCATATAATACCACAAGCTTAAGCTTGTAATATCATTCGCAAAACAAAACAAAATAAAACCAAGTGGTGCTTGTGTGCTGGGCTCATTTCATAATTGTAGTTTTTTTTTCTTTATTCTTAGTTTAATTACTATTTTTTTGGCTTTTTTATATTTAATTTGATTTGATGATCGTAAAACAACAACGGCTGCCACTTGACAATTTTTTTGTGAAATGACTGTCGCATGTCCACTTTCTAAAAGTTAAGAAAAGATTTTGTTTTTGTCAAATATTATTTAATTAAAAAATATATTTTAAACTATAAAATTTGTACTAGTTTAACTCAACAAAACTCTTCATTTCTCATCCTTTGTTCTAACCAATGTGAAATATTTCTCTTCTATTGTTAATAATGATAAACTTTTAAAATCAACATCATTCTCTAACCAATGTTGAATACATATACTCATTTGGTAATAATAGTAGAAGTCTTTTATCTTAAATTTTTTATAAATAATATATCTTCCTAAATAATGTGTGATACATCTTTTCTATTATATTGATGATAAAAGTAAAAGCCTTTTATTTAAATACTTTTAAAACCAACATCATTTTTAACCAATGTAGAATATCTTTTCTATTAGTAATAATAGTAAATGTCTTTTATCTAAAATTAAAATCAACATCATTTTCTAACCAATGTGAGATATTCATCTTCTATATATTGGTAATAATGGTAGAAGTCTTATATCTAAAGACTTTGAAAAACAACATTACTCTCTATCAAATGTATGATATATACATCTATTCTATTAGTAATAATAGTATTTTTAAAATAAACATTAATTTATAATCAATGTGTGATATATCTCTTATATTGATAATAATAGTAGAATACTTTGTAACCAATGTGAGATACATGCATCTAAAGACTTTTTAAACCAACATTTATTTTTAAACAATGTGGGATACATATATTTTATTGGTAATAAGAGTAAAAGTCTTTTATTAAAGAATTTAAAACTGACATCTTTTTCTAAATAATGTAAGATGCATCTATTCTATGGTGATAAAAGTAGAAATCTTTTATCAAAATACTTTCAAAACTAACATCAATTTATAACCAACGTAAGATACATCTTTTCTATTGATAATATTAGTATATATGTATTTCATATTTGTTGTAAATTATATATATATATATATATATATATATATATATATATATATATATATATATATATATATATATAAGATTTTTACTATTAACAATAGAAGAGATTAATATTAGAGATCAATATCTCATTATTGTACTAATTATTAATACCTACTATTAATGGTTGAGAAACAATGAGTCACACATGAATGCTTGAGAATAATAATAGAATTATTGTTATAAAAAATAATAGAAATAGAGATAGTAATAATAAAAATAATATTGTACAATTCTTATCATCATTTTCATAAATGAAAAGAAAAATAAATTTTCGTCCAAATGAAAGTTTTTTAACATATCCGCGTTAGTACGTAGACACTTTAAATTTTGGATTTTATGTTATTAAAATATTTATTTTGAGACTTTTAAAATCATTATTCATGTTCTAACAATGTGAGATATTTCTGTTCTATTTCTATTAGTAATAAAAGTTTAAGACTTTTATTTAAAGACTTTTAAAACAAATATCTCTTTCTAACCATGTGGTATACATCTTTTCTATTAGTAATAATAATATTTTTAAAACCAACACTATTTTTTAACAAATGTGAGATACATTCTTCTATAGTAATAATAATACTATTTTATATAAAAAACTTTTGAAATCAACATCTCTTTCTAAACAATGTGAGATACATCTCTTTTATTGGTTATAACATAAAAATAATAATAGTAGTAGTATTTTATCTAAGGAGTTTTGAAACCAACATCTCTTTGTAAACAATGTGTGATACATCTCTTGTATTGATAATAACATAAAAATTCTTTTATTTATAAATTTTATAACCAATATATGTTTCTAAATAATGTGGATCTTTTTCTAACCAATGTAAGATACATTATCTAAAAATATTTTAAACCAATATCGCTTTCCTAACCAATGTGAAGTACATATTTTTTTTCTATTGGTATTAAGTTATAAAAAGACTTTTAATAACTACATCACTCTCTAACCAATGTGGAATACATCTTATCATTTAGTAATAGTAGTAGAAGTTTTTTATTTAAAAAATATATAAAACCAACATATCTTTCTATATAATGAAATACATGTTTTATCTTCTTTTTTATCGATAATAAAAGTAGAAATCTTTTTATTTTAAAAAAATTAAAATCAACATCAATTTTTAACCAATGTAAGATTTTCTTTTTTATTGGTAATAATAGTAATTTAAATCCAATATCAATTTATAACAAATGTGTGATATACATCTTCTATTAGTAATAATAGTAAAAATCTTTTACATAATCTAAAATAGTTAAAAATCAACATCATTTTAAAACCAATGTGAGATATACATTTTCTTTGATAATAATGATAGAAGTCTTTTATCAAAAGACTTTAAAAACCAACATCACTTTCTAAGCAATGTATGATTCATCTCTTCATTTGATAATTAATAATATTATTTTTAAAACAAACATCAATTTCTAACCAATGTGGGGATACATTGGTAATAATAGTAAAATATTTTATAATAGATACATCTCTTGTAAAAGTTAAAGTCTTTAGTCCAAAGACTTTAAAATATAACATTTTGTTTTAAAACAATGTGTTGTACATCTGTTTAATTGGTAATAATATAAAATAATTTAAAGTCAACATAGTTTTCTAACTAATGTGAGATATACATCTTCTATTGGTAATAATGATAGAAGTCTTTTATCAAATGACTTTGAAAACCAACATCACTTTCCAACTAATGTATGATACATCACTTCTATTGGTACTTAATAATAGTATTTTTTAAACCAACATCAATTTCTAATCAACGAGGGATACATCTCTTCCATTGTTGAAAAATTATTGTTTTTAGTTAAAGAAATTGTGCAACTTGAGGCACAAATTTTTTTACGTATCATTTGTTTGTTGACGAATATAATTGAGCAAATATGTTATACTCGGTGAGAGCATCAAAATGATATATTTATTTGTTCAAATCAAGTTTTGGATGAATAAGATATTAATATTTAAAGTATAATACTTGTTTTAAAAAATTAATATTTTTAGTAAAAGAAATTGTGCAACTTGAGGCACAAATTTCTTTATATGTCGTTTGTTTGTTGGCAAAAGTAATTGTGCAAATGTGTTCTACTCGGCAAGAGCATCGAAATGATATATTTATTTGTCCAAATCAAGTTTTGGATGAATAAGATATCAAGGTTTAAAGTATAATGTTATAAGTGAGTCATTAGAAGTAATGTCTCACCTTGAAAAGTTTTATCTCACATTGGTTAGAAGTAATGTTACTACATTTATTATTTTGCATTTATTCCTGTGTATTTGGATATTATGCTTTGAAATCAGCTATCAACAAGAAAACAATCAATATCTTCCAAAGAAGGTCAGAGACTTTTCACATTTCCATTTCACACACACGCACGCGCGCGCGTGTGTATATATATATATATATATATATATATATATATATATATGATCATTGCATGCCTTCTAAAAGACATTCATTAAGGTAGGTCAGATTGGACTCTAAAGGTGCAGTTGCCTCGAAAGTGGTCTATTCCCATTGAAAATGATTTCAAGCTCCCACAAAGTTTGGAGTTAGTTGTTGTAAATGCAGAGGTACAGACCTAAATCATCAACTTAAATTTAGTTCTTTAAAGAAATATTTCAAATATCAAATATCATTGATATATTTAAATTTTTTGGTAATTTTTTGATTTTGCAGGGAGAAAGAATTCAAGCTACAATAAATCTTTAATGAAGCAGTTCGAATCAATCATGCGTGAAAATTGGTTATACTATATTTCAAATGTAAGTGTTGTTGACAATGGTGGTAAGTACCGCATAACAAAAAACATTTATAAATTATAGTCTATGGCTACAACACATGTTATAACAGTTAGAGGCAAAAACTTTACTAATCATATATTCAAGATTACGAGTTTTCCATAAATTAAGTCAATCCCAAACATAGAAGAATCTTGATTACTAGGTAAGGATTCTACTATTCTTCTTTATAAATTTTGTAGATTTTATTATATTTTCAATCTATAATACAATAGAGCTCATATTCACACATGTGCAATTGACTAATGTTATCTAAAGGTTGAGATCTATCTTTTTACCGAAATCTTACGGTTACGATTGAAACTTACCTTCACATGTGTGAAGACGGTTATGCAACTACCCGTCTCTCTCTCTCTCTCCAACTTCCTCACTCCTCATATTTCTCAATATCTTTGTTGGATTTCATTTAGGATACGTTAAACACGAGTCTACAATAATCTGTTCACGTTGTGCCATAAGCACGGACACACAATCTAGTTACTAATTTAAATTGCATTTCATATGACATTGAGCTAGAGGATCTTGAGTAAGTCCTCCAACATTTTTCTTTGAAAACTATTAATTTTTCATCTTTATATTAAATGTATTTGCTATTTAATTGTAGAAAGAACAGACTACAACGAATTATTTAAATACAAAGTATAAAAAAAATCTAACCAAATTTACATAATTCACAATGTAGGGCAAATTACACTTTCAAATGCTTTGTATGCTACAAAAATAATAACAGACTCAATGGTACCAGAAATTGAAGAGTTCAAGAGGTATGAGTTTCAACAAATATGTTTAGCCTTCTTTAAGTATATGATATTACTTGGTGAATGCAAAATTGATGTTATCTAATAAAATAAAAAATTGCTAAAAGTCGTATGTCAATATAGAAACCTACAACTATGTCACAGATCTTTAACCTTTATATAAACATTTTTCATTATGTTTTGCTAGGATGATGCATAAAGACGGCAGTTCATAACCAAAAATTGAACAACTATCATCTACAACTATTGGTTGTATAGTTGAGGAGCTTGAGAGTGGAAACGTAAAAGTGTTATCCGTCACAAATATTATGTCATGTTCAAAGGTTCGGGTCAGATTAGTTTTTCAGAATTATTAGGATTACAAAATAATTTCTTTTTTTTTATATACAATAAAAAGTTGAATAGAACATGAACAATTAATTGAAACGATCAATGAGATAAGTGTTGTATGAGTATCATTGGAAAGTGTTATCCAACATTAAAAGCTTGCTGTCAATATATATAAAGAAAAGCATTGGTAACTGTTGTGTGCAATCATGAGTAACATTGGTAACTGTTGTGCATCATCAAAGGGCTAAACGTTTTTTTTTTCATCATATAAAGCTATTGGGAGTTCTAAAAGATGTTTTGTTTCACCATTCTCTTAGTATTTATAAGTCAATATGAGCATCACATATACTTACATCACCTTACCTTTATTTTATCCACTACATACATACACAAGGTAAAAGAAAACGAAAGCAATATCATTTACGTCAACAAGAGAAAAGAAGGCATCTGAGTTTATCTACAGATGATATGAAGATCACAAAATCAAGTGTCATCTCAAGAAAACGTAAAATCCTGACCGGATCATCAATAGGTAAGTTTTTTAGTCTCTACCCTATTTGTAAAGATTAAAGAAGTTTTTTTTTATATGTTTGTCAGTTAAGTAACTTTTGATAATATGAATATGCATCTCTAATATAACCAAAGCATTCTTATACGAACATAAACTGTTATTTTATTTATAAAACACTGCACTATTATATATACTAAAAAATTAGGTCACACATGGAAAGAATACTTATCTTGTGTATGAATCTTAACTGTTTATATTTCCTCAATTAGTTAAAAATGTTTCTTGCCATCTGCCATAGTATAAGAAAGTTAGCATCTTGAACATTGTGTATGCTAAAACAAATCAATCTTCAAAGCCAGATTTTGATTGTTCCACGTTTAGTTTTAAAAAATTATTATTATCATGTAGCATGTTACAAGATAAAAGATAACACAAACCTTCTATAACCAACTTACTTTCAAAAGAAGCAAACTGACAGGACCACAAACAAAAAAGTGAAGTGTAATACCCCAATCCCACATCGGGTAGATGAGACTTGTGTTTGATTTATAAGGTAGTCATGCGCTACTACTGGGCACCAACATCATCCATGAATTTTTGGGTCGGCTTGTGGTGGGTTTGATGACCCAAGGTGCTGTGTGCTCGGTGGGCCAGTGTGTGGGCTACACGTAGCAGACCGGGCTCTTGGGCTCGGGTCGTTACAAATGTAATAACCCCAATCCCACATCGGGTAGATGTGGGACTTGTGTTTGATTTATAAGGTAGTCATGCGCTACTATTGCACCAACATCATTCATGGACTTTTGGGTCGGCTTGTGGTGGGCTTGATGACTCAAGGTGTTGTGTGCTCAGTGGGCCAGTGTGTGGGCTACACGTAGCGGACCGGACTCTTGGGCTCGGGTCGTTACAAATGGTATCAGAGCGCGTCCCGGTCGGAAATGTGGGAACAAAGTGTTGTGCGGGCCAAAGTGCTACGCCGCAGAAGGTGGGAGCCACCTCTTGATTCACGTACGAGTGACCTCTTGAATCATGCATCGCCCGGGGTACGATTCGGCCTTGACGAGGACGTCAAGGATTTGAGTGGGGGAGATTGTAATAACCTCAATCCCACATCGGGTAGATGTGGGACTTGTGTTTGATTTATAAGGTAGTCATGTGCTACTACTGGGCACCAACATCATCCATGGACTTTTGGGTTGGCTTGTGGTGGGCTTGATGACCCAAGGTGTTGTGTGCTCAGTGGGCTAGTGTGTGGGCTACACGTAGCGGACCGGGCTCTTGGGCTCGAGTCGTTACATGAAGAGTACTCAGAAATCAGACATGCCCAGGTAACTGAATTCCTAACAACCATTTCATCAAACAACTTGAGTGGGGAAACTGGCTCACCAATTCTCATGTATTGGGCAAAAACAATCCACAAGCAAACCCATTTTTAATAATCTGTAAAACTGATACCGACTAACAAGGAAATGATATTTTTCTAAGATATGAATTCTTGAACAAGATAATAAAGACCTCTTCATCATTGTTCAAGAGGCCAGAACATGCAAATAACCCCAAAGCCCAACAAATTTACGATATGTTAGATCTCTTCATCAATTGCCAAAAATTAAAAATCACAAAAACAACTAACCCTAAAAATAAGCATGACAAAATCCAAAATATTTAAGTAGATCCATCAATGAGACAAGCCCAAGTAACTGGATTCCTCACAGGCATTTCATCAAACAACTTGAGTGCGGAAACCGGATCTCCAATTCTCATGTATATATTAATAAGGGTATTTGGCAAAAACAATTCACAAGCAAACTCATTTTTAATAATATGTAAATGAAACATATTAGATCTCTTCATCAATGGCCAGAAATTAAAATTCACAAAAACAACAAATCCTAGAAATAAGCATGACAAAATCCGAAACATTTAAGTTGATCCATCAATGATTTTAGACAACAATAATTCGGAATTAAACAAAGACTAACAGGTAAACACTGAACTGACACATTAATCATTGACGTAAAATGTTGATCACATCATCAAAATGAAAAGTAAAGTGTTAAGATGATTGGACAGCGCAGTGTTTAGGGCGGGGGGGGGGGAATCATAACTCAAGGGAATAAGCTTGAAAGGAATATAACCAGAACAGTTATACCAAGTGCTTTACTCACCTCAATGCACGAAATAGCTGATTCCCTAACACCCGGATTGGGATCATTCAACATTTGTAGAATCTGAAGTTTTGTAGAATTAAGATATAGAGGAAGGCAGAAACAGAGATAAAAGACATGGAGAAAGTGAATATGTGTCATGGAGGAATAATGTCAACTAACAAAAAGAAGCAAACTGCGTTTGACACTAGGAATATTTATAAATGGCCTACTTGGGGAATAATGGCCCGCTGAAGAGGTAGCTCAGTAGATGCAAATAACCCAATGGCTGATGTTACAGTCCGCGCAAACTCTTCTCGAACTCTCTAGCTTCTGTTAGTCTAGGCATAAGTCCCAGCTCTTTCAACAATAAGCGTCGGTGACGAAACCTGCAGTCTGGGAAAAAAAATTGATTTCAAAGACAGACGAGAGTGTACAAATTATAAAAACCAAATCCACTTAGAAATAAATCTCTCTTACTATAAAAGTCAAGCTTGTTTCTTACAATTTAATTGATAGACAAAAATAACCCTTCACCAAATAAAAAAACAAGTAAATTTACCATGACAAAAAGTAATGTTTGGACAAAAATAACCCTAACTATAATGAATCACTCACTATTAATTAAGGTTGAACAAGTAAATTTATCATAGGCTAATTAATTCCATGAATAATTAAATAATAATTTGATCTCTTGACTTGTACATATTTTAATGCTAGGTCCTACATTATTGAATTCTATTCATTTCCTCTTGTATTTTGATTTTGTTATCATTTTCCCCCTCCTACCATTATCGTTACAAATATCGTCCGATATATTCTAAAATGATAAAAATACATTTACTCAAGAGACTAAAACTTTATTCGAAACTAAAAAAAATATTTGTAACTAAAAAATAATATAGTTTTATTTCTTTATTTTTTAAATATATATGTTCGGGAAAGACATTATTAGATGTATATAGAAAATTGTAACTATGATGATAGATTTGTTAGTGAGTATCAAACTATTAAGCAAAATTGTATCATATTTAGTTATTACCCATGAATAAGCTAAAAGAAACATGTTAAGAAAATGTGTCATAATGTCAAAAAGATTAAGAAAATGAAGAACCAATTGATGAACCTATGCGTTTTATTATAAAAGAATGCTAAAATTTACTATTTACTTTTTTATATTTTCAGACTACTACAATAGCTTTTAAAACTATCAATGGTCCCTAACTTATATATATTACAAACAAAACCAATGTTAGTAATCGCAAATAACTTGATTCAAAATATTTTACTCATTTTCATAATTGGGTTCCAAACCTCTAACCTCTTTTGGTCTTAATTTGCTTGCTCCTCTTCATCAGACTCGAGGTAGTTACGTGTGAGAATCTCTATATTCCCTCCTCTAGCTATCAACTTTCTTTCTTCTACCGCAAATCTCCTTTTATTGAAATAGGTTGTCACCAACCGACATCCTTTTAAGTAGTCTCATCCTAAAATTTGATTTTCTCCTTGCTTAGTAATTTGCACAAAAAGTGTATTGGAACTAAGAAATGAGAGATGTTTAAAGAAAGAAGTTCGACTAAACGAAAGTTAAAGAGATTTTATGTCTCCATTTGAGCAACGCGAAGTGAATGCGTTTCTTGGTGATGGTGATAACGGTGTTTACGACTGCAAGGATAGTGGTGTTAAGGGCGGCGATGACGGTGATTGTAGAGATGACAGTGGTGGTTTAGATGAAATACAACATTGTGAGATTTCAAAATCATCAAATTTTCAAAAACCCATATGAGTTTCAGTTTCAATTTGAAAATTTGAAAAATTAAAAAATTGAATTTGATTTTATAAAAAGTGAAATTTAAGGTTGTGGTGGTGGTGTGTCCATAAATGATGGCTTTTGCAGATGAGTTACTTTGAAGGTAGGAGTAAGGAATTAGAAAATGAAATAAAATCAAATCAAAAATTAACTTTTGTGCTAATGGTGAAATTTGAGGTGGTAGAGGTGGTGAGTCTATGAATAATGAGCTGAGGTTGACGGAAGAAAGTGAAGGATGAAATAATAAATTGAATAGAATCTAAATTTCATTTTTTCGGAGTAATGCATTTTTTTCGCCTTTGAATTTAAAATGAGACAAAGTATAACTATTGAAATAATTATTTATTATTTTAATTAAAATATATTTTAAATATCAAACGGCAAACTAAATTATGAAAATATAATAAAATCTCACTTTGCGTCACAAGTAAATATGACCAAAATAATCCTAATAACTATTGAAATAATTATTTATTATTTTAATTAAAATATAATTCTTATCTCTCTTACTATAAAAGTCAAGCTTGTTTCTTACAATTTAATTGATAGACAAAAATAACCCTTCACCAAATAAACTACCTATCATTTAATTAAGGACAAAACAAGTAAATTTACCATGACAAAAAGTAATGTTTGGACAAAAATAACCCTAACTATAATGAATCACTCACTATTAATTAATGTTGAACAAATAAATTTATCATAGGCTAATTAATTCCATGAATAATTAAATAATAATTTGATCCCTTGACTTGTACATATTTTAATGCTAGGTCCTACATTATTGAATTCTATTCATTTCCTCTTGTATTTTGATTTTGTTATCATTTTCCCCCTCCTACCATTATCGTTACAAATATCGTCCAATATATTCTAAAATGATAAAAATACATTTACTCAAGAGACTAAAACTTTATTCGAAACTAAAAAAAATATTTGTAACTAAAAAATAATATAGTTTTATTTCTTTATTTTTTAAATATATATGTTCGGGAAAGACATTATTAGATGTATATAGAAAATTGTAACTATGATGATAGATTTGTTAGTGAGTATTAAACTATTAAGCAAAATTCTATCATATTTAGTTATTACCCATGAATAAGCTAAAAGAAACATGTTAAGAAAATGTGTCATAATGTCAAAAAGATTAAGAAAATGAAGAACCAATTGATGAATCTATGCGTTTTATTATAAAAGAATGCTAAAATTTACTATTTACTTTTTTATATTTTCAGACTACTACAATAGCTTTTAAAACTATCAATGGTCCCTAACTTGTATATATTACAAACAAAACCAATGTTAGTAACCGCAAATAACTGGATTCAAAATATTTTACTAATTTTCATAATTGGATTCCAAACCTCTAACCTCTTTTGGTCTTAATTTGCTTGCTCCTCTTCATCAGACTCGATGTAGTTACGTGTGAGAATCTCTATATTCCCTCCTCTAGCTATCAACTTTCTTTCTTCTACCGCAAATCTCCTTTTATTGAAATAGGTTGTCACCAACCGACATCCTTTTAAGTAGTCTCATCCTAAAATTTGATTTTCTCCTTGCTTAGTAATTTGCACAAAAAGTGTATTGAAACTAAGAAATGAGAGATGTTTAAAGAAAGAAGTTCGACTAAACGAAAGTTAAAGAGATTTTATGTCTCCATTTGAGCAACGCGAAGTGAATGCGTTTCTTGGTGATGGTGATAACGGTGTTTACGACTGCAAGGATAGTGGTGTTAAGGGCGGTGATGACAGTGATTGTAGAGATGACAATGGTGGTTTAGATGAAATACAACATTGTGAGATTTCAAAATCATCAAATTTTCAAAAACCCATATGAGTTTCAGTTTCAATTTGAAATTTTGAAAAATTAAAAAAATTGAATTTGATTTTGTAAAAAGTGAAATTTAAGGTTGTGGTGGTGGTGTGTCCATAAATGATGGCTTTTGCAGATGAGTTACTTTGAAGGTAGGAGTAAGGAATTAGAAAATGAAATAAAATCAAATCAAAAATTAACTTTTGTGCTAATGGTGAAATTTGATGTTTTAGAGGTGGTGAGTCTATGAATAATGAGCTGAGGTTGACGGAAGAAAGTGAAGGATGAAATAATAAATTGAATAGAATCTAAATTTCATTTTTTTGGAGTAATGCATTTTTTTCGCCTTTGAATTTAAAATGAGACAAAGTATAACTATTGAAATAATTATTTATTATTTTAATTAAAATATATTTTAAATATCAAACGGCAAACTAAATTATGAAAATATAATAAAATCTCACTTTGCGTCACAAGTAAATATGACCAAAATAATCCTAATAACTATTGAAATAATTATTTATTATTTTAATTAAAATATAATTCTTATCTCTCTTACTATAAAAGTCAAGCTTGTTTCTTATAATTTAATTGATAGACAAAAATAACCCTTCACCAAATAAACTACCTATCATTTAATTAAGGACAAAACAAGTAAATTTACCATGACAAAAAGTAATATTTGGACAAAAATAACCCTAACTATAATGAATCACTCACTATTAATTAAGGGTGAACAAGTAAATTTATCATAGGCTAATTAATTCCATGAATAATTAAATAATAATTAGATCCCTTGACTTGTACATATTTTAATGCTAGGTCATACATTATTGAATTCTATTCATTTCCTCTTGTATTTTGATTTTGTTATCATTTTCCCCCACCTACCATTATCGTTACAAATATCGTCCAATATATTCTAAAATGATAAAATACATTTACTCAAGAGACTAAAACTTTATTCAATTATTTTTATTTTTATTTAAAAACATATTCTAAATACTTAATGGTTAATTAAATATTGAATTTATAGCCAATTCTCGTTTTGTGCGCTAAGCAAAATGACCAAAATAATCTTCATGTGACATGCACATACCATTTTTCGTTACTATTTTTAATGCCCATAGACAGAAGAGGGCAAAGTCGGACAAATAGCTAAATAAGTTATGAAAGTGAGACACTTCGTAGGTTGGGGTGTAATGTGATATTTGATGTGTAATTTTGGGAGCTAATCATATTTTAGCCCCATCGAAATTAGGCCAAAATACAAATTTTTCCCTAAAGTATTTACCAAATCCATTTTGGCCTACAATGTAATTTTTTAGCATTTCCATATTCCATATCAAATTTGGTGATGAGATGTCATGTCTGGTAATCGTAGTGATAAACATGGTGTGACGAATAATATTTAAAATCAAGAATTTTGTCCAATCAAACCATAAACAATATCAACGGTGTTGATGGGAAATTTGTTGGAGTTGAAGCTATGGACGATGAAAACGGGTTGCACTATGGTTTGTCTCATCATTGTCGTATACGTATGTGATGGATTCAAATATGAGATTTGAAATTCTTGGTGTATGCTTGTGTATTATGTTGTACGAGGGAAAAAAAAGAAGGGAAATTCTTGGTGTATGCTTGTGTGTTATGTTGTATGTCTCTAATTTTTTGGTAGGTTCTAATTCGTGACGGCTTTGACACCTAAGTGTGATTATCTTATCTTGAGTTCAATATCTTTTATATGATTCCGCTCTATTTTTATTTATTTTTCTATATAATAATTTGAATAAAATATTGATACACTTTTGAGTTTTATCTCGCTTAAAATTTACATACGAGGTCATTGCTGGAGAAGATGCAGAGTAAGCGTTGCCGGAGAAGAAGAAAATTAAGTTTCTCTTTGGGTAATGAAAGCAGAGAAGACATTGCAAAAACTGACTAAAATACCCTACATGTGAAATACCATGTGCACATTAACGTCAGATTGGTAACCTTCGTCGTGACTAGGGGAAAAACTAGAAAAGAATTATAAAATGAGATACAAAAATGATACAAAACTTAGGTTGGGTGGTAAAGTGTGGCTTTATATATACTTTGAGGGAATTTCGTATTTTTAGTATAATATATATACTTTGGGGTCGAAAGTTTGATTTCTCTAACATAATATATTATTTTCTATAGAAAGTCATAAATTTCAGAAACGACATAAACAAAGTCTCCAACAACAATGTGTTAATTTAAGATAGTAAGTTTGAATTATTTTCAATTCACACACTAATAGAAGTGAATGAATTCATGTTTGGTAAAAAGAAAAGAGAATGAAAATAACCAACAAAAAAAAAACAAATTTGTAGGATAAGTTGCTATACAATGACTAAAAGTATACATTATAAATGACCGGAAAACAAAGTGTCAAAAAAGCTAAAAGCACAACAGCACAATTTATAAGTTTCAAAAATTGTAATAATTAAAATAAAAAAATCTAATAATTAAAAGTAAACAGAAAAATGAAGAAACTAACAAATAATTTTTTTTTAAATCATTAATACCACGTGCAACGCACGTGAACCTTACTAGTAATGGAAAAAAGGAAAATCAAATAAAGTAGCTCTATCTTTTTACCTAATCACAGCCAAAAAAGATATAGATCTCATGGATCTATATCTACTTACACAGATCTATCAATTTGGAAACTTATATCATCAGATCTGTTTATACATTACACATATCTTTCATAATACAAGTTACAGTAGCGAAAAAAACATAAATTTCGATAGATCTGATAATATTTTCTAAGATCTGAGTTCTTGAACAAGAAAATAAAGGTAAGATTTTTTCAGTGTTTAGAAGAAAAAAAAACAGATTTGAAAACATTTTTGCAAAGATTGATATAATTTTCTTACAGTGAAAAGGTTTTGAATGGAATTTCGGAAGATATGCAACAATTTTTCTTTAAAATCGAAAGTTTCAAACTGCCAAAAGAGGGGGGGTGCGTGTGTGTGCGCGCACGCAAGAGATAGAGATCAGAGAGAAGGGGTAGCATGAAAAGGAGAGCCTTGGAGTGGCTTGTATTCGCGTACCCCCCATGATGGTATAGGTCTTGGTGCTAACAAGGGAATTTCTTAAATATTACTCCCTCCGTCCCTAAATTATCGTCTTCCTTTCCTTTTTCGTTCGTCCCAAAATAATTGTCCACTTTGAAACTTACCTTTTTAGAACATCACTTTTACCCTTACTTTTTCACCCTACTTTAATTATGGGCCACATATACATGAGCTTTAAAGGAAACTACACATTAAACCAATATAAATAATCAAGTCAATTGTTTTTTCTTAAACTGTGTGCTGGGTCAACTAGGACGATTATTTAGGGACGGAGGGAGTATATTTTTTAAACATTTCACTTACTACAGTAGTATTACTGCAAAATACACAATTTGCCAACGCAAGTTGGCACTCTCCATATCTGAATTTCAAATCAACGGATCCAGATTCCAAAAAAGATTTTAAGCCTATGGTGGATCAATTTTATATGGTCCAAAATTTATTTAGGGAAAAATTCTGCTGGTTCATTTTTTAAAGTTTCTAGCCCCAAAAGTCTATTTTTTTTTCAACCGCAAAAGATCACTTTTCGAAATATTGTTCTTAAAATGTTATCGTCTTCTTCAACAGCTTCGGCCACATATTTTGGATTCGAAAATCACGATTGTTCGCAACGAAGAGGAAGAAGGAGGCTTACAACGGAGGAGATGAAATAAGAAGGTGGAGGATGTGGTCTAGTTTCTTTATGATTTTATATCGCAGTTCAAAAATTAATGCACTAAAATTGATGGATCGCGGTTCAAAAATAGATTAGCAATTACACTATTGAACCACGGTACAAAAATAGACTAGTAATTACACTATTGAACCACGGTGCAAAAATTAATGCACTAAAATTGATGAATCGTTGTTAAAAAATAGACTAGCAATTACACTATTGAACCGCGATGCAAAAATTAATGCACTAAAATTGATGAATCGCGGTTCAAAAATAGACTAGCAATTACACTATTGAACCGCGGTGCAAAAGTTAATGAATCGCGGTACAAAAATAGGCTAGCAATTATACTATTGAACCACAGTGCAAAAATTAATGCACTAAAATTGATGAATCGCAATTCAAAAATAGACTAACAATTAGACTATTGAACCACGGTGTAAAAATTAATGCACTAAAATTGATAAATCGTTGTTCAAAAATAGACTAGCAATTACACTATTGAAATACGGTGCAAAAATTAATGCACTAAAATTGATGAATCACGGTTCAAAAATAAAATAGCAATTGCATTATTGAACCGCAGTGTACAAATTAATGCGCTAAAATTGATGAATCGCGGTTCAAAAATAGACTAGCAATTACATTATTGAACTACAGTGCAAAAATAAACTAGCAGTTACACTATTGAACCGCGGTGCAAAATTAATTCAATAAAAATTGATGAAGAAAAGTTCAATAAAAATGTGTCATATTTTCTTTTCGCCCAAATTAATATCCAACCCAAAATAAATGATATTTTACCTAAGTAAAATTTGTTTAATCTATATGATCATTTATAGACGGATGTTAAGAGAAATTAAAAACTTTTTTTAGGCTTTCTTAACCGATGTGTGAAATTCATTGAATGTAATTGATATGAGTCGTATTTATATGGTCCTAAAACGTGATTGTATGGAAGCAATGTTGGAGACAAAGTGTTTATTCCAAGAATGTCATTAACTCCATCAGATGTGAGATTGTCTTTCAAGTTCCAGAGAAGACAATTTTCATTGGTAGTATCGTATCCAATGGCAATTAACAAAAGTCAAGGTCAATCGTTGTCTCATGTACGACTCTTCCTAAAGAAGTCAGTTTTCAGTGATGGTCAACTGTATGTCGTCGTTTCTAGGGTAACAAACCGTTCTGGTCTGAAAATATTGATATGTGATGAAGATGAAAAACCAACAAATAAAACAACAAATGTTGTGTATAAGGAAATTTTTCAGAATTTATAATATTACTAATGTAAATTTAAATCCTTAGTTAAATAGTTGCCTCTAATATTACTGCTCCTTAATTTATTCATTTAATTTTATTTTTGTTTTGCTTAAATATAGATTTAATTGAAAATTGTATATGTCCGTGCGTTTAACGCACGTGTATAATACTAGTTATGTATTATTATTAGTTAATGGCTAGAAAACTAAAAGTTTTTAAAGCCTCCACATGGATGCTTCACAATAAAGATTTATCAAAAGGTGGTGAGGTGACACAACCATAGTACTTCTCACCAATTATATATATATATATATATATATATATATATATATATATATATATATATATATATATAGAGAGAGAGAGAGAGAGAGAGAGAGATAGAGAGAGATTTTTTAGTAGATAATATAAATTGAGGACCAAAGCTGTTGAAAATTTGCCAAAGTGTACCGGCTTGCAATGTCCTCAATAAAAAATAGTAAATTATCCCAACCCCATCAACTATGGATTGGGTTCAAATTGCCCCTCAACTATTTCGTTTTTTTAATAGCAACTTATGTTTAGGTACTACCATTTAAATTGACATAAAATATTAACTTGAGACTTATGTAACCATCTTTTAGTACTTTTTGTATCATAATGTTTTTTTTGGAGTTTTGATCAATTGTTTTACTCATATGCTTTAAAACCGTGTTTGTCCCTAAAAATGATCAATACAATTAATTTCTTATATTTATTTCGAGTAATATGGTAAAAATAATATTCCCTCCGTCCCGGATAAATATTCATATTTTCTATTCTGGGATGTCCCAACTAATATTCCTAAAGACTTTTGGTGTACAAATTTTTTATAATTCTTCTTAATATATCTCTTCATTTAATACTATAATTATTGCACATCCTAGAGAGATAGTGAGTGTAATGAGTACATAATTAATGAGAGAGAGAGAGTGTGTGTATGTAATGGGTATTATTGTCACAACATATTTTACAACTCATCATTAATTACATTTCTTAATCCTTGTGTTTTGTCTATTAGGAATATTTATCTGGGACGAAGGAAGTACATAAAGATTGTTATGTGAGTTTTAGGTGGGAAAATTCCTCCAATTCAAACAGCGGTGCCTAAATAAAGAGTAAATTTTAAAAATACTATAGTCAAGGGGACACATTATTTCAATTGATAGTTGAGGGGGAAGTTCAAACTTAACCCATAGATGAGGGGTTATATATAATTTACCCTTTTAAAAAAATAGTTACGCTATTTAGAACCCTAATTCCTATAAGTGTACCCCAAAAAAACACTAGCTTCCTATTTTCCCTTTACTTCTTATAAACATACCCTGATACCCCTATTCCCTCCTTCCCTCCATCTCTACATCTCTACGTAACATTCCCCCTCCCCTTTTTTTCTTCCAACCCAACCACCACTAACCACCCCCTACTGACCTCTTAGACCATCTCCAAGGGAAGCTTCAAAACTTCAAATTTGAAGAATTTTTCTACTATTACATGCTCCAACAGCTGATTCATTTCATCTTCAGATTTGAAGTTTCTGATTCTGAACTTCAAATCCAGAGCATACTATTCTTACTTCATTTTACCTCTCCTCTTTTTCTTTTCTTTTTTTGGTTTAAGTAATTATTTTGTGTTTTATGTTTTCATTATTATTGTTAGTTTAGTTGTTTAGTTTAAATACCATTTTGAGATGTTTTGGTTTAAATAATACAAAAAATTAATTCAATTATTTTATTTATATTGTTAGTTATTAGTTATATATAATATTAAAATTATTTATGATAAAGTTTATATATATTAGACATTAATAAATAAATGAAAATTACATTACATTAAATTAAATCACACAACATACATATTAATAATATTAATACTAATACAAATTATGCAATAACTATCAATTAATAATCTGATAGATCATTTCCGGATGGTCCAATGTTTTGGAAGTACTGTCCAAAAGCATTTGGATTAGATTACATTACAATAACTGTTTGATTTTAGTTGTATTTTCATATGTCTATTTATGTTTGATTTTAATGTTTGTATTTTAGTCTTTATTAATGTCTTGCATTTAATTATTAATTTAAATATGTTTGTATTTTAGTCTCAATTAAATTCATGCATTTAATTATTATTTTTAATGCATAATATTTAATTTAATTTAATATTAAATCAATAATATATTTGTTTTGCTAAAATACATTAATGCAAATAAAATAAAATAAAACATATACTTGGAATACAAATTAAATGAAATAATGAAGAATATACTTGGAATATTCCTTTTAGAATAAACTTTGAAGTAGAACTGTTGGAGATAGTATAAGAAATTTGGTGCAGAAATTGCACCAGTTTAAAGATTTTGTATAATTTTAATTTCAAACTGTTGGAGATGGTCTTACCCATTACCGAACATTCGATGAAAAAAAGGGAGGTGGGAGAAAAAAAAAGGGGAGGGAGGGAGGGAAAAGTGAGAAGGAAGAAGGAAGATATTAGATGGAAGGGAGACAGAATGGTGAGGTAGTAGGCAAGAACGAATGGTCCAACATTTCTAGTATTTCCTGTTCTATCTTCAGTCTCCCTTCCTTATTACGGTTCGCAAGTTCCTTCTTGTGCATGACTTTGGCGGCAAAGACGACGGAGGCGTCTGTGGAGGAGGAAGCTGAAGATCTCGCAGAGATAGGCTGAATCGATATCGCCAACGCCAAGGTGATGAAGGAAGTGAAGGTTGGAGAGGGAGAGATGGCCGCTGGAGTCGAATCTGGAACGACGGATGGCGTCCCAGCAACGTTCACCAGAAGGAGTGTGGATGGTGGCTGGGTCAAAAGAAAAAGATATGGGGAGGAAGAATGTTTCGCAGAGAGGGAGGGGAGGAGGAAGGAGTGAGAAGGGGGTTTGTTTATAAGAGGTATGTGTAAAATAGAAAGGTACTCCTTCCGTCCCTAAATTATCGTCCTCCTTTCATTTTTTGTCCATCCCAAAATAATTGTCTAGTTTGAAACTTACTTTTTTAGAACATTACTTTTATCATTTTACTTTTACTTTTTCACCCTACTTTAATTATGGACCACATACACATGTAATTTAAAGGAAAATACACATTAAACCAATATAAATAATTAATTTAATTTAATTTTTTTAATTCGTATGCCGGATCAACTAGGACAATAATGTAGGAACGGAGAGAATAGTATTTTTAGGGGTACAATCTTAAGATTGGGAAGTCTGATTTTTTTTTTTTTAAAGGTATCGCAGGTGGGGTCAAATGTCTGTCTAAATAGTAAAACACCGAGCCATGCTCATGCTTAGAAAGCCCAGTTCAAAGAATTATATAGGGTTTAAGGCTTTTATGAGCCGAACAACAAGAAAAAAAATTCAGAAAAAAGAGTTCCACTCATTTCAATCAATGGCGACCGCAATTTCTCGAAACTCGCACCTTCTCTGTCGCACTTTCCGCCATTTCTCTTCTTACTCTTCGCATCGTCCGTTAAAGCCCTCATTTCACCTTCTCCGTCAAATTCCTCAACCTCTCCCCCTTCCAGTTCCCCAATCCGTACGTCTCCTCTTTCTCTCTCTACACACGTGTATGCATGCTGATTCGTATTGATTTTTCTTACAGGATAAGTTCGTGGGAGATTGTGGAATGAGATCATTTGCGATGATTCATAGGTTTTTGTGTACAACTACTGGGAGCAGTAGTGCGAGTAATGAAGCAACGAAGCAAGCTACTGATTCGACGGACGCGTCGAAGGGTGATTCGGGTAAAGGCGAGGAGTCCGGCGATTCAAATAGGAGTTCGGAGCAGGGTAGAGCTATTCGTGGCGGCGTAATTCCTTTCTCTCTCTCTCTCTCTCTTGCAGCAGTGGTTTGTATCTTTTTGCTTTAATTCACCAAGGTATCACGAATAATTTTAGAAATGAATTTCCGTTGATTCCGAGACTTGCCATATGATAATCCATCTCCTGGTGTGTGCTCACCACACTTCTTTGAATCTAAGCCCTGCAATTGGAATACGAATTAGTTCAAACTTATTTTGACCAGAATCTAATTAGAAGAGCTGAATTTTGTGATCTGAAAATAGAACTAGTAGTGTTGCTAATGAATTAGATTTTGGGTGTATTCTCTCTGAAAATCTTCATGTATACAATATTACCTGTGTATGTATCTATGTATGGATGTGGATGAACAAATGTACATTTTTTCAGAGCATTGAAATTCGAAATTGAAGATCTTTTAATTTCGTGCACTCAAACATAGTGGTACAAGTATTACAATTAAGCTGTCTTTTGAATATGTTTTTCCGGAAAATCTAGATACGTGTATAGGTACTGATACTAACATTTATTAACTTGTGAGGTTGTTATTGTGCTTGGTTTTTATATGTGCTTAAAATTTGGCTTAGTTTGTGAAATCCTTTGTCTTTGGTGTGAAATGTTGAAATGGGGTTTTAGCCTTTTAGAAAACATTGAAGGATGTTCGAATTTACATGCCAATGTGCATGAGCCAACATGAGTTGAATGGCACTAGTGTAGGAGTTTAAGTGGTTCGGTTTAGGCCAAAATCACAAACCCAACCACCTCCCAATTATTACATATTTTTTCAAACCAAACTGACTGAACAAAGCTGGAAACCAAACCGCTTGATTTGGTTTGATTTTGTGGTTTAGATAAATGATAATACGAGTTACCATGGCTGAATTGAGACCACATACTACAAAACATATCGAGAGAGATGTGAGAAAGAGAGAGGGGGGGGGAGAGTTTACCATGGTTGATCGGTGAGATGAGAGAGAAGGCCGGTGAGGCGATGATGGTGAGGTGTGAGATGAGAGTGAACGACTTCTACTAAGTAGAAGATGAAAGAGTGACGGCTACTAAACTAGAAGATGGAGCATGTCGCCGCTGCTACAGAGAGAGAGGTGCGTGACTAAGTGTGAATGTGAATTAGGGTTTGGTTATGAAAGAGCAAGAGCGACGGCTACTAAACTAGAAGATGGAGCATGTCGCCACTGCTAGAGAGAGAGAGGTGCGTGACTAAGTGTGAATGTGAATTAGGGTTTGATTACTTTGGTCTTTCAAACTGCTAAATAGTAGAAATTAGAAATATTGAAGAATTATAATCTGTAACTATATATATGTATAATACTTGTATGTTTTTACTTATTAAAAAAAATATTAAAATGGCGGTATGATTCAACACGAAAAACCGAACCAAACCACTCGATTTATAAGTTTTTCAAACTTGAACCAAACCGTCTTTACCCAAAATGGAACCAAACCGACCATTCAATTTGATTTTGCGATTCGGTGGTTCAGGCATACATATCTCTTCATGTTGAGCACACAAATGTTTTATCTCTTGGAAACGTAGAACTTGCCTTTATGGTATGTTGTAAATTTCTGAGTGCATCCCGAAAACGGTGGACATGATAATGATATTTCCATGTAAAAACTGGTTAGGTACGTTGATGAGCACAAATATTAGCTTACTCTAGAAAGCTTAGATTGATTTCTCTGCACAGTTTGACTATAAAAGTAGATCTGACTGTTCACCGAGCTCAATAGCTCTTAAAGAGTTCTTCCCTACTAGATTAGTCCTTGTCTTCGGCTTGAAATGTGTTAGCAGCTATCATACTTTCATACGCGGGGTCTTGTTTTCTCCGAGGTCACTGGTGCAAGAAGTTTTGTATCTATATGTTATTATTCTTACTGTACTCTGCTCTCTAGTAACATTTTGGCATTTGTTGATGCCCGTTTGAACATGTATTGGTGCACATTCTGGAATAAAACCAAATACCAAAAAGAACAAGTAAAAGAGAAAGCTTACAAGTGTTTATTCATTTGACTTCATCAATTCCAAGTATTCTATTTATGGCCTAACTGATAAGCTTCATCTTCTACAGCCTGTGTCTTGGTTGAGCTTTCTTTTGCTCGTTGTCACCGGTGCAGGGATACTTTTTTACTACGACAACGTAAAGAAACGGCATATTGAAGGTAGATTACTATGGTGAGTAGGATTGTTGTGTAGATGCAGGATAATTAGTACATGGCCTCTGGTGAAGTTTCCAATTGCGTTGTTTTTATAAACAAGAATTATACCGATGCCTAAGAGAAGTTTAGATTGGTCATAATAGAATCACGGCATATTGAAGGTAGATTACTATGGTGAGTAGGATTGTTGTGTAGATGCAGGATAATTAGTACATGGCCTCTGGTGAAGTTTCCAATTGCGTTGTTTTTATAAACAAGAATTATACCGATGCCTAAGAGAAGTTTAGATTGGTCATAATAGAATCATTTATGATTGGTATAAAATTTAGATCAGGGTTAAATTCAATTTGATTATGTTCTAAAAATATTTGCGTTCCATCATCACAAATTAAGAAAATTATGTATTGTTATTAAATATGGTTTTAATGCTTCTTTTTTTTTGAGAGGGGGGGGGTATTTGATTTACTTTTTATGTTTGAATTTAACTTAGTTTCCAAACTTTACCAGGTTTCATACAAAATGCTTATTGGCACATGAAGAGAAGGGGGGGGGTGTGTCCTAATTTAAATTTGTTTCCCTTCTTAATTTTCTTCTTTAATTCAGAATTAAAATTTAGTAATGGTTAAAGAACTTTTTAAGCCTGTAAGAGGAGTGGCTAAATTGATTAGATTAGCTTTGATTTGATTTAGTTGTTTAAAATAATTACTCCTGATTGGTTGATGATATCTGAGAAAATTCAACATGGTCTTCGTTTTATAGGTTTTATCTAATACTGTAAGATATCTGAGAAAAGTAGATTAGTAGATTAGAGCTGATCTAAATAGCCTTGCAATTTAAAAATTCTGAGAAAATAAGGATAGAGTTTCAGAGCTAATCTTATCATTTTGTTATACTATATATGATTAAGGGACGTCTATTATTCATGTTTGATCTGACTATTTTGTGACTAGCATAGTTGAAAAAAGCGGAAGGCGAGAGGCGGGTGAGAGGTCAAAATTTGAGGCGAGAGGCAAGGTGCAAAAAAGGCGCTCACGGAACTAATATTAAGGAAAAATTAATATATATATATATATATATAACTTAACAAATCTCAATAAAACATGTAATGAGTTATGAAACTAAGTTAACAACATAATATTAATAACACAAATTTCATCATTCATAGTTGAAATTCGAAAGCATTAGATGAACTTAACTTAAATTCCAAACAAGAAAATAAAGTCATTAAAGCAAATGAAAATAAAGACATATAATAATTAACAACTAAAAACAACAAGCTAATAATCCTCTGCATCTATCTCATCATCATCATCTCCATAATCTTCATCATTCTCATTCACAAGCATAGGCGCAAAAGGCGACACCTCTTGCTCGTCGCCTGGACTCGCGCCTTTTTAAACTATGGACTCTAGCAACCTACAGTAAGGTCATGGCTATATTTGACAAGATATATAGGAAAAGGAAAATATATGTACTATTTATTCATATTCATCTTCTTATAGCATTCAGAAAGTAAGTATCTTGTCTGATATCCTCTGGTAGGTTATATAAATCTTCTATTTCAGTGGGATCGCAACAATGACTCAAAACAAACAAATCTCCAAATACCCTGTTGAAGAATGAACTTGAAGAATGCAAAACATATCTATAAAGAAATCCCCACAAAAGCTATTAATGCTGAGAGTCGCTTTATAATTATTGTTGCAAAGACTTTTTTTATGAGTATTATATACTAAAGCGTCAAAACAGGTGATGCAACCTTCTTACACTATGATTATTCACATAAAAGAGATAATCGATAGAGAAGCTATTATAGCTATTAACAAAATTTACAAAAGAATAACTAGCAGGAGAGAGTGTCTCCTCTGACTCAGAACACCAAAAGAAAAGAGTGCGAAGCATGGAGTCTTTAATCTGAATTGATGACCTTCTTCATTATTGAAAGCTCTTCTATTTCTCTTGCCCCAAAGAGTCCAACAACCAGCCAAAGGAACAACCTCCCAGATGGTTCTTTTTCTCCTCCTTTTATATAAAGACCAGCTCAGGAATAATTATATTCTTTAACAGAAATCGCATTACCCACGATATCTTAAACAGCCCAAAAATCAAGTGCCACATTTCCTGAGCCACTGGGTAATGAATCAGTAAATGGTTGATGCTTTCCCCATTTTCTGTCAAGATCTCAAGTTGTCCTCTGTTAGAATGGCTTCATTGCACACCTCCCATTGCAAAGAATGTAAGATGATGAACAAGCTAAACAAAAATGTTCCAATAAAAAAACCCAAATCCACCGAACCCAAATGAGAAATCTCCTTATAGATACATAATGCAGTCAATTAATTAAACAAATGAGGAAATTTTTATGTTCATTTAAACATCAGTGATAAAAAGATTATCAATGAACATTTGATGAACCATTGATTAAATTTTAAACCATAAACCAGGAATAAAGAGAATTCAATTGTTTGTGTTTAATGATGTATACAATTGTTTGACCCCAAGGGGTGGGAGAGATGGCAAGGGCACTCAAGCAAAGACCTTGAGGTCCTTGGTTCCAATCCACATACCAACAAGTGGTCACACTTGCCTATAAAAAAATAATGTATACAATTGTAATTTCTATTGCTATTTGCCTAGTCATTGTCAATCTGAATGCCTTGTTTCACATAATTTTCAACCCTTAAGCTTGGTTTCTGTCAAATGAAAGGAAAGGAGAATAAGTTCTGTCTGCATCTCTCCATGTTATCATTTCCCAAAGTAGTTCATTCAGTTACCTATTGGTTTATAGTGGCTTTTATTTCTGTATGCTGTTATATTATTATTTCTAATATTTGTAATGATGATTAGAATTTAATTGCTGCAGAAATAAATGCTTCCTCAACTGCAGTAAAGCAAGGACCTTCTGCAGGGAAAGCAGCCATTGGGGGGCCATTTAACCTTATCAACCATGATGGAAAATCTGTGACTGAGAAAGATTTTATGGGCAAATGGACCTTGATATACTTTGGCTTCACTCACTGCCCTGATATCTGCCCTGATGAGCTACAAAAGCTTGCTGCAGCAGTTGATAAAATAAGTAAGATTTTGATTTTTTGGTGATTTTCCTATGATGAGTTTGACTTGAAAATTGACATACTGAGGGCATATGCTCAAAACACATTATCTCCAGGGTACTTCTACTGACCTTTCAAGATTTTTCTATTCCATTTTCATCCTTGGTAGTCTTCCTCCCTTATTGGGATGGGAAAGAAATTTCACTAGAAGATGGAAGTGGAATACAAGATAGGTGGAGAAGAGGTCCACCTAAAAGAAACTAGAGAACATGAATGGAGAATTTCTCTCATTGTATCATTGTATGTAGTACATAGTTGTTAGTATTGATACACGATACATATCGTACGATACGTATCGGTACCTTGTATCACAAAGTCTTCTGCATCGTACGATTCTCGCCGCATATCGTGCGAACACTTACGTATCGCAGTAATTACGTATCGTATGATATTTGTTGCTTTCTTTAGGGTGGTTTTTTTGATCTATTTCTATGAGTCGCGCCTCGTGTAACAGGCTCTTGCTTCACACCGACTACTCGTCATCTCAAGAAACCCTATCCCGTCTTCTCATAGAAAACCCTTCTCAGTTCTCGCCTCTTCTCAAGAAAACCCTTCGGCCTTCCCTTTACAGCTTTGCTAATGCAAGATGGCATTATCCATTATTGATCCTTCATCCTTCATAAAAAATGAAAAAAAAAAAAACTAGAGCAAACTTGTGAGTTGTGCGTGACCTGACTGAAGAGTGAATATAATTGACGTTTGATAGATTTTTTAGTTTTGATTTTCTCTCCTCAAAAGGTAAGAGATTTGGTTATATTTTACTTAGTTTGATGATTTTTTCTATTTCTTTATTTTAATTGTTAATTTGACCAAGAACTGTAAAACAGGGTCGGGCCATACGTTTTATTTGTTTTGACTTTTGATTAGTCTATTTTAGTGTTTTACATTATCTTTTTTAAAATTATTTCAAGCTTCCCTTACTTTTCTTCTGCTGTAAAATCTTGTCCACCTTAATTTCGTCAAAAAAAATAATAATTCAATATTAGTACAATTCAGTGTTTTTATTTACCTATAGATGATGGATGACTTGCTCCACTTGTTTTGGGATAGTAATAACTTAGGTTATGAAGTTTAAATTGAATGGTTTGTCAAGCTATTTTTATTAATTTGTTATTAAACAGTATTTTTTCTTAGTTAATATATATATGTATATATAATATATATATATAAATAATTAAATATATATAAGCTAGCATATCTTACGATACGCAATGCGTATCCCGATATGTATCATAGATATAGAATTCCGATACACAATATGTATCCCGTTTTTAGAACTATGTGTAGTACTATCACCGTCCCATAATGAGTGTCAATTTTTGTTCATGATCATAGACAAACAATTATATAAGTCCTTTTTACCACTCACTTGAACCAAAGATTTTTCGTTATATCACCACAGCAAATTCTCTCTAAGTTACAACAATCCACGTCGCAGGAAAGCTACTGGTACTTGTATATCATGAATATAGTTTTTATGCTTTACAATTTGGAAAGAAAGTATAAATATATACTTATTAATTACAAAGTTTGCCGAAGGATTCTAAGTTTCTGTCAGTGATAACTGATATGTAGGTATATTAAAGAATTATAAGCTTTTTGATCTTTAAGTGGAGTCTTTACTTTTGTTATGACATACTACTATCCAGATCAGTTAGCAAGCTCAAGTATGTGCTGAATGTTGTTGTAGAACCAGTTTCTATCTGACCTCAGAAAATTAGGTACTACCAATGACAGAATTTAATATTTGATTTACATATAAATTCTTAACCACGCTTCAAAAGTTGGTGTATATCCCATTTTGTGAAAGTGTGGGTTAACTTAATTTGTTTTGGCTTTGTTTCATTGTCATAAAATGACAAAAAGTGACCCATCTTGGTTGGGATTGATTTGTTTTTTAGCAAGTATCTATCCAAAAGCTACTAAGCTAGGCATTGACCAAAAAATAATGTGGGTTAGTCTTCTTCCTTACCTAAAAATAATGAGGCTTTGAGTGGACTCATGGACAGAGCAGATTTGGCATTCCATGTTTTGAGGTGGGAAGGATAGAGAAGAGAAGGTCTCGGTATCCCATATCCTCTTTGCGGACAATACTTTGGTTCTATGTGATGCTGAGGTAACGGAGTTAGGGTATCTTCGTCTTATATTGGCATTTTTCCAAATGGTGTCAGGTCTTCGGGTTAAAAGCAAAGAGTGAGATTATTCTGGTTGGGGCAGAGGAGAATACTGATTTCTTAGCCTCGATTTTTGGGTGTAAGATTTCTCATCTTCCTTCTTCTTATTTGGGTTTAGCTTTTCGTGCACCTTTTAAGAACAAAGCCACTTGGAATCAGTTATGGAGAGATTGGAGATGTGCTTGGTAGGTTGGAAAAAGCAGTTGTTGTCGAAAGCGGGGAGACGTACACTTGTCAAGAGCACATTATCAAGCCTCCCTACATATTTCTTGTCTCTCTCAGTGATGCCTTCTTCGCCTCTTCGGTTCGTGACAGACTTGAAAGGTTGGAAAGGGACTTTCTGTGGGAAAGTTCGGTGAGGCTCAGAAGTATCATCTGGTAATTGGGACAAGGTTTGCTCTTATCGGAAAGGAGGAGGCCTAGGGATCAAGAATTTGAGAGTTTTGAATGTAGCTCTGCTTGGAAAATGGTTATGGAGGTACATGACCGGGTTGTGGAGGAAAGTAGTAGCTTGCAAATATGGGGAAGGAGTTAATAAATGGGCTCGGTGTTTCAGCTGCTTATGAGGTGGGGGTTTGGAAAGGGATTTGTAAAGGATGGGAAGCTTTTGAGAGACGTTCCTCTTTTGATTTAGGGGATGGGTCAACAATCCAGTTTTAGAAAGATAAATGGTGTGGGGAGGTGGAGTTGTGGAGACTTTTCCCGATCTCTTCAATGTGGCTACCGATAAAGATTGCTTGGTTAGCTCGATTCTTCAAGTAGATGGGAGTAATGTGGTTTGGAACCCTACGCTCTGAAGACGTTGTCAAGACTTGGAAATGATCTCATGTATGGAATTTCTTGTTAAGATAAATGATTAGCATGTGGGCAGTGCTAAAGAGGACTCAGTATTGTGGAAGGGAAGTAGAGGCAACACTTTATCCGCTAATTCTTACTACTCTCAGTTGGGAGGCTAGTCTCAGAGCCATCTTAATTGGGGACAACATGTGGGCTCGTCGCAAGATCTACTTGAATTGGTGCTACATGAGTAAAAAGAGTGACGAAAGTGTTAATCACTTGCTTCTTCACTTCCCCATGGCGACGGAATTGTGGAATTTGATTTTTGGTCTGTTCGGAGTTTTTTGGGCTATGCCCAGATCAGTTCTAGAATTATTCTTGAGCTGGTCCCTTTATAGAAGGAGGAGAAAATCTATATGGGAGGTAGTCCCATTGGCGGTTTTTGGATTATTTGGAAGGAGAGGAGTAGGAGGGCTTTTGACAATGAGGAAGGGACTTCAGAGCAGCTCAAAGACACTCTTCTGCGCGCACTATTTTCTTATTTTCTTTTTGCAGACCTATCCCATTTTTCTAATTACTCTCTTGTAGAATTTGTGAATTCTGCCCATCTCGAGTAGCTCGAGATTTTTTGTGTATTCACTCTATGTACAAAGGACGGATCACTTGCTTTGACGCTATTTGTATATAATACTTATCAAAAAAAATATTTTAAAAAAATGGAAGAAGAATAATTGACACCCTTCTATTGCAGCATCATGCTATCATGTTTAAGAATGTACTGGTATTGTGTAGGGTGCTATATGATAAGTTTTCTTTCGTGCATGCAGAGGGGAAGGCAGGGATTGAGATAGTACCAGTGTTCATCACAGTTGATCCTGAAAGAGACACAGTTGAGCAAGTTGGCGAATATGTGAAAGGTGCTTTTTTGAGATTAGATTGGAGTATTCAAAGTTTTATTACAGACTTCATTGAGCTACCTTCTTACTTCGTAGCTTAATTTTATTGTGTTTGCTGCCCCAGAGTTCCACCCAAAATTGATTGGGCTAACTGGCAGTGCTGATGAGATAAAAAAGGTTGCTCGTGCATATCGAATTTACTACATGAAAACTGAAGAGGAAGGTTCAGATTACCTTGTTGATCACTCAATAATAATGTATGTACACCATTCTTATGCTCATTATTGTTTTTAGCAGGGCATGAGGTAGTTGTTTGTTTCCTACCTATCAGTATGTGTACTTGAATGTAATTCTCTACCTAAACACTTTCATTGTCAGCGGTCATGAAGCATAGCATGTAACCCCACACACACACAAAATGCCCTTATTAGTTAAATGTTTGTCTAGCACTGTCTACCTACTTGAAGTAAATGATCTGTCTTTATCTATACTTATCAAAAAAAAAAAGATCTATCTTTATCAACACCAGCTGATCAGAAATTGGTGCTGCATAATCCTTGCATTGTTTAAACGTGACTCCACTCTACAATAAGATCTCTCTCTCTCTCTCTCTCTCTCACACACACACACACACACACACACACACACACATTCACACACACCTTAATCATTCACTAATAGATCCTTCGCAGACCCTGTGCACCGGTTGTCCTTATTTTGTAATTATTCAATAATTCCAGGGTGCATGTCAGAATTTTCTGCTGACTTGTTGTAAGTTATGGTAATAGCAACCATTAACATTTATGATTCTTAAGTAGCCCTACTGAAATATTGGTTATGATACCTCTGGTGGTATTGAAACTTCAGATCCTTCAAAGGCCCCAATTCTAGAATTTTTAAATTTACTGTACCACCGAAAAGAAAGCTGAAGTTTGGAGAGTTATGAAAGGCTAGCCAAATATTGTTAATTCAGTTATCCAGCTTACAATTAAAATTTGATGGTTTTGTGCAGGTACTTGATGGATCCTAACATGGACTTTGTTAAATATTTTGGGAAGAACGATGACGTTGACTCGCTTTCGGAGGGCATCATAAGAAACATAAAGGAATACAAAAAAATAAACAAAGCATAATCTTCTTGCTCAAATGAACTTTTTTGTACTTAGTATTGAAATTATTTTGGGTGGAGCTGACCCCTCACCCCCGGCATTTGGATGTTCATTTTGCACACTTTACAGGGTGTGCAGGTATTATGAGAATGCTTTGAAGGAAAACATTGATCTGCTATCTACAATAATACGAGGAATTAATATCAGTTTTCTCCATCACAATCAATCATATCCATCGTCCTCGGATATACAGATTTTTTTGTCTTGTTCTTTTTACCTCTTTTTATTCATGTTGTTCAACGAGTAGTGAATAATAAACTACTTTTTTTTGTGACTTTGCTACTTAAGCACGGTCTGTAATTTCACGAATTTGAAGGATTATTTTGCTTGGCAAGGGTCTGGCCGCCTTCTCAAGTGAGACAGGCATTTGGTATATTTGGGCCTGTCTCTTGTCTCTTTGTTACTTTTTAATGTAGCATATTGATGGTAATATCCATTGAGTTCATTGGCAGATGGTGGGGGAGTGACGTCTGGTGATTGCTTATTGATGTGGATGCTTGTGATGCAGCTTGGGTGTAGGTTAAGTTTAAAGTTTGGGCTCGTTGAAAACACGGAGTCTCTGATCTTTAGTTAGTTTTCCGTGAGTCCCATCAATGAGCTCGTGTTCATTTGACAAGTCTAATCATGTCTTTGCAAGACTATTATATTGAAAGAAACCTTATCATGTCTATGTTCAGCTCTCAGTCCGGTCTTCAGATGTCACAATAGGGTTCTGATTGCCTATTTGGGTTTGGATTGGGGGTTTTGGGTGTCAATTTGTCTACGGATACATTGTAATGTCAGAGATACAAATGACTTCCAAGCACTATATCACATAGAAAGTAGCAGCATAACCCCACAACATTTTGGAGAAGACATTTATTACACAACACAAACAGGACCCAAAACTGAAGGAACATAATCATGCTCCAACAAGCAAAACCCATCATAAAGTTTACAGAACTCTGCTGCAATGGCACAAGCACAAGTTATCTTTATTGCAGCATAAATTCACCTTATTAGTGGGTTCAGTTCTTGCTAAACCTAAATACTGAAACTCCTCAGCATGTTATTTGCTTATATAGCAAGATAGTATTTAATTCCTATTGGGTGTATTCTAACTTGAGCCCTTGCTGATATATCGAACACCTTGCTCCTATAAATTACATTTACACGGGCAACTGACTTCCTCAGTTCTTGATTGGCCAAGTTTCGCTATGAGCCACCAGCCGATTCTCAGCTCAAGGTATCAACACGGACATTACCACGGGTTAGTAAGTGGAACTGCCAGGTAACATAGCTCGCTGCAGCTAATCAAAGAGGAAAAAAACAAACAAACAAAACCAATATATCAGCATACAAACAGAAGCTTGGTGCTGAGTAGTACAGAAAATCTTTTGGTGACAACTAGAATTACCTGAAAAGTTAGTTTATATACCTCGGGACAAATTTAAACCGAAGTCATACATTCCCCAGAAGCATCAAGTTTCAATGTATTTAGGAAAGTAGGCCTTTCCCAGAAACACTTGTTGCATCTCCTCTCTCCAAATCTGTATCAGCAAAAGTTATGTTGATTACCTGACTTCTAATATAAAAAGGATTATAAAAGTTATCCTAATTTTATGTTTAAAGTATAAGAGCAATTTTGGAAACATAATGTGCATTAATCATTAACATACTTCTTTTAATAAGACTCGTTGGAGTGTACCAAACAGAAGTTGGGCTCTTTGAGGTCCCAGTTCTTTTTTGACAACATAATTCTATACAATGCTATTAAAAATGAATGTCCCCAATTCTATAAGAACTACGAAATCTACAACTATATTTTGCATTTGGTGACCTCGAGAAATTAATTAATTGAATGAACAATTAGCACAATCTTCTTGTGCGTGGCAGCTGATGCTTTAAGAATTACTCTGGTTTTCCAGAACAGGAAATTCGATAACAAACTAAACACAAACAATCATATAATAGAAAAGAACATACCGTCTCACGGAATTCAAGTCGGATATGTGGTACATTTGTCCTCTGAATATCATTTCCATCCGGTCCTCTCTTGTAATACTCCTTACCAATCCAGTGAGACTAAACCCGAACACATAATTAATTGGAAAGAAGGCCAAGAGAAGGTGTGAAATTATTTAAATGAAAAAAAATTCTAGCAACAAAAATCCCTCATAATTGACTGAGCATATAAAATTATTGTTTAGATGATTTATACCTTCAAAGCATGAGAGAAGCCTGATTGATATACCGAATTACGTGCGATCTCGCATAGATCACATGAACTTAACTTCCAAACCTATGAGATAGAATCATTATCTTTTAGGCCTAGTGGCATCATATAGTTTTTTTGCGAAAGAGACATCGCGGGGAAGGAACTTACTGAAGCAGCTATACTGTACTCTTCCACCAAGGGCTCCTTTGTTAGGTGAATTTGCAATGGATCGTCAGTAGAAAGGGAAACATTAAGGCCCCGTAGGAAAAACATAGGAAAAGGGTTCCGATGGTAATCCAAAAATAAGGAGTTGTTGCTCAAGGGAGACATTGCGAGACCAATCTGATCACAATAAGCCATGGACAATCAGAAAAAGCCATATCATCACTTCAATGTACATCAATCAGTAAAGAAGTACTACTCTCTTTCTTTTTACCTGGGCCAGGTAGTACAAATATTGAAGTACGGGAGATTTCCTTAAATTGATTCCATGTGCAATATTGTGGGTTGTAAGAAATGTAGCAGCAAGGTGGTCAATGTCACCAGCCTGAAGAAAAATAACCATGAGTAAAGAATGCAGTCAACAATAATCAAATAGAGCTGAATGGGGCAGAGGTGTATACCTCCCCAGAATGTGGGCGGAATTTGATAGTAGTCATCCCCTTTGACTCGCGAAGCTGAGATGGATATGGAAGAGTTAGAAACCAATGCATTAAAATCAGTGCACAAGTAACTAAAGACACATGATATATGAGGTACGAATTTGGGATAATACCTACGCAAAATGCAAGATAAAGATGAAAGGCAAGAACGGGTGCAAAAGTCTGTTCTGTTGAAAATCTTGTACTATAGTTTGTTTCCTTTTTCTTTCAGCCTTTTCTCGATTACTTTTAGTTAGAGACAGACATATGTGAGGGCAAGTTAGGCCCATGGCACCTCCAAATTGGTAAAAAATTGCCGTATCGAGTCATACTTACTAAAAAATTTACATGTAAATCATTTACTTTAATTTTCCAAACAAAGCCTCATAGATGATATTTATTGCTGTATACCCCTAGGTTAAAATAAAAAAGAATGAACTTTATAGCCAATGTCCCAACCGTGTATCCACACCCCCCCAGGCCCCCACCCCCCACAGGAATGATGCTATGAGTCCATGACACCCCTGCTGATGGTAATAATCTGCCTTACTATCTATACTCTGTGTGAGTGTGTGTGTGTGAGAGAGAGGGGGGGGGGCAAATGACCCTCATTATGCCAGTATAAAAGTTGCATGAGCATTATTTGGAAAAGGTACAGTAAACACCTACCTTGTTTAGGGTAAAGAGGTTAGCATAACAATAGTACACATAGTATGAAAAGGCAGGATTGAATATATTGGTCCATTGTGCAGGTGTTGGCATGTGTTTTGTTGGACGTCTTTCAGGCTTGCTTTCATCATCCACCAAATCCAGCCCAACCACCTGCATTCTCAACCAGAGAACTCTGCATCAGTAACATCCCAACCTTAATTACATACTCGGAAAAAAGAAAAAGGATCCAGCTAATCATTCATGGCAACGAAAAGATAGGACAAGTTTTCTACGCAAGTGGAAAAAAGATAAACAGCTATTCTTATTGCAAAAGAGCACTGCTACATAAATAGAAGTACCTCAAAAATGTGCATCAATGTATTAGAAGCAGAACCATATTTCTGTATATTGTACCATTTTCTAATTGCAAGATGCTTGAGTTAGTTGTCTAGTCAACCAACTATACCTGATTCTTGATGCCATTCCTTATTGGATGAGAATTGAGAACTGTTATATGGAATATTACGCAAGTTTAAAGGAACTGCATTTCGACTTGGAAACACAGCCATGTTCATGCAGAACTCAAAGGATCATAACCATCAAAATACAGCAAGACATAAATATAAAATGAGGAGCACAACCAGAATGGGACAAATAATAAAAAGTAAAAGGGCTCTTCAAATGAGATGGAGAAGAGGTGATTAACAATAATTTGTGTTAATCATATTATTAAGAGACTAACCTGTTTCAAGAAAACATGCAACTGAGGATGTGACTCTGGATCAACAGTAACCTCAAACAGTGGAAGGAAGATATTGTCAAGAATGTTCTGAAATGATGTGACAATACCCATTTCCTTGTATATATTGTACAAACGAGGCAGCTGCAAAGAACAGAAGATTACACGTGAGGAGAAACTTTCACAACATCTGCTATGCTTATGTAAGTAAAAAAAGGAAATGTAGATATAGAATGAGAAACCAAAAATGAAAGAAAGAAAGAAAAGAGAAAGGACAAAAAAAAGAGTTTCTTGGAGCATAATTCAGGAATTTTAGGAAAATAAAATTTTAAACCCTTGGGTTTGGAGAGCACAATAACTGCATACTCTCAATATTGCAGGTCAATATCAATAGTATGACAGAGCATCAACATGTCAGCACTCAGGAGTCATAGTTTGCATATTTGGACACCTTCGGCCACCTTGAGATGCTTATCCATACTAGTTACTACAGTAATACGAAATGAAAAATGCGGAGGGCTAGAAGTTTTTAGCTCCCAGAAGATAACTTATGATTCAGTTAAAGGATGTTACTGTATGGTACACCCTCGGTCCAAAAATGAGTGTCCCTTGTTGGAAAATAATGAAAAAAAAATTGTTCCAAAATGAGCGTCTTTATAATAAAGTTAATTCACCTTCGCCAACTATCATGGCCACAATGTCCATTTGCAAATGCTAAAAGGTGAACATTAAGGATATTTATGTATATGTCTTACCAGATACACATAATTGCCAACTTCAATTTTCTCAAAAACCCCAAAAGGGGTACTCACTTTGGGACGTAAGGAGTAAATCTTAATAATTTAAAACTCGATTCCATTCTGCTAGCCATCAATACCCATTCATAAATCCATTAGCTGTCTTACTTATCTTTCAGACAGTGAGATTCAAAATATATAAGCACTTCAACAATTAAACTACTAAAACATGGTGTACAAGTCTACATATCACCTTTATTATAATCTAAGCACTTCAAAGAGTTAATATACTTTATTTATCAAAAAAAAAAATATGTTTATGTAAAACCTACAGTCTTAAGTCAAATTATTTTTGTTGATTCAAGAATGGTGCAAGAAATCTTAATATTCAAGAAGTTTGAGTTTATCTAACTGGAGACTGTAATAATATTAAGCTTAGGGTGAAGTCTCAAAGGATTTTTTTAAAAAAGAAACCTTGGAAAACCGCTCATAAGCTTCTTCTTCACATCATTTTACTTTCTACTACATCTTAACCCAACAATCTTTAAAAATATCTATATCTTAGCCTTTTCAGCTACGTGAACTTGTGTTTGCTCTAATTGCTCCGTCACGTAACTCCAGTAACCTATATATAAGAAGTAAGCCAACTTCAAACTCTTTCCATCTACCTTGCTGGACAGCATTTCTCACCAATCACCATCTTGAACTTTAGACAATTCAGCTTTCAAAAGCCTAGCCCACCACAAATCTAACAACGAGTAGATATATCAAGAACAGATATGAATCAGATGAATTCTATTTAGCACCTGAATCAGCCAAACAACATTCTCACTGTACAAGTCATTATTCACGATCCAACTTGCCAATTGATCCCACTCACTTTGCTTTCTACCATATATAGATATCCTGTACTCCGCCATCTGTAGACAAGAATACATTGAATATTAGGCATCAATGAATCATCAAAATACAAATCAAAAGAAAGACAAGGGAAGAAACCATGGACTATTCAAAAAGCATCAACTGGTTACATCTAGAGTCTAGACACTCAAACTTGGAAAAGCGTACACTGAGTTTCCAGCACTTCTATTTTTACATGCTAACTGCAAAAGTTAAGATTTTCTAACCGTAGTACATAATGCAGTCTATAAATGGTCCTCCACTCGGTAACTGCACTACTTTCATACTCACTTAAAGTAAACAATCTGTATGCACACACTGCTATAAAACATCAGTTGACTAAGTTGAACAGAAATGAAGTAAAATTACAAGATTATTTCATCTCAAAAAGCAACGGCAAGCTTTTGACACTCTAACCTACTAGTCAAAGTATGGCGACAAGAAGAAGTATGCAGAACAGCATTACCACTAGCACAATTACATGTCTCCACTCTCTCCTCAACATTACCTCTATTGTTATCCATTAAACGAAAGAAGAATCGACCTAAATCCATGCAAAGCAATACAAAATAGGAGAACCAAACAAAGCTCTATTATCTGATACTTATAAAATATTAAAGAAACAACGCCTAACAAATATCATTGCAACAGTAAAATGGATATCAAATGAGTGCTGTATCCAAACATAACCTAAAGTTTTCAGAAAATCAAGGGCATGTTAATGATGAAGAATATTAAGGACTCACTTGATATTTACTCGCATCAAGGTCTGAAAACACTTGCTTTGTCACCTCAGCAAGGAAACGACCTGCCAGACCATAAAGAAATGGTTAACATGCATTGAGATATCATCAGCAATGCATTGAAGCTCCAAAACAAGTTAAAAAGAGCATAGAGAAGAAACAGAACATATCGAAACCATTACTCATATATTACCAACCGTTCACCAACTTTAATATGGAATAGCTATGATGCAAAAACACCAACCAAAAGTGTCTATACAGCATAAAATTCCTTTTTCAAGATTGCAAACGTTATATGAGACATACCCTGGATGAGATTATCTTGCTTCAAGAAAATCTCCCTGAGCCTACTTTGACCACAAGGATTATACTTTAGATTGAATTTGTCAAAACGATGAAAGGTGCTCTTGTCAGCATGAACATCCAAAAGGTCCACATTCAGGTCGTACCTGTATGAGAAATTGAGAACATAGAAAAACTAAGCTGATGTAAAGGAGAAATGCGGCTATTGTAGAAGATAATTACTCTTCTCGTGAAAAGTTCTAAAAGACTCATTACCCAGTTAAATCCAAGCTCTCGAAAACCTCTTTTAATGTCAGATATGTTCCATCTCGAAATATTACAACCTGGAAAAAAATTGAAATAAATAAGTTTATGCAATTGAATGTTTAGCATACATCACGTGTGATTGCAGGTCATATGCTATGATAAAACTCGTGATAAATCAAATGTTTTTAGCTCAAGGCTTAAGAGTTCAAATAATAAGGGGACTAGTTCAAACTGCTACCTCATCAGGCTCTTTCCTCAACTTAGACTTTATGAACCGCAGAAGATGCTTCTGGTTCATGCATGCAGAATGATGAACATGAGTGTCCACTTTTCTGACATTATAAAAGTCACGGTGCGGAGCACTTTTCTGAGCCAGGAATTCTTTGTCCGCATTAAGCATCAAATGAAGATTAAATTTCTGAAATCATTTTTCAAGCAAGTATCATGTCAAATTCTGATTGGCCTGATTATATAAATATACAATGAACACCAACAGGAGAGAGTTTCTACTTGCTCCAGAAGAACTAGCCGATGATGACATAATGTTCGAATATTTCCAGCTGCTATGACTTTAAGGATGTAATGCAGGTCAGTGAAAAACGTTGTCGCATCAACAACAGGAAAAAGCTTCTCTTTTGCTGGGGAAAAAGGAAACAAAAATAAATAATTCAATCGAAGATCATTAAGTAGCTAAATAAGATCGAAGATGAAAGCTCCAAGTAAAATCATGGTATCTTACAATCTTTATTAGCATAAACATGACCAACTCCGTCTTCCATCTGAAAATAATGCTGCAGAAGCAGAACAAACTGAAGTGTCATGGTCCAGCAAACTTAAAATGGAGAACTAACTGATAGTGTGTGGCTCACTCAACAATCAACATGAATCAACAGAAAGTGCACATTCATATGTCATAAAAGAAATTTAAGGAGTAGACTTACATCAGATTTCCCTACGGGAGTATAATCAAATGGATTTGGATTAGGCTTAGGCGTACAAGGATCAGATATAACTTCTTTCTCCCATGGAGCGATGGCATCCCTAAACAAGTAACTTTCTCGCATTTCAAGGCAAGCTTGCAAAGTCCTGTAGACCTCTGCTTCATCAGCTGATGGAGTCTCTACAATAATCAATACAGTAAAAAAAATTAGTGAAATGAAAAATGACTTGTTAAAGCATGCAACAATAGTACAACCTTCTCTCTAACAGCTAAACGTGTATACGAGCAACAGTTTCCCAAGGCTTTGCGTCCAAGCCTTACTAGCTGCGAGCACCAGCCTTGATGTTAGTGCAATTTTCACTCACTGCTGTCGTGGCAGAAATGTTCTGAAAGTTAATGCACAATATGATTGCCAAGGAAGCTTTTCCTTTAATTCTAGCCAGCCTATTAATATGGATCCTATTCCTAAATTTGAAAGCTTATTGATCTATGTTGTAAGCATCCAATCCATTTTAGCAACATAAAAACCCAATAACAGAGATTAGTTTAGTAGCCAAATCTATGTTAAGAAAGGGACGCTAAAAAAGGCTGTACTCAGTGCACAAGGCTCCCACGGCAGGGTCTGAGGACCGTGAGTTGTCGGCAGCCTTACCTCAATTTCAGAAAGGCTGATTCCAGGACTGGAACGTGCTCCTCATCGGAGGTCTGTAAGGGCACTTGCCACTGTGCTAAGTCTGGCCTTCTTACGAACGGGATTCTCACGGTGATATATAGGATAATCCATAACAATGGGACACATGGTGACATATAGGATATTCCAAAATCCAGTTTATTTCCCACTGTAACCCCGTTCCATGCAAGGAGTCCAACTTTGACTTCTTTCAGCCAAATAGGTTACATTTTAACACAGACAATATATATATACACTAATACACACACACACATATATATATACATATATGCACACACACACACACATATAAATACATGTCCTTGCAAAATTATAAGATAGCAATTTATGTCATTCTTGATGGAGTACCGGAGTACCCAAGTATTAAAAACTTATTACCCAAAACATAGTGAATGTATGTTGATTTGATATACGCTCATGCTACTTTTATAAATAGAAAATGGACCATCTAAGCAAAACGGAGGGAGTATAGACTATAAATTAGCTGATTTGAAGAATCCAGTCAGTTATGTATATGCAATCATTACTATCGCACTTATAGGCTCTTTCATGTGAACCATCTGGGACACCAAGACCTGAGAACAACTCTCCAACATTAAACAAGTTGATCTATTTGGCACAGACTGCATAAGACAATATCAAACAGTAACGAACATTTATCCAGGCAAAATAAGAAGCACAATTACACCTATAAGGTGGGGAAGGAGTGGATACCAGATGGTGAGATTTTAAGTCGTACGAAAGTTTCATGCTCTGGCTCTTTCCTAAGAATATCAGCAGCTACAGGGTCGGGTTGAACACCATGTAAATCACCGGATACGCTATGGGATCGAATCATGCTAGATGCAGCTATAGGCAATTGCTCCCCATTGGCATTTACATGGTCTGGTAAATTCAGTGTTGCATCTGTACCCTGCTCAGTTGAGGTTCAAACAAGTTAAGCTAATATTTGTGCTTTCTGACAAGAGGCATATTAAGTAAACACAGCATATACTATGGCTTATAGAAGAAGTCCCCAAAACCATCAGAAAACAAGATTTCATAATTATCAAAACCAGGTCATACGCTGACCTCTGACCTCTCGCTTCATCCTCCAACACAAGTGTCAGTCGTACGAGTGTGTATGTGTAGAAGGGAAAAGGAGTAGCAGTGACTAAAAGAACTTACAGCATTCCCATTGGTATGAAGATATGCAGTGTCAAGTTTGTTACTGTCAGTCATATCAGTTTCCTCATCTGACCCTTCCACACTTTCAAAAGCACTGGCACTAGCAGCAGGAGACTTCGGTGAGATGGGCCTTTTCATATGCCCAGCTCTAAAACCAGCAGATTTCCCTGAAACAGAGAACTCAGACTTTGATTAACACTAAAAACATCAAATTCAAACAATCTTACATATAAAAGAAGACAGAAAGAGACTTGTGTTTCTCATGCAGCAGTATGTATCAGTGTGAACACATTGTTTTTTTGATAAATAAACAACAAGTATCAGTATGAACGTGTTGTTTTACAGCACAACAAATGGATGCAGCGGTGTAATTGCTTAGCATAGTAGGGAAACTTGAGATGAGGTAAAAGATTAGTAGTACGCTTTTGAAACAATTTTGTTGTCTCACACCACCAAGCCATTTAAGGAGTATGCATTGAGTCAACTACTGACATGTTAATGACAATTCCAATAATCAGTAGACATGATTACATGAAACAATAAAGACTGAGAGGCTTTACTTGTTTGTACCTCGTCACAATATAATGACAACGGATTTTGGGGACAAAGTGGCTTTCACTCAAAATAATAATTAATAATAATAATAATAATAATAATAATAATAATAATAATAATAATAATAATAATAATAATAATAGTAAATAGTCCCATTTGACAAAACAAACTTTTTAAAATTGTAGTTTTAATTGTTTGTACCTCATTAAATTGCAATACAAACATATCCTTTTCTAGTAATGGGACTACCATTTTGAGACATACCAAAGAGGAACGTGGGACTATTTCTCTTCGGACGAAGGGAGTCTGAAAGTAACAGTATCTATCCTATATAATAGTCTTGAATGGACAATGATGCAAGTCATCTCTTGGGGATAAGACACCAGAGCGGTTGTCTTTAATAACTCCTCTTGATTTATTTTGAACTCCTAAGGAGTGTTTTGTGGTGGTGGTGATGGTGGTGGGGGGAGGTAGAGAAATAATTATGTTTGAACTCTTACACTTCCTATCAGTACTTGCTAATGCATTCTTACAACCAATTTAATCAACTTAAAAATTATCAGACCTCTGTTTTTCCTAAATGATTGATTTATTTTAAATCAACTATCTAGTTTCTATCGGGATTCGAACTCCCAACATCCAATACAGAAAGTGGGACATGACCAATTGATTTACAGACAGATCCTTTCCAGTAACTCCATATCTCTCTTTGCGAAACCTAGAGAGCCAGAGAAAAGAACAAAAAGGAAGCCAGCAGGTAATCAATGTGGACAGTGTAGAATGAGCCAAAGGGTCTCTTTGATCCAAATCAAGCCAAGCTTGTGTCCCATTGACTGGAAATACAACGAAATGCAGCATACTTGAAAGAAAAAAAAATCCAAAATTATTTAACTTTCAATTTTTTCATTAACAATTTTCATCTGGAATTCAGGATATTCATCATTTTTCAAGCCACAGCTTGTTGCTCTAATATTGGCACAAGTAAGACACTAGTTCATCTACTTATCTATAATTATACACTGTGTTCTACCCAAAACCTTCTAATGATTCCCCTTCCTGTCTTAGAAGTTTAATCTCGCATTATTAATCTACCGAATAAAACCGATTAAGTAAACAAAAGAATGATATCCTCATTAAAGGCTTCAAAATATATCACTCTATTTTCTTGTGCTAACTATTCTCTGTTACAGAACTCCCATATCATAACCATTAACCACACGAACTGAAGGATAGACATTACTTAGCAGGAAGGCCAGAAATCATGGTCCAGAAACGACCAACCATGGCAATCACTAATAAAAATTTAACATCGAAAAAGTATTCCCACCAATTCCTTTCAACAACAGTTTTGCATATAGCTGCCTGTAACAAATATCCAGAACCTCCATAGTTCACCTCATTACAATCAATAATAGGCCCAAACATACAATTTAGATCAAACTATTTTTTAAGATAATGCTAATCTCCTTAATACAATTTTTCTTGTGCAATTTCCAACCATATCCTACAAGGCGCCCTTATATTCAATTAAGCTTCAGTTTTTAACAATAAGCGCCAATTTCCTAACATAAAGTGGTAACAGACTGTATAACTTAATTACTCTAGCAAGAGCTCTAGCCTTGCCATAATATTCGTAAGGACTAATTAACCAATCAATTATCATTTCCGTCGAAAAGCCGTACCTTCTGGAAGTGTTTGAAGTCTCGGTAACCCTGCCGGAATGCCGTCAACGTGAACAGGACCATTCCTTCTCTCCTCACCATCACCGCCACCGCCGGAAATCGACGTAACATCAGGCAACGAAGCCGACGCGCGGCGATAGTATCCATTCCCCTTCCTCCGTACACCACCTCGCCGCTGCTTCTCGGCATACTTTTTATAATGCTGCGGCGAGTCGTCCTCGGCACCGGCACCGGCGGCGTCTTCTCTCTCTCTTTCTCTCTCGATCGTCTTGGCGAATTCCAACAACTGACTTAGGGTTTTGCGGTGCATATAGTAGGCCGAAACGGCTACGAATGAAGCTCCTACTAGTGCCGCCATCGCTAGATGTAGAGAATACGTATCCATAGCTAAATCACTGCTATTCCTCGCTCTCTCTCTATATATATATATGTATATAGATACGTCCGTATAGGTTTGTTTGATCGAGTAATGATGTCTGCAAGAGCTGAGAAAACCCTACGGAGGAGTCAGGAGAGTGTTTTACTAGGGGGAAATGTTGGAGGAGGTCGACTATTTATAGGGGTAAGGAGGGAGAATATCTTTAGCTTATGCGTTTTGGCTCCTCACTTTCTCTCTCTAGGCTGCTGCTGCCTGCCGGTGGTGGTGGTGGCGTTACCCTGAAAAATGAAAATGCTCTTGAGCGAGTGAGTGCGATGTTAGTATTTTAGTAATTTATTTATATTTATATTTATTACTCCCTGCATTTAAATAATTATCCAATGTTTTTTTCATTCATTTTAAAATAATGGTCATTTCTTAAATATATTTGAAAAGTATTAAAGAAAATTATATATTACATCAATATTTATAATACAATTAATTATTTCTTTTAAATTATATATTGGGTCATCTTAAACGATGTGTCGAATCATCTTACACAATATATCAAATAAAAAAAGGATGATTTGAAATCGAGGGAGTATTATTATTTTATTTTTACTTTTTTTAATACATAAAGCAGCTATTTAGGTAGTTCGTGTTAGGCATTTTCCGAAGAAGTTAAAAAACATACCTCCAGGTCCTACATATCCGATTTATGCACTATGTTTTTTTTTTTTTATAATAACCACCTCCATTTTATTTTATTTAGACGTAAATATTTTAAAATTCTTGAGTTGACTAAAGTTATTCTTACTATGTTAAAATTCTCGAGTCAAATAAAATTATCCCTAACAATTTTTAACACAGCTGCATTTTTATGTCTCAAACCGAGTGCATAACTGCTAATCTACCTACACATTTAATGATTCTTCTTTGTGTCCCGATATTTACAGAATACTAACTTTATTTCTTTTATTTTTGTCATTTTTGTGTCCCTGTACTACATTAGAACTAATTTATGCTGCCACTAACAAAGAGAAATGGTACATTAATACCTGATAAGGATTGAATTCGGTAATTTTTATTTTTTTGCTTATTGTTAGTCTGTCATCACTTTTTTAATAGTTTATTTTTATTTTAGATTAATTTGTTTTTATTAAATAAACTTAATTTTGGATTGCATTATTAATTTTGAAAATTGAACTACCCGACATAAGATAAAGTAACCAATGAACAATTAATGGAATTTTTGGGTCCCCTCTACTAGGTACTAATCTTTGTCACCATGTACTAAGTGCATTGGGTATGAAAATAGCATGTGTTTTAAAGTTAGATTTGGCTACCATTTGTCGAGCATATTCATGCTAAGATTTCTTTGGTTTTGTTAGATTTGGGGAATTAAATAATAATAATAAATAAAGTAGGCAAGTTAAATACATTTAATTTTTCAATTTGTTTATGGAGGTTACATATTTCTTTGAATCAGATTTCCCTTTCATCCAATTTCCCGCAATGCACATTTAGATTTATGATAGTGAAATCTCATCCATTGATTTGAATTTTGCCACGTGACTTAAATAAAAAAGTGCATTGCGAAAAATTGGGATATCCTGAAAAACTTTTGTTGTAACTATGGTTAATACCATTGAGTAGTATAAACATCCATTTATTTGAAACTACAAAGACTTTGATTAAATTAAGCATAATTGTAAATCGTATAATAAAAAGGGATAATAATCGTTCATTTTTCAAAGTTTGTAATTACAATAGTCCACTATATTTTTTTAAAATCGGAAAAAAGTCACTTTAAGAGACAGAAAGATTAAAATAATGTGCATCGCGTTACATCAATTTATGTATCGCGATGCACTAAATTCAATTGTAATGCATGATTTTGATCAATACTTATGTGCATCCCGATGCATAAATTAATACAACGCGATGCATGATACAAACTAGTTTCGATTACATTTCTTCTACCTTCTTCTTCTTCTTTATCTGTTGTAAGTCATCTTCTTCATCTTCTATCTTCATATCTATCAAAAATCCTTCAATCCAACTCAGGTCAATTCAAATATCGTTTTTAATAAATCGAAAAAATCATTTTTTTTTCATTTCGTTGCACAACAAGATTAATTTTCAAACTCTAAATTGTTAGTCAGAGCTATAGACGAAGTCATGTCTGGATATTTTCAAAATAATTTTATAAGTAACATTTTTCCGTTGAAACCCCCCACAAGGAGTGGAGCAATTAAATATTACTCCCTCCATCCCTAAATTATCGTCATCCTTTCATTTTTCGTCGTCCTAAAATAATTATCCACTTTGAAACTTACTTTTTTAGAACATCATTTTTACCACTTTATCCTTATTTTTTCACTCTATTTTAATTATGGGTCATATATACATGGGCTTTAAAGGAAACTACACATTAAACCAATATAAATAATCAAATCAATTGTTTTTTCTTAAACTGTGCACCGAATCAACCAGGACGATTATTTAGAAACGCGAGTGTTCCAACAAAAAAATGTCAACCAACAGTTTTCCATTATAAAAACGGAGGGTTTGTGGGGCCCTTGATGACACGGATGACGACTACTGCTCGTTGGCAGGGGACTTGGTGACTGCCGATTGGGCTTCGGGGGATCGTGGAATTATATTTGTGGTGTAAAATGTTAAGTCCTTTTCGTTATCCACATGAATGCAAAATTATTTTTAAAAATAAGCAACACACGTGTTTTAAAAACACATTATTTATATTTTGAATTGACTAATGCTATATATATAACCTAATAACTATTTATTTGATTATGTTCTCCTTTTTAAGCTTCATAGTGAATTATAAGCAAGTAAACAACACACTCAAAAAATTTAGTTTCAATGAAGATTTATTAACAATACGTTAAACCCCCAAATCTATATATATATATATATATATATATATATATATATATATATATATATATAATGGTTATGGTAGATTTTTTCCTTCAAAATCTTAATTTTTGAGTTATCATTTCATTATTTATCTCTTGTGTTCTCTGATTGTATTTATCTTTCTCTCTACCGTCTCCTCCCTATTTTCTCTCTCATCACTATCATCTCCTATTTTTTAATTACGTTTAAACATTTTTCTCTCTTTAAATATAAAAAATATTAACTAAAACAAAAATAATAGTTTCAGAGTCAATAAAAAAAACAAAAATATAAGAGGTTCATAAAATTAAAAAAAATGGAATAAACCACTATAAAAATAAAAGTTACATAATCAACAAAACAAAAATAATTTAATGCGGAGGTTAGTAAAATAAAATAATTTACAGAACAAAAGTTTAAAACAAATTCTTAAAAATATATATGTAAAACAAAAATACGTTAGTAAAATAAAAATATTTGATGGAACAAAAATAATAGTTATAAAGTCAATAAAAACAAAATAATTTAAACTGAGATTACTATGTTAGTCCCGAATGGCACAATACTAAGCTAGAATGAGGGGTTGAATAGCTTAGTAAACACTTAAAAAAATTCGTAATAGTTCATAAGAAAACACGTACTTGCAACCTATTAAAAAAGTAGACTTGGTTGATTACCGAAGTTTGTTGCTTAAAGGAATAAGTTAAGACAATGAATAGTATAAAACAATAAACAACATAATGTAAAGAACGCATGTATTTTGAGATGGTTCGCACTTTAAAGAGTGCTACGTCTACCACCAAGTCAGTCAACCTTGGATTTGAATGTGCACTATATTTTCCACTAGTTCTATTACAGAAATATCCAATGGGCCGTGTACAAAATATTTGACTTGTGTTTGGGGGTGGGAAAATTGAATATCTAGAGAAGCAGAATATTCAATGTACAAAAGAAAGTAAAGATTACAACAATAAGAAGTAAATGATTAACAGTTGATGCAGATCTTCTTGTTATTGTTGAGGACTTCGTTAATCAGATAATGATCTCTTGAATACACTGAGTATGATGATTTGATGTTGTTGAAATAGATTCAGAGCATTATTTTCTTCAGTCTTCAATGACAGTATTTATATCGGAGCATCCTTGAGACCGTTGTAGAAGATGAAGTGAGTAACAGCTCTATTAGGTTGTGAGCTTTAAATGTCGGGTGCAGCTTTATTGACTTCATCTCTGATTGGAACTGATTAGGGTATGGAGAGGAACAGTTGCTGGAACTAGCAGGTGGGCGACAAATAGATTTGCAGACCTGCAGTAGTTGGTACATTCTGTTTGTGTCAGACTGTAAACCTGTTCTACCATGTACAAGAGACGAAAAGTCTTCATACTTCGAAAAGGCTGGATTGACGTGTCTTGAAAGTCAGGAGTTGATGATGATGGATTAATTCAAATTCCAACCATAAATAGATGGATTAAATAATCCATTTGAGCTTGATATCCGGATAATCTTGACACGTCATGTTGTCCGAGTGCAGATAAAGCATGCTAGTGAAGGTTGCTGAAAGTCTTCTGCTGAAACATGTGACGTCTAAAAGCTATTCTAAAGACAAAGTTTTATACACAGTTACCACGCTAACTGGTACGCAGTCCATTTAACCACTAAGTATAAAACCTAATGTAATGAATGAGTAAATGCAAATTAAGATACAGTGAGAAACAACATACAAAAATAATAAAAATAATTTACAGAACAAAATTTTAAAACAAATTCTTAAAAATAGCTATGTAAAACAAAAATACATTAGTTAAATAAAAATATTTGATTGAACAAAAACAATAGTTACGGAGTCAATAAAACAAAAATAATTTAAACCGAGGATAGTAAAATTATAAAAATAATTTACTGAACAAAAATTTAAAACAAATTCTTAAAAATAGTTATGTAAAACAAAAATACGTTAGTAAAATAAAAGTATTTGATGGAACAAAAATAATAGTTACAGAGTCACTAAAACAAAACAATTTAAACTGAGATTAGAAAAATAATAATAAAAATTACGGAACAAAATCTTTTCGTAAAACTAATTATTAAAAATAAAAAAATAATAGTTACAAATTCAATAAAACAAAAATAATAATAATGGAAGTTATTAAAATCAAAATAATTTACAAAGAAAAAATAATAGTTAACGGTAAAAATAATTTCGTTATTTTGATTTTAGCTTATTTTCTTTTCAGAAATTTATTTATTCATAAACTACAAATATAATTTAATAAAAGTAATCATTTAAAATGAAGAATTTATTTGAGTACATATTCTATTTGTAGGGAGGAAAAAATTCAAGTTTGTTTGAAAACATTCATTATACAAAGTTTTTGAATAGTATAAAGTGTTCGAGGTTGTCAGGCCATGAATTAGCAATTAAAATTAGTATTCCAGTAATGTTATTGAGAAATATTGATCATGCTACAGGGTTGTGCAATGGAACAAAACTAATCATCATAAATCTTGGGGATCATATTGCTGAAACAAATTTTTTGAAAGGAAGCAATGTTGGAGAAAATATTTTTATCCCAAGATTGTCATTAACTCTATCCGATGTAAGACTGTCTTTCAAGTTCCAGAGAAGATAATTTATATTGTTGGTATTATATGTAATAACGATTAATAAGTATCAAAGTTAATAATTGCACATAGGTTTCTTTTTGAAAAAAATCAGTATTTAACCATGGACAGTTATATATCGTAATTTCTAGAGTAACAAATTATTTTGGCTTGAAGATATTGGTATACGATGAAAATGAAAAATCAACTAATAAGATAATATTATGTATAAGAAAAAAAAATTAAATATATAATAATTAGCAATATAGTTATATATGATTGTTAATAAACCAATTCTCCTTATTTGTCCCTAAGGGCATGGTAGATATGTTCATAAAGTGCCTCGTTCGATCCCTTCCTACGCCAGAGGAAAAAATCTCCTCATCTTATTCATATATAATTTAATTGACATATATTTAATGCGTTGAAAAAATCAATTACATGCTAATTGAAGAATCTTACTTCTTTACCAATGAGCATTTCGTCTTGCCATGATAGTGTAAGCGTGTAAGGTAACCTTTAGATATGTGATTTGACTAACAACCAACACGTGTCTAATCTACGTGTGGAGATAATCACGCCACTCATTTCCTTTAAAGTTTCTATCCATAACCAAAAAAGAGATATATGGATAACTTCATGTATCACAACTTAACTTAGCTAACTAAATCATAAAATATTTGAAAAATATTTTACTGTCCGAAATGGGATAGATATTATACCAATAAGAAAGATGTAGACAGATATTATTAGCAATCTGTTTTCAGCTGGAACATTTCACTTACAAAAAAATAGAAGCATTGGTAAAAAAAAGAGTAAAAATCTATGGAGTGCACAGTTAAAAAATATCAGAAATAGCAATTCCCAATATTATTTTTCCTATTTTTAAATATAATATTATAAAGTGTTTCGCTGCACTTGATTACATATATTATATATGCTTAATAAGATTGGAAACTTTCACTAATGTATTAATCGTATTCCTTGATTTAAAAATGGGAGATCGGCTATTTCTAATTTGATAAGTTATCCGCTACACTCATTAATAACTATTTAAATTATGTTAGGACAAAAATATCTTTTGATAACCACTCATTATATTATAATAATAGTACAGTATATTTTCTAAACTACATTTAGTTCAGTTTTATTTCAATTAAACGAGAGCTATTTTCTATTTTTATGTATTTATATAAAATTAGGCCAAACTTTTTTATTTTTTAAATTTTAATTAAAATATACTTGTCCGTAGCTACAATCAATTTCTAATAAAATTCTTTTGTTGCACTTGAATATATTGATTTTTAACAAGTGGTCTTTCAACAATAGAAATTGTTTTTAATATATATAATGAAAAATGTAATTTCATTTCCTACTTGCTAGAAGAATCATATTTAATTATTAATGCTCCAAAAAATGTGTTGTCTACAAAAAGTGAAGAAAATATCCTTTAAACATGAAATTTTATCGTATTTAGATGAATGTAGTGGATAAGTAATAACAATAATTGTTTGTACTTGATTAGAATTTTATGTAAAAGGTATTTGTGCTTTAATCATTGAAACTTTTGGTTGTCAAAAATCATTTTTCTTAATATAAATATTTGTTTGAATATATATACTATTAGTAAGTGATCACTCTATATAAATTGCTCTTGTTGATTGTCAGGTATGCATAAGAAGGAAGTGTTACAGTGACCATACGTACGTACATACATACATATATATATATATATATATATATATATATATATATATATATATATATATAAACAATGTGAGATATTTCCGGTTTATCATTTATACTCTTTTTGGTCCAAAACAAAAAATAATGGGAAAAAAAGAAGAAGAAAATATCTACAAAGGAGAAGAAACCATAAAGATGAGAGCTGTCTTTGTTGGCCTAAGTTGAAACCAAAAAAGTAAATTTACCTTAGTATTATATTATAATTAATTTTAATACCAAAATAACGTGTTTCATGATGAGTAATTATTATGATTGAGATTTTTTATAATAATGGATATTATTAGTATTATAGTAATGACAATTCACATCAGAGTTATTTGAAGAATGATGTGAACATCTCCAATTGCACATTTTAAAGATTTATAAGAAGTATAAATTGGTTGATAAACCAGTTGGTGACCGAAAAAGAATGATGGAATACGTAACATTAATGTACAACACCAACACCCTCGATTGGTGAATGGCTTAGACGTTTTTGTAATGAATGGGAAAAATTGTTAATTTTGTCATTGTATTTTAATGAATCTTTATATTTTGTTATTGTATTATTTTTCGAGCAAAATTATCATTTTACTTTTACAGATAGATATATGCAATTATATTTCGCCACTATCCCTAACAGACATCCAATTTTAACGGAATTAATTCTTGTTGTCTTCCCTAAAGTTTTTTAAAATGTTGGAAGATCATTAATGATTGTTGATGTTAAAAGGTAAATTGTTTTTTTTCTTAAATTATAAGGGGGTCCCTTTTTTTTTTCTTTCCTTTTTTGCTTTTAAGGGTTAAAAAAAGATACTATTTCATAAACAAAAAATGATAGAATGAATGAAATATAAAATTACAAATATGAAGAAAAGATAAATTGTTTGAATAAAAAATAAGAACAAAATATTTAAATTAATTAAAATATCCATTTTGTCTTAATGAATCATATAATAAATATATAATGACAATAATAAAACATAATAAGTTTAAAGGATATCTAATCGATTAACAAATTTTGAAAATTTTTGAAGTCATTAAATCTAGTTGTTAACACTCATTCATTGAATATAATTTAATTCGTAAAGAAAAAATGGCTAAAATTATAATGTATATATGTATTAATGTTTTTCAAAATCCATTATAATTGGGAATTATAAAGATATGGATTATATATTAAAAAAACTTTTAATTCAACCTATAATAGCCACCATGAAAATTGTGATTTGTTAATTGTTTTTTTAATAATACTATTTTTATAAGAATAATTTTTGCACAATTTTTAAATGTTAATTTGATGATTTATGTCTTATATGATTTATTTAATAATTATTTATTAATTAGTTATTAATAATTTATTTAAAAATGAATTATTTTGAATAATTCAATAATTTATACAAATTAATAAATAATAATAATTTTAATAATTTTTTATTAGTTTATTTTTAATAATTATTAAGTAATCTTTTAATAATTTAGTAATAAAAAAGATAACCACAAACCGTTAAATATTTTAAAATAATTTAATCTCAGCCAGTAAAGTTTATGTCAATTGTAAGTGAGGTACTGAGGCGCTATTGTATTATTGATATTCTTATATTAAATTTTTATTTAGGCAAAATATATTTTTCCTTCTTAGTTGCATTTTGATATTTCATTCATTTTTTTCCTTTTTTTCGTTAATAAAATATTTTTTAACCAGTAAAATAATTTTTTTTTGATAATTTAAGAACTATAAATCATTTAATTTTAAACATCAACTATCATTAAACATTTTTCTACATTTTAAAAACTTTAGGGGAGACAACTGAAATTAATTTCGTTAAAAATTGGATGACAGTAAGTGATAATAGCGAAATTAAATCTCCCTTTTCAAGTACAATGTCACTTTTGCTCAAAAAATAGTACATTGACAAAATGTAATGATTAGTCAAAGTACAATGACAAAATTAATCATTTTTCCATAATGAATGTGATTGATGTTTTTCGGATTAATTATGATTTGGTCCCTGAACTTTACCTTTCTTCCTATAAAGGTGGTAGATGTTTTCCATTTCCTATATTCGTCTTCGTGGACTTTACCTTAGTTTGCATATTTGTCCCTCAAACCGTTATTTCAAAAAGAATCATTAAATATTTATGAAAATGACACAATTACCCTTATTTGAGACTGAGTGGGATGTCTAACTGGACAAAAAAATACTTTTACTCCTCTTTCTTCTATCACTTTCTCTCTCAATAATTAAATATAAAGTGAATAATAAATATAATTAAAATATTTTTTTGCCCACTCACCGTTTTCAACACACCCTTCCCGTTAAACACCGAAACACACACCCACGAGTTTTTACCAAAATATTATAATTTGGCGGGAAAGGGGGGTTGAGAACGGTGAGTGGGCAAAAAAATTATTTTAAAAAGTGTTGTATTAATTATTTTAAAGATGTTGTATTAAGTATCAATGTATTTTAAATTGTTAATAAATATTAATGGATTAAAAAATATTTTTCAACAAATGAATTATTTGGTGGGACATAAGCATGTTTTTCTAAGAATTAATTAATTAAATTAAAATGATATATTAAATTTTAAAATGAATATATTATTTTTATTTGTATATTATTAAAGAATAAAATATTTAGTAGACGATTTATCTATACATATATAAAAGGAGAGGAGCAAGATTTGGAAAGTTCCCGCCAAAAGTGACTTTCCAAATTTAAAAACACTTCTAATTTATATATAAGCCACTTTTTACATTGAAAATTGAAAATATAAAATGTCATTATTATGGTTGATTGGATAAATGATTCCAAAACCTCTTCACCTTCTTATTTAGTATATTAAGAAAAATATGCATAGTAGAAACATGAGAGATAACAAAACCAAATTTTTTTTGTCAATTTATTTGCATCAATATCTAGGCTAGGAAAAATAAATATGGAATAAAACAATGATTTTGAAACTAAATTATATACACACACTTTGAAATAAAACTAATTCACAGACAATCAAGTAATAATAATACCAAGATCTAACAATTTTTTCTCTATTTCATCATAACCGAAGTTATTATTGTAAAATATATATATATAAATCGAGATAGGACCAATTTTTTGAGACAACTAGCTACATGTAAAAAAATTGAAACCCGATAATTTCTGATTTTTTAGTTACTTATACATGTTTAAAAATTCAGATTAAAAAAGTGCTCATGATGACATTAATCAACATTCAGGTCGAATTTGTTTATTAGTTGAACTAAATCACGAATTAAAATTAATAAACGAGTTTTGATGCAAAACAGAGTTTTTGAAATATTTTTGGAAACATGAACATACCAACAAGTTACCGGTAAATCGGTGGACCACGGTGGTCATAGCTTCCGTTGTCGGACTTTCTTTAGGTGGTAACCTTGAGGTTCGCCATCGCTGTAAAAATGTTTTATTATTATTATTATTAGTTTTTGCAATGTGTGGTGAAACTAAGGTAAAAATGTTTTATTTTTGTTTATATACATCAACTAAAACAACGTGGTTTTATGAGTGTTTACAGGGTGACGGTTCAAAAGTTATCCATAACACGGTTTAAACCAAATTTTCCGATGTCTATTCATCGATCGTTTGAATTTTTGGTTCATTTTCCTTGACTTATCTCCTACATTTTATTTTCCTTGGTTATATACTATTTTAATTATTTTTTCTTTATGTCTGATTTTTAAATTAGACCATAATACTTGAATTATTTTGTAAAAATTTCCAATTTTGAAAAGTATAGTTTTTAAGGTTTTACAACAAAACATGTTAGTATATCACAAACAATTTGCTCTTTGTCTGATATTATATACGCTATCAATTTTTTTAACATTAATGTAACTTATATATATATATATATATATATATATATATATATATATATGTATGTATATATTTTAATATCATTTTTAATATGGAAAACATATAAGTGAATTTAAATTTTGTTGAGACTCCAGAGTAGAAAATGAGAGAAAGTGAACCTCAATTCCATTGTTTATAATTGGAATTATGAGTTTTAATGTAAATTTTATTGTTTATATCTAGAAAAAATATTAGAATTTAAATTGAACATAAATTCTTAATATTTGTATTCTATAAGTTGAATTTTTTCTCAAAAGGTAAAACATTTTTAAACCTAAAGACTATTGATTTTCATTAATTTTTTTATTTCTATTAATTTGTTTATACGTTTAGATTTTTAATTAAACTCTGCATGAGAGCCAAACAAAATAATCTTAATTTTAATGTTACAAAATTATGATATTCAACTCTACACATCAAACTCATAATCTTTATGTTGCAATTATTTGTGCATTTTATTAGCACTAAAGGTTAACTATTGTATTGATATGAATATAGGTTTCGTAGATCGCACGAGTGTTTTGATTATAATTTTATACCATTAACTTTGATATCAATTTAAAGATATATTTTGGTCAAGGACTTGTCACTTCGATATCAATTTAAAGATATGTTAAAAAAGTTATTGTTTTCATTAACATAATTTTCTATAATTTGTTTTATATGCATATTGAACTCGTGATTTTTCATATAATTATTCGGTTATATGATTATCATTAAAATTTTATATTGTTTTATTTATATCAATATTGAACCGTGTATTATACTGTTGTGTCGTAGTATCTATATATATACATATATAAAAGGAGAGGAGCAAGATTTGGAAAGTTCCTCTCAAAAGTGACTTTCCAAATTTAGAAACACTTCTAATTTATATATAAGCCCATTTTTTACATTGGAAATTGAAAATATAAAATGTCATTATTATGGTTGATTGGATAAATGATTCCAAAACCTCTTCACATTCTTATTTAGTATATTAAGAAAAATATGCATAGTAGAAACATGAGAGATAACAAAACCAAGTTTTTTTTTTTGTTTATTTCTTTGCATCAATATCCAGGTTAGGAAAAATAAATATGGAATAAAACAACGATTTTGAAACTAAATCATATAAACACACACACTTTGAAGTAAAACTAATTTACATACAATCAATTAATAATAATACCAAGATCTGTTTAGAATGAAAGAAAGTTAACCTTAATTCAATTGTTTAGAATTGGAATCGTGGGCTTCAATGTAAATTTTATTGTTTATATCCAGAAAAAATATTAGAATTTGAATTGAACATAAATTCTTAATATTTTTATTCTATAAATTGATTTTTTTCTCCAAAGGTAAAACATTTTTAAACCTAAAGACAATTGATATTATTTTTAAATCATTGTCTAATATAAGACTCCATTTGAAAACATGTTTTTACTTATCATAAGTTGTATGTAGCTTTATCTAGAGTTACTATATGATATTTATAGTTGCAATAGTCGTACATTTTGAACAAAAATTATTGTATATAAAAAGTATTTCAAAATTTATATTATTTTTTCAAATTTATAGGATTTTATATATTTAATTTTACTGTTTATTATTTTTTGTTTATTTTGTTAATATTAAAAAATTTAACTACATATTATTCAACTTTAATTTAATATATACTTTTATACACATGTACAATCCGTGCAACGTATGAGTGCATCACTACTAACTAGTACTATAAAAATTGTACTCCCCCCCTCCCTAAATTATCGTCCTCCTTTCCTTTTTTGTCAGTTGCAACATAATTATCCAGTTTAAACTTACATTTTTAGAACATCATTTTTACCACTTTATCCTTACTTTTTCACCTTACTTTAATTATAGGTCCAATACACATGAACTTTAAAAGAAAGTATGCATTAAATCAATATAAATAATCAAGTCAATTTGTTTTTCTTAATTCGTGCGCCGAATCAACTAGGATAGTAATTTATGGACTAAGGGAGTATGAGTTTATTCTAATTTCGGTTTCTTAATAGAAAGAGCGTGGATCCCACCCCAGGGGCATTTACACAAATGACCAAGTCAAAGATGACTTGGTCATTTATAACCTCACTTAAAAAAAATATACTTTTATAGCCACTTTAATCTAAAAATGCCATCAATACCCTTTCCCTACCATTTGTGTTCATGGCGTCGTCGGTGACTGCGTTCATGGTGGAACAGAGGAAGAGAGCTATTGCGATGGGGATCTTGGCCAGAGATGGAGGCTAGGGCGGGATCTTGGTCGGAGATGAAGGCTGGGGATGAAAAAGACGAAGATGAAGATGAACCAGACGCCGAACGAAGATGAACATCACTGGTCGCCGGAGAAGACGAAGATGAAACCACAGTGGTCGACTAGACAACCACCTAGTCGACCAAGGACAGTTTCGTCAGATCTCTTCTTTGGTTAGTCAAAGACTATATATATTCATCAATTGAGTCAAACGGCTATATTTGATAAATCCCACCCCAACCTTTGCGCGCCGTATGCTCCTGCACTCCCTGCTACGGTGGTGAGGCATATAGTCTCTTCTTAATTTCTTACTAGTATTTTTCACTTACGTCCATTCTCCTTTTGAAGGAAGAGTCCCTTTTTGGAAAGTCAAACAAAAAAAAGATATTTTTAGTAAATCATTAGTAAATAATAATAAATAATTATTTTATATCTTAATTTTTAAAATGAATTTTTAACTAAAATATCCTAAAATAGAAAAATTAACTATTCATCCGGAATGGAGGTAGTACGAAGTATATAAGATTATAATCTTGAAAGATTACTCCACATATCAACCAATTATTGGAATTAATTAAGCTAAATGTTCTCGAGTCTAAAATCATGCTCATGCTTCTTTTAATCTTTCATTTCTCCTATTTCTGTTAGAATTTGATGTGTAAAGAATTCACAAGTGGCCTGGCAGATTTTGAGGATAAGCTAAAAGGACATGGTAGGAAATAGGGATATGTTTTAAAAATCCCTGACAAGTTTTAGGGTCAGTTGGTTGAGACTTTTTGTGGGAACATAATGCATTCTACTAAAAAGTGTTCTTTGAATTACAATAATCATTTCATTTTATGTGGTTCTAGTTAGCTGGTATTTAAATACTGCACTACTCCTTCCGTACTAAAAAAAAAAAAAAAAAGAACAAACATATTCATATTTTCACTTTTGGTCATTTAAAAAAGTTGCTTTCTAAATTTTCTTTCATTAAAAAATACGTACAAATTATCTCAATCTTTATAACAAAGTTAATTATTATTTTTAAATATGTATGGTGTCGAAAACAACACTCTTGTAAGAATGGAGGGAATACTACTATTTTATACATTTTATACACGAATATGTCTCTTTTAAAACCGTCTTATAGATCTTAATTCATAAATAGATAGAGCTCCACTCTCTCTGGGTTGGCTCTAGATAGAGCTGGCAATTTGGTGAATTGAATTGAGTATAAATTGGGTCGAAACTAGTAATAAATAGTTAAAATGGGGGTGACCCGTTATAATCAAAAATTAAACGGGTCGAGATAAGTTAGGTCGTAACGGGTCGTGTCGAAATGAGTAGTGGGTCAGAACGAGTCGACCCGTTTTGACCCACAAGTTTACACCAAAAAAAAAACTTGTGTTTATATAACAAAACAATAACTTATCGAAATGGGTAACGGGTTCGACCTGCTTTAACCCGACCCAATCGACATGTTATTTTTTGTTGGATTGAAATGTAACTTATTTCGACTAAAAAATTAATGGGTCAGGATGAGCCAGGTAATTTTTAAGTCGGATTGAGTGGGTTAACAGATTTTAGGTTATATTTGTCGGGCCTAGCTCTATATAGTACGTCTTACATAAAATACATTTAAAATCGTTTTGCCTAAATTTTTGTCGTTCAGCCATCGGAGCCAAAGTAAATTAGCCACAAAAAAAATCAACTCTGCCTCGGGCTCCATCACATAAAAATTAGAAAAATTGTTTACATAAAATATGCTTCTGAACCTTAATAATTAATTTTAATATCCATCGCATCCTTCTGCCAGAGAAGGTGTGGGCAACAATATAAATTATAAAGGTTCTTTCTTTATATAAATAATAAAGTTTAAAAAGAAATGGTCATTGTAATCCACTGTTCTCAACTTATGATTAATTTATTTGATTTGGTAATTAGAAATGTTGGGTCCTAAATCAAGTCTAATTAAAAGACTAAGTCCAATTTGATAAATGATTTATTTATGCATTAGTTTTTTAACCTAACTCAAATCCGATTAAAGAAATGATTAATTTAGGTACTATAAATATGTGTGTTATTGAGATTTTTTAACAAGAGTGAGACATAATTTTCTGCCCTAAAAATATTTGTGTGCTCCATCTCCATAATATTTCAGTTCTACATTTGGTATCAGAGCCACAAAATTCTTCATAATCAGACCAGCACCAATTGATGCGCAGAGGACGAAGACGAACTGTCTCTTTTATCAAATCGGTTTCGGCACCTCTCTTAATTTGATTTCCGTTTGTAACCCTCAAAAGGATTTGAAGGTACTGGAATAATTATTCCAAGCATTTGTGAAGTAATTTAATCTCATCATCTATAGTGCTTCGTCCATTCAATTATTCTACTTTCTTCTATTCAATAAGTGCTTCATCCTCTAGTGATCGATCAGAGTTAGTTTGTGGTCAAGATGGTTTGTAACAAGGTTTATATGGGTCCTAAGTTTGATGAAAAAATTAATTTTCTTGATTGGAGATGTCAGATATATAATTTTTTGGTGGTCTGTGATTTAGAAAAATACGTTGATGAGAAACTTGCGGAGAATGCAGGTAAATGTGAAAAAATCAAGTCTGCTGAAGCACTCGATTATATTTTTAATGCAGTTGAAGATGGCGTTCGGAAGAAGACTATTGGTTCTAAATCAACACATGAAGCGTTCGATGTTTTGACAAAAACATACGGAGGTGATGATAGAGTTAAGAGAAATTATTTACAAGTTTTGACGAAGAAATTTGAAAATATAAATATGGAAAAACCGAAGAAAGTTTCGGAGTATATCTCTCGTGTGAGCGATCTGGCTTCAGATATGAAGGCAAACGGAGATGATGTTTCGGATGAAAGAATCTGTTCGAAAATTCTTCGTTCGATGACGAAAGCTTTTCAAGATGCTGTAGAAATAAATATGTCGACTAAAGATTTGAAGACGTTGACGGTAGCAGAATTAGAATCTGCCCTTGTTAGTCATGAGTTACTATTTGGTGAAAGATCGGAGAAAACAAAAGAAGCGGCATTGCAAAGTCAAGTTAATTTGAAAAACGTGAATGATGGATCAAAGGATAATAATTGATCAAATCAAGGAAACCAAAACCATGGTGGTAGAGGTCACGGATACAACAACAGAGGTCGCGGATACAACAATAGAGGTGATCGCGGTAACAATAATGGAGGTGGTCGTGGCTACAACAACAGTGGTGGTCGAAGTTACAACAATAATGGTAATCGTGGTTACAACAATGGTGGTGGCCGTGATTACAACAATCGAGGCAGAGACAATTACAATTCTGGTGGCGGACAAGGAGGAAATAATTATTGGCATGACAGATCATGCGGAGGTAATAATTACGGAGGTAACAATACTAATTGTTGTTATAACTATGGAAAATCGGGTCATAAAATCGCTGATTGCAGATATAGAAGGGAAAATAATGGAAATTATCATATTAATAATTATGTTGAAAATAATGTTGAAAATTCGGAGACTTTGTTGTTGGTAAGTAGTAGCGAGAACTCAACTAATAAAAATACATGGTATTTGGATTCGGGCTGTAGCAATCATATGTGTAGGAGCAAAGAATTATTTTCTGATTTGGATGAATCTGTTAGATCTGAGGTAAAATTTGGTAATAATGCGAAGTGCCGGTGATGGGAAAAGGAAGGATTTCAATTTCATTGAAAGATGGTTCTAAAAATTTTATCTCCGATGTTTACTATGTTCCAAGTCTTCAGAAAAATTTATTGAGTGTGGGACAACTTTCAGAAAAGGGCTATGATATGAGAATTTTTAATGGAGTCTGTAGTATTGGTGATGGGCAGAGAGGACTAATAGCAAAGGTAAATATGTCTCAAAATCGCTTATTCTGTTTGACGTTAGATTGTGGAAATTTATCATGCTTTAGTTCTGTGATTCATGATGATAATTGGTTGTGGCACATGCGGTTTGGGCACGTTAATTTTGGAAGTCTTAATTATCTTGTTCGTAAACGAATGGTTAATGGATTGCCTGCGATTAATGTTCCTAATGGAGTTTGTGAAACATGTGTTTTGGGCAAGAAACATAGAGATGCTTTTCCTACAAACAAATCTTGGAGGGCAAAGAGAATGTTGGAGTTAATTCATTCAGATTTATGCTCGGTTGAAGTTGCTTCTAACGGAGGTTGCAAGTATTTTATCACGTTTATTGATGATTTTAGTAGAAAAGCATGGGTGTATTTTTTGAACGAAAAATCTGATGCTTGTGATATGTTTAAGAAGTTTAAGTATTTTGTGGAGAAATAAAGTGGGAATAAAATTAAAGCTTTGAGAACCGATAGGGGCACCAAGTATCTTGTTTGTGATGATTTTCTTGAGAAGTATGGTATTGAACATCAGTTGACTGCTAGATATACTCCGCAACAAAATGGTGTAGCAGAAAGAAAAAATCGAACAATTATGGATATGGTTAGGTTCATGTTGAGTTTCAAGAAATTGCCCAAGAGTTTTTGGGCCGAAGCAGTTGCGTGTGCAATTTATGTTTTGAATAGGTGCTCAACAAGAAGTGTGCGTGATAGAACTCCGGAAGAGGCTTAGAGTGGTCGAAGACCTTATATTGGACATCTTAGGGTGTTTGGTTGTGTTGATTATTCTCATGTGCCTGATCATTTGAGAAAGAAACTTGATGACAAAAATGAAAAGTGTATTTTCATTGAGTATAGTGATGTGTCAAAAGCTTATAAATTGTTCAACCCAGTGACAAATAAGGTTATTGTTAGTAGAGATGTGACTTTCGATGAGATTGCTATTTGGGATTGGTCTTCTAAAGAAAAGGAAAATTCAAGATTTGATTCTCCAAATGTTTCTACTCAAGATGAAGATGTTAATGTTCAAGGTGATGTTCCTACTCCTACAGTTGCACAGGAAGAAAGTTATGGGCGTCCGCAGAGACAACGTAACTTACCAGCTAGGTTGCAAGATTATGTTGTGGGCAATGATAATGAGATATCCGATGAAGATATAGTGAACTTCGCTTTATTTGCAGATTATGATCCAGTTAGTTTTAATGAGGCATCTTGTGAAGATCATTGGATTCAAGCAATGGATGATGAGATTCATGCAATTGAGAAGAATAACACATGGGAGCTTACTACTTTACCAAGTAGTAAGAAGGCGATTGGTGTGAAGTGGGTTTACAAGACTAAGTACAAACCAAGTGGTGAAGTTGATCGTTACAAGGCAAGGTTAGTTGCAAAATGTTACAAGCAAAAGCCAGGTATTGATTATTTTGAAGTATTTGCACCGGTTGCTAGACTTGATACTGTCCGTATGATTATTTCTCTAGCTGCTCAAAATAGTTGGAAAATTTATCAAATGAATGTTAAATCGACTTTCTTGAATGGCGTCCTTGAAGAAGAGGTATATGTTGAACAACCTGCAGGGTATGTTCAAAGAGGCAATGAAGATAAATTTTACCGGTTGAAAAGGGCTTTGTATGGCTTGAAGCAAGCTCCTAGAGTTTGGTATACTCGCATTGATTCGTATTTTGTGAAGAATGATTTTCAGAGATGTCCGTATGAGCATACTTTATATGTCAAATCGTTGCATGTTGATATTCTTATTGTTTGCCTGTACGTTGATGATTTAATTTTCACTGGCAATAATTCGAGGATGGTGGCACAATTTAGGGAGGCTATGATAAATCAATTTGAGATGACAGATTTGAGGCTTATGTCTTACTTTCTTGGAATTGAAGTTGCTCAAATAGATGGTGGAATTTTTATTTCGCAGAAAAAGTATGCTAGTGATATTTTGAAGAAGTTTAAAATGGATAGGGCTAAATAAATTTTGACTCCACTTGAGGCGAATTTGATGTTAGTGAATGATGGTAATGGTGGTTTCGTTGATCCTACTTATTTTAGAAGATTGGTTGGGAGTTTGAAATATTTAACTTCAACAAGGTCAGATATTGTTTATGGTATTGGATTGATTAGCAGGTTTATGGAATCTCCACGACAATCTCATTTGCAAGCTGCAAAACGAATTTTGCGTTATATTCGAGGTACATGTAGTGATGGTATTTTTTATTCGAGCTCAAGTGATGGGAAGCTAGTTGGTTATAATATTTAACTTCAACAAGGTCAGATATTGTTTATGGTATTGGATTGATTAGCAGGTTTATGGAATCTCCATGACAATCTCATTTGCAGTTTTGCGTTATATTGAGGTAATATGATGGTAAAGTACGTTGGGTTATGCGTTGGGTTATGCATTTTATCTTGGTACGGGCGTGTTTTCATGGTCTTCAAAGAAACAACAACCAACAGGTTATCGCTCTCTCTACAGCTGAAGCAGAATACATGGCAGCAACGGGTAGTGCTACTCAAGCAGTGTGGTTGCGTAGATTGCTTAATGTTCTACAATTTAAGTAAGATGGTCCAACGAAGATTTTATGTGATAACAAGTCTGCGATCGCATTATCGAAGAATCCAGTTTTTCATGGTCGAAGCAAGCATATCGACATCAAGTTTCACTTCATTCGTGATTTGGTTCGTGATAAAGAGATCGTAGTTGAGTATTGTCCGACTGAAGATCAAGTTGCATATATTTTTACAAAGCCATTGAAGACCGAGCTATTTTGGAAGTTGAAGACTATGTTAGGCATGATCAAGTTTGAAGACTTGGTTTAAGGGAGGCAATGTTGGGTCCTAAATCAAGTCTAATTAAAAGACTAAGTCCAATTTGATAAATGATTTATTTATGCATTAGTTTTTTAACCTAGTCCAAATCCGATTAGAGAAATGATTAATTTAGGTACTATAAATATGTATGTTATTGAGATTTTTTTAACAAGAGTAAGACATAATTTTCTGCCCTAAAAATATCTGTATGCTCCATCTCCATAATATTTCAGTTCTACATGAGTGTAAATGAAAAATAATATTCCTTTTTCATGGAAGAATAGTTACACCTTATCAATCACTTACTACATTAGCATTTTTACTATTATGGTAGGAAAGAAAATTCATGGAAGAATAGTTACACCTTATCAATCACATTAGCATTTTTACTATTATAGTAGGAAAGAAAATATGCATTTCTAAAGGTTCGTTTGGTGCAACGGTTTCAAAACGCAGTTTTTTTTAAATATAGAGTTTTTAAAATGCATATTTTTTCTTAAAAACACGTTTGTGATACAATTTATATTTTGTAATCTGAGTATTTGTTGAAATGACGCTTTTATTCTTCTATATAATTACTTATCAAGAAAAAATAATTTCAAAATAAAAACATCAATTATAATAAAATTTTAAAAAATTAAAACATATTAATTTATTTGGATGAGTGATTGTTCTATAATAAAGTTTATAAAAAAAGAACATAAAATATATTTTTGGATCCACATTTTATAACCATACCCAATTATTCCAAACTAATTCAAACACTTCAACTCAAAGTCATCACCAATGGTTCTAAAAATCGTTAGGCGGCTGCTAAGCGGCACACTAGCGCCTAGGGGACTAGTTGGGGCGTAACCGGGGCCTAGGCGGGGCATAAAATTAAGGCGTAATTACCATTTTTTTTTGATAATTTACATCGAAGATCAAACACATTGACTACAAATTTAATTTTTTTTATGTTTGTCATTTTATTAAACGCTTGTCTATATTTGTAAAATGAACAAAAATATACAAACCTACCTTTAATCTCAATTCTCAACAACCCCAAAGTAATAAACCAGCCAAGTTTAGAACTAAAAAAAAAAATTACTCCATCTACCTACTGCCCCTACAACCCATAGTCTAACATATCCTCCCTAATCCATTCTCATTCTAAATTATGAGTCTCGAGACAACCTCATTCTTCTTCATCTTTTTTTCTTCTTCTTTCTTCTATCTATATGGCAGACCGGCAACGTAGGTGCCGACTTGGTCGATTAGGCGGCGACTAAGAAAGTCGCGGTGGTAGAGAGGGACCTAGCGCCTAGGCAGGAGCTAGGCGGGGAGTTTTAGAACATTGGTCATCACTCATCAGGTCTCTCCCTCTCTCACTCTCTGTAACTTAATTTTATCTAATCAAAGCTTCGACCTCCTCCTCTCCTCTGATTTCTCTATCTTTCTATCTCTCTCAATCCAACCTCTCCTTCATTTCCCCCATACCCATACACATACTCATACCCATACCCACTCCCACTCTGTTTTATAAGGGAGAAATCCTAATACGCTCCACCTCTCTGTTTTACATTTTCTTACACTCCCTTACTTCTCTTCAACAAAATATTTGCCCCAAGTATTAGATTCAAATCCCTAGTTCCAGATTTTTGCAGGTTCACTTGCAAGCAATGATAATTTCTTTTCTTCTCCGTGGATATTTTCGTTCTCCTCTGTGGATATTTTCGTCTATCAACCTTCCGAGAGTGTTTTTGAGGAAGCTTTCTGAAAAAGCTAGAAAATCTAACGTTCTAAACGCAACACCGTTTTGAATATGCAACGTTCTATTACGCAGGATTTAAACACAGTTGGATGGAAAATGCTATGTTTTGGAAAGCGTTTTGGGCCAAAACGCAGTACCAAACACAACCTAAAGCAATTATATGCTTAAATAAGCTGTCACCGGTAGTTTAAGCCAATTCAATAGACGTTACCATAAATAATGTTATGATAAGGAAAATGACCCCAAAAACTTCTTAATAAGGAAAATAGCATGCTATCTTGAAACTAAGCTTCAACTTTGTCTATGTATTATTGTCAAAAAATACCCCTAAAATTGTGATGTATTACCTTTTATGTGTGATGTTCATCTCGTAACTTCCGACCGCCAAGAAACACCCCTAAATGCTTAATATGACCTCGTACGTGGTATGCCCATCTCGATGTCTTTTATTTAGATGATTAACAAATGATCAAAAATCCGTAATTACCAAAATGAAGAGAGGTTCCAAATTAAGGCATTATTTGGTGCATCGTTTTGAAAACACAGCTTTTTCAAAACGCATCGTTTTTAAAACACAACATTTTCAAAACACAGTTGTTTTTGTAAACATGTTTGAAAAATTATTTCAAAACACTATTTTCATAAACAAAGTAGTTGTAAACATAACATATTTTTAAAACGCTGCATATTTTTAAAACGTTGCAATTTAAAACATTGCATTGAAACATTTTTAAAAAAAACACTGTATTTTTTACCAATGTTTTAATCAAAACACTCTACCAAACTAGAACTAAATTAGATTAGATTAGACATAGAAAAGAGATGCTTGGCATCCACCACCCACCAGAATTTGTAAGCTAATTATTGGAATTAATAAAATCAATCTTTCCAAAAATGGATAATACAACAATTTTTCCAAAGCGCCGTATCTAAAGACAAAGACCAGATCAAATAACCCACTATAATATACACTCAAACCCAAAAGTTAACAATAAAGTAAACTTGATATCCCCTTTTAACAAATCTGCACCGAGTGTGATCTGTTTTCCACTTCACCACTAATATTTTTATGTTTGTAATAAACTGCAAAAGGACATAACAAGAAAACGAGGTTTTTGTCATTTCTATTTCTACTATAATAAAAGGTAAGCACTCAAAATGAAAAATGGTTGATAAAGTCCTCTCATGCTTTTTCCCCTTTCCCAAATTACTCTTTCTTTTCAACCAAGTTCACAACAAACACACACACAACACTTAAAATCCTTTTTTTGTTTATTAAATAATTAAGTAAGATGGTCTTACAAATATTATTTATAAAACATATATTTTTTACTTGACTTATTGTATAGTTGATGGGTTGAGTTGTGAGAGAGTAAGACTTCGTCTTACTAATTAAGATCCGTAAGACCGTCTTAAATGAGACTTACTCTTTGTGTATTCCAATTCTAGCCGTAAATTTAATCTATGATTATCAAAGTGTGAGGTCTTAGGTTCGATCTCATCTCATGCACCGCTTAGTAGGAAAAAATAATAATTATAATCTATGATTATCAACCACAAATTCAAAATTACTTAACCACTGCACTAATAATTATACTTGTTAAAACCTTTTTGAGTATGGATTTGTATTATCGGCCTTGAAAGTGTGTTTTCCTTTAAATTTAACTTTAGAGATCAATTGAGTCACACGTTTGGTTTGGAGAGATTGTGAGATTGTGATTTGAGTGATTGGCAAGCACCTTGTAATTCTCCTTGTTTATCTTAGAGCATCTATATTACAATACAACTTGGATTGTACATGTGCAATTGATAAATGCTAATCAGGGGTCGAAATCAATTCATTTACCGAGATCCTACGGTCCCAATTTCATCTAGATTTCACATGTGCGAAGGGCGGTTGAACGGCGGTTGAGCAACCCCTACACACCCCTTCTCACATGTTCTCTCCACCTCCTCACTTTGAATCGGTATAATTCCAACTGGTATTGTTGTCCTATTTAAGAATAATTATTTAAGAATAAAAATTATTTACAAAGTTAAGAAAAATACTAAAATTTTAAATTGAAAAATAGTCAATTTAACAATGAATCTTCCACGAAGCAAGCTTGAATCATGCAATACAACGTAGAATAAAAAAAATCAAACCCAAATCTAATTTGACTTAGTTTGATTTGTATCAATTTAAGATACAAATCAAAAACAAATCATACAATCACTTTTTGATTTTTATTTCCTTTTTGATATTTTAACAATTTTAATTTTTTTTTTTTTATAAAAAAAGTACATATTTTTATCTATAAATAGAGGCTTTGTTTACTTCATTTGGATACCAAACTGATTTTTAAGATAAAAATGGTGGGGTACTTAAAAGTGTTGGAGTTTGTGCCACTGTTAGAAGTGTTTTTGGTTTTAAATCGAATGAGTATCAAATATATTAATTCATTAGTTTTTAATGAGTTATGTTTGATTTGATGAAGTTGTTATTCATGTTCTTATAGAGTATACTAGATCTTCGTGCCCGTGCCTATGACACGATGTCAGTTTATGTGATTTCATCAATTAAAACGACAGTGCCTAAATACAAAATATGATTTTTTAAAAATGCTACAGTTGAGGGAGTATATACCAATAATTGAGAGGGTTATTTGTAAAAAATTATATGTAACTGACCCATGACCACAGAGTTCTATTGTGATATTACATTAAGGGTTAACTTCATCATTGGTCCTTGTACTTAAAACCTTTCTAGCAATAGTCTCTCGATTCGAACAGTGCATATTTTGGTCCAAAGTACGCATTTTTTTTTGCACGCTATTGGTCCCTCCGTTGGATGTCGTTAGTAGATAAACCGTTAACTTACCATGTGCGTCGCGCGTGCCTTTTTTTAAGGACAAAAATGTAACTTCCGTCAATCTCTCATTCTCTCCTCATGTACATATATATACTCATGTGTAAATTATCATACTTAATGGGGGTTAAATGAATTTGTTTTTGCAACTATTGATTCTCACAATTCCTGTTCCAACCTCCATTCTCATTTCTTACCATTTTTTCCGGTGAGAAAAGCTATGATTTTCAAATTTTCAGTTTTCTTGATATAATAGCAAGAATATATGAGAGAGCTTGGAGCTTGTAAACCTGGGAGGATGAAAGCTTAGCAGAAAATCCATGGAAGAAAGTGTCGTAGGTGTGGATAATAGGAGTAGGAGTGGCTGGGGAAAGGGATACGAGGGAAGATTCGTACTTGGCCGGAACTGGACCAAGACCTTTATCGTTAAAACTCTTTCTTTCAGGCCAAATTCCAATATCCAAAAATCTAATGATAAGATCCGAACCAAAATCGGACTCCTTCAACATGCCAGCACGGTCGGAAGTCTTCAAGCCCAAAAACTCAAGGGAACACGTAGTGTGGATGTTGCGAACTTGATCGAAAATAATATCGAGAATACAAGAGAAAGCTTGGAGCTTGTAAACATGGGAGGATGAAATCTTAGCAGAAAATCCATGGACGATAGTGTCGTAGGTGTGGATAATAGAAGTAGGAGTGGCTGGGGAAAGGGATGCGAGGGAAGAATCGTACCATATTCATTTGATATCAAGAAAACTGAAAATTTGAAAATCATAGTTTTTCTCACCAGAAAAAATGGTGAGAAATGAGAATGGAGGTTGGAACGGGAGCTGTGAGAATCAATAATTGCAAAAACAAATTCATTTAACCCCCATTAAGTATGATAATTTACACATGGGTATATGTATAGGAGGAGAAAGGGAGAGATTGACAGAAGTTATATTTCTTCCCTTAAAAAAAGGCACACGTAACGCACATGGTGAGTTAACGGTTTATCTACTAACGACATCCAACTAATAGACCAATAGCATGCAAAAAAAGCGTACTTTGGACCAAAATACGCACTTTTCTAATCGAGAGACTATTGCTAGAAAGCGTTTTAAGTACATGAACCAATGGTAAAGTTAACCCTTATCTATATTATAAAACAACTAGGTAATTGACTAGAGTTATTCAGAGCTTGAGATTAAATTATCTTAAAAAATTTAACGATTGAGATTCACCATCACATTTACATATGTGAGTAGTTATCATTTTTTAACTCCCTATTTTTTTCTTTCCCTATTACAAATCACCCCTACAATTAATATTGTGAACAGTCACCCATTTTTTCCGCTTATGTTTTATCTTCATATTACAAAGTTACACCATGCGATTAATCTGAATAGTCACCTCTTATAAAACATTAATTTCTCAACTATCACTTGAAACAATGTACCCCTTACTTGTAACATTTTTTAAATCGCCACCTTCTATTTAGGCACTGTCATTTCAATTGATAAAATCAGATATACTGACACCGTGCCATAGGTACGAACATGAAGATCTAGTATTAATATAAGATTAATGTTTTATAATGGATGATTGTTCAGAAGATTAATCGTATGATGTGACTTTGTAATGTGGAGAGAAAATATAGGGAGAAGAAATAGTGATGACTGCTCAAAATATTAATTATAGGGTGTGACTTTGTAATAAGGAGAGAAAAAAAATAAGAAATTAAAAGGGGATAACTACTCTCACACTGTCACATATGTGAATGTGATGGTGAATCATGACCGTTAAATTTTTAAAGATAATTTAATCACAACCTCTAAATAAGTTTAGTCAATTATATAAATGTAAGTATGAGCTCTATTATATATTAGATTGTTTTACCGTAGTCTGTCAATGGTTCTTTACTCCATAAGTTGACGGGGTTTTCTTTTCCTTGTAAATCGTTGTGTAACTGTGTTCTCTCTTGTTATTGTGTTTTCAACTATCATCTATATTTTAGTAGTTTAACTTTCATCGTGTACCGGCGTAAAATAATATCTGATCCTAAGACTTATAATGTATACTTTAGTTATTTCACTAATTTTTTAGAATAATAAAGAAATTTAGTCAAAATAATAATAATAATAATAATAATAATAATAATAAAGAAATTGAAATTAATTTGACATAATTATGCGTCCGTTATATAAGGGCATGATTGCAAGCACTTGACACTGGTGGAGTTAGTTGAGTTGAGTTGAGTTAATCAAGATTATATATATATATATATATATATATATATATATATATATATATATATATATATATATATATATATATATATATATATATATATCGATGTTCTAAAACTCGATGTCCCTCTCTCTTTTATTAGTCGCCGCCTAATTGACCACTATTATCTATATTTTCTTTCATCGTGTACCGGAGAAGGAAGGGGGTGGTAATGATGACCTAATGGGGCGAACTTAGAGTAATATCTTTTTTTTGTTTTTAGTTATAAACTTGGCTTGTTTATTGCTTTGAGGTTGTTGAGAATTGAATTAATGGTAGGTTTGTATATTTTGTTCATTTTACAAATAATAGACAAGTGTTTGATAATAATAACAAACATAAAAAAAAATTAAATTTGTATTCAATGTGTTATGATCTTTGAGGTTGTTGAGAATTGAGATTAATCAAGGTTTGTATATTTTTGTTCATGGTATATATATATTTATATATATATATATATATATATTAGTGTGCCGCCTATACGATATTTTAGAACCTAGAACCTGATATATATACTAGATTTTGTGCATGTTTCTATGATACGACACCAGCTTGGGACTTAATCAATCAGATAATGTAGAAATGAATTAATATTTACTTAAGTTTTTGTAAGGGTTGGATATATGTATACTACACAACGAAAAGTTGAGAAAACTTAAATATCTAACAAAATAAAACATTTTACTTGGGCATTTATTTCATAAAAAAATCGAGAATTTATATTTTAATTCTAATTATAAAAAATAGACGTGTAAAAAGAACATTTTATAGTTTCTCAATAACGAAAACTCAGTCTTCTTCTGGGGGCTCTTGCTTCACAACAATGGTTGGTTTAGAAACATGAGATGCAATAACTTTGTCCATTATTTCCACCTACACATGGGAAATTTTTTAAAACATATTCAACTAACAATATTTTATGCATTGAAGTCGTTTAATTAAATTATAAAAACAACTATTTTGCTTCATCTATAAAATTCGAATCTTCCCACATATCTTCATACATTATTATGGGTATATGTCCACCTGCAAGTTGAGATGTAGGTGGAGGGGGTGTCGGATATGCATATGGAGTTGGAGGTGAGGTTGAAAGGACCTATTTGAAATAATGAGTAAGATAGAAATTATGTAAAAGTTATATCAAATATAATTATTAACACTTATCTAAAAAAAAGTTGTGTTTACAAATTCTTCCACAAAATCATAAACATAACAACTTTCTTCAAGTGAGTTTATTTGTTGCTATAAATGATTAGTTTTTATTATACCATCTGCAATACATCTTTTAATTTGTGTAAGTCTCAACTTCCAAGAACGACAAACATGGTCACGCTAAATCTCACTTTGTTGCAATTGATATTTTCAATGGAAAAAACTAGATGATTTTGTTCCATCTTCTGATAGTTGTGATGTATGATCCAATTTTCTTGTAGATCTTTTTATTTTTGATTTTTTTCATGTCATGCTTATATCTTGTTTCCGATGCTATATATTGATTTGTAGGTTCCTCAAGTCAACCACACCAACTACCAGCTTATTGATATCTTTGAGGATGAATTTGTATGTCTTGGGAAATATTCCTATTACAATTTTACATAATATAAACAGAATAATTAAAATAGAAAGCAAAATCGTTGTTCTTGAGTAGAATTGCTACTGTTAAGTCATCTTAAGACTGCTGTTGAAAAAGACTTGTGAAGTCTGCTGTTCAAGAAGACTTTAGAATTCTACTGCTGAAGAAGACTTTAGAAGTCTGCTGGTGAGAAGACTTATGAAGTCTGCTGCTGAAGAAGACTTTAGAAGTCTGCTGCTGAGAAGACTTGTTAAGTCTGCTGGTAAGAGGACTTGAGAAGTCTGCTCGTGGAAAGAAGCAAGGTTGTTCTTGAAGTCTTGAGAAGACGCTTGAAGTGAAGGTTGCTCTTGAAGTCGGTGACTATGCACGCTCTTCAGGCCGAAAAAGATGTTCAAGATGCAATGCAATGCAAGTGTATAAAAGGAAGGGGAATTTTGTGTTCTCTGTTCAGTGTGTTTTCTGTTGTGGAGAATGATTCCATTATATAGGCCTAAAAATCAACACCTTGTAATTACTAAAACCGAGGTCTGTGTAACACACAGTTTCCTTGAAACGTTATTCGTCCCACTCTCTGTAAGTGCGTGGAGTTCTTACACGGGACGATCGTCTCCCAAGATACAACGGTGGTACCGGATGACTATGTACTGAAGGTCTGGCGAACTGAATAAATGCCCGTAATCTATCACCAAGCAGGAGGCCAAAAAAAAGATGTTCAAGATGCAATGCAATGCAATGCAGGTGTATAAGAGGAAGAGGAATTTCGTGTTCTTTGTTCAGTGTGTTTTCTGTTGTGGAGAATGATTCCATTATAAATGCCTAAAAATCAACACGTTGTAATTACTAAAACCGTTTTGATTATGTCCATTAACCACTCAATTAAAGTAGACATTAAGACATAATTAATATGTCCATTAAAACAGAATTAATCTGCCCTTTAATGTTGGAGTTACGAAAATTGAATTTAAAATTCAAAAAAAAAAAAGCAAAAGGTGGGTTTGTCTAGGTAGAGCACAATTTGGTCCGACATTCGTGTCCGTATGTGCTGGCATACGAGTACGTCGGTCCAAGCTAAATTAGACCTTGATTTGCACCCCCTTGCGGGCATAGGAGGGATAGTTCTTTCTATACCAGTTTACCCAAACACAAGGAAGCCTATGTATATAAACCCTTCAAGTCTTTCATATTTTTCCAATGTGGGATAACCCACTTCCAACACTTTCAATATCCTACTTTAAACCTCTATAACGTATTCATTCGATATCCGAATTGGACAAATAAATATAGTATTCTATGTACTCACTGAAAAGAATATAATTCCACAATTACCATAGTCATTACATAAATGACTCACAAATAAATTAGTGTCTCAAAGTCCCAATTTATTTCACTTAAAAACACTAATTTTCCAACATTATGTTCATCCTTTGTTTTGTTGCGGTATAAACATTGGTCTGTAAATAAAGAAATAATTTTGTAACATTTACGGGTGGGCCTACTCACTGAGAATGGTAACACTAAGGATGATTTGAGGCTTCCATCCGATGAGGCTTTGCTTGCACAGGTTGTTTACACATCTTGACGGGTTAGTTGGGGGGAACAGGGCTCTCAGTACCTAGAAGAAATAAAAACTTTCACTGCTCTACTATTGAGCTACTGAGACGGGGCTTATCTCTATCTTTTTCCTCCACTGGAACTCTTATTGAAGACAACTCCTAATCTTAAGTTAGGCTTTTCGATTGCATGGCTAATGGCAAAAAACCACCACAAGTACTCTTAATCCATTTACTTATCATTGCTTTAATTACCATAACTTCAAACACCAGTCCATTTATTCTGCGACTTATGATCTCTGTTAATTAGCTGCCATTTTGAAACATAGACAAAATACGAATGACATATGACTTATCATGTAGACGCACTGTCAGTAGGATTATAAGAAGAATCAAAACCATAAAAATTTTGGATCATGCATTTTCCATAACAATTTATGCCTCCAGAAAAAAGACTCCTGGTAGTGATATTTTTAACTTTTCATAAGATAACAAATTTTATTATCAAATTTCTAATATCTCTAGATGATGCTATATGATGTATGTGATGCTTAATTTATCAAATATCTAAAAAATTAATAATAAACTTAGATATATTGGTATCTTAAAAATAGATAAAACAGATTATAATCAAAGCACAATAAACAAATAAAAAAAACTTACAAAAGTCATTAATCTTCCTGTAGTGATATTTTTACTTTTTCATATGCTAACAAAATTTTATTATGAGATTTCTGATATCCGCTATATGATGTCTGTGACATAGGAGTATACCTTTTTTTCGAAAGAAGAAGTTATTGGGGGCAGGTGGCGGCAATAGTGGCAGAGAAAATAGGAGTAAGACCAGGAAGGCTGAGAGAGAGATTAACTATTAGGTTTGTAGTATTGTTTTATACGCCTGATTTATATTTCTCTAAAATTTAAAATCTCTCAAATATCAACTAACAAACCTAAGATATATTTTTCATCATTTTTATTTCTATTTTTCCAACACAATTTGGATATGTATTAGTTCGGATTTCCGTTTGAAAGTAAACTTTTTAAGAAAATGTACTTTTAATAATTCATTAGTAATAAAATGACTTTGATCCTTAATTTTTGAAAGTAAACTCTTTCATTGAAATCTGAATATATCATCGATCCGATTCGATTCGATAATTCGACTACTAAAAGAATCAAGTGTATATCAATATTAATTGAAAAATGCTATATTTGGAGAGAGATATATGTTACCGAATCCTTCAAATTAGTTACTCTTTGGAGATAGAGAGTTGGTTTGGGCTCCCATTGTAAGCTATTGGAGCTAAAATCTCTAAAATGATTAAATTTGTATTGGTGTTGTTGTGGTTGCCTTAGGTTTGTATCCAATAGATCGGATATGTATTAGATATAGGTAAATCAAAATATAAATATATGGATAAAAAATCAATTAGAATATGAAAATATCGATCCAATCAAAATATAAATATATGGATGAAAATTAAAAGACAATATGCATATAGCTAAATTCATATCCGATCCGTTAATAAATAAATTATCGGATTCGAGTTATTGGACCATTATACAAATTCATATCCTAAATTTTGGATCGGATTCGGATCAAAATCGATCCATTGACAGATCTATTTGTATATATGAACAATTGAATATAAATTTACAAAAAAGCTAAAGTTACATTAATTTACAGTTTATGGAAAAAAGAGAACGGCAGCTCGAGTCAAACAAGTGGGTAGCGACAGAGTTAAAAAGGAGAAAAACTTTGAGGGCGGCTAAGGGAAAAACCCACTCAAAATAGTAAGTTTCAGAGGTTGATATTAAATTATCTTAAAAAATTTAATAGTTGAAATTCGCCTTAGCATTCATATGTGTGAGTAGTTATCTATTTTTAACTCCTTAATTTTTCTTTCTCTATTACAAATCACCCTCTACAATTAGTATTATGAGCAGTCACTCATTTTTCTTCTTCATATACTTTATCTTCACATTACAAAGTTACACCATGCGATTATTCTTTTAAACAGCCACCCCTTATAAAACATCAATCCCTCAACTATCACTTGAAGCAATGTACCCCTCAACTGTAACATTTTTTTAAATTGCATCATCTATTTAGATACTGTCATTTCAATTGACGAAATCAAATATATTGACATCGTACCATAAGCACGAGCTTGAAGATCTATTATATATATAACTATTATCTTTAAGAGCATCTCCAATGTGATAAATTCTTATACAACTTCTTAGCTGGGTCCCACTATCACCTATACATTTTTATCTTCTTACACACTTAAGAATATATATTCTCATTGTATAATCTTCTTACACACCTTCTTACATAAAAAATATTAAATTTAACACCATCTCAAATAAAATAATCCCCCCCACACCACCTGACAGCCGCCCACTTTCTTTTTTTGCTTTTTTTAGCCAAAAGCAATTTCTTATTTAAGAAGTTGGATTTTTTCTCTTTCTTAGGTGTCACCTAAGAAGTCTTCAATGATGAGCAAAGTGTTAACTTCTTAATAAGAATTAGTATAAGAATTGAGTTTTTTAAACATCGAGGATGCTCTAATATATTTGGTCAATATATATTATATACATATTCTTCCTCCAAAACCGAAATTTTTAGATACGCTATTTAGGCTCTAAATCGTCTATCTCACTCTCTGTCACATTTCATGTCTCATTGAATCTCGGCCATACACTTTTTTGTTATTTTAGTTAGTTTTTTATTTATAAGAAAATGTGTAAGAATGAGATTCAATGGAACAAAAGATGTGACAGAGAATGAGATAGATGATTTGAAAGCCCGCTATTCAGACAAAGACAGACGTGAAACAATGCTTAAATGGGTCAATTCCCTTAAACTTGCCTTGGTGCCAACTAAATTGACACTTAATTTTAAATTATCCAAAAGGGTGATTAAAGAATAAGGATTATATAACAGTATTTAATTAATAGTGACCTTTTTATCTCGCACTTTATAGATCTTGACGGGGATGTTTATCTTAATTTTTTTGTTTTACTTGGTCCATTCCCACTTCAACGTACTTAATCATGAATTAAACAGGTGTAAGTGTTAAAGCATACTTTTAACAGTGAGCTTAATTTGTCATTAAGTTAGCTTATACTAATTGTCTTAATTTATTATCTAACTAGGTTATTATCTGTGCGATGCACGGTTGATTTAGTTCTGTTTCTGAAACTCAATTTTATAAATAGAATCAACAAGCTATTTGAATAAACCAACAACATTAAGATGTTCACGTAATTAATAAACTAAAAAAATATGAGATCACACCGAATCATCACACAAAAAAAATTCATGCGAATTATAAAATCGAACAAATATTCTTAGGAAGAGGAGAGGAAGTACCACGAAGACAGACTCGTCAAGGAGGTGTTTGATGGAGAGGAAGTATTTCGCAGTGGTTGTTTGTGGTTTTAGTGAAACATGTTTAATAAAATTGGATAAAATATATTTTAAATTGACTGAGTTTTGGTAAAATAATAAAAATTAAAAAACTTCTACCATAACAATTGAGGAGTTACAATCAAATAAAACTTGTCTAAATCAAATGTGATAAAATATATCCGGTACAAACCGATTTTGACAACAAAACATTGTAAAAAACAAATTATCATGAGAATTGAATGGTTTTAATTAATTGAAATACGTTTAAATCAAATGTAATAAAATCTATCCGTAAAAAAACTTTTACCATACAAATATGGAGTTTTAATCAAGTGAAACACGTTTAAATCAAATGTGATAAAATCTATTTGGTATTAATTGATTTTAACAGCAAAAAATGTTTTTTTAAAAAAACTTTTACCATGTATAAAGGAGACACCAGTTTCAAAATCTATCCAGTTTTGATTTTTGGCAGCGAAAAAGAGAATATATATATATACACACACACACACAGATATATATATATATATATATATATATATATATATATATATATATAGTTTTTAATAGTTATATATGTTGATTCTTATATTAGATTTATATCTGCTCAATACATTACATTAGTTTTATACTTCAGTGGCTAATCGGGCTGCGTATCGATTAGCGTGACAACTGTGTATAGAACTTTGCCAGTATAGTTTTTATACGACTTCACAGGTTCAGCGGAAGACCTCTCCACAAGATTTATCGGAAGACATGCCTATCGCCCACAAACGGCAGACCGTATGTCCACCTAGTATCTTATGACGTGTCCTGTCCAGCAATGACTCATTGGATTAATTCAAACTTATCCTAAGCATTGTTTGAATTAATCAAAGACATTCCCTGACATATCAAGCTGCTGAAAGCAACTTTCCGAAAAGTAGGAAGACTTTTCGTCCTGAACATTGAAAGCAGGAAAAGCAGACTGTCCCCTAGTTTCTGCAACAACACTCAGATCTGACACCTAAATCGCCCACCTTTTTTAAGATCTCAGAAATCATTCCCTGCTCTAGATATCTGTGAAGACGAAAATCCTTGACTGACAGCCCCATGCATTTAATGCATTGATGAAAAAGTGTTGAAGTATTCGCTTCTCCAACGGATCTTTTGAAGTGCACCTACTATAAATCTGCCATTGAAAGACTGAACAAAAAAACACCGCATGTAATCAATCGAACACTAATAGATTGCTCAAACTCCATAACTCCAAGTCTTACTTGCTATCAGAGATCCTAACAGATCTAGAAGTCCTCGTCAACAACAAAAAGCTCATCAACACTTATTGTTTTATCTTCTTGTTGTTTACTTTCATTAACTATATTACGCAATTAAATATCTTGTATTTATAGATATTTAATTCCCTAGACAAACAAGTCAATATTTTGTACACGATCCATTAGGGATATTCTTTGTAATTGATCTAGTGGAAAACATAGTGCACAATTTAAATCCAAGGTTGACTGCCTTGGTGGTGGACGTAGCACTCATTATAGTGTGAACCATCCCAAAATACTTGTGTTATTCCTTACTGTTTGTCTAATATTTGAACTGCATATAATTACTTTGATTACCTTTATCCATTTACAGCCAGAACTTAAGTAAAAAAGTGAGTCCTTATCGGGGAACAACTACCTTGAAGGTTTTCCGCTACTTGAATCTTTTCGATAGATTGCAAGTATCTTTCAAAGTATTTACCAAAAAGTTTTAAGTGTTTAATAAGCTATTCACCCCCCTTCTAGCTTATTATTGTGGCCATTGGGACCCACAATATATATATAATACCGTATGCACGGTTTTAATAGTTTTTGTTGTGTGCAAAAGTTGTTTATAATGAGATAATTTTCTAAACTTGTAATATATAATTAAAGTTTTTAATTCAAATAATTTGAAAGAAACGAAAAATAAGGTAAATATTCAAAATTGATCATACGAATATGCAATTGAAATATTAAAATATATGAGAATTGATAAAATTTTGTAAAAAAAAAACATTTTTACCATGAAAATTTTTAGTCTTAATTAAGTGAAACGCGTCTAAATCAAATATGATAAAATCTATCTCGTGTTAACCAATTTTGGCAACAAAAAATAATTAAAAAAACTTTTACCATACATAAAGAAGGTACCGGTTTTAAATCCATCCGATTTTAATTTTCGACACAATTTTTTTTTTCCAACTTCATAAGAAGGTGTCACGTCAAAGCACATAAATCTTTTAAAACTTTTAGTATTGAACATAAAGTCGTCACGTGACAACGACTTCTGTTTTATTAATAGTTAATAGATAAATAATAGATTATTAATTAATATTTAATAAATATATATTAGTAGAAGAACAAATAACATAAAATTTTCTCGTGGATAATTTGTATAAATTAAATTATAGGAAAATGAAAAGATATGGAAATTGAATAGTTTTAGTCAAATTAAACATGTATAAATTGCATAGGGTAAAATCTAGTTTAATTAAGCGATATTTAAAAAAAATAAAAACAAAATCATAAATTTCTATCATATATTTACTCGTAAAATTATATCATAAATTTATTTTATCAAATTAGTTTTAGGATTTTTATTTTAAACTAATCAAATTTGAAAAAAAGAAAAAAACTTACCATTTCAAAGATGACACGTTGCAGCACCGAATTCCTTTAAAACTTTTAGTTTTTTACAGAAAGTCATCACGTAGCAGTAGCCGTTTCTGTTTTAGTAATAATTATAGTTGATTATAAACTAATCGACCTTAAACATTCACGTCTTTTCAATGGTTTCATGAATACAAAGTTGTTTCATTTGAAGTGTTACAAACTAGAATTGAGTTTTAACCTAAAGTTGTCATATGGGCTACCGTGGCGATCAATAATTCGCCCGATGATTAAATTTCATACCATCTTAGTTACTGCAGCCCCCATCCCATTTTGCTTCCCATGATCATCCCTTCCCCAAATCGATCAAAATGCCCCCCATCAAAAACTCTTTTCATCAATATCGCCCAAATGAGATGACACTATTGATGAAATGGTTTTTTAGTCTGGAATTTTTAATCATTTGGAGGAAGGGGACGACTTTAAGAAAGGCTCCATTAAGTTGGGCTCTTAATTTTTAATCATACTAGTTATTTAATCTGTGCTATGCACGGGTACAATGTGAGATATATATATTTTTGTAATAATAATATAACTTTTAAACATTATAATTAGATTGTTAATCTCTTCTATGGTTATAATTTTTTTTATATTGTTAATATTATTAAACGATTTTTTTACCTAATACTTTTAAAATTAATATAAGTTTCTAACTAACGTGAGATACATATTTTGTATTAATAATAATAGTAATTTTTTTTATCTAAAGACTTTTACAATTAACATATAACTTGATAATAATATTAGAAGTCATTTTGTTAAAAACTTTTAAAATCATAATTCATTTTTAAACAATGTGAGATGTACATCTTCTATTGATAATAATGGTAGAAGTTTTTTTATCAAAAAACTTTGAAAACCAACATCACTTTATAACAAATGTATGCTACATCTTTTCAATTAGTAATTAATAATAGTATTTTTAATACAAACATCAATTTCTAATCAATGTGTGATACATCTCTTCTATTGATAATAATAGTAGAATATTTTGTAACCATGTGAGATACATCTCTTTTAAAAGTGAAAGTCTTTAGTCTAAAGAATTTAAAATCTAACATTTTCTTTTTAAACAATGTGTTATACATCTCTTTTATCGGTAATAATATAAAATAATTTAAACTCAACATCATTTTCTAGTCAATGTGAGATATACATCTTCTAATGGTAATAATGGTAAAAATCTTTTATCAAATGTGTATAAGTAAAAATCATTTTCTATGGTTCTGCCACCTCACCACCTTTGGATAAATCTTCATTCTAAAGCATCCATGTGGATGCTTTAAAAACTTTTGGTTTTCTAGTGACTTTGAAAATCAACATCACTTTCCAACCAATGTAAGATGTATTTCTTCTATTGGTACTTAATAATATAATTTTTAAAACCAACATCAATTTCTAACCAATGTGGGATACATCTCATCTATTGTTGAAAAATTAGTGTTTTTAGTGAAATAAATTGTGCAACTTGAGGCACGAATTTCTTTACGTGTCATTTGTTTGTTGAACGAAGGTAATTGAGTAAATGTGTTCTACTCGGTGAGAGCATCAAAATGATATATTTATTTGTCCAAATCGAGTTTTGGATAATAAGATATCAAGACTTAAAGTATAATACTTGTTAAAACAATTACTGTTTTTAGTGAGAGAAATTGTGCAACTTGAGGCACGAATTTCTTTACGTGTCATTTGTTTGTTGGCGAAGGTAATTGCGCAAATGTGTTCTACTCGGTGAGAGCATCGAAATGATATATTTATTTGTCCAAATCGAGTTTTTGATGAATAAGATATCAAGAGTTAAAGTATACTACTTATTAAAAAATTAGTGTTTTTAGTGAAAGAAATTGTGCAACTTGAGACACAAATTTCTTTACGTGTCATTTGTTTGTTGACAAAAGTAATTGTGCAAATGTGTTCTACTCGTCAAGAACATCGAAATGATATATTTATTTGTCTAAATCAAGTTTTGGATGAATAAGATATCAAAGCTTAAAGTATGATGTTAAAAGTGAGTCATTAGAAGTAATATCTAACCTTGAAGAGTTTTATCCCACATTGGTTAGAAGTAATGTTAGTTGTAATTTTTTTTAAATATAAGTCTTCTACTAATGACAATAGAAGAAGTTATATATACTAATACTAATACCCCTTATCATATTGATTATTATTATGTATTATTATTAGCTAATGGTTAGAAAACCAAAAATATATATATCTTGTATTGCTAATAATAGTAAATCTTTTATATAATCTAAAATAAAATAATTAAAAATCAACATTATTTTTTAACCAATGTGAGATATACATCTTCTATTGGTAATAATGGTAGAAGTTTTTTATCAAAAACTTTGAAAACAAACATCACTTTATTACAAATGTATTATACATATTTTCAATTAGTAATTAATAATAGTATTTTTAATACAAACATCAATTTCTAACCAATGTGTGATACATCTCTTCTATTGGTAATAATAGTAGAATATTTTGTAACCATGTGAGATACATCTCTTGTAAAAGTGAAAGTCTTTAGTCTAAAGACTTTAAAATCTAACATTTTCTTTTTAAACAATGTGTTATACATCTCTTTTATTGGTAATAATATAAAATAATTTAAACTCAACATCATTTTCTAGCCAATGTGAGATATACATCTTCTATTGGTAATAATGGTATATATATATATGTATATATATATATATATATATATATATATATATATATATATATATATATATATATATATATATATATATATATATATATATATATATATATATATATATATTTATATTTAAAGTTGGTGAGAAGCACTATGGTTGTGCCACCTCACCACCTTTGGATAAATCTTCATTCTAAAGCATCCATGTGGAAGCTTTAAAAACTTTTGGTTTTCTAGTGACTTTGAAAATCAACATCACTTTCCAACCAATGTATGATGCATTTCTTCTATTGGTACTTAATAATAGAATTTTTAAAACCAACATCAATTTCTAACCAATGTGGGATACATCTTTCTATTGTTGAAAAATTAGTGTTTTTAGTGAAAGAAATTGTGCAACTTGAGGCACGAATTTCTTTACGTGTCATTTGTTTGTTAACGAAGGTAATTGCACAAATGTATTCTACTCGGTGAGAGCATCAAAATGATATATTTATTTGTCCAAATCGAGTTTTGGATAATAAGATATCAAGACTTAAAGTATAATACTTGTTAAAAAATAGTATTTTTAGTGAGAGAAATTGTGCAACTTGAGGCATGAATTTCTTTACGTGTCATTTGTTTGTTGGTAAAGGTAATTGTGCAAATGTGTTCTACTCGGTGAGAGCATCGAAATGATATATTTATTTGTCCAAATCGAGTTTTGGATGAATAAGATATCAAGAGTTAAAGTATAATACTTATTAAAAAATTAGTGTTTTTAGTGAAAGAAATTGTGCAACTTGAGGCACAAATTTCTTTACGTGTCATTTGTTTGTTGACAAAAGTAATTGTGCAAATGTGTTCTACCCGTCAAGAACATCGAAATGATATATTTATTTGTCCAAATCAAGTTTTGGATGAATAAGATATCAAAGCTTAAAGTATGATGTTAAAAGTGAGTCATTAGAAGTAATATCTAACCTTGAAGAGTTTTATCCCACATTGGTTAGAAGTAATGTTAGTTGTAAACGTTTTTAAATATAAGTCTTCTACTATTGACAACAGAAGAAGTTATATATACTAATACTAATACCCCTTATCATATTGATTATTATTATGTATTATTATTAGCTAATGGCTAGAAACCAAAAGTTTTTAAAACTTTCCACATGGATGTTTTAGAATGAAGATTTATCTAAAGGTGGTGAGGTGGCACAACCATAGTGCTCCTCACCAACTTTAAATAAATAAATAAATAAATATATATATATATATATATAGATTTTTCTTGATTACATGTTGTGGCAAGCTTGAGTCTTATTTGGTAAATATGTTCCATCGAAACTTAAACTTGGTTGCACCTTTGAGAAACTTAATTCTCACTACAACTAAGTATTAAAATTAGGCTAATTAATTATATTTGAACGAAAAGAAAAAGAATTAATTAAAAACTAAAAATAAAAAAAATCTAGAAACAAATTAAATTCTAAACTAATGCGCAAGTGGTTTGGCAATATCAAATCAAGATAAAAATATAGGAGTGTAATATTTCTAGTCTAGCACTCTAGCCGGTGTTTAATTTTAATCTTCTTTCTGCTTTTCTTTAACTCAAGTCTTAGTAGTCGAGTGCATTATTATATTCACTATGGGTTCTCGCAACGTATAACAAAACTAGCTACAACTCCTAGCTACGGGCTTTCGCATCTTATAATATAGGAGAAAATAGTCACATGTCAAAACAAACACTCAATTACTATCTACGTACGATCTCCTCTCGATCTCACGTAACGCAAACAATTGTTGTGATTTTCGAAATTAATAGGATGAGCTCTCACATCTTATCTTATAATTCTAATGATCATCTAATGGTTCGCTACGCCATTAAAATCATAAAGAACACACAATAATAACCAAACACATGAACAATACTTCGCAAAAAGAAATTCTCTCTATTTTTCTACAAATCATATTAGTAGCGAGACACATAAAATTGGTTAATTACGGGCTCTTGCATCTTATAGTCAACCCTAACCTCCCCGACCTTGCGAATGGTTAAGGTGTTTCGATCGCGTGTCAAACCAAGTCTCACAATGGCTATCGGTGAGTGTCACAAAAACACCAACTATTAGATTGATTGGTCTGAAATACAAAGGTAGCACTCGCGAATCCTAGGCATTTCTAAAATAATTTAATTAATGGTCAATTAATTAAAAACATTAAACGCACAAAATAATAACCAAACATGAATGTGTACTAAATAAAAAGAGAGATTAAATTAAATCACTACATTTAACATAGAAAAATAATTGCATTCCATAAATAATTTAAGCACATCCCAATTCAACAATTATAAAATTAATCAACCCAAGAAAATATAATAAATATCTCAAAATATGAGTTGGGAGAATTAAACCGAAGAATCGTGAATCCGAGTTGAAATCTTTTATAGATGCATTCTTGGCTCTTAAAATGATGCTCCAAACCTTCAAAGGTAATAAAACTTCAAGGATTTGGAGAGAAAATGAAGAACAATGGGGCTGGTGCCCCATTTTGGGAACAATGTCCCGAAAATGGGGGCTTTTTTTATAATGGGGGCTGCTGGGAGTATAATAGGAGAAGGGCAAAGGAGGTAGGGGCAGAATTGGAAGGACATAAGATATTTGGGGGCAAAAAGGGAAGGAAAGAGGCTGATGGGTCACGGTTAGGGGGGGTTACCCATGAGAAGAGTCGTGGGTCACCCAGGAGAGAAACGGGCTAGTGGCTAAGAGGGAAGTGGGTGAGAAAGGCGGGAATGGAGCAGTAAATGAACACAAGTTGGCCCGATCCACCAAGCGGACACGCGGGTCAGGCACTAGGCTTGTGGACTGCTGGACGACACGTGGCAGTGCAGGCAGAGCGACAACGCAAAAAAGGGTTGTTTCTAGAAATTGCGCTGGCCTCCCATGCTGTTCTGAAAGGTACTCTGGTGCCCTTGGCTTCTTCAGAAATGCTGCCGAAGGTCCTTCCCTGCCCAAGCTTCTCAATATGGTCCTATGTTAGTCAAGTTAGTCTCCATTAGCCCTCCTTTTGCCTTGTTCTCTTAACGGACTTTGACCAAAAAACTTACAACTCAATTTTAAAGCCTGGAATCTCATCGAACTTTGTGCTAATCACCATATAAATACTCGATTATGCATGGAAACTTACATTAAACACAAATACACACATAATAATATTTTCAAGACATAATTAACACAAAATAGCACAAAAGAGAATGCAATTTGAAGGAAAATTAGTGGAAATCTTGGCCTCATCACACCCCAAAACTTAAGCTTTGATCGTCTCGAGCAAAAAAAAAAGAATTATGGAAAAGGTCGAGAACAATATGAAATGAAAGCGACACACAATTAAGATCTCACAAGCATTACCATTTAATAGATCAACCCAAGATTATAAACATGCATAATTGAGGTATGAATTGATTTATATGCTAGCAAACAATTACTCAAACCATAAAACATTTTTTTTACCCAAAAGTAGCAATGCTCTAGCTTAGATTGAACGACCAACCGAGATACCAAATGTGAGTCAAACCGAAAGAGTCATCAACTAATTTTTTTTTCACAAGGCAATGCAAGAGCACATGGCACGACAATATTAATAAGACTTTTCAAGCTTGTAATGTTATGCTAAGGTTTGGGTTACAACTTACAAATGAAGGATAAGATAACAAGTCAAGAGAGTAAAGAAATTGAAGTCTTCACATAATGAATAGTTTCATGAAAGCACAACTTTTCAATTTACCATAAACACACTTCAACAACCCTTTAAACTTTAAACTTTGGGTTGAAAAAGTGTCTCCACTACCACAACAATTATGCTTCACCCTTATATCTCCTTGAAAAAATTATGAACAATGACATTTTTTATCTTTTTCTTTTGTGGCCTCCCTTGACTTTTATTTTCTTTCTTTTTTTTTCTTTTGCTTTCCAAAGTGGCTCTTTTCTTTTCATTTTTTTTCACCACCATTCAATTTTTTTTCAAATCCCCAACATCAACAACAATAAAAACTCAAGAATTTCATGAAGTATACACTTCCCAACAAGAATACATACATTAAACAATTCATTCCAAATTAAGCTCTTTTGAAAGGCGACGGTAAAAGTGTATAAGCTCATGGGATAGGATGATGCAGGTATAAGAAATAAATTCGAATGTGGGTCATTGTGTGCTCTAAGCACACATCATTCTATATATGAGCTCAACGAGGACACTAGAATTTTTTGTGAAATAATGGGTAGGACAGAGAAATGGCTCAAATGGTCCAAAGATGGCTTATATCATGCTCTTGTCATACACACATGCACAAGCCAAACTTTTAATCATCAAAATATAATTCTCGGCATCTAGACTTACAATATGATACTCATAGACATACACAACCATCACTATAATAAAACATAAAAATATTTCAATAAACAACTTGGGCAAATGAGGTCATGCTACCACATGAATCACAAACATATCCTCAACTATGTATATAGTAATATCGAAATTGACTCCTAGAAAATAATGCAAGCACAACTCAAAGAACACCAAGAAGGAGAGACGAGTGATCAAAGCATAAACAATCGGGGCGTTTCAAGCTCAAAATATTTAGAATTTTCAAAGTTTATCAACCAAACCATACTTATAAACTTAATGTACAAGGAGAAGGAAATGAAATAAAACTCCCTCAAGGTTGATTTCTTATGAAGTCCGAGCCCAAAATATTCACTCTATGAATCACCGCGAGCAACAACCTACTATGAAGCACTAACCTTGCATCAAATCATGCTCAAAAGAAAATAGTTAGAACGCAATTATGGAATAAAAAGAAAAGAAAATATTTTTGTGTCGGGACACTATCCGCATCTCCCTACAAACCCACAAACTCGGGAGGGTTTCGAAAAACGACTCAATATAAAAAACATATAAATACAAAAGCAGGTAAATTAACTAAAAAAACATGTTCAAAATACAAAATAGTTTCGTTTGGTATCGATATTAGCATATAGGAGCAAAGATTAAACCATTCCCAGGTAGCGGCGCCAAAGACTTGATATGCGTAAAACGCAACTCGGGTAAAAATACCCGGCCGTATCAAATAATAAAGTATACAAAAGTACGGGTTATTGATCCCACAGAGAATGTACGTAATTCCGACTTCAACTAAGTACCAAAATTAGACTAATTAATTATCTTTGAGTGAAAAGAAAAAGAATTACAAACTAAAAATATAAAAAAATCTAAGAAAGCAATTAAATTCTAAACTAACGCGCAAATGGTTTGACAACATCAAATCAAGATAAAAATATAGGAGTGCAATATTTATAGTCTAGCTGGTGTATAATTTTAATCATCTTTCTGCTTTTCTTTAACTCAAGTTTTGGTAGTCGGGCGCACTATTATATTCACTATGGTCTCTCGCAACCTATAGCAAAACTAGCTACAACTCCTAGCTACGAGCTCTCGCATCTTATAATATAGGTGAAAATAGTTGCATGTCAAAACAAACACTAAATGACTATCTACGCACGATCTCCTCTTGGTCTCACGTAACACAAACAATTATCGTGATTTTCGGAATTAATAGAACGGGCTCTCGCATCTTATCCTATAATTCTAGTGATCATCTAATGGTTCGCTACGCCATTAAAAGCATGAAGAACACACAATAATAACTAAGCACATATGTAATACTTCGCAAAAAGAAATTCTTTCTATTTTTCTACAAATCATGTTGGTAGCCGAGACACGTAAAATTGGTTAACTACGAGCTCTCGCATCTTATAGTTAACCTTAACACCTCCCTGTGGGTGCCCTGGAATTTTCCCGGATCCCACGCGCCCTTTTTTAGGGGAGCGCGGCATGCGGAAGGACATCATACTTTCTATTCCATCCTCCCTTGTTTAGGGGAAGACGAAATTAAAAATGCAGAAACAGTGATGTCAAAAAGCGCGTTGAATACGCCTCGGTCATCGAGTGTGCTTTAGTCCATTATGAGTGCTTTGGATTTCTCTGTATCTCATCCTCCCTTGTTTAGGGGAAAACAAAATACAGAGAACGCATCACCCTTTTCATTCCCATCGTCCCTTGTTTAGGGGAAAACAGAAAATTGAAAAAAAAAGATGTTGCGAAGGCGCGTGGGAACATGCACTGCCTCACTATGGACTGTTGTACATTCTGGGTCACTATGAGTGCTTTGGGTTTCCCGTGTCTTATCCTCCCTTTTTAGGGGAAAACAAGATACAGGAAGTGCATCACCCTTTTCATTCCCATCGTCCCTTATTTAGGGGAAAACGAGAAAGTGCAAAAAAAAAAAAAAAAAAACGGATGTTGCAGGCCCCACTGTGATCCGAAATGTTGTAACATAGTCGCCATCTTTATTTTAAGAAGAAATAAAGAAAAACAAAAAATAACCAGAGTTTGTAATAAGGGGTTCAGAGGTTAAGTTACGAGGTGAGAAGGTGTTAGACACCCAACTTGACCCTTCGGTCTAAAAAATAGTTTTTGGCTAAAATATGCTTTTATTATATTTATTCAGCAAATGAAATAAAACTTTAAAACATATATATTTGTATCTACATTATTTACGGGCTTGCAACCGCCTCCTTCTATTAATTACAAATTCATTTATAAATATTTGACCATAATAATGACTCTTTTTAGTGCTATTTTCTATAGAAATCCGGACAACATAACTGTTTATATTTTTACATTGGGCCGGCTTGAAAATAACACTTTTTAATAAAAACCTCTTAAAGACTTACCTTTAAGGGAGTAGGTTGTGCTCGCTCTGTCCTTTCGGGAGAGGGAGTCTTTTGTTGCTATTGTGATTCGGGCATAGTAACTGATTCCGAAAGCTGCTTTTCAGGCACCGTGAAACGAGCAGAGCAATTGCTTGCGTTTTTGCTGTTGTTTGTTTGTTGCTGGCGAAAATCGGGCAGAGCAATTGCTTGCTTCTGGCGGATTTGGCCTTTGGATTCGGGCATAGTAACTGCTCACTTTTGGATTTCTGGACCGGAGAAATAAGGTGAAATCCTAGCTGGAGGGCTAAGGTTCACTTTGACCGGTTGGATTTGTGTTTGGAGGAAATTTGATGAAGTTTCGAGGCTTATAGGAGGAGGGGTACTCTTTCTTTCTCACGATCGCTCTCACTGCGTAAACTGAACGTTGTATGTGAACTGTGTGCGGAGTGAAAATTCAGTGTCTGTTTTCTGAAGCCGGGCACCTCTATTTATAACTAGGAGCGGGTATCTCGCTGGCATTTTGAGTTTTCTTTCTGTGCTTCATCGGCTTGTACCACGTGCTTGAGAGTGTACCAAAGGCAAATTGCTACAGTACCTGAGCACTATGTAGGCGCCACCCATATATGAAGTGGGAGCCGCGCCTGGTTCCCCTATGAGGGGCGCCAGGTTCCAAACTTAGGCCCCCTTTTGACACTTTGGCCCCCTGCATTTCACTATTTTATGCATCATACTTTCCCTTTTGCATTTTTAAATCATGTAACTTGACATTTGTTAAGTGTTAACATGTATTGATATCGCATGTCATGTCACATACCAGGGGTACGAAATTGGGGTGTCTACACTCCCTGACCTCGCAAATGGCTGATGTGGTTTGATCGCGTGTCAAACCAAGTCTCACAATGGCTATCGGTGAGTGTCACAAAAACATAAACTATTAAATTGATTTGTCCGAAATACGAAGGTAGCTCTCGCAGATCCTAGGCATTTATAAAATCATTTAATTAATGGTCAATTAATTAAAAATATTAAACCCACAAAATAATAATCAAACATGAATGTGTACTAAATAAAGAGGGAGAAATTAAATTAAATCACTACATTTAACATAGAAAAATAATTGCATTCCCTAAATAATTTAAGCACAAACTAATTCAACAATTACAAAATTAATCAACCCAACAAAAAATATAATAAATATCTCAAAATATGAGATATTTATAGATGCATCATTGGGTCTTAAAATGATGCTCCAAACCTTCAAAAGTAATCAAACTTCAAGGATTTGGAGAGAAAATGAAGAACAGTGGGACTGGTGGCCCATTTTGGGAGCAATGTCCCGAAAATGGGGGCTTTTTTATATAATTGAGGCTGCTGGGAGTATATTTGGAGAAGGGCAAAGGAGGCAGGGGCAAAATTGGAATAACAAAAGATATTTGGGGGAAAAACAGAAAGAAGGGGGCTGATGGGTCACGGCTAGGGGGCGGGTTACCGAGGAGAAGGGGCGCGGGTCACCCAGGAGAGAAACAGACTGGTGGCTGAGAGGGAAGTGGGTGAGAATGGCGGGAATGGAACAGGAAATGGACGCGAGTTGGCTCGATCTACCAAGGGGACACGCGGGTCAGGCACTAGGCTTGTGGACTGCTGGGGGACATGTGGCAGTGTTGGCAGAGCGACAACACAAAAAGGGGTTGTTTCCAGAAATTGCGACGACCTCCCCTATTGTTCTGAAAGTTACTCCGATGCACCTGACTTCTTAAAAAATACTGTTGAAGGTCCTTTCCTGCCCAGGATTCTCAATATAGTTCTCTGTTAGGCTAGCTAGCCTCCGTTAGCCCTCTTTTTGCCTTGGACTCTTAATAGACTTAGCAGACTTTGACCGAAAAACTTGCAACCGTGCTAGTCACCATATAAACGATTGATTATGCATGGAAACATACATTAAGTATAAATACATAAATAATAATATTTTTAAGTCATAATTAACTCAAAGTAACACAAAAGAAAATGAAATTCGTGAAAATCTTGGGCTCATAAGAAATGTGTTATGCACTCGATGCATGATTGACATATGACATGTGTTGAAAATAAATGCTTAATTAATTACAAACATAGAGATATATTCTTTATAAGACGAGTACAATATGTTAAATTGATTAAACCTTTTAAGGCATGCATCATGCACTAAGTATGGTGAAACGTTCCGTGGTTAAAGGAATATTATTTATAAAGTGAGTAGATATTTTGAACATTATGTCATCATCAATGTAATCATGAATTTTGATTCTATGTAGTTGTTTCTATGGGTAATTAATATCCTTATTCACATGTGACAATTTTTAACATTGCTAGACTTACAATTACTTCTATAATTTTTTTTACAACTAAGCTTTGAAGAAGGGTAAAGTTGTCTTTGTTCAAAACATTTTTTCCTCATTCAAGACTTAGTTGTAAGGAAAGTTGTAGAATTAGTGGTAAGGATATCATTTTCCGACAATTTTTATCTCTTCGTTCACATTCAATTAAAACGAGTTCTTTCCAATACAATTATAAATTTGATCTTATGTAGCCAACGCCTCCACACTAAAACAAAATTTAACAAATTAGTGGTTTTAAAAACTGATAAATGATATACCATTGACGAATTCTAAAAAAAACTCTCTTCGTCCCAAAATAAATGACATTTAAAGAAAAAAAATTCTCAAAATAAATGATGTTATAGGATTACAAGAAATATTCAATCACATTTTACCAAAATTGTATTTATTAATGACAAAAACTTGTGTAAGACGGTTTTACAGATATTGTTTGTAAAATGAATCCTCTTTACCCGACCCACCATATATTGGTGGGTTAAGCCGTGAGAGAGTGAGACTCCGTCTTACGAACTAAGATCCGTAAGACGATCTTACAGGCGATCTACTCATTATTATTTACTCTCTAATTAAATGTGACTAGATTTTCGTATCCATGCCTATGGCACGATGTCATTTTGTTAATTGAAACGCCAACGTCTAAATAGAAGGTGCGATTTAAAAAAAAATGTTACAGTTGCGGGATACATTACTTCAAGTGGTAGTTGGTGGCACTATTCGAATTCGACTCATAGTTAAGGGGGGTTATTTGTAAGGAGTTATATGTAACTGACCTATGAACGTTTGATTTTGCGGCGGAATGTAAGATTGATGTTTTATAAGAGGTAATTGTTCAGAGATTAATCTCAGGGTGTGACTGCTCATAATATTAATTATAGGGGTGACTTTGTAACAGGGTGAGAGAAAATATAGTTAAAAGTGGATAACTACTCTCACACATGTGAATGTGAGAGTGAATCCTAACCGTTAAATTTATAAAGATAATTTAATCTCAACATCTAAATAGTTTTAGTCAATTGCACATGTGTGATAATGAGCTATATTGTAATATAGATGTTCAAACTTTGAGAAAAAATAGGATGATTTAAAAAGGAAAGTTAAGAGGAAATAGAAAAATAATTATACAACTTATCAATAATATTTACACTTAAATAAGAATAGTTAAGTTTTTTCTTAATTTGTATCTAAATTTCTAAAACGTCATTTATTTTGGGAAAATGGAGTAATAATTTAACCATTAGTTTTTAAACCTCGTTTAGTCATCTATCTTTCAAATTTCATGAATTCGGATAAGTTATGATGACACGAACACACAAATTCTTAAAACGTGGTGGCTAGCACATTCATGCTACCTAGGAATTTTGTCCAATTATGGTTAAAGAAATCTTTTGGTACAAGATCTTCACACGCGTCATTTAGTAGGATTCCGCATTATGAAAAATTAGATGCCGGTACAAAAGGATGGAGTTATGGCCAAATATTCTGGAAATTTGCCAATTTGGGGGTGCTTATGGACATAGAATTATAGATTCGCATGAGGTTCCTGTTGCAGGATTCATTGTCAGAAGTGGCATTTTTCAGTGGATATATAGCAACACAGTCCGGTTGACGGGTGGGTTTAGGCATCAAATGATTCAAATTCCAGCAATAAAAGCATAATTCATTTTTCCTTCCTAAATAATCGTACCATTTGATCTAAGATGCGGTTTTTAAAAGTTAATCAAACTAGTATTTTAAAGTCCTTGTGGCATACACAAAGTACGAAGAAAAAATAAATATATAATGGTAAATGTATTTTTTTAAAAAGAAAATTATAAAAATAAGACAATTATTTTGGAACGGACGAAAAAAAAAACATGATAATTATTGGGGAACGGAGGGAGTATGATACACACACACACACACACACACACACACACACACACACATATATATATATATATATATATTTGGTTGAAAAAAACATATGATATGAGAACACTTAACTATGACTTGAAATCACACTCATTTCTACCAAGATTAGGTTTTCTTCTTCCCCTTTTTTAATAAATTTGAAGCTAAAAGCAATAAAAAGGAAAGTAAGTTCACTCATCGTTGATCATAGCAATGTTACGAAAGCCAAAAACATATATAGTCTTATTGTGAGAACACTTAACCATGACTTGGAAATAAATTTTTTCACACGTGAATCTAAAGAGCATATTTTTGAAAATTATAGAAAGAAAAAAGAGATTGTGAGAACACTTAACTATGACTTGGAAATAATTTTTCTCACACGTGAATCAAAAGAGCATATTTTTGAAAATTATAGAAAGAAAAAAGAGATGGCCATTAAAAAGAATCTTTGTACGAGCTAATGAGTGGGGAGAATAGGGCACACTTGCTAGGTTCCATGCTTGTTGGTTGCATCACTTTTGGGTGACTTGGCCACTATTTATCATAAGACAAAAAATTGGGCAAAACGAATCCTCTTTACTTGACTCAGGTAGTTTGGTGGGTTTAGTCGTAAGAGAGTGGAGCTTCATCTTACGAATTAAGATCCGTAAGACAGTCTTATAAGAGACATACTCTTCTTAGAATATGTGTTCTAAATATACATATGAACGACTCGTTTACGATATGTTTTGTTTTAAAACACCCTTAAAGACATTAAAACTTGTAAATGAGTATTCGTCTACTCGTCAAGACAAAACTTTATGCAAGTTCTTAATATGTGTTGTTGAAATACATTATAATCATACCTTTCATAATATTCAAGCTAAGAAACATATGTTTGGATGATTTTGGAAGCCTAAAGATGATAAGGATGGAGTAGATATATAGTTACTTTTTGGGAGATAAACATATTCCACGGATTATGCTTGTGAAAAGTGACGAATAGGTCAGTTCAACTTATTTAACCTAATCCAATTAACTTGTTTATGTATTGAACTAAAACTTCGGTTAATTGATTATTTCAACTAAATATTGTGGAAAATCAAACCCCAACAAAACAATTAAGTTTGAGACAAGGTTTTCAACTTTAATCGAGCTTCTGTAATTTAACTTACCAATCCATTCAAAATTAATTTTTAATCATATGAAAAATGAGCGGAATCTGAAAAATTCTAGCTCCTTTTTTTCTCTTTGTTTTGTCCACAAAAAAAAAAAGAGTCTTATTTTTAACGATGTTAATAATTACAGTGCAACATCAAGAAGAAACAAATCCATAATCAAACCCATAATAGCCATCCGATGATGAATTTAGTTGAAGACGTGCAGATTCTTTTTGGGTGAGAGAGGAAACAAATGCGCGGATTATCCGGCCAAATTGAGAGCATCTCAAGAGCTCCCCTTTGTTTACATAGATGAACCAACCTGTGTTCTTGTCCCACTTATCAAGGTGGATGATGTTAGAATTTAGTTTTGCCTTTGTTTTTCCTTTTCCTTTGTACCAAAAAATAAATAAATAAAAACAAAATCAATAAGATACAAGCATGCAAAATTATAGTTTAAAAAATTTAACTTATCAAATGAGACTATTATTTTAACTCTTACTCCTTCCGTTCCAGGCATATAGTCCATTATTTTATTTTTGATTGTTTCATTTAAAGAGTTCATTTTCAAAAATTAAGGTATAAAAGCGACATTTTACTACTAATGAACAACTAAAAGTGTTGTTTTCTTTAAAAAATTGGCTTTCAAATGGGGACTCTTTGTCCGGAACGGAGGGAGTAAGATGAAAGGAGTATTAGTTAAGAGAAATTGTGGGTCGGTCCACTTTTTAAAGTTTTTAACCGTTATAGTATTATATGTTTTTTAAATCGAAAAAATGCACTTTTGAGGACTAAAAGACTACGATACCCTTAATAAGCCGAAAGTGCGCTACAGATTACTGACTTAGTGCATCGTCTTGCATCAATTTGTGCATCGTGATGCACAAAATTCAATTGCAATGCACGATTTCGATGAATGCTTATATGCATCACATAAACACATCATGAACCGCGATGCACACAATTATACAACAAAATAATAACGATGCCTCGGGACTCCAAATTGATGCATTTGGGATCCATATCAATGTATCGTGATGCAAATTGGTTTCAAATGTATCTCCTCCGCCTTTATCTTTTTCATCCTCCGTCGTAAGCCTTCTTCTTCTTGCTCTGCCTTTATCCACTCGGAAAAATCTTTTACAAATCGGAAAAATCGTTTACATTTCGAAGGTGTTGCCATCGAACCCTCACGATGGGACACTGCCCCCTCGACCTGACCAGGAGGTCAATCCTCATTTAGTTGGCGCAACAATCTTGATTTTCGAGCTCCAAATTGCTGGTCGGAACTGTGGAAGGAGACGATCTGAGCATTTCTGGGCATTTTAGAACAATATTTCAAAAAATGTACTTTAGTGGTAAAAGAAAAAAGGAAGACTGAAGGAGTTATAAATTTAAGAAAATGTACCGACCGGAATTTCACCATATTTGTTAACTTTCAGTCAAAATGAAAATGTCATTATTTAGGAACAGAATGAAACATTGTATTTTTGAAACGCCACCTTTTTAACATGGGTTATAATCAGGTCGGTCCTTTTTGTTGAAATTATAACCACCTAGGTCCCCTATATTTGTTTTAAACCTCTAAAGTACACTTTGGGGGGGAGGGGAGAAAATGACGAAGATACCCTTAATAAAGGAAAGACGCACTGACAAAGTTACTGCCCAAATTTGGGCATCACATTGAAAATATTGGGCATCGCAATGCACAATTGAAAATTTGTCAAAAATTGGGCATTAAAATGAAAAAATGACACTGCCTAAATTTGGGCATTACAATGAAAACATTGAGCATCACAATGCACAATTGAAAATCTATCAAAATTTGGGCATCGAAATGAAAAATGTCACTGTCCATATTTGTGCATCGTAATGAAAACATTGGGCATCGCAATACATAATTGAAAATCTGTCAAATTTGGGCATCGAAATGTAAAAAGTGACTGCCCAAATTTGGGCATCGCAATGAAAACACTGGGCATATCAATGGCTCTGAAGCAAAAATTGGGCACCGCAAAGCACATTTGAAGTTCGTCCAATTTTAGGCATCGCCTTGTAAAAATCATTAACCAAATTTGGGCATCGCAAAAGAAAAATTGGGCATCGAAATAAATAAATTGAACACTGCCACCAAATATCAACATAGTTTGGTATCGTAATAAACAAAATTGGTGTCAGAATGAATAAATTAGACATTGCCACCAAATATCAACAAAGTTGGGCATCAAAATGGATAAAATTGACGTTGGAATGAATAAATTGAACACTGCCCTTAAATGTTGTAAATCTCGTCGAGAGCTTCGATTTGATATGCGGTGGGTCCTGTGGTTCATCTGGGATCAAAATTTATGTTATGCCGACGGCAAAGTCCTCAAATTTTTGATTTCTACTAGTGCATTAGTTTCAAAACTGTCATTGAAGATAAAAAGAGGTCGGTGATTGAGAAAAGAGAGATGGAGACGAAACTGGATGACGAGCAGATTTGAGAAGAAAATAAGGAAGATGAAGATGAAGAAGAAGACCGAAGTAGCATGTCGCGTGCAATATTGGAACAAAATTATGAAAATGGACTTTTGCATTTTTAAAAAAAAAGAGTATTGAAGCGGTTAATATTTCTTCAAATGGTACCAGGCGGTAATTATTCCTTTTAACATTTGAAAATGGCTGGCCCATCTCAAGACATTGTTAAAGCATTTGTAATACATCCCATTTGTACTTCTTGGGTTGGTTAGATGATATTTTATGTATGAATAATTGCAGGCTGATACCTTTTTCTTAAATTGTAACCGTTATAATACCTCTTTTTAATTTTTAACCGCATAAGTCCATTTATGATTTCCCCCCCCCCCCCAAAATGCCCACCATTCTCAATTTCTCCTGTTCCTCCCTTGCTTTTTTCCTATCTCTTGTTAAATCAAATTACTTCTACATCAATTCCTTTTAGCCCAACCGCCAACATCGACTGCAATTTCAATTGTTTGCTTGGTGAGACAGATGAAGTGAGAGTCTTCGCCAAAAGAAGAAGAAGCTCTCGGGAAAATTGTTCACGCCGCCAAAAGAAGAAACGATTCTTCCCTCAAAGAAGTTGCAAGTGTAATAGTGGAAGTGTAGTACTGGAATCTAATAATGGTGGATTTAAATTGATTTCAATAATGGTCGCTATCACATACCGACGCTCCGTTTCCGAAAAGGGTGAGACATTCTTCATTTTCGTCTTTCTTTCTTAGACGGAGCATCGATTCCTGCATTGTAGGCTCCGATTGTTGCGTCGGTTGGATTTGGGCGGAGAACCCAATTTAATGATTTTGGCACTATGCGTTTGTTCTCATGTTGATGGTCTAGCAGAAGTAGAAGTTATTTCTTCTGTTCTTCCTGTGGTCATGGCAACGACGCCTAAATTGAAAGCAACGGCCCACAACATGCAAGTTTGGTGGTATTGCATATGAAGAGTACAATTATTATTATGGCACCCTTAATGAATATAAAACATGTTGTTTTTGAGCTTATAAGTCATGTTTTCATTTATTTCTTGTGTTCTCCATGTTTTGAATATGAAGTGGGTGTGTAGTCCATGACAACGACGTCCAAATTGGAGGCAACGATGCCCAATTTTTTTCCTTGCGATGCCCAATTTTAGGCAGTGGCTTTTGCATTGCGACACCCAAATTTGGACTGTGGCTTTGTCTGCGCACCTTTCCTTTATTAAGGGTATCTTCATCATTTTCCCTCCAAAAATGTACTTTAGCGATTTAAAACAAATATATGAGAATTTTCCGCTAATAATTCCATCACATGGGACCGGCTCGGTTATCACCCTATTTATGAAGGAAATGACAGTTCTTTGTGGGCCGCTTTACATTTATAAGCATGGATGACCCAAGAAGCCCAAAGCTTAAGTAAGCCCATTCAAAAGATTAAGAGTAAGAACATTTATTTTTGTTTTGGTTTCAATTGTTTGTGCTCAAGTTGGACATTATTTATTAATTTTGTAAATAAAATAAAAGAAATGGATTTTTTTTCAAAAAAGAAAGAAAGAAATAACTCTCAAGGTTATAGGCGGGGACTAATTATCACTTTGAAATAGTAAACGTAGGGCTTGTTTGGTAACCATTTCATTTTTAATATTTTTGTTTTTATTTCTAATTTTTTGTGAAAAATAGAAATAGAATTACGTTTGACAATCATTTATATTTCTGATAAACTAGAAACGTTTCTCATTATTCCCCAAAATTTAGAAATGAAAAAAAAATCGTTTCTTTTTTAAGAGAAATGATTCTTTTTCGAAACTTAGAAGAGTCAAGATCGGTCAACTTAAATGAGGTCTAGCCTTCAAACTTATATATATATATATATATATATATATATATATATATATATATATATATATATGTATATATATGTGTGTGTGTGTGTGTATTAGGTCTAACAATTACAACCCTGAACTCGTTAACCCACCTGACATGACCTGAAAATTACCTGACAATACTGAACACGTTAATATTTTTGGATTGCATGTATAACCTGTTTTGACCAAAAAATATTAACGGGTCAGGTTAAAGAGGGGTCGAATCCATTACCCATTTTGACCCGATAACTTTTACTCTATAAAATTATGAAATTTTGGGAGAAAATCTGGATTAAGACGAGCCCTGCTTTTAACACGCCACCGCTTAACACGACCCATTTCAATCAATTTGATATTCGGGTTCTAACGAGTTTCGACCCATCACCCGTTCCAACCCAACCCAACGGATGAGAAGCTGTTTATCCACATTTTTTTTAATAATAGATGAAATCATGTGAATTATTATTCTACCCGTTCGAATAGGATATAATATACTATTATCAAAGTTGTATTGTGTTAATTTTTTTTTAAAAAGAATATAACTTTGTGAAAAGAAATAAAAATGTTTGTAAAAAATGATTAGCTTTTGTTTCTTTTTCATAATAGAAATAGAAACGACTATCAAACTTGTTTTTGTTTCTTGTCCAAAATAAAAAAGAAATAGAAACAAAGTGAAACAGAAACATGTGAAAAAAAATAGAAATGTTACCAAACGCTACCGTAATAACTGAAATATGATTGAAACAATCGAAATAACAAGTTCATTCAAATAATACTGTATACACAAATATTAAATTTTTTGAGAAGACATTTGAAATTAGCTCGGGGAAATGTACTCTTCACGGAAAATGGGTTTCTTTCCTTTTAATTGTATTTTAAATACTTAATTGATATGTCTGCTACTTGTTATATTTTATTTTAGGACTATATATATATAATTGGTAAGGAGCACTATGGTTATGCCACTTTACAATCTTTTGTTAAATCTCAATTCATGAAGATTATTTATTTTCCAACCATTAACTGATAATGATACTTAGTAATAATTAATATAATAATGGGTATTAATCTATTATATTGTTAATAGTATGAGTCTTATATATAAAAAATATTACAATCAACGTTACTTTCAAACCAATGTGGGATACAACTCTTTTATTGATAATAAAATGTGAGATTTTTAATCAAATGACTTTTAAAACCAAAATTAATTTATAACCAATATGAAATACATCTCTACTAATATTATCAATAAAAGAGATATATCTTACATTGGTTATAAATTGATGTTAGTTTTGAAAGTCTTTTGATAATGACTTCTATTTTTATCACCATAGAAGAGATGCATCTTATAATGTTTAGAAAAAAAAATGTTTGTTTTAAAAGTCTTATATTAAAATCTTCTACTCTTATTATCAATAAAAGATATATATCTCACATTGTTTTAAAAAATCTTCAGATTAAAGATTTCTTATTACAAATATAATAGATACATGTATCTCACATTGGTTACAAAATATTCTACTATTATTACCAATAGAAGAGATGTATCCCACATTGGTTAGAAATTGATGTTGGTTTTAAAACTATTATTATTACCAATAGAAGAGATGTATCATACATTGATTGGAAAGTGATGTTGATTTTCAAAGTCTTTAGATAGAAGACTTCTACCATTATTCCTAATAGTAGATGTATATCTCACATTGATTAGAAAGTGATGTTGATTTTAATTTTAGATAAACGAATTTTAATATTATTATCAATACAAGAGATATATTTTACATTTGTTAGAAATAGATGTTGATTATTTTTACTAATAAAAGAGATATATCATATATTGGTTAAAAATTGATGTTGGTAGCAGGGCCGTCAATGCCCATCAAGCCCGTCAATACTCGACCCACGGTTATACATAGTAATAGGCTTTAGACGAGTCAAATGCCAGCGGTCTCGAGTACTACTGGGCCTTCAGCTGCTCCCTTTCAGTTATGCCCAGCTCGGTTCGTCCTCTTATATGATAATTTTTTAAACAATTTTAATTATAGGTCTAAACCAAATCCTATTTGTTTAATTTAAAACTTAAAAGTATAGTACTCTAACTAAGCTGAACTGGTGAAACGATGAAACCTACTGCGGATTGCCTTTTCAATTTTCTTATAATATAATAATACATATAAACTTAATACTAAATGTCTAAAACCCTACTTTTAATTACTCAACCTCAAACTAAATCCTCTATTCTCATGCAAGTTAATGACGTGCGATAGGGGTGAGCTTGGTCCGGTTCAGTTCATTTTTTTGGAAAAAAAAAGAAAATCGGAACTAGACCAATAGTCCGGTTCTAAAAAAAAATTAGAACCGGAACCAACCCAATATGCATGAGAACTAATACATTGGTCCGGTCCAAAACCAATCGAAGAGGTACGAGAACCAGGACCGGACCAATACTATGATTTTTTACTTTTTAACTATTTAATACAAATACGTTATAAAATTTTAAAGGCTTAAACTTGAAAAAAATATATTAAAAACCCCTTACCCAACCTTGCACAGTTTATGTGTTAGCTAACCCCTTCCAAACTTCATCTCCACCATCTTCACAAATTTCTAACCTCCTAATACAGATTTGACCAAAACATAACTATCTGTAGAAGAGCAGTCAATGCAGCACAAATGGAATTTGGTCCTATGTTTGTAATTTTTGTAATATAAGAATATAAAATGAGATAGGCGTGCTCTTAAAATCAAATTTAGGGACTGACGAATGAAAAACTTGAAGTGATCATGGTGTCAATTTATTTGATCAGATCACACCCTCAGAACGGAAATAACCTTATATATATATATATGGGGTTGGTTCGGATCGGTTTCATGTATTTTTGGTTCAAGAACCGGGACCGACCAAAATGACCGGTTCTATGAAAATTCAGATCCAGGACCAAACCAAAGTATTAGTTCGGTCTAGTTTTGATTGGTCCGGTCCGGTTCCGAAAAATTCCTGCACACGCCTAACGTGCGACGCACCTTATTGGCTTATTCTTAATTCGACAGTCATCACTTTATCTTTTTCATCTTAGGAAAAATTTGAATGGTAAAACAGTAAAATTATTTAAAAACATGAACAGATGGGTAGAAGCCCGTGCCCGCACAACGCCCGTCCACTAATCCTCGTGAGATAGTACTGGGCTTTTAAATCTGATGTCCGTTGCTTGATGGGCCTATACCAGGCATTGTCAATACCCGCGAGCTTAGGGTCCGTGCACACCCATATTTAAAAGTATTTAGATAAAAGACTTCTACTTTATCATCAATAGAAGAGAAAAGATGTATCCACATTGTTTATAAATAGATGTTGGTTTTAAATTTTTTAAGATAAAAAACTTTTACTATTATTACCAAATAAGAAGATGTATCATACATTGATTATATAGTGATGTTGGTTTTAAAAGTATACCATTATTACCAATAGAATACAAGTATTTTGCATTGATTAGAAAAATGATATTTATTTAAAAAGTTTTTAGATCATATATCTCACATTGGTTACAAAGAGATGTAACCCATATTATTTAGAAATGCGTATTGGTTATAAAAGTCATTAAATAAATGGATTTTTATGTTATCATCAATAGAAAAGATGTATCTCACATTATATGTTGGTTTAAAAGTCTTTAAATAAAATACTAATATTATTACTAATAGATGAAATGTATCACACATTTGTTAGAAATTGATGTTGATTTTGTTAGAAAACAGTGCACGTGAAAACAATATAGAAGTCGAAATACAGAATTGAAAATCAAACGGAAAAGTTACTGCTGTAAGTCTGTTGTAAACAAGTCTTCTTAAGTCTGCTGGAACAAGACTTGTGAAAACTCTGTTGGTAGACTAAGCTTTGGAAGTCTACTGAAGTCTGCTGGTGTAGAACTGTGATCTACCTGACGAACAAAACCTATAAGTCCGAGGTTTGTGTCGTACACATTTTCCTTAAAACAGATTCACCCCTTCCTGTATGTGCTTGGGAGTTCTAATGGACGTCTGTCTCCCACGATACAACGGAGACACCAGAGAAACCTTCAGTACTAAGGATTCCAGCGAAAAAATACTCTATCACCAACAAGAAAGCAGGAGGCCAAAGAATACGCTCAACGAATTGAAAAAGAGAAAGGAGATTGTTCTTAATTGTGTACTGTAATTGTAGAAATAATCTCATTTTTTAGGAGTAGACAAGAGATTGATTAAATAACCAGAATAATTAACAAAACTGAACCATGATTTGCACCCCCGCCCGACGCAGGCGTGCGCAAGAGAAAATCTCTATTCTATACAAGCTTATCCTTACCACATAAGGCACTTGTATATAAACCACTCAAGTTTTTATTAATATCTCAATGTGGGATAAACCCACTTCCAACAACCACACTTTAATCAATCATAACTTATTCATCCAAACTTCAAATTGGACAAGCAAATATATGATTTCGATGTTCTCATAGAGAAAAACACGATTCCATAATTACCCTTGTCATTACACAAATGACACATGAAGAAATCCGTGCCACAAGATTGCACAATTTTATTATTTAAGCACAAATTTTCCAATAGATTTTAAACTACTATTATTACCATTTGCCAATAGAAAATATGTATACCACATGGTTACAAAATGATGTTGGTTTTAAAAGTCTTTAGATAAAACACATAAACTTTTATTACCAATAGAAATATAAAACAAATATCCCACATTGTTTAAAAGTGAATAATAATTTTAAAAGTTTTTAACAAAAAAACTTATACTATTATTATCAAGTTAGATGTTAGTTTTAAAAGTCTTTAGAAAAAAAATATTTTTATTTTTATTACTAATAAAAAATATGTATATCATGTTAGTTAGAAAAGTATATTGATTTTAATGATTTGCTTTGGTGCCCTTGCACTTTCAATGTTTGTTGCCGAAATTCTTATATTTCCCACGCCTTGCAGTTTAATCATTTGTCAGCTTCGTTAGCATCAATTGCCTTGAGATACTTGACGGACTTTGACGAAATGCTAAATGACACATTTAAATCCAAACGTGACACATTGAAAACACAAAAGTGACACATTTTAATGTTAAAAGTAATACTATAAAGGAAAATTTATTATAATTCTCATTAAAATACAAAGTAACACTCTTAATTATAAAAAGTAACACTCTTAATACTAAAAAAGTGACATATTTAATACTAAAAAAGTGACACATTTAATACTAAAAAGTGACACTTTTGATACTAAAAAGTGACACATTTAATACTAAAAATGACACTTTTAATACTAAAAAGTGACATATTTAATACTAAAAAGTGATACTCTTAATACTAAAAAGTGACATTCTTAATACTAAAAAGTGACATATTTAATACTAAAAAGTGTCACTTTAAAACTAACGTTGACTGTCAAAAGTGACACATTTAATAGTAAAGCATAACATTTTCAATGCTAAAAAGTGACACTTCTAAGGTCAACAACGAAGATTTTTTTTGATAAGGCAAAATGACACTTGTACGGTCTAAAGTAATACATTTAATTCTAAAAAATGACATGTTACGAAAAATAAATTGCAATTAATTACAAGAAAAAGTTTCACTCGACTAAACTCTAAATAAATTTGCGCTTCTTATCTTCTGCCAAAAAACCTATTTGCTGTTTGCATTTATTTCAAAAAATTATTTTAGAATAATTTGACCCCTGTTTTTAAAACAAGAATTTTGAGTGTGTTAGCATTTTCGCTCTCAAAAAATTTCTTAACCGGCATGTAAAAATGTGAAACTTAGACCAATAGCGCATGAAATTTGAAGTACAGGGACCAATGATAGAAAAATAGAAGGTACAGAGACTGGTGAAGTTAACTGTTAACCCTCAAACATCTGTCATAGTTTTTGTGTGAGAGAGAGAGAGTGACAGAGTTATCACTTGTTCACACACACAGAGACACAGAGTGTATGGCTTCCTTACTCAACACTGTTTCACCAGTTAGATTATCCTATGCCAAGTCTTACCGCCGGCTTATTCAAGCTCAGCCGGCGGCAAGACCTATTTCTCTCTCTCTAACTTGTAATTTTCTCTCTTTCTTTCTTTAATTTTCCTAAACTAAAGCCCACTTAAATTTCAATCTCCCCGCGATTTCGATAAATCTTTTCACTATTGTTATTTATATATTGAATTTTATTAGGCAAGAAGTTTACAGTCAGAGCTACTGAGACAGATGCAAATGAAGGTTTGTTGGAGTTCAATTTTCATTTTTGATTTGATTAATTATGTTTATTTGGAAGGTTTCATAATTATTATGGTTTTAATTTGGGCTTTTGGGTTGTGAAATTTGTATAGCGGTTAAAGCACAGGCACCGGATAAGGCGCCGGCGGCTAGTGGGTCTAGCTTTAATCAGATTCTTGGAATCAAAGGAGCTAAGCAAGAAACTGTAAGTCTGTTCAATTTCTTGAAAATAGTTAGTATCATTTTGCGTGTATTGCGAGTAAAAAATCTATTTGTAGTCTTGGTAAGAAAAAATCTTAGCTGGTAGGAACTAAATTTGTAATTTTGATAAAGCACATAAATTCACACCAAGTTTACAAGTTTGCATTCCAAAATTGATGGAGTTCACTATGAAAAGTCAAACTAGTTATCCTTGAGTGGAACGTATTAACGAAGGAAGTGCATGAAGATATGGTGTCGGGCCGTTAATAATTTTGGTACACTACCTTCCGTGTGGAAGTATTTTTGAGGGCAAGAAACCAAGTTCCAAAAGGTACGCTGAAGCTGTTGTAGCACATTATTATACTAATTATGGGGCATTCTAAACAATATCGCGTTAGTTCATATTAGAAGTTTAGACCAATCATTACGAAGTTTGCTCTGGTGGACCGTGGAAGAAGTTGAGATGAGGACCAGCAGTAGAAGCAAATGATGGACATGCTTCCTTTTTAGAAGCCACATTGGTTTTCTTCTACTTGACAGTTTAAGAGCATAAATCACAAGTGTATTCGTGTACGTGTTAAGTTTTCATTTTGCTCACTTTTGGTGTGTTCATGTTTTGGCTCATGTAAATAGAGAAAAAATGCTTTAAAAAAACTTTTGTTGCAAGTTAGTGTAGCTTTAGAAATCTATTAGTAGCAAAACTTTTAATGGCTCTACATTAACTGTTTATTTTATATGTCTTCTACAGGATATTTGGAAAATCCGTGTTCAACTTACGAAGCCTGTTACGTGGCCTCCATTGATTTGGGGAGTGGTCTGTGGAGCTGCTGCATCTGGTACAATGAATTTGGAAATGTTTTTAAAAATGATATGTCTGTTTTTTTTTTTTTTTAAATTAATTCTTTTGTGTTTGTGATGGACACTCTTTGACAAATACTTTTCCTCTGTCAGTGTCTCTGTATCAATGAAAATGCTTCTGATCAGTGTTTCTTGCATTGCAGGCAACTTCCACTGGACAGTGGAGGACGTAGCTAAATCAATTGTCTGCATGATGATGTCTGGTCCATGTCTAACTGGTTACACACAGGTATCTCTTCCTTGAACATAATTTCCATTTTCGTGACTGCTTCGATATTTCAATCTGAAAGTTACGTCCTTTTCCATCTATAGACAATCAATGATTGGTATGATCGAGACATTGATGCTATTAATGAACCTTACCGGCCAATTCCCTCAGGAGCCATATCTGAGAACGAGGTTAGCCTATGTTTCCTGCCTGTGTGGAAGGGTTCGAACTGTGTAGTTTTCGATGGGCTTCTTACTTAAAACTCTTTATCCAGGTTATTACCCAAATATGGGTACTGCTTCTGGGAGGCCTCGGCTTGGCTGGTATACTGGATGTGTGGGTAGGTATTTGTATTTTGGTTGGTCAAATTGGTAATCTTTTGAGATAAAAGTTAAGTCAGTTTTTAAAATACCTTATCTTTCATAGGCAGGGCATAATTTCCCAATAATATTTTATCTTGCTGTTGGTGGATCCTTACTATCTTACATATACTCAGCTCCACCTCTAAAGGTAAGCTCTTTACTGTTTTTCTTAATATTTCCTCTCTTCCTCTTGAAGAGTCAATGCTTGAAAGTCAAACATTTTAGGGATTGAAATATTTTTCCAAAAATATCCTTAATAGTATTTAAATAATTTTAAGGTTAATGTAATAAGGGAAAATTTGAAAACTCTAAAAACTAACTCCCTCCGTCTCAAAATGAATTATCCCTTTTTTATTTTTTTTGGTCCCAATATGAGTGTCTGTTTTCTAAATAAAGTTGCTAAACTCACCTTTGCCAACTATTGTGTCCCTATGCGCTTGCAATGCTACAAGGTGGACATCAAACGCAATTATGTATTTGTACGTCAAAAATTGCTCAAAAATCAACTTCCTTAAATTCTTTAGGAAACCAAAAAAGGGACACTCGTTTTTGGGAAGGAGGGAGTATTAACTTCAATTTTCAGACAAGACTCTTTAAGTGGAACATTCTAAAATAGAGATTAGGATCGTTTGAGTGGAAGAAAGGGTGTGAAATTCGAAATGCCTTTACCGTTGAGATGCTTGAGACTTGCTCCTTACCTTTTTGCAGCTTAAGCAGAATGGATGGCTTGGCAACTTTGCTCTAGGGGCAAGTTATATCAGCTTACCATGGTGTGATATTTCTGACTTACTGCTCAACTGATAGTACTTCATAATGTGTTGTACAGTGGTGGCAATAATGGCTGTCTTTCTCAATAAATAATCTGTTTTGATTTCTCTCTCACTGAACTCGGGATATTTTAGTTGCTAATAGAAAGAGAAAGAACAGTTGAAGAGTATGCACATTAAGCATTTTCAAAACTGTTTTCTGTATTCACTTCTAAATTTTCATGTTAGATTTTACCTTTTCAAAATTATATATAAATGACGCATTTGTGATGGTAATCACTTTCAGACATTGTGTGTTTGACATTATAATGATCAATATTGTAATAAAACTAGTCTTTGTGCTCGTGCCTATGGCACGGCGCAAGTAGGGGAGGATGTCAGCAGTGGAGAAAAAAATTAAAACATTTATTTGTAATTTTATTTAAAAAAACAGATGCGGTACCTTGTTGGATTTTATTTATTTGTAATTTTTTTTTAAGGAAACAGAGGCGATACCTTGTTAGATTTTGAGGAGGACAACCAGCTTTGCCCTTATACAATTAATAATCTTAAAATATAAACTTTTTTTTTAACACGTACACCAAGGGTGTTAATTTTTTTAACTTTTTTTTAACTGCGTAACCTGTTTTATTTAACGAAAAGTGTATTTTATATTTTATACATATTATTAAGAACGTAAAAAATCGGAAGAATTTCAAATTAGTAACTATACATATTATTACTTATTCTTATTTTTTAAAAATAAAATAAAAACAGTTTATCTTTTAGAGTGATCTTAATAACATAAAAACAGTTTATCTTTTAGAGTGGTCTTAATGGTTATACATATTCTTAGTTAAACCAAAAAATTTCCAAAAAAAATAATACCAATTTTAAAACCCAAACCACCGAAAGAAAAACTCAATAAATAGTGTTTTAGACATTTAAAAAAAAAGATGAATCCACCCTTCTTAACAACATTAAAAATCGGAAGAATGTTTTATACACTCAATTTAAATTATTATTATCACTTCTATTGATTTAAATTAACTATTTTTCAATTTAAAATTTTAGTATTTTTCTTAACTTTGTAAATAATTATTTTTATTCTTAAATAATTATTCTTAAATAGGACTACAATAACAGTTGGAATTATACCGATTCAAAGAGATGAGGTGGAGAGAACATGTGAGAAGGGGTGTGTAGGGGTTGCTCAACCGTCGTTCAACCGCCCTTCGCACATGTCAAATCTAGATGAAATTGGGACCGTAGGATCTCGGTAAATGAATTGATCTCGACCCCTCATTAGCATTTATCAATTGCACATGTGCAATCCAAGTTGTATTGTAATATAGATTATTATTTTCTATCTTAAACTAGTGCATTAATTTTGAGATTTCTGAAATTGAAAACAGAAAACAATTCTATATATATATAAATATTTTGAGATTTCTGCTTCAATTATTTTCGTTTGTTTGTTTTTCCATGGATAGGTGGGCTGGTCAAGCTCTATTTGGAACTCTTACACCTGACATAATAGTTCTAACACTCTTGTACAGCATAGCTGGGGTACGTCTTCTTCAAAAGTATTGTTAAAAACTTCAAATACATTTTAGTGTACGACCAGCCATTAATTATGAGTTTCTGATTCACTTTCAGCTTGGTATTGCTATTGTAAATGACTTTAAAAGTGTTGAAGGAGACCGAAAAATGGGACTTCAGGTCATTTTTGCAATCTATTACATATGTTTTGGTGATAATACATTAATACTATGCCATCTGCAATGTATTAACATGCATATTATGATAATTATTTTAACCTTTGTCTTGTAATACTTTTTAACCAGTCGCTTCCAGTAGCTTTTGGCAACGAGGCTGCTAAATGGATTTGTGTTGGCGCTATCGACATAACTCAATTATCTGTAGCTGGTATATTCATATTTACTCCTTAATTTCATGACCATTTTTTTTTGTTTACATTAATTTACTGATATCCATATTAATGCAAAATACATAGTCCGGGACTTGCGACAATTTTTTTTTCCTGAGTTTAGCATCAATGGGACATAGAATGGCAATCACCTTATACTGTTGTAGACTATGTTGAATACATTTATATTTTGTATATGGAATCACAATTTGTAAATTTCATTGTTGGTTGCAGGTTACCTTTTAGGGGCTGGTAAACCTTATTATGCATTGGCACTTCTTGGATTAATTGCTCCACAAGTCTTTTTCCAGGTAAATAAAATCTATCTTGTATTAAGAATGGTATGGACATGTTTAGGGTTCTAATGAGAAGGGTACTATATTGCTACTCCCTCCGTCTTCAGAAAGTCTATCATGTATTTCTGGTATGGACAAATTTAGGGTCCTACTGAGATGAGCGCTTAATTACTTCTACCTCTGTCCCAAAATGAGTGTCCATTTTTGTTCCTAATCATGAGAAAAATGAACACCCATTTTGGGACGGGAGTACCAGATGTAGACCGGAAACTTGGGAAGTCCTTTCTCTACAGACAACAATTGGTTTCCTGCCCATGATTTTTGGTAAATACCACTTCCTCCATCCCTAATTAAGTGCCCATGTTACAGCTCTTGGTACCGGAAATGGAGTCCTTAGTTCTAATTCTTTAAAGATGTTTCAGGTTGCCTATGTATATTAATGACCATCCCCAGGTCTGAACTTCTTGGAGACCTCAATATGGCATTTTCATTTTACTGTAAACCTCAGAAAAAATATATTCGCCTTAAATAAATTGGGATTCTTAAAAGCTGTCTGGGTTGCTTAATGTCAAGATTCAAAATAAAAGTGATTAGTGTGACGGTGCTTCTCCGTGGTTGTAAATAACATGTCGGAAATTCTACTACTACTGATTCTAAAGAACATAGAAAAGAATCAATATATGTATGTATATATGTATGTATGTATATATAAATATATATATATATATATATATATAAATATATAAAAATATATATATATATATATAAATATATAAAAAAAAATATATATATATATATATAAATATATAAATATATATATAAATATATATATATATATATATATATATATAAATATATAAATATATATATATATAAATATATATATATAACATCATTTCAAGTTTCATTACAAGTACAGAGGAGTTCCAATGTATGATTTGTGCACCCTTATCTTTCAAAATCAAATATGCAACAGGCTATTCTTATTTGGAGCTGACAGCCTTCAATTGTCGAGGGTATTGATGCTTTTCTTATTTATTACTGCAGTTCAAGTACTTCCTCAAAGATCCAGTTAAATACGATGTCAAGTATCAGGTACGCCCTCCAGCATATAGTGCTGATTCTTTATGAAAAATTTACATATTTATCGGAGTAATATCGTGTCGTTACACTGTTCATTACAATCAGCTAGTAATTAAATGGACACAAACATTTTCCAAATTTTGTCGCATATAAATGTTTTATGCCACAATTGTTATCTGATATAGAAACGAGGAAACTAAAAAAGACCGAGTCCCTCCTTTCCTCATCCAGTTTGTCCCCTCAAAGTGTCAAATATTTACATAAAACATACAGTAGATGATTGAATATTTGTGGCTTACATAGGTTTCATGTAAACAGAAAACAAATGATAAGCACAACTTAAAAGGTGTTTGATTGTCTTGTCAATTCGTCACGTGATAGATCTGCACTTCTTAAGCCTGTCGACACCGAAAACCTACCCAGTGTGGGGAGCATGAACTTCATGCCTTCAAATAAGAATTCTTGAAATCAACAGAGCTCAAATTAAATCCCAATCTCAAGGCTTACATTCCATCCAAATATTGCATTGGTAAATACTCCATCCTTTCCAGTTAAAGAGTCCATGTTCGAAAACACTAATTGTTATAAAAACGAGGAAATTCTTGAATTAAGAATTCCAAGTTTCTATCTTCAATGCGGAAGCGAATCGGTCGAAAATAATAGCACCAAGTATTTGGACGAATAAAGGCTAGATAATAGAAAATATAACGGAATAAAGCAAAAGGGAACAAAAGATTTTATGTGGTTTAATTCACTCCAAGGCAAGCAACAACTTTACAATAAATGATGAAAAATTTCAATTATACTCACTCTATCTAGGACAAGAGTTACTAGGATTGATACCATCCCACAGAGTACCACATCTCTCACAGCCCAAAATAGGCACACACTATTTTATCTAACAATGCCAAGACCTCGAGACCCTCGACCACAAATTATATCGTTGTCGTCCGTCTCTACTTTGTATCACAAAACAATGTCTTCGGCTTATCTCTATGCGACATATACATGCCCTTATATAAGTCATGTTCACAAACATTATCCTTCACTAGTCGGATTAACATACCCCTGATCCTTTAGCAATTTATCAATCCTAATCCCAATTGGATTTGAAACATAAATATAACACTAATGCTTAAAGATTATACAAGTATCATTAGAGTTAAGTTATAATTAATTAATTACATAAATGCTTGAGTATATACGTCGTGGGTATAGATTGTAAGCATAATTTTTAAGCGAAACATTCAAAAATAACAAAGTTGACTCGGGTTGTTTGTATAAGCTATTGATAGTGAAGCTAAAGTGTTAAATGGATTTATTTCAGGCTAGTGCTCAACCATTTCTCATTCTCGGTCTTCTGGTGACTGCTTTAGCGACTAGTCATTGATATCCATATAGAAATTACGATAACTAGAGGCTGGAAGGTAGCGATTGAAGGGGATGAGAAATGCCGCACCGCTGGAATAACATCTCCCACGGAGCTTTTTCATGTATAATTTGTTTGTAAGATTTTGCATCTGTTTCACTCATTCGTTTTCTTTCTTCTGATTATATTTTCCTAGTGAAAATTAGGATGGATGGATGCTGTATATAAGGTCTTGCTCTTTAGTTCGTTAAGTGCCCACTTGTCAGTTGTCACCTACTTTTCCGGGGACGTTCCGGTTAGCTACTACGGCTATCTAATGCACACCTTCAGAGTGTCATTTGACCGGGTTTTGAGTCAAAGATCCTAAATTCACCACAGCTGAGATTTTATATTCTCTAAACATTACTCATATATTCTCTCAAGAAGCCATGTGTTAGACGATTATTGCCTTATTGTGTTTCAGAAGCCCATTTAGAGCTTTATGTTTCAAAAGCCCATTGCACTTGACTGGGCCAGAAAACCTTCTTGTTGGAAGATCATTGGGTTTCAAAAGCCCAAATAGAACATCAAATGATTTGGAAAAATTACGGGTCGGTTCACTTTTCAAAGTTTCTTATCGCTTCAGTACCGTGTTTTTTTTTACCCAGAAAAAGATACTTTTGAACGTGAAAAGATAGCGATACCCTTAATGAGCATGGGGCGCACTACATAAATGAATCGCGGTGCATTGGCTATTGAACTGTGATTTATTAATTTTTGTATTGCGGTTCAATTGTTTAATTGCCTAATCGTATTGCACCATCATTCATCAATTTTATTGCATTAATTTTTACACCGAGATTCAATAGTTTAATTGCTTATTCTAATTGCACCGCGGTGCCAACATTTATGTACTGTAATGAATTAATTTTTGAATCGCGATACATGTATCTAATCCAAATTGCATCGCGGTATCAACTTTTATTGCATTATTTTTGCACCGCGATTCAAGATTAATTTCCTAATCTGTTTGCACGCGTATCATTTCATTGTATTTGTTTTTCACCAATTAATTTTAATTGCATTCACTTTTTTTAGCCTAGTAATTTCATTCCAAAGTTGTTTATTAATTTTAAATATTGTTCTAACTTTAATTAGATCACTTTTTTATTCACAAAGCTATTAGATAACGTTTAATTGATTGTTCTTTATGCTAATTCATAAATTACATTGCACAATGTTTAATTGTATTAATATCGTTCTATTATTGCGATGCATCATTCAAGATTAATTTCTAAAATTTATAAATTTCCATTCAAAGTTTAAGAGTCAAAGTATTAATTTTTGTATCGTAAAGCTTAATTTGCTAGGTACCGTGATTTATAAAGTTTAATTATAAAAAGGTATATAGTTCATTAAGTGTATCGTAGTCATTACAAAAGTGACTTTCAAAATAAAATGGCGTAATGTAGTGATTAAATATTTTAAAAAGTGGATCGGCCCGTAATTTTTTTTTCTTTTCAATCGCTAAAGTATACTTTTAGAGATAAAATAATAACGATACCCTTAATGAACAACAAACACACACATAAACCACGTAAACCGTGCGCACATAAAACACCAAGGTCGAATTGGAAGATACGATGCCGAATTAAATAACATTTATGCATAATAATTTTATGAACGATTCTTAATTTTATGAACGATAATTAATATAAAACATCAAGACCGAATTGGAAGATACGATGCCGAATTAAATAACATTGAGGTAGAATAATTTTATGAACGATTCATAATTTTATGAACAATGCTTAATTAATATAAAACATCAAGGCCAAATTGGAATTGGAAGATATGATACCTAATTAAATAACACCGACGAACAATTTTTAAATTAAGAAACACATGTATTAATTTGTTATAAATTAATAACGATGCTCCAATATACAAAATCGAGGCAGAATATAAAAGTTCGATACCTAATTAAATAACATCGGTGCTTCATTTTTAAATAATGACATGTGGGTTACCATAATTTTATGAACGATGTTTAATTAATATAAAACACCGAGGTCGAATGAGAAGATACGATGCCTAATTAAATAACACCGATGCAGAATAATTTTATAAATGATTCCTAATTTTATGAACGATGCTTAATTAATATAAAACACCGAGATCGAATTGGAATTGAAAGATACGATGCCTAATTAAATAACACATAGGAAAAATTTAGCATATATTTAAGAATGAAAACATAACAAACCTAACATTAAATAACACCAAGACAGAATTGGAAGATACGATGCCTAATTAAATAATATCGAGGCAGAATTGGATATATATTTAAGAATGAAAGTTAACGACGCACCAATAAAACCAACGATGCTCAATTATTAAATAATGACACGCTCAATTACTAAAGTTAACGACACACCAATAAAACCAATGACGCTCAAAAGTTATACCAGATTTATTGATTAACGAAATTTCTGCATTAATGAAAGTTAACAACGACGCACTAATAAAACCAATGACACTCAATTATTAAATAATGACACGCTTAATTAATAAAGTTAACAACGACGCACCAATAAAACCAACGACGCTCAAACGTTATACTAGATTCATTAATCAACAAGATTTTTGCATTCAACATGCTTCCTCATATTTGTCAAACTGAAGAAAAAGCCGAAGCTCTTTTTCAAGAACACAAACAAATGAGGATACATTAAAAAAAGATTATCCAATTTCTAATCTATTTGATATCAAGATAACTAAAGAAAGTAGCACGTGAAATGAAATATTTCTTTGAGTTCGAGTTGTGATTCATGACCGATGAAAGAAAATAAAGACATACTTTGAAGAAGATGAAGGAGGATATTATTGGAAGAATTTTATGAAAGTTCATTTTTCCTGTTTTTTAAAAAAAAAGGTAGTTGAGTGGTTATAATTTCTAAAAAAGGGACTGACCCACAATTATTCTATTTTATAAAAGAAAAATTACGGATTTGTCTACTTTTCAAAGTTTTCAACTCCTTGACATCCCTATATTTTTGTATCAAAGTGTCTTATTTTATACATTACAATGCATAACGTGCCTTTTTTATTATGAAAAAAATATAAAGGTGTAAACTGTAAAGCAATTGAAATTGTTCAGAGGGGACCTATCGAATTTCTCAATGATGAAAAAAAAAAATATAGAAGAAATTTCAATGGAGGAGAAGAAAAAAGGAAAATCAATTCACAAAAGTTTGGGAGAGAGAGAGAGAGGGTTCGACATTTTCATTTATGTATTTCTCATCATTTTTTTACATCATGAAGAGGAAGACCTCATTTATATATTGAACAGTTTTATAAAATACGATACTATTTTTGTTTTATTTTAAGAATCTATTTTCAAAAAGTTATATTTATCATCTTCATAATATTTCAATTTTATCCTCCAGATTTGATATTAACATATAAATTATACTCAAACATTTTTGTTATTATAACCAATTTTAATATTAGTTACATATTATTTAATAATTAGACTTTTCAAATACAAACACTTTGGTGAAACAGTGAGAGTAACAACCTAAGGGAGTGTTTGATAATTAGATAAAGATAAATAATATTATTAACTCCAATATTATTAATATCCTCACTATTGATCCAAGTTTTAAAATTAAAAATATTAATCCCATATTTTATTTATCGACACTTATAATACCACCCGAGACATAGCCGAGTGGTAAAAGGAGGAGGACATAAGATCTTTGGAGATGCGTGGTTCGATCTTGGTGGAAGCTTTCTTTTCTTCGAGGTTGGACTTGTATGTGTTATCGACTGTTTCAAACCCTCAGATCATTTCGAGGCATTCGCGATTTTCCTTGGTAGTAGCGATGAGGGCCGGAGCTACTACAGGGATTCAACCCTTAAAAAAAAAAAAAAAAAAAAAGAAATAAAGCCTTATCCAAATACTATCACTTATTAATCATATCCCGTCATGTACAGCTGGGGTCTTCTGAATGGCATTAACTTGGCTAGCGTTCATATCTGTAATAAGTTCAAAAAAGATAAAAAAGGAAAAAGGAAAAAGGAAAAAATACAAATATGCTTCAACCGTCGTACGAATTCGGGTAAATGACTCCCAAAATATTCCATCGCCGAGGTTAGACCATTTAAATTACGTAATTACCCAAACCTACCAGTAAAAGATTTTACCTCTACTGATACAAGCTTTTCTTCATTGTATTTGATGGATTGAATTGAGTTTGAATTAAAATGTATAATGAGTTACAACATGTCGAAACTCATTAGAATCTAAATATCAAACGGATTGAAATGAATTTGATTGAAATGAATCAGGTTGAAATGTGTAACGGATTAAAACGAGTCAACCCATTTCAACTCAAATTTTTTTTTCCCAAAAAATATAAATGCATAGGATAAAAAATCATAGGGTCACACGCTTTACCCGACACAATCCGTTAATATTATTGAATCGAAATGGATTACCCGCTTCAATCCAAAAATATTAATGGGTTGAATTTAATGAGTTAATAAGGAATGAGTTACAATTGTTAGACCTACTTCGTTGTAGCAGTCGAAAACGTGAATTTTTTTCCTTCCTTCGTGGGCAAATTGTTATGGAAAATAATCTAAATCCTCATTTCTAGACACTCACCAGAAATAAAATAAATAGTCCTTTGTGCCGACTCCAAACTGCGAATTGAAGCTTAAAATAAAATAAAAACAAAAATTCACCAAACAAAATAAACTCAAACGAGACGACATTAGTTGGAAGTTGGAAGTTGGAACCACGTCCACAGTTATTAACTTACAAAGCAAAGCAGAAAACATTACATGTTTACAAGTTACAACACAAGACACAAATACGAACTTAACCGTCAAAGGGAGCACAGCAACTACATGGGCCTAAAGCTAACGGGCCGTTACTGTTCAGCTCAAGTACTCCTGGTCTTGTACTTGGACTCGTCGATCTCGATTCCTTCCTCTTCAGCACGTTCTCCACCTGACTTGTCCATGGTGCTAAGCCCACCTTTGCGGCCCATTTCCTGGTAACCTTCAGTGCCCATCTTCTCTTTCCGGGTCTGACCACCCTTGCTTCCCATCTCTTGGTACCCTTGTGTTCCCAGCTGGTCTCTCCTAGTCTGCCCTCCTTTGCTCCTCCCTTCAGCAAGGTGTTCCTGAGCTTCAAGACTTTTGCCACCAGTTCCACCAGGAACCACCGTCTCACCCTGCTTAGCCTTGGCGTCCAGTTCACTTCGCTCTTGCTGTCCCGATGCCATTTTCCTCTCACACCAAACCAAAGATTTCCCGACTATATCAGTAACAAAAACCTCAAACAATTGAATATGAAAGTTGAAACCTGCTAAGTGATCAGCTACAATATACAACATATATATATAGAGCCCAAGTGTGTGTCTCCATTCATTAGAGCTGATAAACGTGGCAAACCGGGGAGCAAAGGAGCTGCCTCTTATTGACACGTAGTTGCTTACTCAGCCTTGAACTACTCACAAATGTCGTAAACCCTTCTCTCGTGTGTATATATTATATTATATTTTCTTGTTTGTTTCCTGGCTCTGATCATATATCAAGTGTTATCACATATACTCCACCACCGGCACCTACTATAGTTGTGATTTACTATCGTTTTCTTTTGGATAATATAATTTTTTGGTCCCTGAATTATACCAATACTTTGCATTTGGTCTCTGTTCTTTTTTTGTAATGCGTTTGGTCCTTAAAGTAGGTTTTTAGTAAGAGATTACCCCCTGACGGGGTTACCGTCAGTTTTACCGTTATGTTTTTTTTGAAAACCCAATTTTACCCTTAGTAATGTTAGTGGTTCAAAAGACTTGGCATTGAACTTGACTTTGACTCACTTTTCTCCCTTCTTCGGAGCAAGGCGTGGGCAAAGGAGATTCATTTTTGTGGTCTGGACCGAAATGGCATTCTTCGTATGGAAGTCACGCTTTAGCAGGCTTGGGATGATGGGCTAGCTTCAAGGGGATTGCGATTCTTAGGTAAGGCAGGAGCTGTAGGAGTTCTTCCATCAGTCGATAGGAAAAGAGAAAGGGGAAGGGCCAGGATGGACATTCCCTCTTGAGGTCTATGATCATACCTAAGTGGTGACATGGGCATGGAAGACGTTGAAGGCGAAAGAGACGAGGAGGACAATCTCTTTGCCGCCGCAACTTGCTCAGGCGTACCATACTTTCTGGGTCGGCCCCTTTTCCTCCGAACGGTCTCTGATGGGGAAGCAACGGCGGAAGGAACGGAGTGTGGGTACACCATATGAGGGGGTCTATCAATTCCATTGGAGGCAGAAGGTGGGGCGTCAGTGGTGGTAGTGTGGGGTTTTGATTTTGGTGTTGGTGTTGGTGTTGGTGGTGATGGGGCGGAGGCGGTGGTTGTTGGTGGTAGTAAGAGCTCAGTCCAGTCTCTAAGGGAATCAACGCTAGATTTCATGTTTTTCTTTTATGTTTTTCTTTTGGTTGGTTTCAAGAGTTGAGAATGGTTGGGTGCTTGGTGCACACCAGTTGTTTGTTTTTTTGTCTCTTTGAGAAGGAGTTCTTCAATCTCACTTTCCCAATCGCATCCCCCAAAACCCACTTCACAATCTCCAAGTCTCGTCAAAACCTTCTCCACCTTCGCCCCAATTTCACACGCAATCAAATCCATCAACAACTGTTTCTCTATCCTTCAAGCCCATGATGAACTCAACGCTAATTATTCACAAAATGGGGGGTTTTGGAATGGCGCTTTTGAGCGTAACTGCTACGGCAAAAGTTCGAATTAGCCCCTTCGTGACGACATTGGCTGCGAACCCAACGTTCGTTTCGGGTTTTTTCGCTTGGTTTATTGCCCAATCGATGAAGGTGTTTTTGTATTTTTGTTTTGAAAAGAAATGGAATTTGAGGATAATGTGGAGCTCGGGTGGCATGCCTTCGTCGCATACGGCTTTGTGTACGGCTTTGACGACTTCCGTGGCGATTTGTCATGGAGTCGCAGATTCGTTATTTCCGGTTTGTTTGGGTTTTAATTTGATTGTTATGTATGATGCTATTGGGGTTCGGCGGCATGCTGGGATGCAGGCTGAGGTTCTCAATCTGATTGTTGTGTAGAACTGTGGGTTTGTGGAGAGAATTGGGACGGATTCCCTTTTTCTTTTCTTTTTTTTCATTTTTTATTTTTTTTATTTTGAATCTCTAATATTACTAAGGGTAAAATTAGGTTTTCAAAAAAAAAACATGACGGCAAAACTGACGGTAACCCATCAGGGGGTAATCTCTTACTAAAAATCTACTTTAAGGACCAAACACATTACAAAAAAAATACAGGGACCAAATGCATAGTATTAGTATAGTTCAGGGACCAAAAAATTATATTATTCTTTTCTTTTTCCTTGTTCATTAATTGAACAAAATTTAATTTTGGACGCACTGCTGCATGGTTCCTTTCGTTATGTGTATAGTTCTTGTCTTTTGTCGTAAAGTATTGCACCTGTCTTCGACAAAATTAAAAAAAAAATTCTTCTCTTTTCCTTGTACTTGATTTCCCATTGCCTGTGCTAGGTGCGGGTTCTTCCAAATTGGAACTGGATAGCTGTTTTTCTTTTTCTTTTTTGAAAAAAAAAACATTTTTTTATTAAACATTGTGATAAACTATTATTATGGTTTACTAAATGTTGTCATTTGTTTTTTAGTGTTTGAAAATGTTGTGTAATATAATTCAACGAATAAAACGTTGTTTTGGAAGGACATACCACAATATTTTCTGTAACATTTACAAAGACGTTAAAAAAAGCACCTGATGTTAGTTTTTATTACAACCTTTTTCAATACTTTTTCAAATAAGGACAAATCAAAATCAACTCCACATCATTCTAAAGTTGCTGCCGTTTACTACTACTCTTTTGCATGTACTTTTTATTGAAATTAAAATTAAATACTTAGTCAAATTATATTTGCCTTTTTTTTATTTCTACATCTTGTGTAGTGGGTGAATGACTACAAAGAATTAAGCTTCACAGCTTCTTCTTCTAATGAAGTCAACTAACAACGGATATAGATCACAATTTTAGGTTAAACTAGGGTCGGTAAAAGTCTCGTTTTTATCGACCTGTCCCGTCGCTCGACCCGATTCTGTCTCGACATTTTTCGATCCCGACAAATCCTGATCTCGATTTTGTCGGGGTTTTTCTCGTCCCGACTTATTTCAGGATGGGATTCAGGATAATTATCAATCCCGTCGGGATTTTCGACCCGTCCCAACTATCAATCCCGCCCGAATCCCGATCCGTCCCGACTATTTTTTAAATTTTAAATTTATTTTAAATTTTTTTATAAATATTGTGAGTGTTAAACATTGTCTATTTTGTGTTTGGTAAAATTACTTAATGATGTTTGTTAACTTTATTTTCACATTGTTGTGGGTTTTTTTTTTGCCTATCACGTTTCTGCACTTTATGTAGCTTCTTTCCTGCTAGTGAATAGTGCATTTTATTCTTAATGACAGATTCAACAACACCCACCATTAAATAAATATTCAAATATACTTGTAAATATATAATCTGAAATCTTAATCATGATTGAGACATTTTAAAAATATTTTAGAGTCAGAAAATATTATTCATAAATATTATAGTCAGGATTACGAGATTTTTATCTCCCGAACTATCGGGATCTTGATTCATCGGGTCCCGACACTTATCATGAACGGGATCGAAATAAGGGGTATCAGGACGGATCCCATCCCAATTCCACCCGTAGGTTAAACCGTTAAATTCTCCGTCACCATATATTATCACCCACCCCCCTTCACCACATCAGCCTATATATGCATTATTCCCCATGGATATCTTAATCAACTCCCATCTGTCAATATTAATAGTACGGAGGAATCACTCATTCTTTTGTTTGTGTGTGTTTTGATATTGTAATATCATCTCATATTATTGGGTAGGTGTAAGAATTGTGTAAAATTTATAAGGTGGTCACACATTACCTTTGGATATCAACATCATCCATGAAATTTTGATTTGATTTGTGATAAACCTAAACACCCAAAATGCTTCGTGCTCAATATATAAACTAAATGTAACGGATCGAACTTGGGGCTCGGGGTCTTATAGACATTGTTAGGGTAAGACAATTACTCTCGCAATTAAGCATGATGGGTAAAAACGAGCAGCATGTATGTAAATGAATGTGAAATAAGACGACAGAAATAAACTAGTTTGTACACATTTGAAATATTAATATTTTTTTAGTGATATGTTCATTTTATAACTTTTTTTAAAATAAATTTATCAAATGTGAAGTACTACTAAAAATCTACAACTATTTTGAACAACATTTTCGAGAAATATCCAATAGAAAAAAAGAGAATGTTGTTGGAAATGTAATTTTCTTAAAACTTAAATTGGAAATGCAACTCTTTTGGCCTAGAAGATTTGCAAGAAATAAAAATATCTCTTAATAATAATTTTATGTCTTAATTTTTAAGAATAAACAACATTCAAAAATAAAATATTAAAATCTTTGCCCGGAACGAAGGTACACACCTTATATGGTTTGGGGATAGTTGCCCCCACTTGGCTTTAAATTTTAATAATAATAACAATAATTGTTTTTTACTATAAGCTTGTGCCCACTTTGTTTTTTACTATCGTTCTCCCTTTCACGAAATTGGATCCTATTGGTGTATCGCTTTTGAAGTTATAATAATAATAATAATTGTTTTTTACTATAAGCTTGTCCCCACTTTGTTTTTTACTATCGTTCTCCCTTTCACGAAATTGGATCCTATTGGTGTATCGCTTTTGAAGTTATAATAATAATAATAATTGTTTTTTTTATGATAAGCTTGTCCCCACTTTATTTTTTACTATCGTTCACCCTTTCACGAAATTGGAACCAATTGGTGTATCGCTTTTGAAGTTAATATTGATTTTGTCGGTAGCAATAGTAAGCATGAAAATATATTTCTCTAGAATGAATATTATCAAAACAGATTTACGAAATCGAATTTGTGATCAATTTTCAAATGATTATCTTGTACGTTTTATTGAAAAAGATTTGTTTAAGAGAGTTACAAATGATGATGTAATTTAACGTTTTCAAAGTATAAAAACACGTAAGGGACAATTATGATTTCTAAACTTTATTGAACTTGTGCCTAGAGGAAATGTATGCGTCCACCACCAAACACAGCTCATGTCACTTTTTAACATTATGGTGTCGTTTGGTAGCCAGGATTAAGGCCAGGTAGAATTAGTAAGCTGAGTTTCCTGATGTTTGGTACACAATAGGTGGTCGGGACTAATAACACGAGTTATCCGGATAAAGTCATTATCCCCTCAATATTAATACCAAGGGGGAGGGTGGTATTATTAGCGTCCTCACTAAAAGAAAATTGGGATTAACATTTGTAATTTCAAAACTACCCCCGATATACAAGTAATGATTAATAGCGAGGACACTAATAGTATTGGGATTAATAATACTGCTTATCCTTATCCGACTACCAAACAAGCCCTATATGTGTTACTTTTAATCGTACAAGTGTCATTTTGCCTTATAAATAAAAATCATCTTTATTGATCTTAAAAGTGTCACTTTTTAGCATTGAAAATGTTACGTTTTAGTATTAAATGTGTCACTTTTCACAGTCAACGTTAATTTTAAAGTGATACTTTTTAGTATTAAATGTGACACTTTTTAGTATTAAATGTGTCACTTTTTAGTACTAAGAGTGTCATTTTTTAGTATTAAGAGTGTCACTTTTTAATATTAAGAATGCCACTTTTTAGTATTAAGAGTATTACTTTGTATTTTAAATTTTTAATGAGAACTAGCTGGGATACACCCGTGTGTTGCACGGTTTGTACACATATGTAAAATCTTATACTCAATTAAAGTTGAATAATATACAATTAAAAACTGTAATATGAACAAAATAAATAAACTATAACAAACAGTAAAATAAAAGAAAGAAAATTACATAAATTTGAAAAAAGTTATTATAAATTTAGAATATTTCTTTATATACAGCATTTGTCGTTGAACGTGTACAATTATTACGACTATCGCTAACAAATAATAAAATTCGACGTAAATAAAATAAATAATATGTTGATATAAATAAAAATAAAATAATGCTAACAAATTAGACAAATAATTGTAACTAAATATTATAAAAGCGATATATATATATATATATATATATATATATATATATATATATATATATATATATATATATATATATTAGTTAAATAATTTTAACGCAAAGATTAAGATTATGATATACATGTTACCTAGCAATATTACCGAAGTTCCAACATTCATTCAAAAAATGATTCACATTTATAGAACATTTGATTTCATTTAAAAATTCATAAGTATAAATATGTTTCAAAGAAACAACATTTCCATTATACAAAAAAGATAAAAACAAAAAAAGATAAAATTTGGGTCTGACTTATCCTTAATTAAACTATTTCAATAATTAAAATACAAAAGATTAACTGGGCCCGATATGTCCTTGACCCAATCTCTTTTACTTTGAAAGATATAAATTACACACCACAACAATAATTAGGGGTGAGCAAATTTTTTGGGGTGAAATTAGGTCAGTCCATTATTAAAAGTTTTCAAGGCATTTTTTATGAGAAAATACTACAATACCATTAATAAACCGAACACGTGCGCACAAAGTATCATTTCATGCAGCGATTTTGCATCACAATGCACAAATCGAATCCTATTTGTACATCGAGATTTTAAGCATTATCGATTTTACATCGCAATCCACAAAATAAAATCCAATTCAAGGATCGAGAATCCAATTTGTGCATCAGAACCCCAATTGAAACAAATTATGGATCGCAAATCCAATTTGTGTATCGCGATTCAAATTGATGCATTGTGATTAACAAATTGATGCATCACAGTGTGTTGAGTAAATGATCCTTAGCGCGCCTCTGGTTCATTGATAGCATAGTTATAGATATTAAATAGTCAAATATCAAACTGTTTGTTTATATCTAATAAAAAAAGGAATTGAAGTTGAAATAACAGACTCTAAACAAAACCTCCAATACTAAAATGTTAGGAATAACATATTATGAAACATAATTTTTATACAATTATATTATTCATTAACACAAGTTATTGATTATAGATTCTTAGTGTGCCTCGGGAGAAGTCCTATAACAGAAAGTTGATATTTCGCTAGGTCTTCTTCCTTTTTTTGGAATATGTAGCTACATCATCCCCCAATAAACCTTAACATTGAATACCTTCAAACCATTTCACAGCTAGATTTCTTAGATTTCCTTTTTATTTTTTTAAATAAATTTTTGAGAGAAATTTGTATGATACAAATTTGAATTTCAATTATTATTAAAAAAATTGAGAGTTTAATTTAACTAAGTATTATATATATATATATATATATATATATATATATATATATATATATATATATATATATATATAGTTAATTAATTATATCAAAGTACATATCAATATACATCTTTACTTTAAAAAACAATTTATAAAAATAGAAACTTAGATCTATCATATCTGAGAAATTTTTTAAGCATATGATTTTTTTTCCAATTTGTTTTTCAAAATGGATAAAAAAAATAGATCCCAACTTTTTATGTTAGGCATTTGTTTTATAAATTTAATTTTGACAAAAATGGAAAAATAAACATCAGTTATGCACTTTTTTGATTTCAGATCTGATGAAAATGGAGAAAAACATCAAAAATCTGTATATTTTGATAAATATTTGTAAAATTAAAGTTCAAATTAACCTTGGCCTATTACCGATTAAGTCGAATAAATATATATCTTTTGTAAACTAACTTTAATAGGTTAACGTTTTTTGCAAATATTAGACCTGGATTTTTAAACATGTAGGCTGGGCAAATATACTAAAATTTTTATTTGTTAATTTAGGTTAATTTTTTGTGTGTGCATATATTAGACCTGAATTTTTAAACATGTAGGCTAGACAAATATATTAAGAATTTTATTTTTTAGCTTTGGATTTGATTAAAAAGGAGTAGAAAAAATCTCATATATATATATATTTATTTATTTATTTATTTATCTACTTTTTGATAGATAAGTATGGCCCCTAGTCTTGCCAACTCTCCCACCCCTTGGGTCAGATATATATTTATTTTCTTATAAATTTGTCAATTATTTATTCAATCTAACCTTAGCCTACGTCCGATTTATAGATTTTACATATAAAATCACTTGAATTTTTATAATTATTCGACGGTTAAACACACAATATTTGAATGACAATAGGACTAGTGCATATACTGATACTTTATTTAATATTTATTTTTCTAAACTATTACCATTATCGGTTACTAATTGGTCTTTTCTATTTACTAATTTATATGAAATTGTTCGTAAATTTCATAATATGTCATAATTATGTATGCTTATATTACTATTGAATGAAGTAAATTATTTGAAATCTGGTGTTATATAATTTATTAATATTATTGATATATAAACTTGTTATAAACTATAAAAAACATTTTTTTTAGAATAAAAACAATACCTAAGCACCTCGAACAACAAACTGCTTCTAAAAATCTTTAAATTTTAGAACTATAAGAATCTAAATTTTTTAAGAATGAAGAAGAATTAAACTTTTCGTAAAACTACTCATATTACTCATAAATTAAGCTTCAAAACATCTAAACAAAATGATTTGTTTCAAAATATTTATTGCATTTAGTTTATACACTTCATACGGTTACAAATAACTATGGTTGACAATCATTTTATATACTCCTTGGAGAAACATTAATTTAATGCATGTGTTTTTTTACTAATTTGTCTTTATCTATTAACAAATTTATCTAATATCCATCTTTTATATTTCTTATTACATCGATGAATAACTTTAAAATAAAATTAGTTAAAATATTAAAGATTTCATGAGGTAATGATGATATTCTATATATGTTGAACAATACATTATTTAGTAAGCCTGTTAAGGTAATTCATTTTTTACTAAACAAAAAAAATAAAATATTATCATTATTTTGGACGTTTACCAAAATATTTTTTTAGTAAACCATTAACTAAATCATTAGTGATGGGAAGTAACTATGTTACTTTGATTTATGGTTTTATACTGATTTGAATAATACTATATTGTAATTATTTGTCAAAACTATTATTAATAATTGTGGTAAATAATTTATATTGAATCGACTGTTTCATCATTTAATCTTATTTTTGGGAGTTTATATTACTGTGATGAAGATTTAGAAGCCAATATGTCAATTACAAATGCAAAAAAATATACAAAATTAAAAAAAAAGAAATATGAAATCAGATATAGAACAAATTATTCAATATTTGATATTATTTTGATATTGTATTTTTTGCAATTTCGTAAATCATATTGAACTATATTAATTGTTATACAATTTTTTTTTACATTAAATGCACTAAAGATGTTTGTAAAATCATTTTAATCTGAAGAGTTGTTGTCAACTTAATTAATTGATTTTTATTTCAATTTCCAAAAAAAAAAGAAGACAAATATACAAATTATATATATATTTCTAAATTTGGAAAAGTCACTTTTAGCGAGATATTTTTATTATTTGCTCATCTCCTTTTATATATGTATAGATTATAATAAATTTCCCTTTATAGTGTCATTTTCAACCTTAAAATATGTCATTTTTGTCTTTTCAATGTGTTATTTAGCATTTCGTTAAAGTCTATTAGGATACGTCAAGTATCCCAAGACAATTGATGTTAACGGATTGCTAACGGAGATGACAAAGGATTAAACTGTAAGGCATGAGAAATATAAGAATTTTGACGGCAAACCTTAAAAGTGTAGGGGCACCGGAGCAAAATGACACATCTCACCAATAAAATTTAAAAACAATGCTGGGAAGTTTCAAACCAAAGACCAACAAGCTAAATTATATTATATTCTATCTATCTAAACCTTAAATGTTTCACTATGAACCATCCCAACTAATTCTTTGTTGTTAATTCTTGTAACTACTCAACGATGAATATATATTGTAAGAGGTGCATGTAACGACCCGAGCCCGAGAGCTCGGTTCGCTACGTGTAGCCCACACACTGGTCCACTGAGCACGCATCACCTTGGGTTATCAGGCCTACCACAAGCCGACCCAAATCTTCGTGCAAAGTCAATAGCGACCCCGTTTATCACCCGCATGCTGTCACACATTCAACCAACTCAAACCCATTTCCTTCCTTTTTTTTTGTTTTCATATATTTCTTTCTCCTAAAACCCATTTGGTAAACTCACACCATTCAATAATTCATACATCTAATACCCTTATTTGAAGAATCCCAAATTATTATATTAGAGAAAAGCTTACCTCAATTGAATTGGCCATTTTTACTATTTGTTCCTTGAATCCTTTCCGAAGGTCCTCAACTTCTCCTTCTTCTGTTGCCTTCTCTCTCTCATCTCTCTATGCTTTGGCTTGGAAAGTAAATAAACCACTTCTCTCTCTCTTTTCAATTTCAAGGAGTTGTTTATCTATTTGATTTCAAAGGGATTGTCGACTAATTGACCTTCACCGTTTCCTCTTCCATCCACCGATACTCCTTCTCGGTAGGTAGTATGCGTCTCTTCATTTATTTATTTCTTTATTATTTATTTATTTATTTATTAAAAAAAACTATAAACACTATCTAACTAAACAATTAACTAATGGGCCAAACCCAATTCAAAGTAGACAAAATATTAAGGTATTCAAACACACTAGGCCCAATTATCTTTTAAATGAGTCAAAAGTAAATTTCAATAATACTAATATCCATAAATATAATTTATTTTACTTAAGAAATTTTTGGATATTTTACATTCTCACCCCCCTTAATATAAGTTTAGTCCTCTAAACTTTTCGTACACGATCAGTCAAAAACTTATAATACTCCACTCTCAAGTCTCCACAATAAAAACAATAGCTTTGCCTCGCTCCTCTTGTTGTTACACATCATCGAGCAACTGTTATCGATTCATATAATTTTTATTAAAATGGTCAAATAATCTCCCTATATATCATAGCAACGGTTACCCTTATGTCTCGTTAGTAAACCATTTTAAGAGTTTGTAAATAATCAATAAATTACTATTATTATTCATATTATTTTAAATTTTAAATTCTTAACTCAATAATCCAATTGAAAGCAAAGCCCAACCAAACATTTTCTAAATAATCGAAGCTCAACTTATAAAGACATCAATGTAATACCCAAACAGAGTTGACCGAGAAATAAACTTACACGAGCCTGATTATAAAACATAATTATTAGAATTACAATTAAATTAACAAAATTTCGGTATCTTACACTCTCCCCACCTTTTTAAAAATTTGGTCCTCCAAATTTGTCGAACTTAATATCACAAGAGCTTGCCTTGCACTCTACCGTTGCGCATTCTAATTTCAGTCATACAACAAATTACTAGTATGAATGCTCAAAAACTTGTGTAGTCTCATATACAAGGTCTCATTACGAGAAAACGAAGATGCAACTTTCCATTTTTCGACATCTTAAGTTCTTGCGTTGAGTCCATTCTATATTCCCAAATATGTCACAACATGAAACGCTTAACATCACCCATTACTATCAAAGACATCCATTAAACGAAAACCTAAAACCTTGAATTTCCGATAAATAATAACCTAAGCTCTCCCCTAACACTCTTGACAACAATGTCTTTATATCTCATCGAAAGAAACTCTTTATCCGAGTGGCATATCCAACTAAACTGAATTAACCGAATAGATTGACATAGGCTCGTCACTAAGACTTTTATCAAACATATCTTTGTCACACCGAAATAACTTCAAATGCACATAACAAAACTATGTAAAACATGGATACCTCAAAATATTATAACTTAAGGTGTACTTAAGCTCAATTCATCCCAAGGAAAAAAAAACAAGTTATTCTAAATCTCTAAGGTTACCTTTGGGTGGTAGTCTTACAACACTATCAAAATCAGTAACCCCCACATAACCAGGTTATCTCCTCAATATTTCCTTTGTGAAAACCAATAATACTATCCTTAAATGTTGCTCATGTTCTCTCCAAAACTATCGTCAATCAACTCGATCACACACCGATCAAGAAACTCTTTAAAGACCTAATTCATTAAATTAAATCCTTAAATGTAGCTAGGATCTTCGAAAGTCACTGCCAAAAACTCAAGTGCCCTTACTTTGTTCTAAAATTAAATAACCAAAGATCATACCCAAAAATAAATTACGTCAAAATCCATAAGGTCTAAATGAACCGAATTGATAGGCATCTCTCTACCCTTAAAATCAAAGGTCAAGATCCAAATACTAAGGTAACTAAAATAGACCCATCAATCAACGTGTCTGTAAGAAAACCAACGTCTTAGTTATGAGGTGATTGAGTGTGAAGTACTGGGATCAATAAAAGTATAATTGTCAAAAAGACAAGTAGCATGGTCACCTGAGCATACCTGTATAACAAAATGTTACAATACTTAATAAGGAAACAAACTTATCATCTAACACTTGCTAATAGGAAATGTGCATTTCCTCTACAAATACCATAACATGGTAGGACAATGATTCTCTAACAATTCTTAACATCGAATATATATACCTTGAGCGCATCAAACCAATACATAATTCAAAAGTGACACGTAATAAAATAATTTCCTTCAAATAATATGACTATATCTCTTGAACTTTAAAATTCAATCATATCCGAGAGTAGCTTACTCGAGCTCTCCAATTCTATATTAAATTTGTCCATTGATGTTTCATCCCTCAACATTCTCTAGTATGGCATCCAAAGACCGTCATAGAAGCCAATAATTAACAAATTAATTAAATGAGCATATCCACCATAAAACTAAATTAGGCTCATAAATTACACTAAAATATGCTAACTTTATCGAATTCCAAAAGCGCAACAAAAGCTCATGACATAAGTTTATTTCCACCTATTTCTTATAACCCAAGACAACATTTGTCAATCAATTGCGAGAACCAAAAATAGAATGCTTATATTCTTATTGAGATAGATACAACGATACCTAAAGAGATCAAACCATAATCCAGATGATAAGAGACACATATAAACCAATTAATGATATCCTAATATCATGTCTCAAAGCTCAAAACATAAACCTCATCATTCGTTTCACACATAAAAGGATGGCAGCTTACTTGTCTTCCTAAAAGTTGTTTTTTTTTTATCAATCTTGTCTATCTCATAAATAACCAAAACATAAATTTCAAGGAAGTAATTCGATAGTAAGGCCGACACGAATACTCGTGAACTTAATGCTACAATTATCAACTTAATGCTAGAGGGTAACCAATAACAAAAGCATAATCCTAATACTACTATCAATTCTTAATTCTAATATACTCTGAATCTTAAAACCATCCGGATCTGAAATCTAAGCTCTGATACCATTCTGTAACGACCCGAGCCCGAGAGTCCGGTCCGCTACGTGTAACCCACACACTGGCCCACTGAGCACGCATCACCTTGGGTCATCAGGCCCACCACAAGCCGACCCAAAAGTCCATGGATGATGTTGGTGCCCAGTAGTAGCGCATGGCTACCTTATAAATCAAAGGCAAGTTCCACATCTACCCGATGTGGGATTGGGGTATTACAATCTCCCCCACTCAAATCCTTGACGTCCTCGTCAAGGCCGAATCGTACCCCGGGCGATGTAGGATTCAAGAGGTGGCCCCCCACCTTCTGCGGTGTAGCACTTTATTCCCACATTTCCGGCCGGGACCCGCTCTGATACCATTTGTAACGACTCGAGCCCGAGAGCCCGGTCCGCTACGTGTAACCCACACACTGGCCCACTGAGCACGCAGCACCTTGGGTCATCAGGCCCACCACAAGCCGACCCAAAAGTCCATGGATGATGTTGGTGCCCAGTAGTTGCGCATAACTACCTTATAAATCAAAGGCAAGTTCCACATCTACCCGATGTGGGATTGGGGTATTACAGTGCAAGTGTCCAAAATCTGGTCATGAAACCAACTAACGAGTATCCACGATCTCTAAAGACTAAAGAGTGCGTGATTGCAGGTTGCGATTTTAGAATTGAAGCAACAAGAACTAGACAGTGTTATTTACCTTCGCCTCATAGCTTGGAGAAATTTATTGAAAATTTCTTTAGGGATATGAACGGGTGGAGTTGAGTTTTTTAAATTTTAGGCTTGAGTCATTCGTTTAATATTGAACTCGAGTTCAATCAAGATATGTACAAAATGAACTCAAGCTTTTAAGCTTAATTTACTTACGGCCTTAATTTTTATGCTTTGCCACTAAATAAGTCAAATAAATGAACAAACTTGTGTCGTGATTTATGTTTGGTTGTGTTTCCAACGTCTAGCCAGTTGTTAGGCCAGTTAATTAACAAATAGTTGATCCAATGGCTCAAATTAATTGTGAATGATCTTTGTAATTATGCCTGACAATTGGGTGAGTTAGATTTGTGTAATGAGTTGAAATGGGTCGAAACTTGTTAGAACCCAAATGTCAAACGAGTTGAAATGAGTTGGATCAGAACATGTCGGGTTGAAACGAGTAAAGAGTTAAAGCGGGTCGACCCGACGTAACCCAACTTACCCCCAAAAAACATGAACTAACAGAATAAAAAGCTACGGGTCAAAATAGGCAATGGGCCCGGTTTGCTTTAATAAGATCCGACCCATTAATGTTAATGGATCGAAACGTGTTACCCGCTTAAACTCAATATATTAATGAATTGAGTTAAGTTGGATAATTAATGGAATGAGTTAGGTGAGGTAATAGACAATGAGTTAAAATTACCAGACCTATTGTAGTTATCTTTTAGGCGTAGCCGCCGCGTAGGACTCTTTGCATACATGTATGTTAACAATTTGTCAAAGTCAAAGAATTAAGGAATATGCTAAATGAATGAGACATAAGATGACAGAAATAAACAACTCACAGGCTACTCTTCCAATTTTCTTACGAGATTAAAATGGGCAGCAGCCAGTGTAGAAACTTATAAAGTTTAGGAATAATAGCATAACCTTTCCATTGATTGAATCACCTATTTATAGGGAGAGTTACAATTAGGGTTACACTTGGAGTAGGGTACAAGAAATCTATACAAGGAAGGTAACATAATAAGGAAAGAACTCTATAAGAAAATTACCACTAATTACTAATTACAAATAAACAAGAATAATAAAAAGATATTATTCTCTAACATGCCCCCGCAAGATGGACGTCCGAGAGGAGAGACTAATCTTGTGAAGTAACTGATGAAACCGCTAGCGAGCAAGAGGCTTGGTTAAGGCATCAACCAATTGATCAGCCGAGGAGACATGACAGACTCGCATAAGCCCATCCGGAACTTGTTGCCAAATGAAATGAAAGTCTAGGGCCACATGCTTCATGCGAGTATGAAAAACCGGGTTCGAGCAGAGACTCATAGCGCCCACATTGTCACAGTAAATGACTGGTTGAGTCGAGGAGGAGAGACCGAGTTCGCCAAGAAGGGACACAATACACCTGACCTTAGCTGCAGTGGCAGCCACTGTTCGCTATTCAGCTTCAGTCGAGGAGCGAGCTACAGTGTGTTGTTTCTTGGAGCTCCAAGAGATCGGGTTGCTTCCAAGATAGACAATATAGGCACTGGTGGATGTGTAGTCATCCTTGTTGCCAGCCCAGTCCGCATCAGTAAAGGCATTGAGAGCAGGAGAAGACTGTCGATGAAGGAGGATGCCCGTATTGATAGTGCCACAGAGATACCGAAGAACTTGCTTGACTGCATTCCAGTGCTCAGTGGTCGGTTGATGCATGAACTGGGAGAGTTTGTCGACAGCAAAGACAACATCAGGCCGAGTAAGAGACATATATTGAAGACTCCTGACCATTGCTCAAAATTTTGTCGGATCTGTGAGAGCAGTGCCTGTGTGAAGAGTCAAGGTGGGCGAGGTAGCAAGGGGTGTAGCTACTGGGTGAGCATTGGTCATGCCTGTGCGAGCAAGGAAATCAGCTATGCACCTACACTGGGAGAGCAGAAGACCACTTGGTCGCTTAACAACTTCAACCCCAAGAAAATAGTGAAGATCACCTAGGTCCTTGAGTGAGAAGCGATTAGCGAGCAGAGATATGAAAGTCTGAACTGTAGCAGGTTGGTTCCCAGTGGCAATGATATCATCCACATATACAATGAGATAGATGATGCTGCCTGCAGTACGAAGGATGAACAGTGATGTGTCGGTCACCGAGTTTTTGAAGCCGGAGACAAGTAAAAACTAACGCAGCTCATTATACCATGCTCGGGGAGCCTGCTTGAGACCATAAATAGCCTTGTGAAGCCGACACACATGTTGAGGTTTGTCCTTATCCGTGAACCCAGACGGTTGAGTCGTGAATACCTCCTCGAACATGTGGCCTTAAAGAAAGGCATTGTTCACATCTAGTTGGCGAAGATCCCATCCTTGACAAACGACCAGTGAGAGAACAAGACGAACAGTGGTCGGTTTAACCACCGTGCTGAAAGTCTCGTGGTAGTCAACCCCTGGTCGCTGGTGAAAACCTCTGGCCACTAGGCTAGCTTTCTAGCGATCAATAGTACCATCAGTATGTCTCTTGATACGGTAGATCCACTTACAACCAACAATATTGCAAGCATCTGCCGAAGGGACTAGATCTCAAGTCCTATTGCGTACGAGTGCATTAAACTCCTCAGACATGGCCTGACGCCACTTCTCATCTTTTAGAGCCTGAGTGACACATGTTGGTTCACTGTCCGCTGCCAGTTGAGCCGAAAGACTCATTTTAGTCTTTGGTTTGAAGATGTTGTTCTTGGAGCGAGTAGCCATGGAAGAGGTGCTAACGGGCACAGGAACTGGGTCAGCGGGCATGGGAACCAATGTAGCAGGCACAAGACTGGCAGGCACTGTGTGATCCTAGGGCATGGTACTGGTTGCCGAGGAGGGCTGATCAACAGATACAGTGCAATGGTACTGGTAATCGAGTAGGGAGCTGGTTGCTGAGGAGGGTGGAACAGCGGGCACTGGACATGGAGCAGGCTCAGTGGTATCTTTGGTCATAGTAGCCGGTGTGGGAGAGTGGTGTATGGACGAGCTAAGATCAACCAAATTCTGATTAGTGTCAGGAGCCACGGATGGAGAGGTACCAGAGTGGGCAGCAGACGGTGTGTATGAAGTAGAGAGTAGCTCGTGTGGAGGGAACCATGGGTCACATGTGTAGATAGCCGGGCGAACAGAATGGGTGGCCGAGGTGGACATGGGAAAGGCAGACTCAAAAAAGAGAACATGACGTGAAACGAAGAGCTTGGTGGTGCTCGGATCGTAACACAGATAGGCACTTTGAGTGAGCGAGTAGCCTTGGAAGACACATGGGGTGGAACGAGTAGCCAGTTTATGGGCGGAGTAGGGGGAAGCCAAGGGTAGCAAAGGCAACCAAAGGCATGAAGTTTGGAGTAGTTGGGCAGCGATCCAAACAGTTTGTGGTAGGGAGATAGGTGAGCTAGGGTGGGTGTTGGTAGACGATTTATGAGGTAGGTGGCGGTTTGGAAGACGAATGACCAGAAAGGCAGCGGGAGAGATGCGTGAGAGAGAAGAGAGAGACTGGTCTCAACAATGTGCCGATGTCGACGTTCCGAGAACCCATTGTGTTCCGGGGTATGAGGAGGTGAGGTGAGGTGAGATGAGAGATGCCATGAACAGACAAGTAAGCGGTCAAACCCGTTTCCCGGGCAAGTCCCATGTACTTGCCACCATTGTCTGAGTAAAGAGTGACAATGCTTCTTTTAAAATAATTTTCGACCAGGGCTTTGAAGTGAGGAAAGATAGTGGCGACCTCAGACTTTCCTCTGAGCGGGTAGAGCCATATGTAGTGAGTGTAGTGATCAACAAATATGACATATTATTTAAAACCATCAGCAGACAGAATGGGAGAGGTCCAAACATCAGAGTAAATAATTTGGAGCAGGAAAGAAGACACTAAAGTAGATTGCGAAAAAGGAATTTTGTGACTTTTATTGCATAAACAATCATTACAATGATTTTGTTTGATGCGAGTAGTGTCTAACGCAATGCCTAAACTAGATAGAATCTGACTCTGGATGGGTTCAGAGGGATGGCCAAGCCGATGATGCCAGTCATGATGAGAGACTTTAGAACCTACACAAGCAGATGGGCGAGCAGGAGGGCTGTGGTCGACCATTCATTCACACCATCGTTAGATTGCCCGGTGAGTAGAATGTTCCATGTCCGTAGATCCTTCACATGAAAAGAAGTTGGTAAGAACTCAATAGAAGTATTATTAGAGAGACAAAATTGAGATATGGAAATAAGGTTCTTTTTCATGTCAGGAACAAAGAGAACATTATGGAAGGCAAAAGTGTGTGATGGTGTATGAAGTGAAGAGAAACCCGTTTCTGAGATAAGAAGCCCGGTACCATCACCAATGACCATGTCATCTGTGCCCGTGTAGGAGGTGTGAAGGTGTAGATTGCCAAGGTCGCTGGTAACATGGTGAGAAACACCACTATCAAGAAGCTAGCCTGGAGTCCATGTGTCCGTTGAGGTTGCAATATTGGTTCGAGGTGTCCAGCCGCTTACCGAGGAGGAAGTGGTAGCTTGGGTGTTGGTGGCAACCAGTTGGTAGGTCGGACATCGAGCAACTGTGTGACCCTGTTGACGGCAGCCTTGACACTTACTAAGATATGGAGTTATTGCCGAGGAGCTGGTATCGGAGCTTGCTGTAAAGGATGTTGAGGTTGAGAGGAAGACTGGAGAGCATGCGAGGAAGAGTGTCGAGCATGCGAGTTGTTGTTCCTCGGAGTAGCAGCATTGGCAGTGACCGGATGTGAGAAGGATGTGGGCTGAGATTGTTTCAGGAGCAGCTCGCGGTTGATGAGTTTTTCATGAAGCTCATCAAAGGAGATAGGGGTATCGCGTCCTTCAACCACATCGACTATGTGATGGTAGTCATCATCCAACCCACCAAGGAGGATCTCAATGAGGTCCTCGTGGTCAAGCGGTTTGCCCAGAGCCGCGAATTCATCAGCCCGACTTTTGACAGACTGCATGTAGTCGGAAATCGACTGAGTTCCCTTGGTTGCTCGCTTGAGGTAATCTTTGATCTGTTTGATGTGGCCGCGAGTTGGCCGAGCATAGGTCTGAGCCAGGATGTCCCAGGCTTCACGAGCAGTGGCGGCCTATTGGATCATAGGAACCAGGGGAGCAGATAGGAAGCCAACAAGAGCCCCAAATAGGAGTTTGTCTTGGCGAATCCATGACTGGTAGTGAGGGTTTGGGGTGGGAACGTCCTTGGATGATTGGGAATCCTTGGTGAGGAGTGTGGGAGGCGGGCATGGGTGTGATCCGTCTACAAATTTGTAGAGATCATATCCAATGAGGGTGGCCTAAACTTGGAGTTTCCAAGCTATGTAATTAGTGGAGGTGAGTTTGGTGATGTTGTGATGGGAGATGTTGACGAGGTCGAAGGTTTGAGTGAGATAAAGAGGGTTTTTAATGGTGAGGGGGTGATATCCGTTAGCCATGGTGAAGGGTGGTTAGGGCAGTGGCTAGAGGAAGAAGAAGAAGATTTAGGAGCAAAGCTTTGATACCATGTAGAAACTTATAAAGTTTAGGAATAATGGCATAGTCTTTCCATTGATTGAATCACCTATTTATAGGGCGAGTTATAATTAGGGTGATACTTGGAGTAGGGTACAAGAAATCTATACAAGGAAGGTAACATAATAAGGAAAGAACTCTACAAGGAAATTACCACTAATTACTAATTATAAATAAACAAGAATAATAAAAAAGATGTTATTCTCTAAAAACGTGTTACCCGCTTAAACCCAAATATATTAATGAATTGAGTTAAGTTGGATAATTAATGGAATGAGTTAGGTGAGGTAATAGACAATGAGTTAAAATTACCGGACCTATTGTAGTTATCTTTTAGGCGCAGCCGCCGTGCAGAACTCTTTGCATACATGTATGTTAACAATTTGTCAAAGTCAAAGAATTAAGGAATATGCTAAATGAATGAGACATACGACGACATAAATAAACAACTCATAGGCCACTCTTCCAATTTTCTTACGAGATTAAAATGGGCAGCAGCCAGCAGGTCCCTTGGTTGCAGGTTGAGGTGGTAAATGGGCAGACATGGACGGTCATGGGTGGGTCTAAATGAGCGGCAGACTCAAATGAGTGGGTAAGTAAATGCCCATTTAATAGTATGTGTATATATGGGCGGACACTAAGCGGGTATGGACACCCATTTACTCATTAACATGCACTTATCAAATAAATATAAAAATTACAAGAAAATAATTTCATTCTACAAAAAATTATCAAAAATTATATATATAATAATAATAATAATAATAATAATAATAATAATAATAATAATAATAATAATAATAATAATAATAATTAAGCTCAGTCTTTCTGAAAAGTTAACTACTAGTCAGGATTCATTTTTACAAAACATAACTACTGGCCAAGATTAAGTCTTTCTAAAAAGTTAACTATTGGCCAAGATATTGATAGATTTCATGAATCCCGGTAACAATGTAGGAGATATCTAACTTAATTCTTATGCTTGTCTTCCTATACTCTATGTCCTTTTCCTTCTCTGCATCATTTTCCTTATAGCCTCCGTATTCTTTCCATCTTTATTATATAACGTTTCTGTCAAGGACAAGGCTGGTTGTCCCCCTCAAGTTTGTTAAAATCTAGCAGGGTACCGTCCATGTTTCCCTAAAAAAAATTACAAAACTAACTTTTAATTTTTTTTTCTCTACTGTTGGATGATCATATTGTTTTAATTGATTACCGAGAGGTGTTAATTTTAAATTGATTATTTTGAAAACTAACACCATCACATACTAACGCCATCCCATACTGACGTCGTGCCATATGTACGGGCACAAAATCTAGGTGGGTGAAAATGAAAGAAAGGCAGAGGAATCACCACCTCTTTTCTGCTCAATCAAATATTGTTTACCAAACCACTTATTTAAGGTATGTAAAGTATTTTACTTTCTTATGAAATAACTAATCGGAAGGGCATCGTACAATATTTAATTCACGTAGAGACTAGCCTACTTTGTTTATCACAAATAAGGTAACCTACTTTTGTTTTTATTTTCAATTATGGATTATGGGAGCTACCTCGTACCGGTCAAAACTTTTTTGCTTTAATTACTTGTGTCTGTAATTTTTATAGATACTTAATACAACACATGTAAAATACTTAATACAACACTTTTGAAAAAATATGGATCAAATTGCCCTTTGCACATTTAATAATTAAATGAAAAGAAAAAAGAAAGCTTGGGCTGGGGCGGAAGGTCTGGTTGCTAAGCAGAGGGGGTGGGTTGGACTAAGGGAGGGTCTGGGCTAGGAGCAGAGGGTGGGCTCGGTTGGGGCCGAAGGTCTGGTTACTGGGTAGAGGGTATGGGTTGGGCTAGGAGCAGTGGGTGTGGGTGTGGGTTGGGTTGGGGGAGGGTCTGGGCAATGGGCAGTGGCAGGGCGGAGGGGTTGGGCGGAGGCTTGGTAGCCAGTGGTAGCAGGGCCGTAGGTGGTGGCCGTCGACGGCGATGTTCAATTTTATTTCTTTAATTTTGTTATATGTGACAAATGGTAATATAGTATTTTCACAAGCAAAAGTGTTGTATTAAGTATTTTGTATTAAGCTTTGCCATATTGTTTTCGTAATGTAGATGACAAATCATGGACTTGCGTCTGCATACATATTTGATGAAACACTTGTAGCTGTTGGGTTGGGGAAGTTCCAAGGTTTTGTGTTCGCTTATGTCGGGCTTGGCTTAATTACTGAGGCCATGGAGGTGATGATTCTGTCTTTCGTGGGACCATCTATTAAGTTCATAAATTTTGTAATTTTAAATATTTGTATTTTAATTTTTTTTAAATGTGTGTTAAGTTTTCCTTAATAGTCTGAAATATTTGTGATTTCAAAATAGTCTTTTGTTAGTTCAATCTGTCTTATTCAATTTATTTTATATTTTTTGTTTGTCACGATTTTCATTTTTAAGTTTATTTCAATTAACATGTGTTGTATTGGTGTGTAAGAGAGAATTTTTTTGAATGCTTAATTATACTCTTTTTGGATGAGTTACAAAATTTTAAAGCAAATAAAATGTTTTATTTCTTTAATTTTCGAGAAGTTGTCTTTTTTATTTCTTTAATTTTCGGGAAGTCGTTTTTTTTTGTAGTGTACATTGATCCGACCCCTACAAAATCTCAAGCTTATACTAATTTATTCGCATAATGCTCGCTTTAGACATTGATTACGTCTATACTGACATCGTGCCTATGGCACGGGCACGAAATCTAATATATATATATATATATATATATACACACACACACATACATACAGGCATACATACATACATACATACATACATACATATATAACCACAATAATTGGAAAATGCCAACATTTTTGGTAACATTTAAACCTCTGTCACCATTTCCAATGCAACCAAATTTCAAAAATTAAAAAAAACTCAAAAACTTTACATGACATGTTAGTGTTGGAAGAACCACTAATAATATCAAAACAATTACATATTTTCACTTTTGTCGTATGTTAATTGAAATAAAATACTCCCTTAGTTTCTTAATTTTTACGTCAAATCGATTGTTTTTAAATAGAAATATGATATACATTTTTTTTTCATAACTAGAAAATACGTAATTGACCGTATATAAAAAGTAATATGATGTCGAAAAAAATAAAAAAATTGATCAATTTTTTATTCTTAAAAAATAACGTCACTTCCACCATACTATTTCTTTGGTTTTGAAAACCAAATCAGAAGAACAAGTAGCAGTAGTAATCCTTGCCATCTCTCTCTCTACCCCCACACTCTCTATATCTTAATGAATGGTTATTGATAGAAATGTAAATATAGACAGAGAAACAACTTTGGATTATCAGGTATATAGAAAAAAATTTGATCGTAAGAGTGAGAGGTGCGCACTGCGAAGTGTGAGACCGCGTGGCTGTGACGACATCAATGCGAGCGTAAAAAATGTAGGCGCCCATTTGTGACCATATTATGCTCATAAAATTTAATGGTCTAAGTGGGCAAGCTCATTTGTGTCCAGATTAAAATTTAAGTGTGTCCATGCCCATATTTTAGTGGGCGGTCTGAACGGACATATGGGTGTGAGCAGAATTTACCACCACTAGTTACAGGCTTAAGTTCTTTTGGACATTTTGACATCCTTAATCCTATACATAGATTAAAGATATACTTTTGTGACTTAAAAGAGATAGTTGATTGATACAAATCTTCTTTGTGGAGTGGGTAGATGATGTGAGAGTCTCGCACTTGATTATCTCGACCGTTTGGACTGGACGTGCGGAAAGGAGCGTAACTTTTGATTTCGGTGGAGTTATAGGGTCCACTGCATATCAAATTGAAGCTTTCAAAAGATCTACAAGACACATGGTTTACCCCATGACAAGCCCGTCTTTATGCCCAAAAGACGTTTAGGCAGCATAACTGGCCACTAAAGTTTTTAGTCATTTTTCTGTTTTTTTCTTCTTCTATAATTTCAACTATTAATTGCTTTTTAGGGTATAAGACATACTCCGTATATATTTAAACACTTTTAGGGGTGTGTTTAGAGGCATTTTTTCCGTTTTATGAACAAATTATTTTATTCTAATTCCAGTATTATCTGAATCAACGTGAATTGATGCCCAGATCATGCTAGGTTTGCGAACCTCAACATGATTTGAAATATTATTACTAGTAGTCGTGCGCGATCTCAACAGCCTTGATAATTATCAGTTACTATTAGGGCTTCCGCTACATCAGTAGAGTTTTTGGATATTATAGCAATAATAGAAATAATAAAAGAAAAGAAAAGGATAACATCAATATCAAAGATATGTTGTCAAAAAACCAAATACCTAAAAACCCTTTAGAAAATACAAAGGTTTGGGAATTAGATTAAGAAATACTGTAGTTTGGAAATATATTATTAAAACTACAATATTTTTGTAAAAATATGTCTCCGGGTCCCAAAATTTATCAAAGTCTTCACCTAAGATATTAAAATGCTATGTATGTAGCTAGGATTCGATAATAAACAATACTTGCTGAAACAGTCACCAATGATATATCCAAGGATACATCATCTTATGAGTCATCAAGTAAAAAACTCAGCGGAATAAATAAAATAATTAATAAACAAATTAAGTAAAGAGACACCAAACTATAATTTATGTCTACAAGTAAAACACTTGTAGACGATGTCTCATGGCAAAATTTTCACTAGATTAAAAGATTGCAATTGCTTACAATATGAAAACAAACCGTTTAAATAGTGGAAATCATTACGAAAACTCCTAAGTGAGAGGATATATCTAATCTATGCTAAACACTCTTGAATATATAGCAAATCAAAAGATTACGAAGAGTGTAGGGCAAAACAGTGAACTGCGAAACTGAAGAGTCTTCTGATGATGTATCATTGGGTGGCTCACTGGTTTCGTGACAGCTCTTCTTCGTGCAAAACTCACTCTAAAAATTCTCTGCTTGGTTCATTTCGTCCAAGGTTGATTCATACTTATATATAGTTCCTAGAGAACTTGTCCAACAGTAAAACAACTTCACTCGGTAAAGATAAGAATATAAAGAGTTGCTTTGAGATTAAATCTAAGATTCCTATAAATTAGAGATATCTCAAAAAGAGAACCTAAATAAGTAAACAACTAATCAACCTACTAAGAAAGGAAAGATAATAACAATCTATATTCCTAAAAGATAGGACACGATATAGAGGAAAATAATAAACCCGTAGGAGTATTCTACTCCAACAATCTCCCTCTTTATTGTTACCTTTCTGACCAAAGCAATGTTAGGATTGAGAAAAAATTATTATGGAAATAAACCTCTTAATCCTACAAGTTAGAGATTGACATATTAGAGTCCTTAAAAAAGACAATGACCAAACTTCCTAGAAATTACCTAGAAAGACAATAACAACATATATTCTAAATAAAATAAAACACGACCAAAGTGGGAGAAATAACCCACGATTATTTTTCACACGATTATTTTTCACCATAACATATATATATATATATAAAATTAGCATAAATAAAAGTCAAAGTCTTCTCCCATTTCTCCTATCAAATTCCAACCTCACCACACAGTCTTGGTTTTCTCGTTTGTATAAGACTTTAACTCAAACACATACATATATGAAAATCTTGTGCAGACAAGGAAACACCGAAACACTGAGATTTCATAGAGAGAAGAAACTGAGAGCTATTCTGGAATTTGGATACAACTTCGGATGCAGTAACATCACAAACTGCATTAACTGTTTTTTGTTGTTTGCATTCCTAGTTGTGAAAAAAACTTATTTTTTAACCTACGTTTGCTTTACTCATGTGTTTGTGGGTTTCCTTTCCTGACTTGTTGTCTTGTGAGATTGGTATTTTGTTGATTTCACGTTTTGGTTTGTAAATCTCATAATCTTTTTAGTGATATCTTTTTTGACTATTAGACTAGATTTACAAGCATAACTTGTAAATTGTTTGATAAACTTATGTGTTTTTTACTACTTTAATAGTTTAAAGATTTTCGCTGTTTACTTATTTTTTAGCTGGTCAATTCACCTTCGTATGTATGCTGCATTGATAGTTTTTTTGAAATCCTATGGTTGGTATTTAATAATTAAATTAAGGTCCACAAAGGCAGCAAATGGTGTCAAACTTCTCAACTCACTCATCCTCATGATCTCTACTGTTATTCACTGATCGAGGTCGTCGACGATTTAGGTTAGTTTTCGTCAACCCTAGCGCGAGAGTAATTTGATCAATCCCTGGAAATTCAAGAACAACACATCGTTGTTTCTCGAGATATTTTTGACTTATTAACTAAAACGAAAGCATCTGGAGCCGTCTTTCCAAATTCTTGATCATTGAATGCAAAGTAAAAAATGAATCACTAAAAATCTGGGATTCTAGCTATCTCAAGTTCTTTGATCTATTCATCAACAGCTGCATGAATATGATTGATATATGTTCAAAAAGTCTTTCAAATAAAGACAAGCCAAAGTCAACTCCAACTCATTCTAAAGTTGCTGCCATGTACTACCACTCTCTTGCATGTAGTTTTTTTATTGAAATTAAATACTTTGTCAAACAAAATTTGCCATTTTTTTCTGTCTACATCTTGTGTAGTTGGTGAATGACTACAATGAAGCTTCACAGCTTCTTCTTCTAATGAAGTAGTCAACTAACAACGTGTATAGATTACAATATTAGGTTAAACCGTTAAAGTCTCCATCACCATATATTATCACCCCCCCTCACCACATCAGCCTATATATGCATTATTCGCCATGGATATCAAGTTCGGATCATCTATTCCAAAAGTGTATTTCATCTTCTATTTTAATATGAGATCCACCGTTAACTTGTCAATCCTATTCCAATATCAGATCCACCGTTAACTTGTCAATCAGTAATTGATTTTGTTTAAATAATTAATTTTGATAATATACTAATCGATAAGTTAACGGTGGATCTGATATTAAAATAAAAGATGGAATACACTTTTGGAATAGATGATCCGAACTCATGGATATCTTAATCAATTCCCATCAGTCAATATAAATACTCTATCCGTTTCGTGTCAAACTTAATGACAATTTTAGTGGTTAATTAGTAATAGTAATATTAAAACGACACTTTTCTCTTAATTTTTGAAAGTGAACTCTTTAGTGAAAAAATCCCAAAATAAAATAGTTTATTTTTTACCCGGAAAGGAGGGAGTAGTACGTATGAGTCACTCATTCTTTTGTGTTTTTTTTTTGACATTGTCGGAGTAAGATAATTACTCTCGTAAATTATTGTTTTATTTGATTTTTTTGAGTAAAATAAATTATTTTTTTAAATAAAAAATTGAAGTATATATTTTTACTTTTTTTCTTTTCAAAAATCATAAAACACCTAACTTTTCATTTATAAAATAAACAAACTTAGTTAGACTCAAAACATATAGTACAAATAGTTAAATGGTAATTAGCTATACATGGTTACATTTATGTAGATATCTACCTCTTTATGTGCATGTTATGTATGTATGGACCTGTGACACACATGTGCTTATGCCATAGCTTTATAAAATGGGCCATCTAACGGCAAAGTCTTTGTGCTCCTTCATAAACATGCAAAGAAACATTCATTTCCTTTTCATCTGGCTTTGTCTAGGTGGGCTGGAATCCACCACCACCGCTGGCGCCACCAACAGCACTATCTTTAAAGCAACCACCATAACTAAACCCGGCTGCCAACGCCAATGCGGAAACTTGACAGTGCCACCCTTACTGTGTATTTGCTGATTCAGAAACATGGAAGCAACAAAGCTTCTTGTTTATCTCTCCTTCCATTTTCTCTTGCTTCCATTCTCATTGGCACAGTCAATCAATAGCAGTACCGCCATCACTGGCACTGCCATTGTTGCCAAGCCCGGTTGCCAAAGTCAATGCGGAAATCTAACGGTCCCCTTCCCATTTGGGATCGGACCAGGAACTGGTTGTTCCATAGATCCGTTATTTGACATAATATGCAATACTTCTTTTAATCCTCCAAAGGCCATCTTGGCAGGCAATAATATTTATTCATGGAATGGATATCTTAGCTCTGTTGAGGTGGTAGATATAACTGATACTCACGTACGAATCCGGAACAAGATTGCCTCCGCATGCTACAACCAAACGGGCGGTGTGACCCACTCAGAGTTGGCAGGGTTTCTTCTTGATGAATCCTATTTCACCTTGTCAGAGTTGAATACATTCAATGTCGTTGGCTGTGACGAATCTGCTTTCATATCGCCCGTCGCTCAGTTGGATATGCGGAATTTCTCTAGTGGCTGTATGTCTGTGTGTTCTAACAGTGAGGACATGCTTGATGGCTATTGTACCGGTATTGGTTGTTGCCAAACAGTTATTCCAAAAGGTTTACAAACTTTTCTCATTTCTTTAAGCTCCTTGAATAACCACCAAAGGGTTTGGTCATTTGATAAGTGCGGATATGCATTTCTTGGGGAACGAGAAAGGTTTACTTTTCAGGGTGATTCTGATCTTTCTGACTCAAGTAATTTCGTAAATAGGACACTCGATAGTGTTCCTATTGTGCTTGACTGGATGATTGGAACTCAAAATTGCAGCGAGTATAGGAATACTAGCAATTATTATTGCCAGGACAATAGCATATGTATAGATTCTGATGGTGGTCGAGGAGGGTATCGCTGCAGTTGCAATAAAGGTTATCAAGGCAATCCGTATCTAAGTCCTGGATGCCACGGTTAGTCTTTATCTATTATCGTATAGTTGTTTTTGATTTAGAGATAATTTGTGATCGTTAATCATAATTGTTGCCTGCCATTTTAATTTTTTTCCAGACATCAATGAGTGTGCAGATTCGAACAACAACCCATGTCTTGGGATTTGCACGAATACACCAGGGGGTTATAACTGTTCTTGTCCGCACGGTTACACCGGAGATGGCTTAAAAGATGGACGTGGTTGCATGTCTCAGAATTCGAAATTCCCAGTAGCCAAGTTCTCTCTAGGTGATTCTTAGAAATTAGCTTGTGCTTTTTCTTTAGCTTCCACATACATTTCTCCTGGAAAGAATATAAACTATAGCCTGATTCTTGACATAAAATTTTGTTATATAGGTTACTAAGAAATTGAATTTAGAATGAAGTTAAAAGGGTAACTAAGAGGCTTTGGATTTTGCCAAAACAGGCACAACATTGCTTAGCATTACGTATATAACGATGCACTGTAGCTAGTACCTGTTTTGACAGAAGTGTGGTTTATCCATACCCTCTATAATATACTTTGTGCACCAATTCAAGAAGAAAATTAAAACTGGATCATTTCGGAGCAATTACTACGTTCATATCCTAATGTTTTTTCACATTTTAATGCAGGAATGAGTTTCGGATTCTTATCTTTACTCATTGGAATAACTTGGTTGTATTTTAGTAGAAATAGAAGGAAAGTTCTTAAACTCAGAGAGAAATTCTTTCTTAAAAATGGTGGTATGTTGCTCAAGCAACATATCACTTCAGCTGATGGCGGCGGCAGTGTTAAGCAATCAACAAAGATATTCACACTGGAAGAGCTAAAGAAAGCAACCAACAATTATGCCAACGATAGAATCCTTGGTCGTGGTGGTTATGGCATAGTGTACAAAGGAATTCTTCCTGACGAACGTGTAGTTGCAATAAAGAAATCTAGGCTAATGGATGATAGCCAAATCGAGCAGTTTATCAATGAGGTGGTTATTCTAACTCAAATTAACCATCGAAATGTGGTAAAACTCTTGGGATGTTGTTTGGAGAGCGAAGTCCCATTACTTGTTTATGAATGTGTTTCTAATGGCACTCTTTTTGAACACATCCATGAAAACGGTGGGATGGGTTGGTTATCGTGGGATAATCGTTTAAGGATAGCTGCTGAATCAGCTGGTGCACTTGCTTATCTTCACTCCGCAGCTTCCAAGCCAATCATTCATAGAGATGTCAAATCAGCTAACATACTATTAGATGAGCACCACACCACAAAAATTTCTGATTTCGGGGCTTCGAGGCTTGTGCCCATAGATCAAACTCAAGTGACTACAATGGTTCAAGGGACAATAGGGTATTTGGATCCTGAATACTTCCACACAAGCCAGTTAACAGATAAGAGCGATGTTTATAGCTTTGGAGTTGTACTTGCAGAACTCATAACGGGGAGGAAATCGCTATGCATGGAGAGAACTCAAGAAGAGAGAAATCTTGCAACGTATTTCCTTGTTTCCATGAAAGAAAACCGTTTGTTTCAGATACTCGAGCCTCGAGTGGTGAGAGAGGGAACTCTAGAGCAGCTACAAGCCGTCGGTGCCCTTGTAAAGAGATGTCTTAACATGCATGGTGAAGAAAGGCCTACAATGAAAGAAGTGGCCATGGAGCTAGAGAGCTTCAGGAAATTCACCCAACATCCATGGGATAATAATCATCATGGCCACGAAGAGGCTGTGAGCTTAATGGGTGATCAGATCAGGGAAGAGTCAGACCTATACAGTGTTTCAATAAACCCGTATGCTAGTAGTGCCGACATGTCGGGTCAATATAGCTTAGATAGTCGTATGATTTTCCCTGCCAACAGCCCCCGCTGATTGACTCTCTCTCTTTAGGCACAGTAAGTTGAAGCACTTTCGAATTCGCAGTCCAGGGCGGCGCATGCATGTACTTAATTTGTGTAATTTGGATTTGTATTTCATTTGCTTTGGCTTTCCCTCATCCATTTGTATGAATTCCTTGAAGCAATTTTTTTTGGGATTATGATTCTTATCAATTAACATTTCTTATTCTTCTAAGTAACACGCGAAAAATCAAATTAAACAAGAGAGCAACATCATGATGTTGCTCTTTAATTAGTTGTACTCTCAGCATTTTTCTTTAACTTGCATTAATGAGTTTTGTTGGTGCTGAAACCTAGGCCGGACAATTACAATCATTACTTATTAACCTATCCAATCTCAATTAATATTTTTTTGGGTAGAAACGGGTTACCAATTTTAATCCAAAAAAAAACGGGTCGGGTCAGACCCATTGTCCGTTTCACCACACACCTTTTTATACTATAATTATAGTCATGTTTTTTTTTTTTTGGGAAAAAGTTGGGTTAAGTCGAGGCGCCTAGGTTTAACCCATCATCCGTTCTAACCCGGTTGGTATTCGGGTTCTAACGAGGTTTCACCAGTTACATATTCTAATCTGGTCCAAACTCAACCCAACCTACCCAATTGCTAGGCCTATTGAAACCTAACAACCAGTAGTACGATTCAATGACAGCTTGAAGAAGACTGAAAAATCATTGTAAAAACTTAGGTAAGACGGTTTTACGAATATTTTTTTGTAAGACAAATTATCTTTACTCTACCCACCAAGTATTGGTAAGTTAAGTTATGAAAGAACAAAATTTCGTCTTATTAATTAAGATCCATTAAAACACCTTAGATGAGACTTACTCAAGATTATATATCAATGAACTTATGCGCGCAAACATGACTTAAGAAGAAAGGGTAAGTTACAAAGGGGTGCTTAGAATAGCTAAACACCCCACCCCCACCGAAACTAAACCTTAACGTGAGCTTTCCTAAGGTTTAGAGATTGAAGAAATCAACACTTCCAATGCATCTAAAGTTGGTGTTGCTTTTCAAAGTTGTACATGAACCTTGTTTTTATGCACATGTTTAGTCATAACATCAGACTTTCTTGTGCCATTTAGATATCCCTTTCTCAAGGTACCGATCATGATCACAAAACATTGCTTTCCCATCAAGAATGAACATGTAATTTGGTTCGGTAAAATATATATGTATATTCTATTTTATTTAATTATTGTTTTGCTTTTTCTTGGTACGAAAACAATGGTACTAATGACCATAATTAATTACTTTTAAAAGATCTCAAATCTCTTTAATTAAATTAACAAAATCTTTGGTAAGATTCTTTGATTTAAATTAGGAAATCAATTTTCGAAACTAATTTATTTATTTCTTAATCATTTGTTTCCTTGGAGTCTTGGTTTTCTTATTTGTATAAGACTTTAACTCAAGAACATATATATATATGAAAATCTCGTACAGACAAGGAAACACTGAAACACAGAGATTTCATAGAGAGAAGAAACTGAGAGCTATTCTGGAATTTGGATTCAACTTTGGATACAGTAACATCACAAACTGCATCAACTGTTTTTGTTGTTTGCGTTCCTAGTTGTTAAAAAACTTATTTTTTAATCCTACGTTTGCTTTACTCGTGTGTTTGTGGGTTTCCTCTCCAGATTTGTTGTCTTGTGGGATTGGTATTTTGTTGATTTCATGTTTTGGTTTGTAAATCTCATAATCTTTTTAGTGACATCTTTTTGGCTATTAGACTGGATCTACAAGCATAACTTGTAGATTGTTTGATAAACTTTTGTGTTTTTTTACTACTTTAATAGTTTAAAGACTTCCGCTGTTGACGCAATGAAACAATCACACATGAACTCTTTCAACGAGAAATTCCTTAGAACAAGCCTATGACGGCTTAGGGTTCAAGCACAAAGCAAGAAAACTCAAATTTTTATCAAACCTCCCGAAATAATGTTTAAGAGGGTATTTATATACCCTAACAAACCAAACCTTAAAAGGAAAATAATTAAACAAATAAGACGAAAAAGCCCGAAAACTTCAAAGGCCCGTAACAGTACTTAAACAACGTTGTTTGGGCTAAAAACGAACTGTTTACGGGGTAAACCCCGTGAGTTTTGTAGATCTCGTCGAGAGCTTCGATTTGATATGCGGCGGGCTCGATAATTCATCAGGACGCGAAAGTTATGCCGACCGTTAAATGATTTCTACTAGTGCCTAACGGAAACTAACGAAAAACTGTGAAACCAACCCACCGACTCAACTTTCAGAAACTGCCGCTCGACTCCCTGAACTTTGAACTCTTCCCAAATGTCTTGCTTAAGTACGTCTCAGCCACTTGTTCTACATCAGTGTCCCCCACTTGAAAAGGACTCGACCGTGAGTCATCAACATGATAAAGATGATCGTCAGGGAAGAAATCAGTCAAATCAGCCACATTAAAAGTAGGGGAGATGTTCCACCTGTCCGGCAGGTCAACGACATATGCGTTGTCATTGATCTTCTTCAGAATCTTGCATGGCCCAATCTTCTTCGGATGCAGCTTGCTATAAGTACCAACCGGGAACCGCTCCTTGCGTAGATGGACCATAACGAAATCATCCACAGCAAAGACTTTGGAATGACTTTGTTTGTCAGCAGCCTCTTTATTCTTCGCATTGGAGGCCTCGATATTCTTCACCACTTCCGCTTGCACAACTTCAATCTTTTCAGCCATATGTTCAGCAGCTACACTATAACCTGGCAGTTTGGGCAACGGTACCAGATCGAGAATATGGCGCGGAGGTCGCTAATACTCAATCTCAAATGGGGTCTTCTTGGTAGTACGGTTGACCATATTATTGAAAGCAAACTCTGCTGGAGCTAAAACCAGATCCCACAGCTTTGGTCTGTCACTACATAAACAACGCACAATCGAGCCCAAATTGCGATTGACCACTTCAGTTTGGCCATCGGTCTGTGGATGAAAAGAGCTACTAAACTGCAACTCCGTATGAAACATGTGCCACAAAGTCTTCCAAAAGTAACTCAAAAACTTTGTGTCACGATCAGAAGTGATGGACTGAGGAACCCCATGCAAACGCACCACTTCACGGAAGAACAAGGCTGCAATATGGGGTGCATCCAAGGTTTTCCGACATGGAATGAAGTGGGCCATCTTGCTAAACTGATCGACCACCACAAAAACAAAATCATTGGATCTTTGTGTGCGCGGTAACCCCAACACAAAATCGATAGAGATATCCTCCCACGAAGCTGCTGGAACTGGGAGTGGTGTATACAAATCGGTATTCTGCGACTGCCCCTTGTTTATCTGACAAACAAGACACTTCTGCACAAACTTGTAAGTATAGCCCTTCAATTGAGGCCAATAATATCGATGTGCCACCAATTCTGCAATCTTGTCTCTCCCACAATGTCCACCCTTATGCAACTCAGAGATCAAACTCTCACGTACAGAACCCCTCGGAATACAAAGGTGATCCTTGAAGAATAGGAACCCTTCCTGAATCATAAAAGGACCACTGACACTTCCGGTCCAAAGATGCTTTCGACCCAAAGCTGGCGCAAAATCTGCATCGTCAACATACAACTCCTTCAAACAGTCAAACCCAATCACAACAGTCTGCATGGTCACCAATAAACTTGCCCGACGACTCAAGGCATCAGCCACCTCTGGTTATGTTGCCCACTCTTGTGCTTGATAACAAAAGTGAACTGCTGTAAGTAGGCTACCCACTGCGCAAGCATACGGTTAAGTGACTTCTGCCTATTCATGTATTTCAAGGCCTCATGGTCAGTATGTAAAATAAACTCCTTCAGAAACAGAAACTGCTCCCGCCTCCCAGTGCTTAATAGCTCGCACCACTACATAGAACTCGATATCGTAAGTGGTCCATTTCTGTCGCGCCTCGCTTAGCTTCTCACTCGTAAAAGCTACAGGTTGCCGCTCCTGAATCAAAACTGCTCCAATTCCGATAATAGAATCGTCTGTCTCGAGCTCAAATGGTTTGTTGAAATCTGGTAAAGCCAAAATCGGTGCACTAGTCAGTTTCTCTTTGATCACCGTGAAGCTTGCACCAGCTTCGTCCTCCCATAAAAATTTCCCTTTCTTCATGCACTTAGTGATAGGTGCCATGATACTACTGAAATCTCGTATGAATCGCCGGTAAAAAGTAGCAAGACCATGGAAACTACGGGCGTCACTCATAGTTTTAGGTCGTGGCCACTCTCTTATTGCACGTACCTTCTCCTCATCTACTTGTATGCCAACTGCAGACAAGATATATCCCAAAAATAGCAGTTTATCCAGCATGAAACTGCACTTTTTAAGATTAATGAACAACTGGCTCTCCCTCATGGCTTGTAACACAGCCCGTAGATGCCCAATGTGCTTCTCTTTGTTGTGACTAAAAATCAGGATATCGTCAAAGTAAACAACCAGGAATTTGAACGGCTTTAGGACCTGATTCATAAGTCGCATGAAAGTGTTGGGAGCGTTAGATAACCCAAATGGCATGACCAGCCACTCATAAAGCCCCTCTTTCGTCTTGAAAGTTGTCTTCCATTCATCGCCAGGTCTGATCCGAACCTGATGATACTCGCTCTTCAAATCAATCTTTGAAAATACCTTAGCACCACGCAGCATATTCAGCATATCATCTAGACGGGGAATTGAGAACCTATACTTCACAGTAATCTTATTGATGGCCCTGCTATCAATACATATTCTCCAAGTTCCATCCTTTTTTGGCACAAGAAGGGCAGGAACTGCACATGGACTCATGCTCTCCTGAATGGATCCTCGTTTCAGCAATTTTTCAACCTGTTCTCCCAAGATATCATGCTCTGATGGGCTCATCCTATAGTGGGGATTGTTAGGAAGCGTAGCACCATGAACAAGGTCAATGTGATGCTGAATGTCACGTAGTGGTGGTAACCCCGCAGGAAGCTCTTCCGGCATAAGATCATGAAACTCCGCCAATAACGATGTTAGTTGCTCGGGAACAGAACCAGAATCTACCATCCCCAAAAACTCTTTATTCACCACCGCAAATATAACATCAGAGGCCTCCCTAACTAATTCTTTACCCGTACACAAAGAGATCAAAGCTGTTTTGCCCTTGGCCTTGGGGCGACCACTATCAACCAATGGGTACAGAGTAAATTTCACATTATCTTTAGTAAACATAATCAGATTATCCCTACCCTTGTGCATGGCATCCATATCAAATTGCCACGGCCTACCCAACAATACTTGGCATGCAGTCATATCAACAACATCACATAATACTTCATCCTTATATCTACCAATAGAAAAAGGTATAATGCATTGTTGCATTACCTTGACATTGCCAATTGAATTAATCCAACCAACCTGGTAGGGCGTAGGATGCTTCATCACCTCTAGCTTCAGTTTGTCCACAAGTACACGAGCAACTAGATTCTCGCTGCTCCCACTTCTATGATTAGCTCGATATTCAGATCGTTCACCTTTCCACGAGTACGAAAAATGTTGTGCCGCTGAGGTTCATCATTGTTGACAGGTGTTGTCAGCATTAATCTACGAACCACGAATGACTCATGTACATCATCTTTGTAACCTTCATTAGGGTCCTCCACATACTCCTCTATATTTGTCTCTAGATCTTCCTCACCTTGATCATCCCGTTCTGCCATATTCACCTTACCGCGGTTAGGGCAATTATTAGAAATATGCCCAGGTTGCCCAAAACGAAAACACTTATCCCCATAGCTTTTGGCGTAGGGATTGTTGTTTGATTTCCCCGTAGTGACCTGATTATTGCGCCTTTGGAACTGATTGGCAGGAGTGTCCTGTTTTTCTTCCCCACCCTTTGGGGTTGATATTGGAGCAGGCTGCTTGGAACTCGACGGTGCCACTGCCGGACCTGAAGATGTTTCCCCAAACCTACGAAACGTCGATTGACCCCGAGACTGTGTACTATGCAACTGCTGTGCCTCCACTTTGGTCGCACGCATGACAGCTTCATCAACTGTATTGACTGAATAAATTTGAACCTTGTTCTTAATCCCAGCCCGTAGTCCTCCTACATACCTTGCAGTCTGATGTCCCTCTGTCTCATTCAGGTTATTACGAGCCGATAGCCTATAAAACTCGTTCGTGTATGGACTGACGATCCTGTTATCCTACTGACAATCGTGATATTTCTGGAACAGAATCTGATCATAATCGACCGGTAAAAACCGAAGCCGCAGAGCCTCCTTCATACCCCTCCACGTTCATATAGATTGTTTACCCTGTTTCCTCCTATTATTCTGTAACTGTTCCTACCAAGCAGAAGCTCCACTCCTGAGCTTATATGCTACGTATTTCATCTGCTTGTCCTCGGTGATTCCCATCAGGTCAAAATATTTTTCGACCTCTGAAAACCAGTCGAGAAAATCTTCCAGATCACCAGTGAAGAACAATAGGTCAGCCTTGATTTTCGGATACTGATCCACTGTTCCTGCAAATAGTACCTCTTCCCCATCTGAATCGGAATCTACCACTGCCCTGGCCGGCGGATCACGAGGAGGGTTCACCCCGCATCCTACAGGTTTTGCACGATCCCCTGCCCGTTGCCTAAGGTTTGCGCCACCGAACTGCAAATTGCGTACCCCTTCAACGATATTGTCCATCGTCACTTGCATCCGCTCAAGGAGAATCAACAATGCAGTGTTGGTGTCGTTGTTGTTGCCATCATTAGCCGCCATCTTCACAAGATTTAACTCTGCTCTGATACCAATTGACGCAGCGAAACAATCACACAGGAACTCTTTCAACGAGAAATTCCTTAGAACAAGCCAACGACGACTTAGGGTTCAAACACAAAGCAAGAAAACTCAAATTTTTATCAAAACTCCCGAAATAATGTTTAAGAGGGTATTTATATGCCCTAACAAACCAAACCCTAAAAGGAAAAGAATTAAACAAATAAGACGAAAAAGCCTGAAAACTTCAAAGGCCCGTAACAGTACTTAAACAACGTTTTTGGGCTAAAAACGAATTGTTCAAGGGGTAAACCTCGTGTGTCTTGTAGATCTCGTCGAGAGCTTCGATTTGATATGCGGCGGGCCGCGTAATTTATTCGGACGCGAAAGTTATGCCCCGTTACAGTTCTACTGACCGTTAAATAATTTCTACTAGTGCCTAACGGAAATTAGCGGAAAACTGTGAAACCAACCCACCGACTAAACTTTCAGAAACTGCAGCTGGACCCCCTGAACTTCGAACTCTTCCCAAATGTCTTGCTTAAGTACGTCTCAGCTACTTGTTTTACATCAGCTGTTTACTTATTTTTTTATCTGGTCAATGCATCTTCGGATGTGTGCTGCATTGATAGTTTCTTTGAAATCCTAACTATGGTTAATATTTAATAATTAAATTAAGGTCCACAAAGGCGGCAAATGGTGTCAAACTTCTCAACTCACTCATCCTCATGATCTCTTCTGTTATTCACTGATCGAGGTCGTCGACGACTTAGGTTAGTTTTCGTCAACCCAGCGCGAGAGTAATTTGATCAATCCCTGGAAATTCAAGAACAACACATCGTTGTTTCTCGAGATATTTTTGACTTATTAACTAAAACGAAAGCATCTGGAGCCGTCTTTCCAAATTCTTGATCATTGAATGCAAAGTAAAAAATGAATCACTAAAAATCTGGGATTCTAGCTATCACAAGTTCTTTGATCTATTCATCAACAGCTGCATGAATATGATTGATATATGTTCAAAAAGTCTTTCAAATAAAGACAAGCCAAAGTCAACTCCAACTCATTCTAAAGTTGCTGCCATGTACTACCACTCTCTTGCATGTAGTTTTTTTATTGAAATTAAATACTTAGTCAAACAAAATTTGCCATTTTTTTCTTTGTACATCTTGTGTAGTTGGTGAATGACTACAATAAAGCTTCACAGCTTCTTCTTCTAATGAAGTAGTCAACTAACAACGTATATAGATTACAATATTAGGTTAAACCGTAAAAGTCTCCATCACCATATATTATCACGCCCCCTTCACCACATCAGCCTATATATGCATTATTCCCCATGGATATCTTAATCAATTCCCATCTGTCAATGTAAATACTTTATTTCGTGTAAAGAGTCCTTATTTGAAAGTTAAACGGTTGACAATTTTAGTGGTTAATTAGTAATAGTAATATTAAAACGACACTTTTATGTCTTAATTTTTGAAAATAAACTCTTTAGTGACACATCACAAAATAAAATAATTAACTCTTTGCTCGAAACGGAGGGAGTAGTACGTATGAGTCACTCATTCTTTTGTGTTTTTTTTGACATTGTCGGAGTAAGATAATTACTCTTGTAAATTATTGTTTTATTTGATTTTTTTGAGTAATTAAAATAAATTGTTTTTTAAATAAAAATTTGAAATATATATTTTTACTTTTTTTCTTTTCAAAATCATAAAACACCTAACTTTTCATTTATAAAATAAACAAACTCAGTTAGACTCAAAACATATACTCCGTAGTACAAATAATTAAATGGTAATTAGCTATACATGGTTACATTTATGTAGATATCTACCTCTTTATGTGCATGTTATGTATGTATGGACCTGTGACACACATGTGTTTATGCCATAGTTTTATAAAATGGGCCATCTAACGGCAAAGTCCTTGTGCTCCTTCATAAACATGCAAAGAAACATTCATTTCCTTTTCATCTGGCTTTGTCTAGGTGGGCTGGAATCCACCACCACCGCCGGCGCCACCAACAGCACTATCACTAAAGCAGCCACCATAACCAAACCCGGCTGCCAACGCCAATGCGGAAACTTGACAGTGCCATACCCTTTTGGCATTGGAATAGGATCAGCCTGTTCAATTGAGCCATGGTTTGATATCAACTGCAACACTTCCTTCAACCCTCCCAGAGCCTTCATAGGCGAACTTCAAGTTTATGACATTTCAGATACCCAAGTCAGAGTTAGCAACTCTGTTGCAATGGGATGTTATAACCGATTAGGGAACTTGACCCAAGAGACATCGCCGTGGACGAATCTTGGGACGACTTCTCCATACACATTCTCCGAGCTGAACAAGTTCACCGTCGTTGGGTGCGATGATTTCGCATTGATATTTGGGAATGAACAGCGAAATTTCACGAGTGGTTGTGTGTCCCTATGTTCGAAATCTGAGGACTTGCTAGATGGGTTTTGTTCAGGAATTGGTTGTTGTCAAACATCCATACCCAAGGGTCTAAAGTACTACTCCATTCTACGGAGAAGCTTGGCAAACCACACAAATATATGGTCATTTGATCGTTGTGGCTATGCCTTTGTTGGTGATCAAGAGAGCTTTATCTTCCGGGGTGAATCAGATTTTTCTGACCCGAGTTTCTTTAATCGAACCATGGCTAATGTGCACATAGTGGTAGACTGGGTGGTTGGGAACTTGACCTGTTCCGAGGCCCAACAAACTAATGTTTTAGCATGCCAATCAAATACCAACTGCGTTGATTCTGATATCGGTTATAGTGGGTATCGATGCAGTTGCAAGGAGGGTTATCAGGGCCATCCCTATCTCGATCCTGGTTGCCAAGGTTAGTTTGTGATTCATCAATCTTGTTCTACTCAAAGTAACAAAATTCTTAATGTTACAAGTATATATCCTTTTTTTTTTTGGTGGGGGGGAGGGGCGTTTAACCTGACCACGTAGAGTGTCCAAGGATTACAAGATGGTGAAATTCTTAGTGTGTTACAAATATATATCCTGCATTAGTTGTGCCGGAGCAATTCTAGGATCACAAAAAGTAGTTTACAAACAATCAATTTAGAAGCGCTTAGTGCCTATGGCGTCTGGCTCAAGCCTAGAATTAAAATATACTGTAATTGATTATTGTTGATGTTTTTTTTTTATGTAACCTAATTAACATGAATTAAACCTTCAAATATATTAATAATAAATATCATCAAATAATTTAAAAATAATAATTACATTACAATGTTAAATTTTAAAAGTAGAACTAGCTATTTAATATCATTTCAAGGTTCAAAATAATACAAAATTAGTTAATAGCTCAATACTCCATTAACAAATTACAAATTTACAATACATAATTCAATAATTCTAAATTGATAATGTTTATTATTAGTTTTTATAAAAAGACTTAAAATGACATTATTTTGGGTCAAAATATTTAAATGTAAATAAAATCAACTGTTGGGTGATTTTTAGGTGCCTAGGCCGATTTTTTGAACCATGATTCAAATTGTAGTCCTTCACAAACTGTTTATTGTTAAGTGGAGGTCGTGGGATGATTCACAACTGGTTCTAACTCATAGTGTATTCGTTCTAAGCTGCTGAGAAATATCCGATTCTCTAATTTCCTTTACTTTTCAGATATCAATGAGTGTGAAGATCCAAACAACAATACATGTGATTCAAAGGGAACTTGTACCAATACTCCAGGAAGTTATACTTGTTCTTGTCCACATGGTTTTAAAGGTGATGGCCAGAGAAACGGCCAAGGTTGTGTTGCGGAGAGCAAACAATTTCCAGTTATCAAGTTTTCTCTAGGTAATCATATATTCATATACTATATATTAATTTGCTTAAACTGTTTTATACATGTCCTCCTTGTCTTTATATCGAAGCAATTAAATACTCAACCCGTCCCTAAATTATAGTCATGTTTTCCCTTTTTCCATTCCTCCCAAAATAAATTGTCTTGTAAAGATTCATTTTAGGAAAATATTTTTATCATTTTACCATTATTATTTGTTTCTACTTTGATTACGTGCAATATGCACATGTGCTTTAAAGGAAACACTATATTTTGTAACATACAAGGTAACTGTTTTCACTTAATCAGTGTATTAGGTTAAACATGATAATAATTTTGGACCTGAGACTGGGGGAGCATAAAACTAAGTTTTAATGTTTTATGATCTGTCTTTGTTTATTACATCATATCTAATACTCCCTCCGTCCCTTAATAATCGTCCTGCTTGACCCGGCGCACAGTTTAAGAAAAAACAATTGACTTGATTATTTATATTGGTTTAATGTATAGTTTCCTTTAAAGCCCATGTGTATGTGGCTCATAATTAAAGTAGAGTGAAAAAGTAAGGGTAAAGTGGTAAAAATGATGTTTTAAAAAGGTAAGTTTCAAAGTGAACAATTATTTTGGGACGGACGAAAAAGGAAAGGAGGACGATAATTTAGGGACGGAGGGAGTAGTTCTTTATCTCCTGTTTTAATGTTAATTCTTTAATTGCAGGTATGGGGTTTGGCTTCTTGTCTGTCCTCATAGGAATTACTTGGCTGTATTTCGCCATGAACAAAAGGAAACTTATCAAACTCAGAGAAAAGTTCTTTCAGCAAAATGGTGGTTTGCTATTGAAACAACAAACTAATTCCAACGATGGTGGTGTTGAATCTAGCAAAGTTTTCACTGCGGAAGAGTTAGAGAAGGCCACCAACAACTATGCCGAGGATAGGATTCTTGGACGAGGTGGTTATGGTGTTGTGTACAAAGGAATTCTAGGTGACCAACGTGTTGTCGCAATCAAGAAGTCGAGGGTAATGGATGAGAGCCAAATCGAGCAGTTCATAAACGAAGTGGTTATTCTAACACAAGTCAACCATAGAAATGTGGTTAAGCTTTTGGGATGTTGTTTGGAAAGTGAAGTTCCCTTGTTGGTTTATGAATATGTTTCTAATGGTACTCTCTTTGGTCACATCCATGGTAAAGGAGCCTTGACATGGTTATCTTGGGAGAATCGTTTAAGAATAGCTGTAGAATCAGCTGGCGCGTTATCTTATCTTCACTCGGCAGCTTCAATGCCGATTATTCATAGGGACGTGAAATCGGCTAATATATTATTAGATGAAAATTACACTACAAAAATTTCGGATTTCGGTGCTTCAAGGTTAGTCCCATTAGATCAAGCTCAAGTAACTACTCTAGTCCAAGGGACATTAGGGTATTTAGATCCGGAATACTTCCACACAAGTCAGTTAACTGAGAAGAGCGATGTCTATAGCTTTGGAGTGGTTCTTGCAGAGCTCTTAACAGGCAAGAAGCCCCTTTCTATGGAGAGAACACCAGAAGAAAGAAATCTGGCAACATATTTTATTATGTCGGTAAAGGAAAATAAGTTGTTTCAAATTCTTGAGCCACGAGTAGTGAGGGAGGGAACTTTGGAGCAACTTCATATGGTTGCTGACCTTGTAAAGAGATGCTTGAATTTAAATAGTGAAGATAGGCCTACAATGAAGGAAGTGGCAATGGAACTCGAAGGGTTAAAGAAACTTACTAAACATCCCTGGGCTAGTGATCATCAACATGGCCATGAAGAGACAGCGAGCTTATTGAGTGAGAATGAAGAATCGGATCTCTATGCAGTTTCAATAAACCCTTATCTCAGTACTGGGGAGATTTCCGAGCAATATGGCTTGGACAGTCGTATGATATATCCAATCAACAGCCCTCGGTGATTAACTGTTCCACTATTAGCCAAAAAATGAAGCTTTTATGTATGTATGTTTGATTCTTATCTTCTTGTGTAAACGGAATGACTCGATTATTCTAGCAGTAATGTGTGTGCATCGTGGTTGGAAAATGCGATTGCATTCCAAAGCGGTCGTATCCATGGGCAGCGTGAGCGCATCACTATGCCATTGTAGTTTGACCGATCGTTATGTTTTGCCATTGAACTATTTTTCATGTAAAATTGCCATTGTATTTGAAAAGATAGATTCAATTTCGTCATAATCACTAACTGTCATCCAATTTTTAACGGAATTAATTTCAGTTGTCTCCCTTAAGGTTTTTAAAATGTAGGAAGATGCTTAATGATAGTTGAAGTTAAAAATTAAATGATTTATAGTTCTTAAATTATCAAAAAAAAAAAAATTCTTTTATAGGTTAAAAAAATTACTTTATGAACAATAAAAAGGAAAAAAAATGAATTAAATATAAAAATGCAAATAAAAAGGAAAGATATATTTTTCCTAAATAAAAAATTAAGAGAAAAATATCAATAATACAATAGCGCCTCGGTAGCTCACTTATAATTGACAAAAGCTTTACTGGCTGAGATTAAATTATTTTAAAATATTTAACGATTTGAGATCATCACATGTGTGGAGGTGGCTATCCTTTTTTATCAATAAATTATTTACTAAATTATTACAATATTACTTAGTCATTATTAAAATTAAATTAATAAAAAAATAATTAAATAATTTTTTTATTAATTTTTAATAAATTATTGAATTATTCAAAATAATTCATTTGAAATAAATTATTAAAAAATATTTAATAAATTAATAAATAATTATTAAATAAAACATATAAGACATAAATCATCAAATAACATTAGAAAATTGTGCAAAAAATATTCTTATAATAAGAGTATTATTCAAAAAAAAAAATTAACACATAACAATTTTCATGGTGGCTATTATATGTTGAATTAAAAGTTTTTTTTAATAATATTATCCTTATAATTCCCAATTATAACGGATTTTGAAAAACATTAGTACATATATAAGTTATAATTTTAGTCAATTTTCTTTACGAATTAAATTACATTCAATGAATGAGTGTTAACAACTAGATTTAAAGAATGAATTTTTTTAAAAAATTTGTTAATCGATTAGATGTCCTTTAAACTTGTTATATTTTTATTATATGATTCATTAAGACAAAATGTATATTTTAATTAATTCAAATATTTTTCTCTTATTTTTAGTCAAACAATATATCTTTTTTTCTTATTTGTATTTTTATATTCATTCATTCATTCATTTTTGTTTATAAAATAGTATCTTTTTTAACCCTTAAAAGCAAAAAAGAAAAAGAAAAAAGAAAAAAGGTCCCCCTTATATTTTAAGAACCAAAAAACAATTTGCCTTTTAACATCAACTCATTAATGATCTACCAACATTTTAAAAAAACTTTAGGGAGACAACTGAAATTAATTTTGTTAAAATTAAATGTCAATTAGGAATAGTGGCGAAATTGCATTTTCTGTAAAAGTATAATGACAATTTTATTCAAAAAATAGTACTGTTACAAAATATAAAGATTCGTTAAAATACAGTGACAAAATTAAATTTTTTTCCGATATAACGTTACCAAACAAAGAGGAATCACAATGGTAGCAACCACTAAAAGAAACTCGCAGTTATAGCACAGAAGACTATCAACTCCGAGTTGAAGTATGATTACAAAAACCAAATCTTGTTACAAGCCTACAAGGAAAATTGGTAGTACTGAGTTTTCTCCACTGGTGATTCAAGTAGTCTCGTAGACATTCATGAGTCATGACCCTCGTCATGGTTCACTTGTTTTTCAAAATTATTGTTAATATTGTTAGGAATTACATACTTAATCTAGTGCAAGTCAAATAAGCCAACCCAAGAGTTTAACTTCGCAATCACGTGCCTTCCAATTTTGATCAAACAACTTTTGAAGAAAAGCTCGCATTTTTGACACCATTTTTCACAAATGTGTTTTGCCTATTTTTATGGGGCTTCGTAGGCTGTAGCCAAACATGAACAAAAAGGTTTCAAAATCGGAACCCGCACATAACAAGGTTCGGTTACGAATTACGGTTCGGAGTTTGGAAAATGTGGAACCACCCGTTTTTCTTGATTGAAAGCTTGGCCGGCCGGATCAGTGGCTAGGATCACTGTTCACTGATCACATGGGCCATGGCCGTTTCCAAAGGCTGGGAGCGTAATATGGAGGCACACACACACAAAGAAGCTGACGGCCACAAGGACAGAAAGGGAAATAAAGAAGACTGATCATGTGGGCTTAGGAATGAGCTGGATAGCAACCTTACATCACTTTCTAGATCTTGATCGAATTTAGGGATTCTGTTAGGATTCCTTTCTACAGATTAGTGGTTGGAACATGAGTTGCATATATAGCTTTTCTTCTTTTGAATAAACAAATAGATTGATTCTCTCTTAATAAAAATTCACATTCCCTCTCTTTTTGTCTCATGTGCTCTTCATTTCTCATCTCCAACTTCTTCATGGTATCAAAGCATTTGTAAGATTCCGCTGTATACACTTTGATCGATTTGCTTTTCCTTCTCAAATCTATTCATCAGTTGTTGTTCGAGATCATGTCTGCAACTGAAGAATCGACCTCAAAGGACAATGAAGCTGGAAGTGAGATCAGGAATGTGAAAGTTCATGAGATCGAGGTCGATGAGTATGAAGCCTCTGAGGTAAACCTTGTTTTACCTCCTTCTCATCCTCTATACCTCCACACCAATGATCATCTAGGCATGTATCTGGTTAATCATGTACTGACCAATACCAATTACAATCAATGGCGAAGAGCCATGGTCATTGCTCTTTCATCAAAATTAAAATTAGGCACAGTCTCTGATAAAAATAAGAGACCTAATCCCCAATCCAAATACCTCACACACTGGCAGAGATGCAATGACATGGTCACATCTTGGCTGTTGAGTGTTGAATGCTGTTTCACCATATATCTCATCTAATCTTGTGTATCTTAAATCTGTAAAACAAATTTGGGATGATCTAGAATTTAGGTTCACTCAAGATAATGCTCCACAATTGTTTAATATCAAGAAGGAAATTATGAATCTGAGACAAGGAAGCCTAGACATATCAACATATTTCACGAAATTTTGATCGTTATGGGATGAACTAGAGGATGTTAATGGAAAGCCAAAGTATACCTGCACTTGTTCCTATGGAGCTGATAAAAAACTGGATGATTATGAGCACATGCAAAAGGTGACTCAATTTCTTATTGGCCTAAACGATTCCTATGCTGGAATTAGGAGCACCATACTGACTAAAAGTCCTTTGCCCAACATCAATGCCACTTTAGCATTGCTAATGCAAGATGAGAGGCTTACTGAATGTTCCAGTCATACTAAATCTTCTTTTACTGAAGCCTCTTCAGCCTTGCTTGCCAAAACTGGTCAAAAATCAACTACATAATTCTCAGCCTCTTATGCTAAGAATAATCCTCAGTCCTATGCAAATAAACCTAGTGGAAGAAAAGCTGTGAATAAGTCCAATTTTGTATGTGCACATTGTGGAGGTACATGACATAGCAAAGAGAATTGTTTCTTCATACATGGATTTCCTGAGTAGCACAAGTTGTTTGGTGTTACACCTGATCCATCTAGAATGCCTAAGCTCTTAAAGATCAAAGGCAATTCTCAATCAACTCACACAGCTGGAAATTGTGTTCACTCAAAACATGAAGCTTCTGTTAATATCTCATCTCTACATTATACTGGTACCTCTTCTCCTACTTCTTAAACTGTAGGTAATATTCTTATTGTACCTAGTATTATGAGCTCAGTTAGAATAGCTCTGCATGTCATAAACACAAATGATTGGATCATTGATTCTGGTGCTTCAGACCACATCACTTCTTCTTTTGACCTGCTTATTGATCCTGTTCCTTTCCACCTTGTTATACATCTGCCAAATGGTCAAAAGTCTCCTATTACTCACAAAGGCTCCATACAATTGACCTCACATATACTCTTTCTTAATGTGTTATATGTGCCTCAGTTTTCTTTCAACTTATTATCAGTAAGAAGATTAACTACTGACAATAAATGTTGTGTTCAATTCCTTGCTTCTCACTGTTCTATACATGACTTAGCCTGCAAGACTGTGATGGGGACTAGTGAATTGAAGGGAGGCATGCACAGGCTTGTTTTGGATGATCCTACCTATACTTCTTACATTTGTTCATCCCTGTCTTTACCTGCTTCTTCAACTCAGATTTGGCATTACAGATTAGGGCATATACCTGCTAATACTCTCAAATACTTTCCTATTACTTGTAACAAGTCTCCTGTTACTCATGAACCTTTTGAAACATGCCATTTAGCTAAACAATGTAGAGTTCCTTTTTCTTTTAAGTCTCAGTCATGCCTTGGTTCCTTTCTCCTTAATACATTGTGATGTTTGGGGGTTGATCATGTCTTATTTTAATTAATTCCTTGCAAGTGGTGAGCCAGTATACGACATATGCATATGGCCGTGCAGGTATCCGCACCTCTAGGCCTTTATTATTTGCGATTCCATTCATTTGGTCAAAGCTAGACAATAAAGGGATTGATAAACACCATGATCAACAAGAATTGAATGAATAAAAATATATATTAAGCCATAGATTCGATACAAGTTACCTCCCAACTCCTAGATTAATGGACTGTTAGTTCATCCTTGAAGATGAACTGCACAACGAGATGAAGGAATACATGAATCGATATTCAAAACTGTAATTATAATAACTAGACTACGTAATACAAACTAAAATCTAAGCTAGAGTTGTTTCTTAGCACTTCTTGGACGTCTTTAGGCTTTGGCTACCGTCCTTTATTTATACCAGGGTGTTGTAGGGGAATAGGAGGTTCAATCCAGGTCAAAGACCCCGTAAAGTCAGTTTTGGGGACCTTACGGCCGTATGAGGATTTCACCTTGCATCCGCAAGGGTCTTGGACGGACTCTTCAACTTTCTGGTCACCTTGCGAAGGCAAGGTCTTTTGGCCTTGCGGCCGCAAGGTGTGCAGATTCTTCCTGTTGCTCCTTTTTCGACTGTTGCACTTTGCACCCTTCCTCGAAATCTTCACTAAAAGCTTCATAAATCCCAAAAGTTCACCTAAAACACTGAAACTCACAAAATAGCTTAAAAACACATATCAGTAGCCAAAAGCCTCGTGGAATTGCTCCTTTTAAGTCATAAAAGTACCCGATAAAGAAGTATAAAATACGTCTATCAAATACCCCCAAACTTAAATTTTGCTCGTCCACGAGTAAACAATACTTATAAATACAAAAGTAAGGATACAAAAATTAAGAAAAACTTTTTGGAGGGTGACACTATTTACACTCCTCTAGAAACCCACAAACTCAAGGAGACTCTAACGAGCGACTCGACTATGCAGATAAATACAAAAACTAATAAATGCATAAGCATGTAAAAAAATACTCTAAAAACAAAATAAAAACGAAAATCTTTTTGGTTTCAACCTCAAGTCATAAGAGCATGGCATATCAAAATAGTCTCAGTCAGATACTCACCACATATGTGCAGACTAATCCACAGAACAATCCGACTTATACTCAAGCTGCTACTAGTCTTAATTTCTCCGTGTGTGTGTGATGACCAGTCATAAAAAATATCTTAAGTAAAACAATTTTATTAAGCTAAACACAACATTCATTAAAAAACAGAATTTTTAAATAAAACCAATGGAACATAGAGTATGAGATTTACCATCCAAACCCGGTCTACTACAGAAAGAGAGATCACCAAGGATTTCAAACACTTATACATCCATCCCGTGCACTTCCTATATATGACATACAATGCTATCATGCCCCAATTACTTGCAATAGCTAAGATTATGCTAAAACAGTGAGCTTGCGAATAATATGAATATGAAGTGGAGATCAATTTACACACATTACAATCAAATCAACAAACACAAGCATTGACAAGAAGATCAATAGGTCTTTAATAGCTTGTAATGTAAGGCCTTGGTGTAGGGGGATAAGATGGAAAGGGAATAGAATACAAAGTGAGAAAGCAAGACTACCCTTTACACCTAATACTTCCAAGCAAAAGGAAGTTTTTCCCAATTAGGCTAGGACCTGCAAAGACCACAAGTGGGGACTTTTCCCCCAAACTTGTTTTGTACAATATATCAAGCTAAAAATATCTAGTATTCTTTTTCAGAAGAATTTTTCTATCATATTTTTCTTTTGAAAGCTATGTTTTCATTTGAATCTTATTGCACTCTTCTTCCGTTTCATTTTTTTCGTCGATTTTTTTTGAACGGGGAGGAAGGAGTCTTCGGAAAACTTTCTTAATTGAAAATTGGTCCCATAAAATTAATTCCCCATCTACATCCTACTCTCTCAAAGGGTAGGCTACCACTGATGGACGTTAGAAAATTCACGTTAAATAGCATGTGGTCTTCCACGTATGGGGAGAAAATGTCATTTCTCTTTATCAGGTTAAAGAGTAAATATATTGAAAGTACAAACCCTAATCTCACACCCTCTCCTTCTCTCTTCTCCCGATGTAAGTTTTAATCTCCGGTCCACAATAATAGCCACAATCTCCAGCTAGCCCCACCATAGCCACCGCCATCTATGGGTGCAAATTCCCATATACGGCCCAAACCCTTCCCACTCTGGTCACGCCTATCATAGCTCTAGCGTCGTCCTCCTTCAATTCTAGCCAAGCTCCATCTCCGATCCCCCTCTTTCTCTCCCCTGCAAAAGTCGTGCTTAAAGTAGAAATCAGAGGCTATAGAGTATACTTACAAAAAACTATTGAAAAAACATGCAATTAACAGAAAGCCCATAAACCTTTCAACGAATTCATCAAAGAGAGAGGCGAACTTGAATGAAGAGAAATAGTTATGGGTTCTTATTGAAATACTCTTCAATTTTGCGGGATAAAATTGGGCATATGGCCGCATGCATATGGTTTAAAACAAAGTATCAAAATTGAGAAGATGTTGAAGAAGATGAATTTAGATGATTTTGACCTCATAGAAGCTATCATGGCGGTCATGTTGGTTTATTTAAAGAATTAGGAGAGAGAAACTAAAGGTAAAGTCATGTAAGAGGATGAAAGGGAGATGAGAAATTGATTGATTTTGGTGGTGGATGGGTTTCACCAGAGAAGGTGGGTACGTTGATCCAAATTCATACATGAAATTTAAGATGGAGACGTATAACTATGGGTAAGAGTTTTTTTTCTTCATATTTTTTGTTTACTTTGTTTTTCATTATCAAGATAAGAAAAGTGACAATGAAATGAAAAAATGCATATCTATCATATGGGTTAAGAGAGAAAAATTTGAGAGAAAATTTAGAGGGAGTGGATAAAACCAAGATCAGGTTATCGGTTAATTTTTATTGTGGGAAGTGAAGATTAGAAAAAATGGTTAGTCTTTTCTCTAGATTTTATTTCAGTAGGAAAAAACGGAATGGTGGACCTCACTCCATTTTAACATTTGAACTTTAAGCACCACAAATTTTACACCGAATTCCTAATATTTTCCTCGAGTTAACGTCATGGAAGACTATGTATTATCTAACGTGACTTTTTTTTAACTGATGTCGCGGCTAGGGTGAAAAATATGGAAAAAATATTATTAGATACCATTATGGGATAAACCTTAGGTTGAGGTGCACTATGTGATTTGGTGGATACTTTGGGGGAGAAGGATTGTAATTTGGCATAGTTATAAGGAAAATACTATCCTTACAAGTTACAAGACTTAGTAGTTGTAAGTAAAGTTATAAAATTAGTTGTAAGGCTAGCAATGTTGTAATTATAATTTGTCTTATATTTAAATTTAAAGTTAAAAAAATGCATTACTCTCAAAAAATGAAATTTATAAGTTATTTAATTTATTTTGTTTTCCTTCATTTTCTTCCACCAACCTCATTTCTCATAGACCCACCACCACTACCACCTCAAATAACATCATTAACCCAAAAAATCAATTATTTTATTTTATTTTATTTCTTTGTTTAATTTCGTACTATTTCGTTCGAATTAACATATACGCAAAGCTCATCATTTATAGACTCACCACCGCCTCATGAACCTTAATTTTCACTATTTACAAACCTAAATTCAATTTTTTGAATTTTTAAATTTGATGACTGAAACCTAAATCCATATAAAGATTAATTTGAAAAATTGATGATTTGAAAATCTAACAATATCGTATTCCACCTAAACCATCACTGCCATGGTTACAATCGCCCCACCACCACCACCACCAGCATTCTGCAGTTGCCACCACCGGTATCACTACCACCAAGAAATACGTTCATTTTACCTTGCTAAAATGGAAAAATAAAATATATTTAACTTCCATTAAATCGGATTGCTTTCTTCAAACGCATCTCCTATAAATTCTAGTGTTTTTCTCTAACAAAACGCAAAGATTTGTCAATGAAGTTCTCCATTTTTTTAAAAAATTTCTTGAACATTATATCACCTTGTCTTAACGCATTTTCTTAGATTATTCACAAGTAATTACTAAACATACTACATAAGTGCCTAATATCTTGATACTCACCAACAAATGTATTATTATAATTATATTTTTTCATATACCTCTAATAATGTCCGATGCGTCCAAAATCTCCTGGATGCACTGGATCAGTCCAATCAAGATACCTGGCTTTCAACGTATCTAATACTCTCAAAGGCCAAATCTGCAAATGAAATGAACAAACTGTAAACTAGGCAGGGGCATTCCCTGCAAAGGCCCTCCGGCGTAAGAATTAGTACAAAGCTTCAGCAAGTACGTATTCAATTTAGCAGAATTTCAACTAGAGAGTAGAAATCGCATACCTCTCCCCTTCATTTTCCAGGGCTTTTATAGTTGTCGGAGAGCGTAACTGCTCATAACTGATCATAACTGTCCACTAATGATCTTGGTATAAACGGCGGGCATATTAATTGCCCCATTAACTCCTCCATTAATCACAACGGTCTAAATGGAGATTTCCCGGACGTAATCGTCCTCAACTGGTAACAGCTTGTGAACTAGCGAGCATAGCAACTCATGCTCGCAACTTAGTTCTGCTCGCTGGTTTAGCCCCCAGCTCGATCACATCTCTTTCTCGCCAAAGACCAAGGTTTTGCTCGAGATACGTAAGAACCGTTCCATCCCTTCCTCGTAACTTTGACATTTGAATGCTCATAAGCTGGTAGCGGGAGTCATGTGCCAAAAACGTGACTCACAACCTGGGCCTATTGGGCCGGGTAGCTCAGTAGCCCCCTACTCCTTGTTCATCGAGTATTCATGCTCGAAACGAGGAGGAGCACAAATTTCCCAATCGAATCATTTCCAAAACCTGGGCCTCAGTAAGTACAGCGAGTCACTTTCAGTTGGAAATTGAGGGTGGAAGGCAGCTAAAAAGTTTTTTGGAGATGCGAGCCATCACCCGCCGCCAGTGCACTTTCACAGGCGCACTGCCCCATGCAACCTTAAATGCGGCCTCGATTCCTGAGCTACAATGATGAGTACTTCCCAATCGACGGTTACTTAGCGGTATAAAAACCAAGCCCCTCCTTCATTTTCAACTTTTATCACCCTCTATATTCTCTGAAACCGTTTTCTTGAGAAATCAAAGATTCAAGAACCTACCGTCTCTGTCTGCAGAATCGTCCCGGAAGATTTTCAAGGCCCTCTCTTACAATCTGTACCAATTCCACCGGCTCACTTCATCAATTCACAAGTAAGGCCTCTATCCTCTTCTTATTTCTTTCTAAATGCTCTTTTGATTTGCTTGGATCTTTTCATTTTGAAATTCATCACGCCTCTTCTGGGTTTTAGACACCTTCTCAAATCAGCCTATTTAGAATTAGGGTGCCCTCATTCCTTCACTTGAACGCTTCTGGTCTCTTCTATCTAAGACTTCCATGCCCATAATTCCACATGAACCAAGTCTCTTTCCAATCAGAATTGATGAGCATCTTAACCAGTGCCCTGTTCACTGGTTTAAGGATAAACCCTAGCTTGCCACGAGTTTTTAATTATTTCTGCTTGTCATCCCGAGCAGGGTTTAACCTATATTCCTTGATTCATGTAGGATGTCTTCGGATGACAGAACGTCTTCCGAGATCGAAGGACGAGCATACGACCATGGAGCCCCCCAAGGACACGAAGAAGACCAATATACTGAATCCTCGAGCTCGGAAGAAACTGAGCGAGAAGAAATTCCGCTTATCCGACAAAGGCGTCCCCGAGCACCTCGAAACAATACCGAGCAAGCAACAGAGAGTCTTCCTAACCCAAGCAGACCAGAAAACTAAGATTTGATTCGAGGAAAACAAGTTGCCTCGACTAGCACCCCTTTTATTATTTGGGACGATCTGAACAGCGAGGATGATGTATCCAGCTGGTTTTACTCTTTAGGCATGAACCCCAAGGATTACCGAGTTAGGGCCTTTGATTTAGATATAGACGAAGCCGGTCATAACTTTCAGGGAGACCGGATCCTTTCTTTGTCGAATTCCTCCTGATAAACAATGCACTTCCCTGCAATTTAACTCTAACCACCGTTAGGTTCCTAATTGCATATATCGTAGCCTGTAGACTTCTTAGTTTTGAACCGAGCATGGAGCTCTTCAGGAAGTTCTTCCTTTTTTCAATAGATAAGAAAACTGGGCGCATCTCTGGTCGCTCCAACCCCAATTATTTTAAGCTTCTATCCGACAACCCAAACAAGGTTGATGCTTGGGATTCCAAAGCTTTGCTCGTAGAGTCTCGCGTAGGCTGGCCCTTTGCTCCCTACCTTGAAAACTTATCCATTGCCAAGTATGATAAACAAGCATTTCGAACAGGAGAACCCATGCTCGCGAAGACATTCAGAAAGCTTCTCGGTGTGAAAGATGGGAAACAAGGGCATGACTTGGTTTTAAACTGGGTAACCCTGACTTCCGACCTCGTTCTGCTACGACAAGCTGGAATCATAAGTTGGCATGTCCAAGGCTGTGAACCTCAAACTGTCCTCGAACCTGAAACACCACACCCATTCTGGGGGAATTGTCACGGGGGAAATTTCCCAAGTGAATGCCCGAGCTGCGTGCAACTCGGAAGAAACTGCACTCTGCTTTCTCCATTTCGGGTTTGCTTGATTTCTTTTCCCTTGTTTTAATACTGCTAACTCATATCACATCTTTTAATCTTCTACTAGTAACTTGCTTTGTAGATATGAGGCAGATGGAAGACTCCCAGCGCTTTCTGCAAGCCATGAGGAGAGGTGCTGTGGGAAGGAATACCTAAATGGCTGGGCAACATCCAGCTCGCCTTCCTACAATTCCGGCTACCAATACGGGGCGAGGAACTAACCGAGCTTCTGTACCAAGCCAAGCAGCGACTACTTCCCATGCACCAACACCCCCATCATTCCAGCTCCTGTAATACCAACGCCAGCCGCTCCCCAACCTCAGCAACAACAACGACAACAAAAGAGGCCTCCTCCAATCTCTCCTCCAGAAAGAAGAACACGCTCGCGAACCGACCAGAGCGAGCCCGCCGAAGCTTCCAGCTCTCAAGCTCCCATCGGGCAAAGGGAGAACTTCGAGATGCCCGAGACTCGCGAGCTCGCCACCAGACTTATTGTTGAAATAGGAGTTCTCCCCGATCTGGCAAACTTAAACACCAACAAGAGAGGTGGACATGCAGCTAGCATCAGGCTAGGTATGGTGAAGAGACTTCGGCACACTGGAATCCACCGAAGAAGCACTGAACTCCCTAGTGTCGTCCTGATCGGAGAAATCGGGATGTGCATGACCGAGGTAACTAATTTTACACTTCGCGAAATATACCGAATTCCTTTCTTTTATTTCTAATCTTCCTTATTTCAATTTCTAGATGGCCAGCCAGGAAGACAGAACTCCTCTTTGACCGCTTGATCGACAATGTGAAGACCTCCAGCTCGCTATCCACAGAAAATAATGCCTTGGAAGAACAGGTCAACTCGCTGAGGGCCGAGCTGAAAGAAAGCGAGGAGAGCCTGATAGCCAAAGTCACTGAGGTATCCAAACTGGAAGAAGAGAAGAGAATCCTTGATGCCCATCTTACCTTCTCAAAAAAGTCCGAAGAATCTGCCCTCAACAACATCACACAGGTGAGGAAGGATCTTAGAGAAGCGATCAATGAGTTGGAAAAGGTCAAGAGGGATGCTGCTGCCAGAGAAAACAAGCTGAAAATCGAGCTAGTTCAAGCTCGTGTCCAGAAAGAGAATCTTATCACTGAGTATAAGAACTCTGAAGACTTCGCGGCTGATGTCGAGGAAGAAGCGTATCTTTTTTTCTTGCAGGGGGTCAATCATATCTTACGCCAATTAGCTTACATCGGACTTGAACTCAGGCCGGAGCAGCTCGCAACATGGGGGACCAACACCCCCTTCTGCTCCTCGGCTCGGCCGGGACATGCTTTAGTTCCGTATTCCGTGGACGAGCTCAACTCCTTGGCCGAATTAGACGCTGAAAAAGGGCTGGATGCTTGGACCCCTCCCCCAACTGCAGAGACCATTGTCAGTGAATTAATGTCTCGAATATGGTCGGGAGGAAACCAAGAGAATCAAAACTTGTCCCCCCAAGCTGCCGGTACAGACAATGAAGTGATCAATCTTAAAGCTGAGAACGAAGCCCCCACCAATCAGACCATTGCCGATCCTGCTCAAGCTCCAACCAATCAGACCCCCTTGCTGACTCTTAGATATTTCTATGGCCTGTGTGCCTAAGATTCCAAAACAATTTACTTTTATGTCTGTAATATTTTGCTACTCGTTTTCTCTCTTTGCTGGATGAATGCTTTTATTCCACCATGCCTGCTTTCTGTTTAATTAAAAAGTATTGTTTTGAATGCCCAACTTCTTTCCGAGCAAGGGAAACCTTTGCTCGTGAGAAAGAAATCACAAGTAATCATGCAATCCCACTCGAACACCAACTCTTTTTACGAGCATAAACCTCTCTATGCCCGTAAAAGAGAATAATCGAAAACACAGGGAAAACAACCATCTCGAACACCAACTCTTTTAACGAGCATAAACCCCTTTATGCTCGTAAAAGAGAATAATCGAGGAAAACTCTTAACTCGAACACCAACCCTTTGGGCGAGCAGAAATAACCTCGTGCTCGCCAAAGAGAACAATCGAGAAAAACAAAAACAATTGACTCAAACACCAACTTTCAAAATAAAATTGAAAGCATAATTGAGTTTTTCCATTATTGCTTGCCATAGAAAGAAAAGACCAAAGAGTTACATACTGCCAATGCCAATCACCAATAATATTTCTTCAAGTGATCTGCATGTCATGGATGCTTCAGTTCGTCTCCATCCTCATACATATGTGCCTTCTTTAATAATTCTAACAATCTGAAAAGGCCCTTCCCAATTTGGTGAAAGCTTCCCCACTCACCGATGACTGTTGATCTTTACGAAGGACCCAATCGCCCACAGCAAATGATCGACCACGAACCCTTTTATTGTGGTGGGCCTTTGCTCACTGTTTGTAATTGGCCATTCTCATCTTAGCCTCCAGTCGCTTTTCCTCTAATAGATCCAGATCAATTGACCGAGCTGCCTTATTGGCTTCAGCATCATAGTGCAAAATTCAATGATTTGGCAGATACATTTCCACAGGAGCCATAGCCTCAGACCCATAAGCCATGGAAAAAGCCGTCTCACCAATTTGACCCCTAACTACAGTTCTAACCGCCCATAGAGCCGAAGGCAATTCATCTACCCATCTTCCTGCCTTATCCTCTAAATTTCGTTTAAGGACATGCAAGACTTGTTTATTTGCGGCCTCAGCCTGCCCATTGCCTTGTGGGTATGCCACTGACGATTGCCAATGCTTCACGCGCATCTGCTCGCATGCTTTAGTAAACTTTTCAGAAAATTGAGTCCCATGATCGAACACAATCGCTCGCGGAACCCCAAACCGACACCATATATGCTCATGAACGAAATTGATGACATTAACTTCACTAATGATCGCCAGAGGCTTAGCTTCCACCCACTTAGTGAAGTAATCTACAGCGACCACTGCGTACTTGTACTTTGACCGAGCCACAGGAAATGGGCCAATTAGATCTATCCCCCACATATCGAATGGCCACGAAGCTACAACAGGAGTCTGCTCGGTAGATGGCAATCGCGGTATGTCTGCATAGCGCTGACATTTGTCACACCGACGAACGTACATTTCAGCATCTCGCCTCAAAGTTGTCCAATAAAACCCAGCTGCCAAAACTTTTTCTGCTAATGATCTTTGACTAGGATGACTTCCACATTTGCCTTCATGTACTTCTCCCAAAATACCTTCAGTCATTTCTGGTCGCACACATCTCAACAAAGGCCGGGTGTAAGATCGCCTGTAAAGTATGTTATCCAAGATAACATATCGTCATGATCGCTTCTGAATAGTTCTAGCTTCTTTCCTATCCTCGGGCAATATCCCTTGCTCGATGTAGGCCTTGAGATCATATATCCAACATTTTGAAGCCGGCTCAATGTCCATGATCACCTCCTTTTCTATAACATGAACTTCTAAATGCTCGATCATAACTCCTGGATGCAAAGACTGAATTTCATCTTCAGCCATCTTGGACAAATAATCAGCTCGCATGTTATCCTCACGAGCAATTCGCACCAATTCCCAGTAATCAAAATCTTTTAAAATCTCCTTCACCATCGCGCAGTAGCAAACCAAGACCGGATGATGAACCGCATAGTCGCCTCTGACTTGGTTTACCACCAACTGGGAATCACAATACACAATCACTTCACGCACTCCTACATCCTGCGCTAGCTCAAGCCCGGCGATCAACGCTTCATATTCAGCCTGATTGTTAGAAGCTGGAAACTTAAAGCGTAATGCTTTCTCGAATTCTACATCCTGCTCGGGTGGGACTAATACCAGCCCGGCACCACTTCCAAACCTGCTAGCCGAACCATCAACATGTAGCTCCCAACAATACTATGGTCGGGGTTTTGGACTTGGAATACTCGCCGATGCTGTTCTGGACGATACTTCTTCCTCGCCAGAATCCTTGAAGCTTGTCTCAGCCACAAAGTCTGCCAAACCATGTGCCTTAATTGCTCGTCGAGGTTGATAATCAATATCAAACTCGGTTAACTCGATTGACCAAGTAAGTAGACGACCAAAAGTATCTGGCTTGTGCAAGATCTTTCTAAGAGGCATATCAGTGTATACAACAATCGAATGTGCATAAAAATAAGCTCGCAATTTCCGAGCAGCAACAACATACGAATAAGCCAACTTTTCTACATTGAAATATCTTCCCTCTACATCAGTAAGGGCTTTCGAGACGTAGTATACATGCTTCTGAACATTACACTCTTCCCTAATCAATACAGCTGCTACCGCCTGCTCGGTAGCCGCTAAATATACAAACAACTTTTCCCCTAAAACCGGGCTACTTAGCAATGGAGGACTCCCCAGATACTTTACTAACTGCTCGAAGGCCTTCTGACATTCATGTGTCCATTCAAACCCCTTGTTTCCCCGAAGAACTTTGAAGAATGGCAGGCACCTCTCTGCCGACCTGGAAATGAAGCGACCAAGAGCTATCACTCTGCCGTTAAGTCTCTGAACATCTTTAATGCATCGGGAAAGCTTCATTGTGACCAACGCCTTGATTTTTTCAGGATTAGCCTCAATGCCCCGCTCAGTCACCATAAATCCCAAGAACTTGCCCGCCTTTACCCCGAACACGCATTTGTTCGGGTTCAGCTTCATGCTATTTTTCCTGAGATTGGCAAAGGTTTCGCCCAAGTCCACCGTATGCTCATGCCCTTTCGTTTTAACCACCATGTCGTCGATTTAAGCTTCAACATTCCTCCCGATCTGCGAGCTAAATATCTTATTCACCATTCTCTGATAGGTGGCTCCTGCATTTTTTAGACCGAATGGCATCATCTTGTAACAAAGATACCGCTGGAAGCCGTCCGAGCCTTATCCTGCTCATCCATTTTGACTTGGTGATACCCAGAATAAGCATCAATAAAGCTGAGGAGCTCAAATCCTGCTATGACATCCACCAGTTTATCAATTCGAGGCAAAGGATAACAATCCTTTGGGCAGGCCTTATTCAAATTCGTGAAATCCACGCACATTCGCCACTTGCCATTGGATTTCTTGACCATAACCACATTAGCCAACCAAGTTGGATAATGTATCTCCTCGATTATATCAGCATTAAGCAGCTTCTCGACCTCTTCTCTGATCGCTTGATCTTTCTCCACATAATAAATCCTGGGTCGCTGCTGAATTGGCCGAAAAACTGGATCTACGTTGAGCCGATGCAAGGCCACAGTTTCACTCACCCCTTGCATGTCTTTTGGCCGCCAAGCAAAAACGTCCAAGCTATCTTGTAGTTGTTTGATCAAATTCGCCCTAGTCTCTGTTGACAAAGCCTTGCCAATTTTTATCTTCTGCTCGGGGTAGGTAGAATTGATGACCACTTCTTCGAGCTCATCCTGAGCCGTGAACTCTGGCTCATCTCGCATTTGGAGTGTATCACACTCCACCTTCTCTTCTTTTTCAGCTCGATCCTCAACCTCATCAAGCTGATCTACCTCCATGACTTCGACTTGTTCTTCCAATCCCTCCGACGTCAATGTCGGCAAAGGATTATCAATATTCTCCTCAACTTCCTCTGTATCCAGGCTAGCTCCAACTTGCTGTGCAACTTGCTCCCCCGACTTCAATGTCGGCGAGGAGAGACTGTTCTCGCCACAATCTGCTCGCAGACATACTTATATCAACCTCATGCTCGCCCTGCTCCCCCGACTTCAATGTCGGCATAGAGCTTGCATCCACCTCAGGATCTTCATGCACCATAGCAATTACTGAAGGCCCTACAGTCACGTGAGATGTCTCCTTAGTACTGACGGTTATCTTCTGCTCAACATCTTCCAAGGTCAACTTCTGTTTCTTTCTCTGACTGTCGCGCACATACTCAAGCACTGCTCTGGGCTGGCTCCTCAACACTCCCACTCCCTGATCGGTATAAAACTTGGCCCGTTGGTGCGGGATTGATGCCACCATCTGGAACTTAGCCATACTAGGTACACCCAAGATTATGTTATAGGGAGACTTTAAATCGATCACCATGAAAGTGATCTTCTCAGCTCGCGTCCTGCTCCCTTCGCCAATGAACACTTCTAACTCAATCGTACCCTTGACCGACACCTTATGGTTAGTAAATCCTTCCAATGTCCCAACATATGGCCTTAATCGATCATCGCTCAGCTCCAACCCCTGGAAACAGGAGTAATACATCACATCTCGACATGCTCCAGTGTCAACCAAAATTCTGTGCACGACCCAGCCATCCACTAAGGCCGAGACGATCAATGACTACTCGCCAGCCACATTACTCGCCAACTCGCTGCGAGTAAATTGTATAGCTTGCTCTCCATCCTGCAAAGCAGCAGGTCGATCCACAACTTTGGATAAAGAATAAATTTGTTTTCCGAGCTGGTCGGAGTAGGCTCCTCATCCATTATCACATTGATCACCCCTCTGATTGGTGGGGCATCTCTCCTGGGGGCATTCCCCCTATTTCCTCCATCTCTCTTGAAGCGGTCCAACCGCCCTTCATTAATTAACTTCTGAATGGCCTTCTTCAACGGCCAACATTCCTCAGTTGTGTGCCCGTAATCATCATGGTAGGCACACCTCTTCGTCTTATCCCTTTCGCCAGCCGTCCCTGGATTCATGCGAGGTGGGTTAGGAAGCTCATCTCTTATTTCGTACATGATATCCTCGCGCAATGTGTTGAGCGGGGTAAGATCTGCTTCTCGAAGAAATTCTCTTGGCCGATCGTATCTCGATTTGCCCTTGTTATATCCTCCACCGCCTGTCTGCCCATGTCCATTCCCCTTGGAATTTCCAGCGGCTTCACTACTATCTTTCTTCTTTTCCTTTTTTTTCGTCTCCCCGGCACACCATTTCTGAGCTCACATGAGCATTTCCGCCTGCGTTTTTGGCTCTCGCATACTCAATTATGATCGTAATCCACCATCACCTTCAAGCAGGATTGTTTCAAAGCATAGGGTTACCTCCTGCACGGTTAACCCTGGAACCTGCTCTAACACCTTGGTGAATCGCTCTAGATAACTCGCAGTGGACTCATGCGCTCCCTGCTTAACCTTCGACAAGTCAGCCCTTGTCTTTGCCAATGTGCCCGCAGTACCAAAATCTGCCAGAAATTTTGCTCGCAAATCGGCCCAGTTATTAATTGACCGACGCGGCAAAGCTCCCATCCAGGCTAAGGCTTTCCCTTGCAATGCGCCAACGAAAGCTTTAATCTTTAAGGCCTTATCTGAAGTTACTAGGCCAATTTGTGATTCAAAAGACATCAACCAGTCCCTGGCCTTCGTTTTGCCTGTGTACTCCTTAATGTTCGGAATATGAGCCCTGTCTTGTGTGAGCATTTTCAATCCATGCCCAAAAATTTCCATCCAGAGCCTTTCCTTGTTCCCAAGCCTCCATATGGCGTTTCAGTTCTTCAAAATCCTGCATGTTTATGGTTGTAAGCAAACCACCCCAGGGCTGAGGCTGTACCACAAGCATAGGAGGGGCCTGTGGGGGACCCATAGCTCCAACGGCTTGAGTAACCCCCACGGCCTGCGCCACCTGGACCTGAGGCACCCCAGCGAGCTGAACAGCTGGTGCAGCTGACTGATGCAAATCCCTCTTTACTTGAGAGTGATGCCCTTGGGATCTCCTGGGAGATGGGGTTCTATGTCGACGGGCATAAGATCCCCTTGGTGATTGGGAACGACAACTGTGAGCACGAGATCGTCGTGGTGAGGGTGAACGGAGCCTGCGAGCATGAGACCTTTGCGGGGAAGGTGATCGCCGACGACGACGGGATTGTGCCGAATCATCCCCGACTCGCGGTCTCAACCGCGAGTGAACACTTGGCACAACCCGGTGGCTAGCCTTACTCCCTTCTGATTGATCACATCCCTTTGATCCTTGTGCTCGTGGCTGAGAAGGGATGATCAAAGGATTTATCTGATTACCCCCAGTACGAGAAACACCCGCCGCATGGCTTGGAGCTGACAAAGCTGGTAAAGGATCCACCTCAATGGGCAAAGGTGGTTTGCCCATTGCAATCAACTGTAGATTAAGTTGATGCATTTGGCCCAGATATATTGCCCTTTGACGCGGAGCCTCTTCCCTAAACTTGTGTGCCAGACCCACTGCTGCCACAGCACTTCTTGCCAAAGAGTCCACTCCACGTATCTGGTTAAGCTGATGACGGGCATCATGTGGTGGAGGAGCATTGTTCCCAGCCAATTGATTAAGGCTAGGAGTCGGTTGCACCTCTTCCCGACGACTTCCATTGCCACCATTAACTCCATTTTCCGCCATCGTCTAAGTGCACAATAGATATTTACCAAATCACGAAAACTACTACCGCAAAAACTTTCGTTTCCCGGCAACGGAACCAACTGATGCGTCCAAAATCTCCTGGATGCACTGGATCAGTCCAATCAAGATACCTGGCTTTCAACGTATCTAATACTCTCAAAGCCCAAATCTGCAAATGAAATGAACAAACTGTAAACTAGGCAGGGGCATTCCCTGCAAAGGCCCTCCGGCGTAAGAATTAGTACAAAGCTCAGCAAGTACGTATTCAATTTAGCAGAATTTCAGCTAGAGAGTAGAAATCACATACCCCTCCCCTTCATTTTCCATGGCTTTTATAGTTGCCGGAGAGCGTAATTGCTCATAACTGATCATAACTGTCCATTAATGATCGTGGTATAAATGGCGGGCATATTAACTGCCCCATTAACTCCTCTATTAATCACAACGGTCTAAATGGAGATTTTCCCGGACGTAACCGTCCTCAACTGGTAACAGCTTGTGAACTAGCGAGCATAGCAACTCATGCTCGCAACTTAGTTCTGCTCGCTGGTTTAGCCCCCAGCTCGATCACATCTCTTGCTCGCCAAAGACCAAGGTTTTGCCCGAGATACGTAAGAACCGTTCCATCCCTTCCTCGTAACTTTGACATTTGAATGCTCATAAGCTGGTAATGGGAGTCATGTGCCAAAAACGTGACTCACAACCTGGGCCTATTGGGCCGGGCAGCTCAATGTCTTTCCCAACTTATAATGTCTCACTTTCATACACAATTTTTATATTTGTCCGACTTTGTCCTTCACTGTTCATGAGTGTTAAAAACAATAATGGAAAATCATACATGTTAGGATTCTTTTGATCATATTATACTTGTGACACAAAGTGAGATTTGGTTATTTTTTCATCATTTAGGTTGTCATTTGTATTTAAAATATTTTTTAATTAAAACAATAAATAATTATTTCAATAGTTATACTTTGTCTCATTTTAAATTCAAAGGCACAAAAAATGCATTACTCTAAAAAATGAAATTTATTTTTTATTCAATTTATTATTCCATCATTCACTTTCTGTCAACCTCATCATTCATAGACTCACCACCACTACCACCTCAAATTTCACTATTAGCACAAAAGTTAATTTTTGATTTAATTTGATTTTCTAATTCCTTACTCCTACCTTCAAAGTAACCTATTTGCAAAAGTCATCATTTATGGACACATCACCATCACAACCTTAAATTACACTTTTTATAAACTCAAATTCAATTTTTTAATTTTTCAAATTTTCAAATTGAAACTGAAACCCATATGGATATTTGAAAATTTGATGATTTGGAAATCTCACAATGTTGTATTTCATCTAAACCACTATTGTCATCCCAACAATCGTCGTCATCACCGCCCCTAATACCACCATCACCAAGAAACACACTCACCTCGCCTTGCTTAATGGAGACATAAAATCTCTTTAGCTTTCGTTTAGTCGAACTTCTTTCTTTAATCATCTTTCATTTTTTAGTTTCAATCCATTTTTGTTCAAATTACTAAGTAAGGAGAAAATCTAATTTTAGGATGAGACTACTTAAAAGGATGTTGGTTGGTGACAACCTATTTCAATAAAAGGAGAGTTGCGGTAGAAGAAAGAAAGTCGATAGCTAGAGGAGAGAATAGAGAGATTCTCACATATAACTACCTCGAGTCCGATGAAGAAGAACAATAAAGTTAAGACCAAACAATGCTAGAGGTTTGGAACCCAATGATGAAAATGAGTAAAATATTTTGAATCCAGTTATTTGTGATTACTAACATTGGTTTTGTTTGTAATATCTATAAGTTAGGAACCATTGATAGTTTTAAAAGTTGTTGTAGTAGTCTGAAATTTCAAAGAAGTAAACAATAGATTTTAACATTATTTTCTAACAAAATGCATAGATTCATCAATTGATTCTTCATTTTCTTCATCTTCTTGGCATTATGATACATTTTCTTAACTCATTTCTCTTAGCTAATTCATGGGTAATAACTAATTACGCTACATATTTGCTTAATAATTTGATACTCACCAACAAATCTACTATTATAGTTACAATTTTCTATATACATCTAATAATGTCTTTCCCGAATATATATATTTAATAAATAAAGAAATAAAACTATATTATTTTTTAGTTTCAAATATTTTTTTAGTTTTGAATAAAGTTTTAGTCTCTTGAGTAAATGTATTTTTGTTATTTTAGAATATATTGGACGATATTTGCAATGATAATGGTAGGAAGGGGAAAATGATAACAAAATCAAAATACAAGACGAAATGAATAGAATTCAATAGTGTAGGATCTAACTTTAAAATAGGTACAAGTCAAGGGATCAAATTATTATTTAATTATTTATGGAATTAATTAGCACATGACAAATTTACTTGTTTAACCTTAATTAATAGTGAGTGATTTATTATAGTTAGGACTATTTTTGTCCAAACATTACTTTTTGTCATGGTAAATTTACTTATTTTATCCTTAATTAAATGGTGTGTAGTTTATTTGGTAAATGATTGTTTTTGTCTATCAATTAAATTGTAAGAAACAAGTTTGACATTTATAGTAAGAAAGATTAATTGTGATTGTTTGTTAAATAAGTTCAAAAAAGTTGATTCAAAATAAGGTTAAGAGTGGCGCTAGTGGATAGGTAAGCCACGGGTTGAATCGCGAAAAGATAGAGACACCACTATTTAACCTAAGAATTAAATGTTGAGGATAAGTACGGACTGTTCGGGTTTTGGACAAATGCATTTTGGGTTTTGGGACTGAGCGATCGCTCAGTGGTTAGGCTGAGCGACCGCTTGATCAAGATTCCTTCGAGCCATGTTACTGCATTTTGCGCGGTTGCCCAGTGCTTGGGCTGAACAACCGCTCAATCCCGTTTTTTAGGTTTGGCTACTTTGTCCGTTTTTTTATCCTTTTAAGGGTTTTAGGATTTCTATTGTATCCATATAAATAGTTGTATCCCTAAAACGTTTTCAAGGGGAGTATCTAATAAAATTTCGATAGTCCGTTGGCATCAATCTTCTCTCTTCTTTGTGATTGATCCTATTATACCCTGTTAATTTGTTTGCTAGTTTTCCGCTGTGCACAACATTAAACAAAACCTTAATTAGAGATATCAAATTGGGTTGACACTAACCCTATAGGGCCGCGGGTTAAACGGGTCACTCAAATCACAACCCTAACCCTAACCCTGTAGGGTACGGTTTAACATAGTCAGCCATATTAACACATGATGTCTTATTTAAATCAAAAAATCGAAATTAAGTAACAAACATGTTGACGGACAAGTGACAACGATTAACAATACGAATTAAAAACATGAAATCGAGTTTTTTTTTGAGAAACTATCTTCTTTAACATCATTATCCTCTTCATCTACAATAATAAAATAATATAAAATAAATGTTGGTAAGAAGTTAATACAATCAAATATTTTAATCAAATAGTAAAATATAATACTAATGTCAACCCATTTAGCACGAAATTTAAACGTGTTGCATACTCTAACCCTTTTCGATTCATTGGTTTACCCTTTTAAATATCTAATTATGATCCAAAAATCTCATTTTGACCAATAATATATGTCTTATTATGCATTTGAATTTAAAACAAACAAGTCAAGATGGTTGAATGGTGTAAAGGGTCATCTATAAGTTCTAATCCTCTTGAGAGGTTGTGGGTTTGAATCCCGATTTTAACATTTTGAATCCTCCATTTAACCAAAAGCTTCAAAGAGCCTATTCGTTTAACCCGTTTATTAAACGAGTTGGATTTTCCCAACCCTGATCTTTTCATATTTCCGATTACTCAATGCCCATCAAGCCATAGAGGGCTTTAGATGAGTCAAATGCAAATAATGATAACTTTTTAATTTTTTTAATTATAGATCTTTGACCAAATCCTATATATTTAATTTATGTGTATTATACTATTACTATATTTATATATTATAAGTTATAAATTATAATCTATAAATATACACTTCAACTAATAAAGCTATTGCTAAAAATAAAAACCTAAAAGTCAAACCCTATTATTTTAATAATTAATTACTCAATCATTTATACATCTATTGATATTCTATTCTAAATCTCATCATATGCAAGATTAAAATTTGACATCGGTAATGTCGAGTTATATGAATCCGTTTACTACATACTGAATTTATATTTTAACTTAGTTGATTCTCTTCCTTTTCTTTCACTTCAACTGTGTTTTATTTCAAATTTGCAAGTATAATAATTTGAAAAAAAAAGTTCATGGCAATGAATTGCCGAGACCCAAAGTTTAAATGAGAAAACAAGAAAATTATTTAAAAACATAAACAAATGAAGCCCATGCCTGCGTCAATGCTGTCCACTAATGCCCGTGGGCTGATCAATAGAACTGGGCTTTTAAATCTAATGCCCGCTGCAAGATGGGCCCATACTGGGCATTGCCAATGCCCGCGAGCTTAGGACCCGTGCACACCCCTATTTCCGATTAATGCATTTTTAACATCTCTAACCTTAATGAATACTTGCAATTGCAATGCATCTAAGAATTAGTGTTGCTTTTCAAATGTGTAAACACAATTCATGGAACCTTGTTTTTACTAACCACTATTAGTCATCTCTTTTCTCAGGGTCTCAGCTTTTTTCGTTGACGTTAAGGCTTCCCTATGCTATTTAGACTTAATTTAGTTTCCATGTATCCTAGCAAGAGTACTAATCACCTTTTGAGTAAACATATACTAACATTTTTAATCTACTAAATTTTTATCGATCCCTAAAAATTCAAGAACTACACATTTTGCTCAAATTTATTTCATTTGGAAAATATTTTAGTCACGTTTCAAAGAAGTAAGGCTACATAAAAGTCATTTTGGCTCGAATTATTATGAGGGGATATTTTTGATATCTATATTATAAAACAGATAGGTAATTAACTAGAATTATTAAGAGATTAAAATTAAATTATCTTTAAAAATTTAACGGTTGAGATTTACCATCGCATTCACATGTGTGAGTAGTTATTCATTTTTAACTTTTTTTTTTTTGCTTGAGGTGGTCTCCTGTAAGACGGTCTTACAGATCCTTATCCGTAAGACAGATCTATCGAGGTTAAATGAGGTAAAAATTTAGAAATCTCAATGCAACCCCTTAGTTTTTGAAAATAATAGCACCACCCTTCATGTTTATATATGCAGTCTGCAGAGTGTCATTTTTTATTATTAACAATGTCACTTTATAGTATAAAATGTGTCACTTTTGGCCTTAGAAGTGTCACTTTACATTTTAATGAAAATTATAATTTTTCCCTAAAAAAATGTTACTTTTGGGACTTAAATGTGTCACTTTTAGTCTTAAATGTGTTACTTTCACTTTGAAAAGTGTCTTATTTTTTTATAAATAAAAATCATTATGTTTGACATTAAAGTGTTACTTTATAACATTAAAAGTGTCACTTTTTAGAATTAAAAGTATCACTTTTTAGCATTGAAAATATCACGTTTTAGTATTAAATGTATCACTTTTGGGAGTCAACGTTAGTTTTAAAGTGACACTTTTTAGTATTAAATATGTCACTTTTTAGTATTAAATGTGTCACTTTTAGTATTAAGAGTGTCACTTTTTAGTATTAAGAGTGCCACTTTTTAGTATTAAATGTGTCACTTTTTAGTATTAAGAGTGTCACTTTTTAGTATTAGGAGTGTTATTTTGTATTTTAATAAGAATTATAATAAATTTTCATTTATAGTGTCACTTTTAACATTAAAATGTGTCACTTTTGTGTTATTAATGTGTCACGTTTGGTTTTAAATGTGTCATTTAGCATTTCGTCAAAGTCCGTTAGGATCTGTCAAGTATCCCAAGGCAATTGATGGTAACGGATGGCTAACAGAGCTGACAAAAGATTAAACTGCAAGGCGTGAGAATTCAGCGGCAAATATTGAAAGTGGAGGGGCACCGGAGCAAATAGAAGAAATGAGCATTTACACATAATTTGTTAGCTGGGGCATGTCAAACCTTTAACCTTGGGCTAAACCTTTAAGGTTCACCATTGACTAACTCGACTGACCAATTTTTGTAATTTTTATTAACAAGTTTAGTTATTAATCCGCGAATTTTTAAATGGGGCTCCGTCTTACCGATTTAGAATCCGTAAGATCGTTTTACACAAGACTTTGCCTTTTTTCTTTCTATATTACAAGTCACCCCCTACAATTAATATTATGAACAGTCACTCTTTTTTCTTCTCCCTATATTTTATCTTCATATTACAAAGTCATACCCTACGATTAATATTCTGAACAGTCACCCCTTATAAAACACAAATCTCTCAACTATCACTTGAAGTAATGTACCCTCAATTGTAACATCTTTTTAAATCGCACCTTTTATTTAAGCACTATTATTTCAATTGACGAAATCAGATATATTGGCATTGCGGTTATAAAAATCTAGTATTAACTAAAATGAAAGCATTTAGAACTTTCTCTCCGAATTCTTGATTGAATGTGAAGTCAAGAATTAAAATCACTAAAAATCTGGGATTTTATCACAAGAAAACAAGTTAGTGATAGAGCTTTGATCAATTCAAAAGCTGCATGAATCATGATAGTTACATTTACTATTCATAGCTGCTGCTTCTTCTGATAAAGTCAACTAATTACATCTATATACGGTACAAGTTTAGGTTAAAGTCTCCCTTCACCACATCATCCTATGCATTATTCCTCATGGATATCTTAATAAATTCCCATTTTCCAAATTTAATACTCCCTCCGTCCTTAAATTATTGTCCTAGTTGACTCGATGCACAGATTAAGAAAAAACAATTGACTTGATTATTTATATTGATTTAATATGTAATTTCCTTTAAAACCCATGTGCATGTGGTCCATAATTAAAGTAAGGTGAAAAAGTAAGGGTAAAGTGGTAAAAGTGATGTTCTAAAAAGGTAAGTTTAAAATGAACAATTGTTTTGGGACGGATAAAAAAAGAAAGGAGGACGATAATTTAGGGACGGAGGGAGTACTACTTAAGAAATACTCATTCTTTCTTATAATATGACCATGTCAAGTTAATTATATTATTTTCTCTATTTCACCTAAAAATTTAGACCCTCCGTTCCGGGTAAAGAATATTCGTTTGAAAGTCAAACTTTTTTTTAAACAATTTACACTTTTGATAGCCCATTAATAATAAAAATAACATTTGTATGTCTTAATTTTTGAAAATAGACTCTTTAACTAAATATCTCAAAATGAAATAGTGGACTATTTGTTCGGAATGGATGAAGTAATAATTAAGAATTATATATAAGTGTCATTAAATTGAGTTATAACTAGTTTTTGCACCCGTGCGTTAAACGTACGACATATATATTTTTCACAATATATTATTGTAATATTAACCATTGTAGATTTTGAAACATTTCCTTATACACAACATTTGTTGCTTTATTTGTTGATTTTTCATCTTCATCGCATATTAGTATCTACGAGATGCGGTGACATCCACAGGCAGAATATAGTTATCGTCTATTCCAACGAACTTCATAATATTCAACCATTTTGAGAGCCCAAAAACTGTTTCAGGAATTTTTGGTCGATGTCTAGGCTGCAACGGAGCAAAACGGTCGTCACTACATTAAAGAAAACAACCTTCAATTTTTTCGTGTTGATCACTATAAAGACCTCAAAGAAATCCATGATGAAGAGGGATCAAGACCAGATCAGACTGGTACAAAAAATATTCTCCCATTTTTTTTCACTGGTGGACCGAGACATATGTATATATGAAAATTTTCAAGATTCTATGGCAATTACTCGCGCATACAAACACTCAGATATTTTCTTAACCATGACTGCTAACCCAACGTGGCTGGAAATTAATGATGCTTTACTATCTAATCAAACTGCTGGTGATTGACCAGATTTGGTTGCACGAGTTTTTGAATTAAAGAGAAAACAATTGATAAAAACAGTTGAAGAAAAATTAAAAAGGCTGTTTGGACTAATAGAAGCATATGTTTTTACAATCGAGTTTCAGAAAAGAAGATTGCCTCATATGCATGCTCTGTTTTTTCTCGCAGAACCTGATAAGATCAAAACACCAGAACAAGTTGATAGAGTGGGGAATAATTGCAAGAAACGATACCCAAAGCTATGGGCTAAAATTACTTCTATTGATTTTGACGGTTATCCAGTCTATCGTCGACGCAACAATGACTTGGTATTGATGGTGAGCGGGAAACAACTGGATCATAAAGATGTTGTACCGTATAATCCTTATCTAACGGAGATGTTTAACTGTCACATTAATGTGGAGGTATGTGTTGGAAGGAGATGTGTGAAATACATTAATAAATGCATCTACAAAGGAGATGATAGATCAACAATGGTTTTAGGGAGAGGAGATGAGATCAAACAATATCTTGATGCGAGGTATATTGGACCGCCAGAAGCTGCATGACAATTATTTGGCAATACTTTACATGAAGAATTTCCTAATGTTGTTCGATTTGATATCCATCTTCCTGGAGAACATAATGTTACTTCTGATTCAAGACAATCAGGAGATCAGATACGTCAACAAGCTGCGGAGAAAGTAACAAAATTAATGGCTTTTTTAAATTATTGTGCTTCCGATAGAATGACCCGAGGTTTAACATATCAACAAATGCCACATAATTACACTTGAAATAAAAAGTTTTTGAAACACAGGCATTCTAAGAGCATGAACAACAAAGCTCCCCATTTGGGGAGCTTAAGCTCTATTTTTTTTAATTTTATTACAAAAATACCATTAAGCTTCTCACTTAAGCTCCCCAATAAAAATACTCTTTCAACAATGCACAAACTCCAATATTTTTATATACCCCATCATCTTTATCTCCAATAATTTAATATTTTTATAGAAAAATGGCTAGAAATTTGAAAAATTCATATAAATTTTTTATGATATCCAAATGAAATAAACCAAATCTCTATTTGTAGGTAAAAATGTTTACTTTAATACAAAAAAAAATATTTAAAAAAATATTTTTTATGGCTGAAAATTAACGAAAAAAGGAAATGGAGGAAAAATAAATAGTGTTGCATGTGGAGAGAGGGAGGAAGAGGCAACATGTGGCACGTTTTTGGTCCATTTTGGTTGTTAAGCTTGGGAGCTTAAGAAGCTCCCAAATGACCTTTATGCTTAATTAAGCAACAATAAGCTCCTTTGTTGTTTGGTTGAATCCCTAGGAATCTCTTAAGCATTGTGTATAGCTCCCTTGTTGTTTGTGGTCTAACTATCCAAGCAGTGCTAATGGTAGAATTTATTTTGCTAGTTCCTCGAGTGGAGAGAGATTTTACCTCCGACTATTACTGATTACTGTGAAAGTCCCGACATCGTGGTAAAATTTATGCACGTACAATGGTGTTCGATATGATATGTTCAAAAATGCATATGTTGCACGGGGTCTTTTAGAAGATGATGAAGAATGGACGCAATGTTTAGAAGAAGCATCAGTTATGGAGACTGTATATCAATTGAAAAATTATTTGCACTTGTACTAACACAATGTTCTACGATACAGCCTGATGAGTTGTGGAATAAGTTTGCAATGAATATATGTGGTTATCTTCCACACCAATTGGATATAAATTTCAGAATTACAAATCCAAGTGATAGTCAAGTAACAGATTATGGTTTGCATCTCTTGAATGAAATATTACAAGAATCTGGTAAAGGTTTATAAGATTTTCCACTGATGCCCCTCCCAAATGAAAATTGGACACAAATCGTAGGCAACAACAGACTATTGTGAGAACATAGACAGCTCCAGTACGATGATCGTACAACTGGTGCGGAAGAAAATATTAACTACTTAAATGACGGTCAACGACTCTGTTTCGAAGCTGTAATCTCTTCGGTGGTTGAAAATCAAGGGAGGACCTTTTTCTTGAATGGGGGTGTTGATACAAGTAAAACTTTTTATACAACACCATTGCAAGGAAATGTCGAACCCTTGATCATATCGTGATTTGTGTCACATCATCTGGAATTGCATCATTATTGTTGGTAGGCGGTAGAACTCCATATTCTACATTTTGTCTACCATTGAATGTGTTGGAAGACACTATACGTTTCTTCACTAAACAGTCAATTCATGTGAAATTGTTTAGGGAGACGAAATTGATTATATGGGATGAGATCCCTATGCAACATCGTCATTGCGTTGAGGCCGTTGATCGTAGCCTTCAATATGTTCGTGATAACAACAAATTCGGTGGAATTACTGTTGTCTTTGGTGGGGATTTTTGCCAAACTTTGTCTGTTGTACCGAAAGGATATCGTAAACAGATTGTGGGATCAATTCTTCAAAAATCAACACTTTGGAATCAGATTCACATTTTGACTCTATTGGAAAACATGTGATTAAATCGAAATGATTCGGCAAATGTTGAATTCACTACATATTTGAACAAGGTAATATCAATTTTACACATCTCCGGTTAAGCTCTAAATTAATTATCATTTTATTATTAACATGAATTTAATTTCAATCAACATGTAGGAACCAATCCAAATGAAATCATTAAACTACCTTTTACAATTCGAAAGTCTAAAGACCTCATTGAATTAATAAGAGAAGTGTATCCACAACTGCATAGAACCGGGACTTCTTCAGTAAAATTCTTAACCGAACATATTATTCTATCTGCACGTAATGATGACATTAATAATATAAATGTTGAAGCATTGAAGAGATTCCCTGGAAATGTCATCAGTTATCTATCGTTTGACAAAAACGTGGATGATGATACAAAGTGATCCGATCATGGAAAATCGATAATCTACCGAATATTTAAACTCTTTGAATCCTCCTGGTCTCTCTCCTTCATATTTGCAATTAAAAATTGGTTGTTTCGTTATTTTGCTCAGAAATCTTGCTCCAAAGGACTGTCTTTGCAATGGAACAAGACTGAGGATAGTTCGATGTGCGCAACGTATTATTGAAGTTGAAATCTTAACTGGAGATAAAGCTGGCAATTTGGTTTTTATACCAAGAATTTCTCTGACACCTTCTGCTTCTAAACTTACTGCTCCCATTGCAAGACGACAATTTTCAATTAGGTTGGCCTATGCAATGACTATAAATAAAATCACAAGGACAATCTGTTAAATTTGTCGACATTGATCTTCGGACGCCAATGTTTACTCATGGTCAATTATACGTTGCACTATCCCGATGTACTACATTGAGTAGGATAACAATTTTCTTACAATAAGAAGAAAAACTTCGACAACAAATATAGTTTATCATGAAGTTCTTCTATAATTCTTCTAAAACAGGTATATAATCTCTTAAATTTCCAATTATCAAAATTAATTTTTACTGTTATAACTCAAATTTTACTACTATTTAATTTTATCTAACACATGCTTTGAAATAGGTCCCCACTTCTTTTCACACTCCACCTCTTCTTATTGTTTTTTATTCCGATTATGTAGAAGAATATTTAAGTATAACTTATTTCTAAATAAATGTTCATAATTATATATAATTCAAATTTGTTTGTTTTATAATTTTTATATAATACATGGTTTCAAATAAGTCCCTGCAACTCCAATCGACACTCCACCTGCAACTCCACCTCCACTTCCAGGTGTATCTCAAATTTCGGCTCCACATATATATGTCTATAATATTAGATGATGATATATCGGAAGATTCAAGTTTTGTAGATGAAGAGGTATGTTTTTATGATATTTTAATTAATCGACTCTTATGCATAAATTATATAAAGTTAAGTAAATATGTTGATATCTTTTTTCTCTCACATGCATGTGCAGATAATGGAAAATTTTATTGCAAGTCGCGTTTCCAAACCATTTATTGTTGTGAAGGAAGAGCCTCAAGAAGAAGATTAAGTTGTTGTTGAAAACAATAAAATATTATTACTACAATCTCATTTCTTTTGCTAAAAGTTTGAATATTTCATAATTGTTTTTCCTTTGAAATTAATGAATTATATTCAATTATTATTTCAATATTTTGTTTTTTTCCATGCGATATCCAACGAACTGTTTCATGAAATGACTCAATCGTAATATTTGATTTTGATTTATTTACATTAAATTCATCTTTTAAGTCTTATACATAATCATAAACGTAACATTAAATAAAATGTGTTTTTTCTTTAATTAATTTTTGAGTTTTGTTCTCTTTCGTTGTGTTGTTTACATTGATCCGACACCAATAAAATCATAAACATATATTGAAATATTCGCATATTGTCTTCTTCATATTTCAATCAAGTCATACTAGTGTCGTGTCATAGGTACGGGCACAAAAACTAATATATTAACATTTTTAATCTTCTAAATTTTTATCAATCCCTAAAAATTCAAGAACTACATATTTTGCTCAAATTTATTTCGTTTAGAAAATATTTTTTTCACGTTTCAAAGAAGTAAGGCTACATAAAAGTCATTTTGGCTCGAATTATTATGAGGGTATATTTTTGACATATTAACTAAAATGAAAGCATTTAGAACTTTCTCTCCGAATTCTTGATTGAATGTGAAGTCAAGAATTAAAATCACTAAAAATCTGGGATTTTATCACAAGAAAACAAGTTAATTACTGATAGTGATCAATGTTCTAAAAATCGTTAGGCGGCCGCTGGGCGGCACACTGACGCTTAGCGCCTAAGGGACTAGTCGGGGCGTAATCGGGGCCTAGGGGGGGCCTAGAATTAAGACATAATTACCATTTTTTGATAATTTACATCAAAGATTAAACACATTTAATACAAATTTAATTTTTTTTATATTTATCATTTTATCAAACACTTGTCTATATTTATAAAATGAACAAAAATATACAAACCTATCATTAATCTCAATTCTCAATAACCCCAAAGCAATAAACCAGACAAATTTAGAACTAAAAACAAAAAAGATATTACTCCCGTTTGTCCCCCGTTACCTCCCTCTCTGCCTCACCATTACAACTCCTCCTTTCTTCTCCAGTTCGCTCCCCCTTCCTTTTCTGGTCACCGCATGTAACAAAATCAAAGCTACAAAAATAAATTAAGGTCGACGAGGTTTTGCGTAGACGCCGACTTGGTCGATTAGGCGGCGACTAAGAAAGTCGCGACGGTAAAGAGGGACCTAGCGCCTAAGCGGGGTTTAAGCAAAGCTAAACGAGAGTTTTAGAACACTAATAGTGATAGAGCTTTGATCAATTCAAAAGCTGCATGAATCATGATAGTTACATTTACTATTCATAGCTGCTTCTTCTTCTGATAAAGTCAACTAATTACATATATACCGTACAAGTTTAGGTTAAAGTCTCCCTTCACCACATCATCCTATGCATTATTCCTCATGGATATCTTAATAAATTCCCATTTTCCAAATTTAATACTACTTAAGAAATACTCATTCTTTCTTATAATATGACCATGTCAAGTAAGTTAATTATATTATTTTCTCTATTTCACCTAAAAACTTAGACCCTCCGGGTAAAGAATATTTATTTGAAAATCAAACTTTTTTAAATAATTTATATTTTTAATAGTTCATTAATAATAAAATAATACTTATATGTCTTAATTTTTGAAAGTAGACTCTTTAACTAAATATCTCAAAATGAAATAGTGGAGTATTTGTTCGGAATGGATGAAGTAATAATTAAGAATTATATATAAGTGTCATTAGATTTAGTTATAACTAGTTTTTGCACCCGTGTGTTAAACACATGACATATATTTTTTTCAAATAAATTATACAAAAATAAAAAATATATATAAGAGAAAAACAAAATTAAAAATATATTATTGTAATACTAACCATTGTAGATTATGAAAAATTTCCTTATACACAATATTTGTTGCTTTATTTGTTGATTTTTCATCTTCATCGCATATTAGTATCTAGGAGCTGTGGTGACATCCACAGGCAGAATGTCTTAAGGCCGGGATTTATATAAATGCACTTTCTTTTTCAAAAATGCACGATCAGATGAAATTGAACCATCTTTATGATTTTTTAACTCAACAATTGACCAGAAACTTGTGCCTGTGGATGACGAAAATCAATAGAGATGATAATTTTCGATATTCCATTTTGTTTGTTGATTATTCAAATATGTCAAATGGAGTGAATATTGGGTGTTACAATGGAACGTACACAAATCTTTTAGTCTGCAGCACTGCTCGTCACAAGCTTGCTTATGTTGTCCATATCAGCGTGCAGTTTGCTAATTTGGTAATTTTTTGTCAAGTCGAGTTACCACATCAATGTCTCAATTCAAACTCATTTTTTTCCCAATCAAATGGTGGTGAAATTTTAACTTTTGATATAAAAAACTACAATAATACATTTTAATTTATGAGTAAGTTTAATTTTTTATTTTTGGGCAATACTTGATTATGGGATTACTTCATATGTTCATCATTAATTTTCAAATACAACATTAGAAGTATATGTTTTGTAACACAATTAAAGAAGAAGGGAGAAAAAATTAACATTATAAATACAATTTACAGAAGTACAAATTAAAAGGAAAATTATAATTTATATTATGAGTTTTATACTTAGTTTGGTTTCAACAATTTGTGGGACTTTCAATTGATCGCTAGATGAGCGGAACCATTATCTTGCAATTGAACTTTAAGCAAGGTTCTAAAATCGGATAGCTTCTAGTAGAATTAAGGCATAATTACCATTTTTTGATAATTTACATCAAATATCAAACACATTGAATACAAATTTAATTTTTTTTATGTTTGTCATTTTATCAAACGCTTATCTATATTCGTAAAATGAACAAAAATATACAAACCTACTATTAATCTCAATTCTCAACAACCCCAAAGCAATAAACAAGTCAAGTTTATAACTAAAAACAAAAAAGATATTACTCTAGTTTGCCCCCCATTACCTCCCTCTCTGCCTCACCATTACCACTACCGCATACCACAAAATCAAAGCTACAAAAATAAATTAAGGTCGGTGAGTGGTCGATGAGGCGGCGACTAAGAAAGTCGCTAGAGATGCGGGTCTAGGCGGAGCTAGGCGGGGAGTTTTAGAACACTGACTTTAAGAATCCAATCCGATCCAGATCTTTAGCACTATTGGTACGTTGATCTGAACGTATAGATCAGATCTACTTAATGAAATCTATTGATTTTCAGTAAATGTAATTATGAAAATGTCTAAAGATAAGTTGTGTTGTTTGTATTCAAACTTGTTATATTTTGAAAGTTATGTATACACGAGGTTGGAAGTCAAAAGAGACTAAATTCAAAAGGTTTTAAGAGGTTGGACAGTTGGATAATTGAGAAGTCAATTAATGAAATCTTGAATAAGTTTATGACTAATCAACTTTACATCAATATATAATTGTGTTATTTTTTTATAAATAATAAATGATACATTAAATGAAATCTAGATATTTGAGATTTGACTGAGTTAATGTTGATCTATTTTTAGTAAGGCGATTTTGACGAATTTTTATTTATTTATATGTGATACGTGCTTTTTTATCTATATATATATATATATATATATATATATATATATATATATATATATATATATAGATTACATAAATGCATGGGCAAAAAATTCATATTTATTATAAAAGAAATTATTACAAACTGTTGAGTACAAACTTATTTGGATGAAGATGATCCCACAAAAGCGGTAACCCAAGCCAGTAATAGCACAATAAGATGAAGATCCAAGCTGCAACATTTTAAACATGCATTGTTGCTATAGCTGCATGTCATCAATCTTTGTCTTCACAGACGACCCCAAACCACCTTTAAATAAAATAAAAAAACACCCATACTGAAATTATGTCTACAAAGGACGGTCGTGTACGAGATTTCTATCCTTTTAGGATTTAAGAGGAGGTTTAATGAATGTACTGCCTCCATTTTTAAATTATTGTTTTAATTCATTTTTTTTGGATCAAACAAACTCTTTTCAAATAAAAATTGAATGTATATGTTTTATACTCCGAGCCAATACAACTAGTCAACTCTATTTAACCACTTTATATGTAATACAACTTTTTTTGATTTTTTAAAAAGACTCTTAGCAAATTCTGAGTAGGTGAGTGAGATTACTGAATCAAGCTAAGTGATGTAATACAAATAGTTATATGGTAATTATTAGCCATACATGGTTACATTTATGTGGAGATCTACCTCTTTTTGTGCATGATATATGTATATATATTTTTTAACCAGGTTGAATCTTGGGGTATTAGTTTCGATCCCTCATTGTTATTATCAGGAAAATCGCGGAATATGTCCGAAATGATACAAAGTTTGAGAACATTACAACTAATAACACATACAAGGTCCAACTAAAGTGTACGTACGTGTGCTTATACCATAGTTTTATAAAATGGGCCATCTAAAGCGTACGGCAGAGTCTTTGTACCCCTCCACCAACATGCAAAGATACATTCATTTCCTTTCCATATGGGTTTGTCTAGGTGGGCTGGCATCCACCACCACCGCCGGCGCCACCAACAGCACCATCACTAAAGCAGCCACCATAACCAAACCCGGCTGCCAACGCCAATGCGGTAACTTGATAGTACCATACCCTTTTGGTATCGGCAGAGGATCAGGCTGTTCAATTGGGCCATGGTTCAATATCGACTGCAACACTTCCTTCATCCCTCCCAAAGCCTTCATAGGCGAATTGCAAATTCACGACATTTCAGATACCCAAGTCCGAATTAGCAACTCTATTGTCATGGCATGTTATAACCGATTAGGAAACTTGACCCGAAAAACACCGTCGTGGACTATCAGTCTTGGGGGACCGTCTCCATACACGTTTTCTGAGATAAACAAGTTCATTGTCGTCGGGTGCGATGATTTTGCATTGATATTTGGGAACGAACAACGAAATTTCACAGGTGGTTGTGTGTCCTTATGTTCGAAATCTGAGGACTTGCTAGATGGGTTTTGTTCAGGAATTGGCTGTTGTCAAACATCCATACCCAAGGGTCTAAAGGAATACACAGTTCGACAGAATAGCTTGAGAAACCACACGAATATATGGTCATTTGATCCTTGTGGCTATGCCTTTGTTGGTGAGCAAGAGAGCTTTATCTTTCGGGGTGCATCAGATTTATCTGATCCGAGTTTCTTGGATCGAACCGAGGCTAATGTGCCCATAGTGGTAGACTGGGTGGTTGGGAATTTGACCTGTGCCGAGGCCCAACGAACTAATGTGTTAGCATGTCAATCGAATACCAACTGCGTTGAATCTGATATCGGTTATAGTGGGTATCGATGCAGTTGCAAGGAGGGTTATCAGGGCCATCCCTATCTCGATCCTGGCTGCCAAGGTTAGTTCGTGATTCTTTAATTCTTGTTCTTGTCAAAAAAAATAAAATTCTTTAATGTTAAAGATCACTAATCGTAGGTATATTGTTAGGTGGACATGGTTAGATGGTTCACATTCACAACTGCAAGTGGTTCTAACTCATATGTGCATGTTTTCGTTCTCAACCGCAGGACGAATAGCTCACTCTTTGATTCCCTTTTTGTTAAACACACTTTTCAGATATCAATGAATGTGAAGATCCAAGCAACAATAGATGTGATTCAAAGGGAATTTGTAGCAATACTCCAGGAAGTTATATTTGTTCTTGTCCACATGGTTTTATAGGTGATGGCCAGAGAAACGGCCAAGGTTGTGTTGCAGAGAGCAAACAATTCCCAGTTATCAAGTTTTCTCTAGGTAAATCATATATATTTGATTTAAGTGCTTTTATACAACTCCTTGTCTTTATCAAGTTTTCTCTAGGTAAATCATATATATTTGGATTTGTGGTTATCACATGGTATCTAATATTCCTTCTGTTTTTGGTAAAGAGTTTATTATTCGATTCTGAGATATTTTACTTAAAGAGCTCATTTTCAAATATTAAGATATAAAAATGTCATTTCATTACTAATGATTTATTAAAAATATTATTTTCTTAAAAAAAATTAATTTTTAAACGAAAACTCTTTACCCAAAAAGAGTGAGAAGTTCTTTGTCCTGATATGATCATAGAGCCTTAGAAAAATTGGTATGCCATGGGATCAATTAGCCCAGGAATAGCTATTTCTTCACGAGTATTCCTAATTAAGTTGGCAAATGAGATAGAAATATTTGGAAATAAAATAATCCGATAACCGTTGATTGATTAAAAATTGTTGGTCCAATCAGCTAAATAATGGGACCTAGAGTACTCTACAAAACCAATCACAAATAAGTCCACCTTTTGTATCCATGCAAATCCCTTTAGTCCATTTTGTCAATATTTCTATTTTGGGAGAGGTATATCACAAAATGACTAAGTTGTTACAGCTTATTTGGAGTGATTTTTAGTTTTTAGTTTTTGAAAAGTCATATTTAGAATGTTTGTTTCAGCTTATAAGCCAAAAGTTAATAAGTAAGGTACAATACCCTATATGTATTGAAAAGCTAAAGTCAAAAAGCCAAAATTTTAAGCTTTTTTGGTTTTTTTTTTAAAACATGAAGACAATAATTCATTAATAAATATTTGATTATCCCCATTTCATCATTTTATGAAATATACATAAAAATACGAATACTAATTTTTAAGTTTTTTTTAACAAATAATTATAACAACTCATAAGCAGCTTTTAAACAGCTGTAACAAACAGTCTATTATGCAATCAACCACTGACTTAAGTTATCAGCCATAAGTCATAAGTTATTAGCCACAACAAACGATCAAGCTCTAAATCTCTTTTCTTATTACTTCTCTGTTCCTAAATAGTCATTCTCTTCGACCCAATATACTGTGGGTTCATTTAATACCTTGTAAACGTGGTTATAATTAAAGTAAATATAAAAATTAAGGATAAAGTGATAAAATATTTTCCTTATTTTATAAAAATAAAATTATTTGAACGGATAAAAAAAGAAAAGAGAACAATTATTTAGAAATGTGTGGACTTTAAACTAGTGTATCTTTAGACAAACTAGTCTTTAATTAATTACTTGTGATTGAAGTTGAGCAATATCTTTCTTATTCTATACTGTTTTTAAAGTTTTAACTCATCAATGAACAAAATAATTTTCTATTTTTATTTAATAAAAATATATTTATTGATCATGCTTAATTATGACTAGTTTTGAATTTCATTAAAAAAATTAATTTATTACAGTATTTATCCACCAAAAATTTAGATAATATGTGATACTTCATTATAAATAAAATAATTATTTAATTTAAACGGTTTTTGATTATAATAATAAATTTAATAATAAAAATACAATAGGTATTGAATTGACTAGTGGTTTTAAACAATTTAAGATTAATATTTAGAACCAATTGTTATTGATTGGAAAAATGTATAAAGACTTTACGATGTGATATCAAAATATCATTTTACTTTTGGATTGATTACAATTATTTCTTACAAAAAGTAGGTTGGATAGCAAAGTGAGATTATGTGGATACTTTTATTTTTTTTGGGGGGCGAGGGGGGGGGGCGGATAGTAATTTGGCCTTATTGGAGGAACCTATCTCTAAACAAAAAAAGGAAACTCAGTTGGAATACAGGAGATTTACAAATAGAAAGTTAGGAATATAGTTTTATTTGATAGAAAAAAGAAGTCCTTACGATTAATTCTTTGCAGGTATGGGGTTTGGCTTCTTGTCTGTCCTCATTGGAATTACTTGGGTGTATTTAAGCATGAACAAAAGGAAACTAATTAAACTCAGAGAAAAGTTTTTTCAGCAAAATGGTGGTTTTCTATTGAAACAACAAATTAATTCCAACAATGGTGGTGTTGAATCTAGCAAAGTTTTCACTGCGGAAGAGTTAGAGAAGGCCACCAACAACTATGCCGAGGATAGGATTCTTGGACGAGGTGGTTATGGTGTTGTGTACAAAGGAATTCTAGGGGACCAACGTGTTGTCGCAATCAAGAAGTCGAGGGTAATGGATGAGAGCCAAATCGAGCAGTTCATAAACGAGGTGGTTATTCTAACACAAGTCAACCATAGAAATGTAGTCAAGCTTTTGGGATGTTGTTTGGAAAGTGAAGTTCCCTTGTTGGTTTATGAATATGTCTCTAATGGTACTCTCTTTGGTCACATCCATGGTAAAGGAGCCTTGACGTGGCTATCTTGGGAGAATCGTTTAAGAATAGCTGCAGAATCAGCTGGCGCATTATCTTATCTTCACTCGGCAGCTTCAATGCCGATTATTCATAGGGATGTGAAATCAGCTAATATATTACTGGATGAAAATTACACCACAAAAATTTCGGATTTCGGTGCTTCAAGGTTAGTCCCATTAGATCAAGCTCAAGTAACTACTCTAGTCCAAGGGACATTAGGGTATTTAGATCCAGAATACTTCCACACAAGTCAGCTAACTGAGAAGAGCGATGTCTATAGCTTTGGAGTGGTTCTTGCAGAGCTCTTAACTGGGAAGAAGCCCCTTTCTATGGAGAGAACTCCAGAAGAAAGAAATTTGGCATCATATTTTATTATGTCGGTAAAGGAAAATAAGTTGTTTCAAATTCTCGAGCCTCGAGTAGTGAGGGAAGGAACTTTGGAGCAACTTCAGATGATTGCTGACCTTGTAAGGAGATGCTTGAATCTAACTAGTGAAGATAGGCCTACAATGAAGGAAGTGGCAATGGAACTAGAAGGGTTAAGGAAACTTACTAAACATCCTTGGGCTAGTAATCATCAACATGGCCATGAAGAGACAGTGAGCTTATTGAGTGAAAATGAAGAATCAGATCTCTACACAGTTTTAGTTAACCCTTATGTTACTGGGGAGATTTTCGAGCAATTCGGCTCGAACAGTGGTATGATATTACCGGTCAACAGCCCTCGGTGATTAACTGTTCCATTACTAGCCAAATATGAAGCTTTTATATATGCATGTTTAATTCTATCTTCTTCTTGTGTATATTTCGCTAGATCTTTGGCTGCTGTGCTAGTAGAAAAATCTTATAAGTAGACTTACCAATTTAAATATAGCTCGGATGAATTTGGTTTCGAGTCTAGTTTTTGCATTCTAGTAAAGAATCATGGAGTGTTATTAAGTTGAGATCTCCAAAACCTACGAATTTCATATTGCTCTTTTGTTTAGACCATTTAGCACGGAAGATAAATTTTGACTTAAGTTTATGATCTCCACCAACTAGCTAGAGACATTATGTTACTTTTGATACAAATAAGAAAGTCGTAACTAACTAAACCAATTCATCTAAAAGTTTAGAGAGATTTAAATATTTTTTTAGGATAAATGCAAGGGTCGGGAGAGATTTGAACCCTTGTCCTTGTCAAACCATAAACTCTAATACCATGTTAAGTAACCAATTAATTTAAAAATTAAAACTGTTAGAGAGATTACCAATAATTTATATCATTGCTTATATTTTGTGTTTTAACAAAAGGTCGTTAACCAATCAAAGTGATCGCAATTTTTTTAGTTGCACATAGCATGTCTAACCTGTGTATGGAAAATTACAATCATTATGATTGGTTAACGACTTTCTTATTTGAACCAAAAGTAACATAATGCGTCTAACTTGTGTATGGGTTCCCTTAACAGCCGATGTAATAATCTTAGCTATTTTAGAAAATGAAAATGTCGGAGATAGAAATTAGGGACACGTTAAACACTACTCTCTCCGCACAAAAGCGGGGCTCTTGTCAACCAATCGATTCGACTCGACTCGACTCAATTCAATTCAACTTAACTCAACTCAATCTTTACTCACTGTGTCACTGCCAATACCGAGCAAATCACAACGGTTTCTGTTATATTTATGTCTTAAATTCTTTTAAAATTAAGATTGATAAATTGCTAAAGAATTAGGAGTATGTTAATCCTAATTAGTGAAGGATAATATTTGTGAACATGACCTATATAAGGGCATGTATATGTCGCATAGATAGTGTGCCAAAGACGAGTTTGTGATACAAAGTGAAGACGGACGACAACGATACAATTGATGTCAAGTGTCTCGAGGTCTTGATGTTGTTAAACAAAATAGTGCGTTGCTATTTTGGCTATGAGATGTGTGGTACTATGTGGTATCGTATCAATCTTTGTAACCTTTTTTCCTAAGGTGAATATAATTGAAAACTCTCTATTGTAATTCCTCATCGTTTATAGTGAAGTTGTTGATTGCCTTAAAGTACATTAAACCACGTAAAATCTTTTGTTTCCTTTTACTTTATTTTGTTATATTTTCTATTATCTAGCCATTATTAATTCGTCCAAATACTTGGAGCTATTATTTTCGACCAATTCGCTTCCGCATTAAAGTAGAAACTTGTAATTCTTAATTCAAGAATTTCCCCGTTTTTATAACAAACTGGTATCAGAGATTTGAACCAGTCGAAATTTTGAGAAAAGATATTAAAGTTTTTTTTTTCTAGGATGGCAGAATTTAGAAATTCTACGTAATTCCAATTGAAGAAATTTAATGTAAGTATTAACTTTAGCTTGTGGCAAGTTAAAGTTAGAGATGTGTTGATCCATGAAGATCAAAAGATTGTTTTGGAAAGAAAGGAAGCAAAACACGACAATATGAAAGATGAGGTATGTAAGAGAATTGATTAAAAGACAACTAGCACTATCTAGCAATCTTCCACGGATAATGTTCTCTACAACGTTATCTTCGAAAAATTCACGGAGGCGTTATGAGGGAAGTTGGAGAGTCTCTACGTGGGGAAATCAATGGCAAACTGGTTGTACCTAAAGAAAGAGTTGTTAAATTTCACGATATCTGAAGGTAAGAATATTCATGATCACTTGAATGTTTTTAACAAGATACTTTGCGAGTTGGCAAATATTGGTGTTAAAATTGAGGATGAAAATCAATGTTTAATTTTGTTGATGTCTTTGCCACCATGTTACAAGTACTTAGTTACTACTATTATGTATGAAAAAGATGCACTTACTTTGGGTGAATACAAACTTCATTATTAACGGATGATTCTATGAACAAAGGTTATAAAAATAAAAATAGTCGCGTTGTATGTGGGAAACAAAGTTAAACATGTTGGTGATTTGTCCGATCAAGGTTTAAGTGGTGGTAAGAAGAATAAGAAGACTTCCAAGCAAAAGTGTTGACATTGTAATGAGATGAGTCACGTTATTCGTAATTGTCAAAAGCTCAAGGATGAAATAAAGAAAAAATTGAATTCTAATGCTAGTCTTGTCACATTCGATGAGGGTGGTACTAGCAATGACGAGGATAGCGGCGATGTACTCAATGTGACCATCATTGATAATCTACGTAATGAATATATTCAGATTCCGATCGTTCTTTTCACATGTATTCCACTAAATATATACTTTCTACTTACAAAAGTGCAAGTGACGATATATTTTTAGTAGATGGTTCTTCCCATCTGCTAAAATAAATTTCTTTTATACTCTAGCCAACCTCAGAGTAATAGTACACAACCAAGAATCCTTCAACACCTTAAGACCACAATAACATAATTACACAAGCAAGACCACCAATAGATATAAATAAGGGTTAATCGCACCATTGATCCCTTGACTTTGGGTCATTTTCAGTATAAGTCCTTTAACTATTTTTTGTCAAAATTGGATCCTAACAGTATAAATTTTTCACAATCACAATCATTTTAATAGATGCTCTTAGAAAAATATCGTTAAGTTTCTCGTGTGCAATAAGTAAGGGTTAAAATGAATTTTTTTCAAAACTAACTTATATTTGAATTTGCAATGAAGACCCTAAAGTTTTTAAAAATACCTAGAGGCCTTCTTTCCTTTAGACTTCCGAACTTCTTTCACTTCGTCCCTTACACAATTTCTTTCTTCCCCTTTTTTTGTTTGGGTTGGAATCTCCAACTTCTGTTGACACTCGATCAATGAAAAACTTGTTTCTTCTTTTTTCTACAATTGAACGAGAAGGCACTGGAACTAGCTTGCAAGCATAAGCAATTGTGGTACAAGAAGAGAAGATCCTTTTTAGGACTTTTCTTGGTTATTAGGTAACAAGCCAACAAATTGAAGAACCGAAGCTAACTCATGATTCAACAACTTCACGTTTGTGTAGTGAGCCGATCGATTGACAGGAAAGGCGTATGGGCTGGGAGCCAACCTAAGCCAATGTCTACCCTTCAAAGGAGACGAATCTCAAAGGAAGATGTATAGTCGGATGACACATAAGACGAATCGCAAAGGAAAATACCAGTAACCTCTTTAACCTAGTGTTTATCTGCCCAATCTTGTTCATCAATCTTCACACCCTTTCGTTATCATCACCAACACATCCACCGGAATTATCATCAAAACTGCTAGAACTACCATCTCCGACACCAAATCTATCTTTCCCACACCGAAATAAATAATCAAGTCTCCAATTTCAAAAGATGGAAATGAAATTGGAGGAACTCATTTGTAGAACCTATGGGTCCGTTTTGTTGGGGAAGAAGACACAAAATTACATCGACGAAATGGTGGAGACCTCCGACGAAATTGAAGAAGGCAGAGAAATCCATAGAGGAGTGAGGTGACATCGGACGTCTGCCTGTATGGCCTTGGCTTCACGTGCTGGAGATAAATCCACTAATGGTTTCCTCGCCTGCTCGAAATCGCCGAGAAATCTCCTCCAAGGTAGAGATCTCAACGGTTGTCGCTATTTTTCCGTCTTGGCTCAAGAAACCAAGCCCCTTCTCGATGGCTCTGATCAGATCTTAGCCGATGTCGACTTCCTTATTACTTCCTTGAAACGGATCAACAGTCAACCAATTTGTAGCGTCCAAGTTGTTGAGAAAGAAGATACTCCCTCTGTCCCTAAATTATCGTCCTCCTTTCCTTTTTCGTCCGTCCCAAAATAATTGTCCAGTTTGAAACTTATCTTTTTAGAACATCATTTTTACCACTTTACCCTTACTTTTTCACCCTACTTAATTATGGGCCACGTATACATGTGCTTTAAAGGAAACTACACATTAAACCAATATAAATAATCAAGTCAATTGTTTTTTCTTAAATTGTGCACCGGGTCAACCAGGATAATTATTTAGGGACGGAGGGAGTACAAAATTACAATTTCTTTCCCTTGTTTGGTCTTCTACAATCTGCTTATATCTTAATGATCCCTTAGTTTTAAATATTACACATGTCCCCACGTCATCACTTCGTTAATAAAGTTGGATGGAGATGAAAGAACGCGAGTAGCTAGGATTCTCAAAGATTTAATGTAGCTTGTGAAAAAGCTACAATTGAATTGTCACAATAGATAGAAAAATAATCAAAAACAGCGGAAGACTTAATACTAAATCATGAAATTAATCACAAAAATTTATCAAACAATCTACAAGTCTATACTTGTAGATTTAGCCTCATGGCCAAAAAGATTTCACTAAAAAGGATGAATTGTTTTACAAAAAAAAACTATGTGAAATCACAAAAAATATTCTCACAAGATAATGAATCTTGGAGAACAAAAACCCCACATAAATAGCTTAAACAAAACGTGGGAAGAAACAAAAACAACTTCCTTTAAACAAAACAGGAAGCACAAAACAGTTTTAGAATTCAATGTAGCTGCGGATGTTGCAACATCAGAAGCTACAATCGGACTGCTGAACTTCAGGACTTCAAAACTGCTTTAGAAACTGCCCTCAGCTTTCTGGAATCACTCTACAAAACGTCTGCCCTCCAGCCATGTCCAAGCCTCTTTATATAATGTCAAGATCTCCTACACACATAAAGGAATCCAACTCCAACAAGGACAAGGATTAGAACTTAAGGAAAAAATCAACAACTTACCAAACTAATGAGATTTTGTTACCAAATATGAAAATGGTCAAGAATCATGGTTAGACTAGGATAGGATTTAATTACCAAATATGAAAGTGGTCAAGAATCATGGTTAGACTAGGATTTATGCTAAGATTTTGTTACCAAATATGTCCACTTGAAATCTACAAAAAGATTATGCTACCAAAAATAACTAAACTAAATCTAATAAAATATACTAAGTCCTAAATTAACACAAACTTATCAAAAATCCTATTTTGACCAAGAAAGGTGAAATAAGACCAAAATAGGTTATGCCTATTTTGCCCTTACAATCTCCCCCTTTGTTGAACATTTCTGGTCAAATCAAAAGACAAGTGTTTATTCAATACCAATCAAATCATCTAACCTGCATTGGTTAGAAAATCTCATCTCCCCCTGAATTTGTGCAAGGAGCACAAATCAGAAATCATTACCATCACAAGAAACACTTGATCTCTCTCCCCCTATTTGACCGGAAAAGGAAGAGAGATAAAAAACATCTTTTAGGAATTCTCAAAAAACAAAGATTTTGAAAAAACACAATGAAGTGTTCACCAAGACTTGATCACACCATTAGCAATAACTGAGCACATTATATCCAGATTCAAAACCTTTTAGTTCCACACAAAAATTAGACAACCACTAAATATTTTTCAACATGGAGATTTTTGAAAATTGATTTGCACAGTTTGAGTTTAGGACAAAATTTCACCAAGCTGATATCATTGCCAACAATGCATGTCCTAAAATTTTATGCCTAAAAACATGATGACTAAAAGCTAGGCAAAAGAATTTAAAAAAAATGCAATCACACACAAGTGATAAAGACCAGATCAAAGGATGTAGTTCCTAATGTAACTGCATTGGGAGATGCATTCGCCAAAATTGTGATTTTATTTTCAATTTGCATTTTTTTTTTGTTTTCTCAACCAGATTTCTCTCCCAAGATCGTAAATTTTTCACAACAAAAATCCATAGGTACTTTATTTCCCTAGAAATATAGCTCTACTTTATTAATTTCAAGCTATAAAAACATGTCACTTGGAACCTTTCACACTATTTACCAAGGGAAGCCACTTAACTTTTTGATCAACCCATGAAATCCGAGGATTCATAGTCCCAAAAGAAAGGTGCCACAACCTTGTTCATAGGTAGCTCTTTTCCGTTAGGTAGCTTTCACACTTTTTCAATTAAGGGGAGTCAATTTTCTCAAGATCAACCCATGAAAGCCTAAGCTCCATAGTACTTTCACAAATTGTTGCATCCCAAAAATTTCAAAAGGTAGCTCTTTCCTTTGTGGACTTTAAACATACTCAAGAACTGGGAGAGAGAGAGAATCATAACAATGAAATCACAACATATTTTGAATGAAATTCCCAAGCAACCACAAGAGGCACATACATGTGAAACAATGATCTAGAGTGCCCTCTAAAGACAAAATGCAAGCATGCCTAATTTTTTTTTTTTTTTATAATTAACTAAGTGTAAAATCATATGACACACAAAACATAAGAGATTTCCAAAGATTGAAAAATCTCTCAAAAACAAGACACTTGGCAAATATATCAGCAAGATGATTTTCAGTCCCAACATGTTCAATGCAAACAATTTTCATATTTAACCAAGTCTCTAATAAAGTGGTGTCTTAAATTAATGTGTTTTGTTAGAGAATAATGAACTGGATTTTTGTGCTAAGCAAAATGCATAGGTGTTCTAAAAAACAAGGTTAACACATCAATGTGTAGTCCATAACCTTTGATCATTTGGAGCATCCATAAAAGATTTAAGGCTTCTCTCAAAAATATTTTGATAAGCATGCAAAATTTTGAGAATCAACCTTACTTCTTCTCCTTATGTATATGCCATCATGAATATCACCTATCACTTGAGAAATTGAATGGTTTTTCTGAATACGGCTAGGAATGTCATGGCTGCAATCATTCAAATTGGACTGATTTTCTAAATGTTCAGGACCTGTTTCTGAAAGTTTAAGACCTGTTTCTGAATCTGCCAAGTTTCTGTCCAATGTGTCTGCCGATGTTGCAACATTGGGTGACACATTGTGAATCACATTGGCTGAACTTTCAGAATATGCAGGTTCTGTCTGATCATGTGCAGATTTACTGGTTTCAGATGCTGGTTCTGAAGATTTTGGAGGAGATTCATCATGGTATTCATCAATGGTTTCATAGAACCGCTTAGCACCAGGACATATATCAAAGGGTTCACAATATTTGGACTTGCCTTTGTCATTACTACCCTTAGGAACCCACATTTGTTTAAAAATTTTGGGTTGGTGGTTTTGAGAAAATTTTTTCTGATGAGACTTCCAATGTGACTGCCAATGTTGCTGCATTGGCTGTTTCATACGATTCTGCATCTGAGATTTTCCCAAGAAGGTCTGCCTAACATCATCCTCATATATAGCCTTTTTCAGAAAACAAAAAGGTTGTATATGTCCAAGCTTATGACAAAAATGACACACAAAATTTTTCTTTCTTGATTTCGATTTTTCAAAGAAATTTGGATTTTGAAATTTTTGCGTGGGCTGTTTAGGTTCAGAAGACATACCTTCACCTTCTTTCACAAACGTCTTGGGCATAAAACCAATTCCTGATTTACCTGAATTTTCAGAATTCAACATCTCATCCATTTTTTGTTGGCTTGAGTTCCATTTAGCCATGGTTTCATTGGCTTGGATGAGCTTTTCTTTTAGATCTTCATTCTCCGCATCCTTCTTGGTCAACAGACTCTCAAGCCTTGTAATACACTCCTTTTGTTCTTCATTAGCCTTCTTTAGCAAGTCATTTGCCTTTTTAAGTAACTTAACTTGACAAACTCTTTTTTCCCAATCATTGTACAACTCCTTGTATGCATCCATCAGATCTGATTCTGATTCTGCACAATCTTCAGAGACAGAAGAGTTAAAGCAACGAAAGTCATTGTACAAACCCTTCTTTTTCAAAGTATTAGGACAAACAAAATTCTCATATTGAGAATCCATCATGGCTACAACCAGAATCTACTCTTAGTGACGTCAAGAGGAGGCTCTGATACCAATTGAAAGAACGCGAGTAGCTAGGATTCTCAAAGATTTAATGTAGCTTGTGAAAAAGCTACAATTGAATTGTCACAATAGATAGAAAAATAATCAAAAACAGCGGAAGACTTAATACTAAAGCATGAAATTAATCACAAAAATTTACCAAACAATCTACAAGTCTATACTTGTAGATCTAGTCTCATGGCCAAAAAGATTTCACTAAAAAGGATGAATTGTTTTACAAAAAAAAACTATGTGAAATCACAAAAAATATTCTCACAAGATAATGAATCTTGGAGAACAAAAACCCCACATAAATAGCTTAAACAAAACGTGGGAAGAAACAAAAACAACTTCCTTTAAACAAAACAGGAAGCACAAAACAGTTTCAGAATTCAATGTAGCTGCCGATGTTGCAACATCAGAAGCTACAATCGGACTGCTGAACTTCAGGACTTCAAAACTGCTTCAGAAACTGCTCTCAGCTTTCTGGAATCACTCTACAAAACGTCTGCCCTCCAGCCATGTCCAAGCTTCTTTATATAATGTCAAGATCTCCTACACACATAAAGGAATCCAACTCCAACAAGGACAAGGATTAGAACTTAAGGAAAAAATCAACAACTTACCAAACTAATGAGATTTTGTTACCAAATATGAAAGTGGTCAAGAATCATGGTTAGACTAGGATGTGATTTAATTACCAAATATGAAAGTGGTTAAGAATCATGGTTAGACTAGGATTTATGCTAAGATTTTGTTACCAAATATGTCCACTTGAAATCTACAAAGAGATTATGCTACCAAAAATAACTAAACTAAATCTAATAAAATATACTAAGTCCTAAATTAACATAAACTTATCAAAAATCCTATTTTGACCAAGAAAGGTGAAACAAGACCAAAATAGGTCATGCCTATTTTGCCACTCCCCGAAATTTGTGACATTTTTTCCAAACTATATATGCACTTCAAACATTTTCTCCCCAAACTGAGTATATTGACAACATTTGTAATATTGAAAACACGAGGTTATTTTGGTTTCCTCCCAATAGTACGTTGATATAAAAATTAGTTTTCCCTGTGTAATTATACTCCTAGCCAATACAATTTTTTTTGTTTTTGTTTTTGAAAAGACTCTTAGCAAATCTAAATAGGTGAGTGAGATGACTGAATCAAGCTAAGTGATATAATACAAATAATTATATGGTAATTATTAGCCATATATGCATGGTTACATTTATGTGGATATCTACCTTTTTATGTGCACGATATGTATGCATCACTGAGGATCAGGTTGTTCAATTGGGCCATGGTTCAATATCAATTGCAACACTTCTTTCAGCCCTCCCATATCCTTCATAGGCGACCTTCAAATTCACGACATTTCAGATACCCAAGTCCGAATTAGCATAACTCTGTTGTCATGGCATGTTATAACTGATTAGGAAACTTGATCCCAAAAAAAAACACCGTCGTGGACTATCAGTCTTGGGCGACCGTCTCCATACACATTTTCCGAGCTAAACAAGTTCATTGTCGTTGGGTGCAATGTTTTTGCATTGATATTTGGGAAGTGACAACGAAATACCCCAAGTGGTTGTGTGTCCTTGTGTTCGAAATCAGAGGACTTGCTAGTGTTGTATATTGCTCGATTTGTGGGTAAAAGATATTGTCTTTAACGTATTTAATTCGTTACATATTATCGGTGTAATGATCTCAACAAATTTCATCTTCAAAATGTAAAACCTATACATGCAATTCAAATGTTACACTCCTTTAAACATTAATGGAACAATAATATAATCTGTGACTTTTAACACGAAAATCATAATGTTTAAAAAGAAAGATTCGGGAGATTGGTTACTCAACTTCAAATGGAGAAAAGACTATTTATAAGATCGAGTTTCCATGACTATTTATAGGGTCAAGTTACTGCCTCAAAAGACACAACCTAAGCATCAATGTCAATTAACTCGGGACTTATTCCAAAATCATTAATGAATTAACTCCAAGATTAATTAATTAACTCAAACATTAACTAATTAACCCTAATTCATACTTCATATTTTTCCATAAGAACAAAGGAAAGCCGAAGTATTCTTGAGGAACCCATTAGACTTGTTGTAGGGAGATATAACAAGTTTTAGTTTCAAAAGTTTTACTATCAATCTCATGTGGGATAAATGAGACATAAGGAAGAAATGAAGAGAAAAACAACAAGATTTTATTCATGAAGAAAAAAGAGTGATACACAAACTCAATGTGGGAGAAGAGTTTTATTATATGTAAATACAAAACATATAACAACTAGATGGGTACTTAAAAAAAATAATCTTAGCTATTTTAAAAAAATAAGAAAAGAAAAAGCTAGATGGTTTTGTTCAGGAATTGGTTGTTGTCAAACATCCATACCAGTCCCCTAAGGGGTGGTCCAGTGGTAGACATGTGACTTCACGATATGTGAGGTCGATCTTAGGTTCGATCCCTTCCCATGTCCCCCTTAGGAGGAAAAAAAAACATCCAAACCAAATGGTCTAAAGAACTACACAGTTGGACAGAGAAGCTTGGGAAACCGCACGAATATATGGTTATTTTGATCCTTGTGGCTATGCCTTTGTTGGTGAGCATCAGATTTATCTGATCTGAGTTTTTTGGATCGAACCGAGGCTAATGTGTCCATACTCCATAGTAGGGGTAGCAAAAATTTATCCAACCCATTGAGTTATCTATTATATCCATTATAAAAGGCTTATTGGTTATTATCCATTAACACTCAATTAGGTTAATGGGTGTTAATGGATATTATCCATTAACACCCATTAACAAAATGGATAATTATGGATAATTAACCGATTATCCATCGGATTTATCCACTAATATCACCACCGTCAACGTCTCCACCCACCACCGTCATTTCCCACTTCCGGCCACCGCCTCCCACCGCCGGCAACCACCACCACCCGTCGCCTCCAACTGCCACCGCCGCTGCCCACCACTGGCCATCGCCTCCAACTGCCACCACCCACCATCACCACCAGCCACCGCCAGCTCTTTACTTAAAAATAATAATAATTAAATACATAGCTTCCATCGCCGTCATTTCCCACCTCCGGCCACCGCCTCCACCGCCGGCAACCACCACCGCCGCCTCCAACTGCCACCGCCGCTGCCCACCATTGGCCACCGCTTCCAACTGCCAGCGCCAGCGCCAGCTCTTTACTTAAAAATAATAATAATTAAATACATAGCTTACCATTAGCAAGATTCAAACCTGAACCATATCACCTTACAACAAAACTTGTTACCACTAGACTAGACCACTTTTTGATATATATTTGAAAGTTAATATAAATATAAACAAGTAATCATAAAAATTATTGAGTATTATGAACGTATTTGTTATTTGTTTTGGATTAAGAATATTTGTTTGTTATTTATAATTTATAATTATAATGAATATAAATTTTTAATTTTTTAATAAGGTATTTGACTTTTTTATTTTTTCATACTTTAACATAATCATTTATTAGTGTCAAATCAATAAACACGTATATTTTCTATCTCACAACTATAAAGACTATTATAAAATTTTGACAACTTTATATATATTAGGTGATAAAAATAGTGTCGCATTGCAAATATCACTTTTTATTGAGGTGTAAAAAAAAAGATAAATATGAAAATTGAGAAAATATCTTGGTCATTGTTGAACGTGGGGCCCATTAATTTTTTATTAAATGTGAAAAGTTGGTGAAAATATTACTCCCTCCGTCCCTAAATTATCGTCCTCCTTTCCTTCTTCATCCGTCCCAAAATGATTGTCCACTTTGAAACTTACCTTTTTAGAACATCATTTTTACCACTTTACCCCTTACTTTTCACTTTACTTTAATTATGAGCCACATATATATGGACATTAAAGGAAACTACACATTAAACCAATATAAATAATCAAATCAATTGCTTTTTCTTAAATTGTGCGCCGGGTCAACCAGGACGATTATTTAGGGACGGAGGGAGTATGATTTATGAATATTAAGGTATTAACTTATCATTATGTGTATGTGTGTGCATGTGTGTGTTTTTGCCATGTGTGTGTGTTTTTTTGGCGCGTGTGTGTGTTTGAGTGAGTTTGTGTGTGTATGTTATACTTAGTGAATCATAATATAAGTAGGCAAATAATACTCAAAACAATAAATGATTTTCATTATTGGATATTATCCGGATAATACCCATTTATTAATGGATAATATTGAATATTATCCAATAACACCCATTAAGGTTAATGGATGTTATTGGATAATATCTAAAACTACCCATTAACTATATTGGATAGATAATGGTTTTATCCAAATTAACCGGTAACACCCAATTACCATCCCTACTCCATAGTGATAGACTGGGTGGTTGGGAATTTGACCTGTGCCGAGACCCAATGATCTAATGTTTTAGCCTGTCAATCGAATACCAACTGCATTGACAATGATATCGGTTACCGTGGGTATTAGATTTTGTGTCTGTGCCAATGATACGGTATCAGTATGGAGATAATCAATATATAAAATAAGTATGATGTAAATAAATTAATTTATACTTGAGATTTTGTAGGGGTTGGATCAATATATACTACACAAAGCAAAGACGACATCCCAAAAACTAAAGAAAAACATATTTATTGACCGTAAAATTTTATAATTCATCCAAAAAAAACATAATTAAACATCCAAAAGCATTATTTCTCACATACATCAACTCAACACATATTAATTGAAATAAACTTAAAAATGAAAATCTCAAACAAAAACCATAAAATAAATTGAATAAGACGGAGTGAACCAACAAAAGACTTTTCGAAATCAAAATCACAAAGATTTCAGACAAATAAGGAAAAGGTAATACATTTTTTAAAAAAAGAAAGAAATTAAATATACAAATCTTTAAAAACAAAAAAATTAATCACAAAACATACAAACAATTTTTTTTAAAACTAAATCTAGTTCGGACAAAAATAAAAAAAATAAATTAGAGATAATCATGGAGAAGAAACTGAATAATTAAGGTGGTAAGAACTCAGTAAAATAATAAATATCCAGTAAAACCGTAAAATAATAAATCTTAGTTAGGGAGATGCTTTAGTTAATCTTATGAAATTTCATATTTAATCATGATAAGTAGTTATATTTGGTCAAAGTGAATCATAGTTAGTAGTTAACATTTCAGAAAAACTAAGTTAAATTATACTCCGTAATACAGATGGACGTAGTTGCAAGGAGGGTTATCAGGGCCATGCCTAGAAATGGTTCGACTACTTGTTATGCAAGCATGCCATCGGTTTGAGAAAATCAGGAGCTAAACCGTCCTGATGGTTCGACTTGGTTCGAATCGCGCTTTGGTTTCATCTCGAAAGTTCTACTGTTATTATAAAAACACGCTAAAGAAAGTACAAAAAATTAAAAATAATACAATTAAATTCATAAACTCACTTTTAAAAAAATTACACAAACTTTCAAATAAAAGGATTAACATTTTTAATTCTTATAATCAATAAAGTCCAATATAATAAAAATACAACAACGTACATTATATTTAAAACGTTTATGTAAATTCAACAAATCTAAAGGCAAATTCCTAAATACTAATATTAGCCTTATAGTTAATATAGTATAAAAATATTAATAGTATAAGAGTACTAAAGTATAAAGGTTAGGAATTCAAAAAATTTGTTGTTTGGCAATGGTTCGAAATGGTTTGGTTTGGTTCGGTTTGACTCGACTCGACATGTCAAGCCGCAAACCAAACCAAACCGCTCGACTTCCCAAAATCTCAAACCGACCATAGTTCGACTTTTTGAGACTTGGTGGTTTGACTCGACTTGGTGGTTTGACGACTCGGATTGACACCCCTAATGCCTATCTCGATCCTGGCTGCCAAGGTTAGTTCGTGATTCTTTAATTCTTGTTCTTGTCAAAAAACAAAAATTAAATATAAGTTCTTTGAGAGCATGATTGCCCACGTTCGAGTCTTTATCCATCATTTAGGCCACTGAGTATGATTTCTGCTTACCTCTGGCCTTCTGCGCAGCTGGATAGTGATGTTTTTCACGCATTTGTTCGACAAAGATTTAATGGCAAAATACCAAAACTCACAAATCTGATAAGTTAAAGTAATTAGCATGGGATGTGACAAATTGAGTAAACAATTGGTTTAGAACTTTCAAATACCAACTGCAAGCATAGCATGTGACGAATGAGTAAACAAATTATTATAAGATTCAAATGCCAATTGCAACAGATAACCAAGGCAAATAAAACGTAGGGAGCAACTAATAACAAAACCGAAACGGAAAATAGTAACGAGAAAAAATAGAAAAACTTATAAAAAATGGGTCGATTTTAGTCGAAGACGGTTCGGTTTCGGTTTCAAAAATTAAAAAACCGTCCGGTTTGGTTCACGGTTTTTGGTACCGAACCAAATCAACATATATATTTGTATTTATTAATTATATAATATATATTATATTACATTTATTAACTATTTTGAATCTTTAAATCATCTTATATGCATAATTTAGGTCTTTGATTTAGTCATAATATATATAGACATACTAAACCAAACAAAATCTTGATTGCTGGAGAATTATTATTTCTTTTTATTGTTTGTGTTTATTTTAGAATTAGTATTATTTTTTTAATGATAATTTATTGTTAGTATGTTATTTCCTAATTTTGATGTTAATTCCAAATTAAAATCTTATTTTTATTGTTAGTTTTAATGTTTGTTAATTTGATTAAAAATAATTTATATAAACCACAAAAAACCAAACCGAGTGATTCGATACGGTTTGAGATTTTTTAAACTAATAGGGGACGGTTCGATTTGTAATTTTAGTATAAATCAAACCAAACTGAACCACTTGCAAATCTCTTATTTTGTAAGGGGGAAGCGTAATGTTATCCCCTTTAACCCACCAACAGCACATATCTAATCAGTTTTGATTAGATCAAAGCTGTTACAAAGAAATTAATTAAAGAGTAATGCTAGAGCCACTCAATAATACTTAAATTTGCGCACCAAATTAAAAGAAAACAATTAACCGAATTTTACTGAAAAAGTTAGAGCCACTCAACCCGATACATTAACCCAAATGCCCACAGAGCTGATTCTATCCCATGGGTATGGTTACAAAACTCGAGCTCAATCCAACCATGAAAAATGTGCATACGCATGCTTACAACACTCTCCAATCCTCACATTTGCCTAAAACTTCTTGAGGCTCATTGTGAGACCCATCAAGAAGGTCATGTTCATCATATTTCGAACAAATAATACTACGACCCTTTTGCCCGGCCCTTGATCAGATAAAGCTGGCCAACTCAAAGTGAGCCTTGCGAATTCCCCATTCTACTTTTATTCTGGTCAACTCCACACATTCAATAAATTTGACATGGATGAACGACCTCTCGACCATTGTTAATATTCATATTGATTACGCAAAATCAATTGTTAACAAGTAGTAGTAAGTTTATCTATGTCATTTCCATACACAATAGCCTAATTACTATCAAGTACATACATCAATTGATAAGAGTTGCTCTAACTTAACCATAAGTCTCGAGTTAGAAGCCAAAACTTCACAACGAGAGCTTTATCAAACTTGTGGTATAGTTCTACCCGGTAACCCCCACCATAGATTAATTTTAGGCTTTAGGCCGGAGATAATTTGGAAACAAGAAAAAAAACAACAACAAGAAAAGAAAAAAAAAAAAAAAAAGAAAAAAAAAGAGCCTAATTAACTAGGGGCGAAATTCTATGTGCTAAAAGTTAACTTCTTAAAAGAAGGCAAAACCTATCATTTGACCACCCAACTTTTTAAAAACTTGCAATGTGACCACCGAAAGTTTAAAATTTTCATTCTTGCCACTGAACTAAAGTTATGTTGCAAGCGTGCCCATTTTTTAACGGATGTTAGACTTAGACGTTTACTTTTAGTCAAATCCTTATTTTACTCCTCTAAACTTAATTTATGTGATTTTAGAAACCCTAAGGGGTCAAAATATTTCTTCTCCATCACAATTCGATCCGTCCCATGCTCATCAAACAAGTCCACATCTAGCTTCTCCATAGAATTGTAAAAACTGGGGCATTCTTCTACTTTCATCATAAATAATGGAGGTAGACAATTACGAAGGAGGTAGGTGATTCTTCTCGTCATTTGTCTCACATGAGTATTAAGCTCGAGATGGGTTTGATCGAACCAGATGGACACTATCTGGGAAGCTTTGTAAAACCCAGATCTGGGTTATTTGGTCTATATAATTAAGAAATGATGACGAAGAATATATATAATCCGGTGGTAAAGGATTCACTTCCAATCTCAGACGATTCTGATGATGCCTCCGTTGCCTCCACCATTGAGGAAGTTATCAGATCACCGACTCCGACACCAACTCCAAACCCGATGTTTCTGCTCTCCAGATCAAATTGAACTGCCTCAAAAAGTGCTGATAGCTTTGTTTGGTTAAAGTAAGTTGACAAATTATTTTATCAAAGGTTTGCAAAAATCATACTTCATCCATCCCAAAATTATTTTTTTTCTTTCCCCATATTTGAATTAAAGCAAAATGATTAACTTAATCATTAATATTTATATAATGCGTAGTTTTTTTATCACACAAATGCACCCATAACTAAATTGGAAGAAAAAATAAATGTAAAATGGTAACAATGTGATCATAAAATAAAGTTACAAATAACATTTTTTTACGGACTAAAAAGAAAAAAACATGATAATAATTTTGGAAGAAAATGAGTCTGATACAGAGATATCATAAGATCGAAGCTTTCAGTCAAGACGTGGCATCTTATTAGCAATACAAATACTCTTTTCATGTCAAATAAAAAAGACACATTTCACGAGTCAAATTTTAAAAAAATATTCATCATCAATTTCGTGGATACAGGAAACGTTTTGTCACGTTACCCCCACATAGCTAGGAAGCATGCTTCGATAAGGATGGGGTTATCAACCAAACTGAAATCCATAATCTCACCTGCCAACATAAGCTGTACACGAGCTGTCATCTCTCTCTCTTCCTCACTGCCTTCCATCCCACCTACCAACATGTCCACCACAAACGCCGGCGGCGGCCAAATCATCGAGCACATCGTGCTCTTCAAAGTGAAACCCAATACCGATCCATACAAAGTCAACGGAATGGTCAACGGACTCAACTCCCTAACCTCTCTCCCCCAAGTCCTGTACCTCACGGCCGGCCCAATCCTGAACTATTACTCCTCCTCTCCTCTCTCCTTCACCCACGTCCTCTATGTCCGATTCAAATCCAAAGACGACCTCGCCACGTACACCTCACACCCCTCCCACGTGAGCGTCGTCCTACAAACAAAACCGATCCTTCAAGATATAATGGCCGTCGATTGGCTAGCCGACGCCAAACCCGACCCCGAGCCTGGTCGTGTGATGCGAGTAGCGTTGTTGAAGCTAACAGAGGGGAAAGGGAGAGAGTCGGGTGAAGTGTTGGGGACTATTGGGAAGATGAAAGATCAACATCCAGCGATTGATCAGGTTAGTGTTGGGGAAAATTTTTCCCCAGAGAGGGCTAAGGGGTATTCGATCGGGACGATACTGGTTTTGCCGGCGGCGAGTGAATTGACGGTGCTAGATTCAGACCTGGGGTTTAAGGAGAAATTCGGAGAGGTGATTGAAGGCTTGGTTGTTGTCGATAACGTGATACCTTCGGTGGCACCACCACAGTAATGAGTTTTTTAGTTGGATATTGGGGATGTAACTTCACTGTTGCGTGTAGCCATTGCTGCGCCGACTAGAGTAATACAGACTACAGTTATACCTTGGATTGGATTGTTGACTGTTAGTTCATGAATTTTGTTGTACCAAATTTTAATACGTAAAATAAAATAAAATGCACCAAATGTCCCTGTATTATGTTGCATTTGCAAATTTCCTATACTTTGCGACTACGTTTTTTTCTTTCAATTTTCATCGCTCAGATTGTCCCCCATCCATTTTTTCTGTTAAGTAGGTGTTACATCTAAAATGTGCATTTCACGTGACACATTTTTAAGAGTGTTCAAACTTCCAAATGCCCTTTCATATCAAACTTGATTTTGTGCACGTATCCATGACACGATGTTGATTTGAGACTTGATCAATATATATAGTAGATAATCTGAGAATGTATTACTCCATCCGTTCCAAAATTATTGTTTGGGTTGACTTGACATACGGTTTAAGAAAATATAATTGACTGGATTATTAATATTGGAATTATGTGTGGTTTCCTTTAAATCTCATGAATATGTGACTCAAAATTAAAGTAAGAAGAAAAAGTAAGAGTAAAGTGGTAAAAGTGATGTTATAAAAAACTTTCAAATAGGATAATTTTTTTTGGGACGGACGAAAAAAGAAAGCAAGACAATAATTTTGAAACGGAGGGAGTAATATTTACTCAGGATTTTATAGGGGTCGGTTAGATGTACATTATGCAACAAAAAGAGGAGAAAACTCAAATACCTAATAAAATAAAACATTTGACTTGGATATTTATTTCATAAGAACACCAATAATTAAATATTTTAATTGTAATTATACATAGAATTGACATGAAAAAAAAACACATTTTATTGTTTTATCAATAACGAAAAGTAACTCTTCTTCTGGGGGCTCTTACTTCACAACAATGGTTGGTTTAAAAACATAAGATACAATAACTTTGTCAATTATTTCCATCTACACATGAGACAAATAAAATTCAAACACATTGAGTTAACCATTTTTTATGCATTGAAGTTTTTTAATTAAAATATTAAAAAATAACATACTGCTTCATCTACAAAACTCGAATCCTCTCACATATCATCATACAATATTATGAGCATATGTCCGGCTACAACTTGAGATGTAGGTGGAGGGGGTGTCGAGATGAAGGTGGGGTTGAAGGTACATATTTGAAACAATGAGCAAGATAAAAATTATGTAAATGTAAAACTTGTATCAAATGTAATTATTAACGCTTATCTTTTAAAAAAAGTTGTGCTTACAATTTTTTCTATATAATCAAAATCATAACAATCAGTTGGATCTGGCGTGTCAAATGGAGTTGTAGGGACCTATTTGAAACCATGTGTTAGTTAAAAACACTATCTAAATTTAAAAATTGAGTCGAATGTAAAAATAAATAATTTCTTAAAAATAAGTTATACTTAGAAACTATTAAACAAAATTAGAATCAAGAAAATCATGGGGAGTTACTTTAATAACTTTAGTCTAGAGCCTCAAGGGGAAGAAATTTTACTATTAAAATCCACCCTATTTTGAAAAGTGAGCTTAACTCTTAAGTATTGTATTGATATGACAATCATTTTAATTGTAAAATAGCAAGAAACATATTTCATTTTTTAACAGTTATGCTCCTTATGATATTTGAACATTAATAAGCAAACGATTTTAAGAATACACAGAAAAACAAATAGTATTTAGAAACTACACCTTTGTCAGCAAAGATATATTGTGAACTGAAATTTACAGTTCACTTCCTCAGCTAACTGACACCATATTTCTTTTAAATCCCTAAAATGAATCATAACTCTACTACAAAGGGGAGCAAATGATGGGAGTGCTTTGTTGTTTTCATCCACAAATAAGATGCTTTAAAGCACATTGAACCATTATAAGCATCATTCCCACCATGACAGACTACACATTATGAACAAAACTCAGAGTATGAAAACCCTCACACACACACACACACACACCATCCAAGTGATTTAATTAAACGAAGCAACCCCAAACAATTCCAAAAATTGCAAGTTTCCTTTTCAGTTTTCCTTTTTTTTTAAAAAAATTAGCAGAAGCAATAAAAATATACCAATGACGGGAGATTAAGGGCCAACACGTGTACACAAAATCCTGAGTCAAAGATTTCCCTCCTCGGATTGTCTTCGACTCAGACAAATTATGGTGAACGATAAATTTTCTCTAGTCAAGAGTCCCTCTGTGAGACATGTTTGGATACCAAGATCACTAGGAAAACTTATTAACAACAGATAAAGGACATGTTGCTGTAAAGTTTGCTAAGAATATGCTACTAAGCGATTAGCAAAATCTAAAAGACGACAGAAGATGCATGGAATTAAAAATAATCAACTCCAAAAGCGAAAAAATGACAAAATGAAGCTCTGGGTTGAGTAAGCTGAATGAGCCAAAGGGTGTTCTGGAAATTGGTAGTCTAGGCTTCCAGGTCTCTTCACTGAGTTAGCAACATCCATATCATCAGTAAAGACTGGTGTTTAGTCTGCCAAAGAAGCCTCTATCTAAGTTCCTGAACATGTTCTGTCACATTATTGGGGACTTGATTCTTTTATGCCAAGTTAAAGTTCCAAAACTTCGTTCTTCTTCCACATCAATGACAAAGCTCAACCAACTTACTTATTTGGACTTCTCGGTAAACAAAGTCTCTGGTTCAATTCCTTCGCTTTGTTTGTCTAAGAATCTAGCCTTACTAAATCTCTATCAAAACAATTTTTCATCACACACCTTCAATCTAGAGATAGTCTCATCGTACTCAAAAGAACAAATCTCAATTGCAGGGGACTTCTTTTTTATTGTTTTTTAACAGGTCAGTAGGTTGTATGGGAATCATCTCACCTAAGAGCAAATTAAAGCATCCAAGAATGCTAAGGCCGAATAGGAGGATTTTATGGCATATTAGCAAATATAGCAGCCTAAAAGCAGACTTTCAGGACATCTCTATGTTGCGACTATTTTCCAGAACTTCAAAACGCTACAATGTGTAACAGTTTAAACAGAATTTAATATCATATCAGTACCTACTTTTCGACTCAAATTTTTATAGATAAAAGACAACCTATGTTTTCTAGGTTTTTTTCAATTTTAAAAGCCAAAAAACTGCCAAAGCACAAAAAAAAAAAAAAACACAGAAGGAAAAAGTATTTCAGTTTCAAAACACTAAACTTGACAGAGTTCCAAATCAAAATTCGAAAATGAAATCAAGGCAAAGTGAGATAGAAAGAAATCGAATTGAAGAGCAATAAGATTACCTAAGCTTCAGGGGACCTCTGCGCCTTCACTTTCCTGCTCCCTTTTTTTTAAAAGCAACAAACACACACCACCATTCTCCCTCCTCTCCAATTTATCTTCCCTCTTTGGGGAACACACTCACACACAATGCATGCCTTCCCTTTTTACTCCCCCTGGCGACAAAACTCATAATCTACCTCTCTCAACATTTTTATCCATCATGTGCACACACACACACACATACATGCCATGTGTTATACTTGTATACATGCATGAGTTTCAAACATAAATTATTTTCTAAAAACTCATTATACTTTAATAAAACTCAAAATCTTGAAACACATAATTCTCACGATTTAATATATATTATATACATGTAATGGAAACTAATCTGGATCCATGATATCGTTTCACAACTGTTATGGAAAGCGGAATTTATGACCTTGCCTTTCTCTTTTATTTCTCCGAATGGCGAGGAGAACCTTTCTTTCCCTTTAATTTTCTGTCCGAAGACACTCTTTCCTTTTTTTGGCTTCACTTCATTCTCTCTATATTAGCTGCCTCACAACAGCCCCATTTATATAGGGAGAGAGCACTTGATTGTCTTAGTTTCTTCTCATGAAAGAAAGCCAAGTTTTATGTTCTTCATGTGCTCACCGCTTCAAAGGAATGATGAGTTGATAAGCATCATTGACTTCGGTCAATGATGTTTATCTTCAAAGGGAACTGATATATATACATATGTACATTATTATGTACATACAATGTACAACTATTTAAGGCATAAGAAGAGGGAGTACCACTTTAAAACTCCCAACCTTTAACATAATTTTATTTTCACTTAACCATCAAAGTGTGACACTTAATTGTTAAAACTTTATTTACCATTAATTCATATGAGTCACATTACAGAATAAATCCGATATTCTCCCACTTGGCTCATATGACGATTTGAGGATTCAACAACTTTAAGTGTATACAACGTTAAATCCATTTTAATGTCAATTTGACTTTCTTTTAATTAAGTCAAACTAATCGGATCATGGCGGTTAGACATCATTTAATCGATAAGTTCCCTTCCAAGTATCACAAATTAATTCAACTTAATTTTAACCTCAATGAGGTAAAAACATAAGCCTCAACCTTACTATATTCAAAGAAGACTAAATCCTTTCTTACATTAAACCGTACAACGTAAATAAGCAGAAACATAAAATACATACATGAGCTCAGAGTGTCATAACTTAAAGAACAAAGCAACTGTTATGTTTATATATACATGTGGCAGCTCGACCCGGACTCCAATGCGGAATCCCAAGGTCGTGCCACCAAGACAAGCTAAGAGACGGACAATCACCTGCTAAGCATAATGGTGCGAGTCAAGAGTTGAGCCAACAAGCTCAAAACAGGAATATAAGGCCATAACGGCAAAACGGGATAACAAAACTAAAACCTGTGGAAGCAAATCATAGGTGGAACCCAAGCCTTTAAAATCCTAAACCAAAGAACACGAGGCTAAGAGACAACTATCTCTCGATTAAATACCGCCGTGGACGCAACATCACAAGGGCAACAAACCATCGGCAACCAAAGGCCGGCAAAGCAACAAGATCCCCACCTGATAAACAACCACTCAACGGCTATAACATGCCGGAGGGACAAATCAACTAAAAGAATAAGAGATTAAATACTAGACAACTAAACCAAAATCTCACGACTAAAGTTGACGGAGATAGAAATAACCATAACGCAATACTAGAATACGCGAGCTAAAACCTTGCTCAGGAAGACGACAAAATAACTTCTAAATAAATACAATAGCTCGACCAAACAAGTCGGCTCCAAAAATAAAACGATAATAAAATACTAACATAACTACCCAAGTAAAGTTTACATAACTTTACATCCGCATCTCACAAGATGAATAAATACAATAATAAATCCAATTTATCGCCGAGAAGACCACCTGCTAGAAATCACTAGTCAGCAACCGCAACGCGTACTAACGAGCTCACTACACAAACTAAGGAAAACAAACACACGAAATGAGTCATAATGACCCAGTAAGCTACTAATGCAACTGTATGACATAGCATGGCATGGCATGACATAATGCACCAGTATAAATACAATCGTGGCATCATAATAATAATGTACCAAAAATAATCATGTACAACCAAAATATGGGCCCAGCCCTCAATAATAAAACCATGGGACCAACCCTAAAATGATCACAACATGGGTCCAACCCTCAATGATTACAAATTTGCACTTAGCACGTTATTCACATAAGTGCGAGTATTAAACATCACAATAGGATATGTTATGGGCCCGGCCGCTACGTAGCTCATGCAACAAAAACACTGTTAACCCAATATCGTGACTACGATGCTCGTGACTTCGCATCGATATACCGAACTCCGCCGGCTAATAGCAACCTGTGACGCACGTATTGTTACGGCAAGGTGGCTACTTCCCATCAAGGCCAACAATGGAAGGGTGTGTGAGGTCTCAGTGCACGGCGATCCATAGCGAATACGAATCTGACGATTCGTATAGGCGATGTATCGTCCCACCCTGACATAAAAATCATACCAAATAATGCCAGCTGCACTCAATGCAATGAACAAGTAGATATTTACTCGTCAAAACCAAATAAGGATCGGATTCGACAAGAGCGAACCCGTCCGACCAAATGCTCAAGTATGTATTTACTCAATATAAACAAATAAGGAATGAATTCGACAAGAGCGAACTCATCCGACCAAATAGGTTATTATTCTCTATCATAAATCAAGTCAAGGCAAATACATTGCTCACCGCCAATTAATCTTAAAAGATCTCAAGTCACCAATTAAATCAAGAATAGTATAAACCCACCAAGAATCATATTATGAGGTCTATAATGGACCTGTACTTGAAATCAAACCAAAGATTACACCGTAGTCATAACCCACAAGTACATTCATGTGCAACCGATCAATTTTCCCCAAAAGTGAGAACTCACTCAATAATTATTTTTCAACCATACTCGAAACCATAGGTTGGTCTCTAATGTACCGTGCTCTCCCGAGCATGCTCTAAATAAATCCCCTAATAAGTCTCTATAATGTAGGTGTCTCAATTGGACACAAATCGAGATGCTTGGGTGCTTACCATCATAACCAACCAAACCCAAACATCGTAGGGTTTCAACCAAAGGCTCATTATCATATTATTGATCTTACAACGACTCCGTTGAGTCTTAATTCTACCTTTCATTCTTTATGTGTTTCATAAACCCACAATTAAACATTTCATTCATATAAACAACAAAATCCCAAAATCCATTCGGGCTTGATTCCCAAGCCTAGAAATCCAAGAACTCATCATAATTATAGTCAAATGAAACCCAAATGTCGTAGGATTTCAACCCGAGTTCATTAACACATTATTGAACTTATTACGACTCCGTTAAGTCTAAATACTAAATTTCATTCTTGACACATTTCATCAATCTCAACATTAACACCCACTTTAATTAACAACAATTTCTCCAATAATTCGGGCTTGATTCTCAAGCCCTAAAATTCACAACAAAACCCAACATAAATCATAACCCATTTCTTTCAACACATAATACCATTCAAATCATTTCATTCATGCTATTGACAAGTTCATATTTCCAAAAATCCCCAAAATGGGCATACATAGCATATCAAGTGTTCATTGCCCACAAATAGCACATAGGTTGTTTTCCTTAGGGCCAATGAACCAAAATAAAAAGAAGGTAACTTACCTAGCTCGGATGAAAACTCCAAAGAACGCAAATCCGACGGTGAATTTGTTCTACTCGCCGAGGGTTTCACGAATCGAAGTTTGAAGGCAATCCGACTCGCTGATCGTCATGGATCGGAAGGGAGAAGGAGGCTAGGGCTTGAAATCTCCAAGAACCCTTTCTCTCTCTCTAAAACGTATGGTGGAGGAGGAGAAATGAAGAGAATTTCTGAATTCTCTAATGGGTTTGGGTATTTATACCCCCAAATATAAAGAGGGCACAATAGTCATTTCCCTAGTACAATTAGTAGAGATTAGGAGTAATCACTCACTAATATAACCTTAATTAACTTCCAACTAATGTTAGGACATGTTTAGGGCTAAGTATGAGAGGTTAGAAGGGTTTAGAGGGGGTTTGATGAGGGTAGGATATGCATTTTCGTCCAAAAACACAAAACATGGCAAAACAGAGTCCTGGCACTCTTGCGGTCGCAGGTCCCTAGAGCTTGCGACCGCAAGCCTCCAGCCCTCCATGCACAAATTTTGATGACCTTGCGGGGGCAAGGTCCATCCCCCTTGCGACCGCAAGCCTCCCATACCAAAAAAGGGCTTAGAATTCAACCCCAAACGACCTCAAACACATAACCAAACCTAACAAGGTTCAAACCTCATCCAAAGTAGGTCTATAACTCCCATAGAACACCCACAAACAACTCCCGAAACAACTCGAGCTAAACCGGAAGAGGTGCAACAACGTGCAACCGAATCGATTTAATGAACTAGCAATTGAACGAGCAATGAAAGGAGACTTTTAAGGCAAGTCTAAGGGCTAATGAAGAAGCTTGAATACTCCTAGAAAGTTGAATAATAACTAGGGAAATAAGAACTCTAAAAGAGAGACGATTATGCGACTCAATCCCCGAACTACGCGATAGAGACAAATGCTATCTCCAAAGCTTGCAAATCATCAATAGACTTAAGGAACACCTCCAACTTGAAGTATAATACATCTAAACATGTTAATAAACCATCATATAAAGGTCTAGGACCACACCGAGGTCACGAACGCAAAATGCGAGCAAACTCTCAATCGTGTCGCATTCCGACTATCGTCGAGTCACGACTTGTAACTTTAGCAAGTCAACAACTATATGACATCTCTGAATAGTGTTTTGGTCTTAATGTGGTCTCTCATAAACATCTATACAATCTCATTAACCAATCATACACCCCACAAAAAGAAGAATTGCGAGTATGGCACGCAAACCGAGCTAACGGCGAAATGCGGGTGTTACACTCTCTCCATTTTAAAAAAGAATTGGCCATTCCGAATTCCTAAATCATAACACAAACCAATGTTGGATTAACACTCAACCACAATACATCGAGACAACGATTACTGTGTCTCTTAATCCCGGGTGAACACTCGGTCTCAAAACCACCAACCCAGACTCGAACCTCCGAGTCTACCACCACATACTACACAGGGGTCAAACTGCAATAATCCAAATTCAAAAGTCCACGAACACTCAAAAGACATAACAACTTCAACACTTACGATTGAAAATGCTATGACCCATACTTGAGTCGCGAATACAAACACGAACAACACTATGCCAATCATGTAGGTAAAACCCCAAATTTCAACATGAAAAACACATTCAAGGACACTTTAACATCCAACTACCGAAACTATTTGTCTCGGGGCACAACATGAAATTCAAGCACAAGGGATTCTAAGTTAAAGAAAATAATAATTGCCTATGGAGCAATTTGCAAACAAATTAAAGATAATCAAATCGGCATTTCAAACCATGTAAATCACACTCGCGATTTCCCCATCGCGGGTAACAACACATAAGAGAGCATTAATGAAATGTTTTTGAAAATTCATTCCATTTATATCCATTCCAATTGGTAACGGGTATAGTCAATTTCTAACTTATTTCTTATCAATCCTAGTCCAACGACGAATACCTTTTTGGTCACCAATTCAGGGTACCTACTGAATTAGCTTCAAAAGTTTCAAAAAGGATGCTGTTCATATAAAAGTTTTAAGCATCCTTAAACTCTATGCTAATGAAATGAATGAACAGGAGATAATAATTATGAAATGAGAATTTAATATACTACAATGTAAATGTATCAAGTTGGTGTTTCTTACAACTAATGCACATAACTGAATAAAATCAAGCCAAGTAACAAGGTATATTACCTTGGCAAACAACAATCATATCTACCACAAAACTCGTGTACCTAGTACACTCAACCAAGAAAACTTCCTAGGAATCACAATGAGTCGACAAGGCTACTAATACCTGAAACGTCTATATTATGCAAGACTATCCTTTCTTAGGCTCTAGACCAAGTCTACAACCAACACACACTCTAAGCATCCTAACCCAACGTTAACGTCTCAATACTTACGGTGAAGCGTCATACTCTCCCGTGTAACCGCGATTAACTTCTAAATCGCAACATTTACCTTCTCACAAGTCGAGTGTATATCCTATTCACATAATAACCACTAACAATAATATAGTATAATATTATGACAAATGATATTACGAGCTAGAGCTTGTAATATTAATACGAGCTTTAGTGTTAGAGCCGTTGGATGATTAAGTTGATGGTGATTTGGAATATCTACATTATTATTTAGAAAATACTATATTTGATCTAACAGTGTAAATTTTTTAGTAGATTTGATCTAACAGTACTAACACTCAAGCTTGCAATAATATCACAAGCTCTAGCTCGTAATATCATAGCTCTAATATTATTCATTACATTAAACATATCTTTATAGAATATACAAACATCATACCAAACCAATAAGTGTCAACATACAATTCATGTTTCATATATATTCATATATATACATATACATACATATACATACTATGGCCCTTTTTATATAACCACACAAATCATTCGATATATATATATATATATATATATATATATATATAATATATATATATATATATATATATAGCACGCCTCTTATTCATATAGACTAACAAGAACCCATTACACACAACGTGTGATTACCTACCGAATTCACCACAAACCATATCATATATCGATCTCACATTGGGGTATTATCTCTGATCAAACAAATAACCAATAATACTCAATACACCATGTAATGTATGTATGGATGCACATGAGCTACCGATAAAACGCGTACTCATAATAACAATAATGGTAGCAACGATATAATATATATATATATATATATATATACGAGAATATACCTTCCTATTTCGGATAGGTTTCAAAACTCTGCAATGACCAACCGCCACGTGCACACGACCTCAAACTCTAGGCTGACCATCACCATCTCTTGGAGCCACCGATTGTTGACTAGTACTCCCTGCACCATTAACTCTCATCCTTGGGCAATCTTTACGAACATGATCGCCGCCACAAGCAAAGCATTTTCCGATTTACCCCAACATCATTTCTGCATGATGTTTTTACAAAAGTTGCATACCAACTTGTCACCTCGTCGTCTTCGTCTAGAGGTAAAATTATCAGTCCTAATAGTCTCTGAGGTTCTCTCATGAGTATGATCCTCGATATCCAACTCCATCGCATACGCACGATCCACAGCCCCTTGGTAACCCGTAAGCTGTAACGGAACGAGTTGTCTACGATATTTCATTCGCATGCCTTTCATAAACCTCTCGGTCTTCCTAGCCTCATCTAGTACTAAGTAATTACATTAACGAGTCAACTCCGCAAAATTTGTTGAATACCGAGCCACGGTCATATCTCCTCGTTCTAACGATAGGATTTCCATCTCTCTTCTTTCCCGAATTACTGCCGGAATAAACCGTACCATAAACTCCATGACAAAGTTCAACCACACTCGAGGCACTCCATGTTGTCTCCAGTGATCTCGTAATTCAAGCCACCAATGCTCGGCCACACCATCCAATCTAAACACCGCTAATGTCACCATCTCTTCTGATGTACAACCTAAAACTACAAAGATCTTCTCCATGCTTTCTAGCCAACGCCTTAGCAAAGATCTGCTCTCCATCAAAACCTTCCGGTTTCAACTTAAAAATTTCTCAAGAACGGTGAAATTGCTTTCAATTCAATCATCGGTTTAGGAGTCACACACGGCTACTAACGCTTTTTCTTGGTCACCACGAGTACTCGAAAGAGGTATACTAGAACTAGATCCATGCCAAGTTCCCCGACATAATACGCCACAAAGAACACTGCGTTAATAACTCAACAATAAACCAAACCCAAACTAGGCCAAGGAACCTATCCTCATTTAAATAGCTAACCTATAGCTCGATAAAAGCAGTGCAGTTCGACCCTGACTCAATGCGGAATCAAGGTCGTGCCACCAAGACAAGCTAGAGACGACAAGCACCTACTAAGCATAATGGTGTGAGTCAAGAGTTGAGCCAACAAGCTCAAAACAGAATATAAGGACATAACGCAAAACGGAATAACAAACTAAAACTGCGGAAGCAAATCATAAAACCCAAGCCTTTAAAATCCTAAACCAAAGAACACGAGGCCGAGAGAAAACTATCTCTACAAACCCCACGACGCGTGACACAACATTGCGCACGGCAATGCACTTCATCGAGAACCAAAGGCCTAAGTAACAAGATCCCCACTGATAAACAACCACTCAATCGCTATAACATGCCGGGGGACAAATCAACTAAAAAAATAAGAGATTAAATACTAGACAACTAAACCAAAATCTCACGACTAAAGTTGACGGAGATAGAAATAACCATAACGCAATACTTAGAATACGCGAGCTAAAACCTTGCTCGGGAAGACGACAAAATAACTTCTAAATAAATACAATAGCTCGACCAACAAGTCGGCTCCAAAAATAAAAACGATAATAAAATACTAACATAACTACCCAAGTAAAGTTTACATAACTTTACATCCGCATCTCACAAGATGAATAAATACAATAATAAATCCAAGCTATCGCCGGAAGACCACCGCTAGAAATCAACTAGTCCGAACCGCAACGCCGCATTAACGAGCTCACTCACACAAACTAAGGAAAACAAACACACGAAATGAGTCATAATGAATTCGAAGCTACTAAATGCAACCGTATG